>CM068832.1:36911218-37546218 GCA_028554795.2 Sinohyriopsis cumingii
ATGCTTAATAAACGATTACATGTACCGTAATGACAGTCCTTGATATAAAATAACGGGAATTATAAAGGAAATAACTGATACTCTTCCCGTAAGCCACTCTCGACAGTTTGAAATTCAATAAGTACGGTTTGTCGAATTACGGATCCATTTGTTTTTCTCAACTGAACGACAAGAGAGAATTAATCACAAAAAATATGTATCTACAAGTGTATGTGTAAAATCTCGTAAATATATCTACAAGTCTGCATTATTATTTCTGACATGGTCAAAGGGAGGTAACTAATCTATGACTTATCCTCAACGGAGTTATCTCCCTTGAATAACGCTGAAAAGTTATAAAAACCTCGGATTTTAGAGATGTATAATATAACAACTTTTTAAAAAATAAAATGGTTTATGAATATCAGCGGCATACTTGCTTATAATACCTCTACCAGAGATAATAATCTCTAAAAGTAATGAAAGGTAATTCTTGTTTGTAATTTTTTGAGAAGGCAGATTTTTATCTTTTTTCTGCGACATTTTGTACTGAAGGCATGCAGATATTAAACTATTTTGCGGCAGCATTCATTGATTGAAAAATTCTCTCTTCACCAGTCTCTAAATTTATGGATACAACTGCATTGGCACTCTTATCATTACAGCCAGTGTTTCCAAATCTACAATTTTGACTTTGCGTGACGATTCTCTAATTGGATAAAGAATTGTGTTGAGGGACTGCGTCAATATGATCAATCACAAGACCATCTTGATCACCTCAAAGAAACACTCGTATGTGAATCGATTACATTAATACTTTTTCTTCCTATCAACACCGAACATTAGATAACCATGATTGTTAACAAAACCAACTGGTCTTTTGAACCTACAGTGTCTTATTACACCATCACGATTTGCTTCTCATTTCGTTATTATAGGATGCTTCACAAACTCCTGATTTGTTTATATAATAATATCATTTGTTTAAATCACAATTTGAATAAATGATTACTTTGTAAACTTAGATAATCCGCTACACACTTTATAGCTCTGTCACTGTCATGATTTTCTTATCATAATATCTCTTGTGTTCCCTGTATCTTTTACCACCACATGTACACACAACTGTGTTTTTCTCCTAACTCCGACACCACATCGCAGACATGGTATTGGTCCTTAACTCCCATTACGAACGCTTTGCAAATAATGCTCGCTGAACAGTTTTACGCAGGATTTATTACAAGGAGTCAATGAACCCTTCATCAACCATCAGCATTTCTCTCTTGCTTGAAACATTGTATATATAATATTTCAATTTAAATGTTTCTCTTAAATATAATATGAACGAATTCGAGAGATTATCCAAGATCAAGCCTTCTAAAGATAAATTCAATCTCGACAGAATATCTCCTGACTTGCCAATAAAAGATCTGGTTGATCCGAAAAATAAAAGTTTGATTAATAAAAATCTCGACGCCAAGAAAGAATTTAGCACAGATGGCGCATCTCACGTCTGGTCAACGTTCAAAATTATACGCCTTGACAAAGTCAAAGACAAAGGTGTTGACAAAGTCATCGACGCTACGATGAATGACAAACGAGCGGGAACTATCATTAACTACCTTGATAATCGAAAATATTTATTCAGAGTAAACATTGTTGTGCTAACAGAAACAGATAATTGGATTATCCGCAACAAATATGATCCTGTCCATCAATATGAAAAAATTGCCATACTGCGTAAAAATTCCAAACCAGGAATGTTGACTGGTATGGACAATCCCTATTATGAGCGAGCGTATCCTGTAACAGCAGTTATTTATGGAATCTATCCGATAAATGAAAAACCAAATATTAATAATATGAAGTCAATGAAATTTTCAAAAAAAAAATGTGTAGCCGAACGAGTAACAGAACACTTTACAAACGCGACTAGTGGAAACGTTCTGACAGATCTACGAAGTAAGCGAATAAACAAATGGGCTGATTCAGTCAACGACAAAGGGGCTACAATAAACGATGTTGCCGAGTTAGAAAAAATATTAAAATTTCCAATAACCGTAAAAAAAATAACAGGGGTAGTATTATACGAATCGAAATATAAAGAGAAAGGAGTGTTTCCACGAGATCGAACTGTAAGATTTTACCCCCAGAGAATTCTGGAAGAAGTATGTATGATTTTATTAATGAAATAGATAAAAACGATCCTGTGTCAGTGTGGTTATTTAAAAGTTCAGATGATGAAAAATATGATCAATTTGTGCGACCCAACGGCGAAATATATCGTAAAGAATCTCTACACGAAGAAATGAAAATTCTTGCGCAGAAATTCTCAACAGAAAACATTGACGAGTTCCTGAGCAACTGTTTCACTGTTCCGTCAGTTGCAGCTCACTTTGCCCGAGAAAAGAATTCGTGGAAGCCAACACGATTTGAATTTCTCGAGGACGTACAATTAAGTTGTTGTGAATACGGACACGCCGGATTGCGGAATACTAAGTTTAATTACAACGACGTTGTTTCCGTTGATATGGTTGCGTGTTATCCGGGAAGTTTCCTTGGATTGGGAGAGTGTTCTGGATACTTTTAAAAATTTGGACATCCCATAAACGAGATGACAAGAGTGGCCATTAATGGACCACTACCTGATTTTGATCTAACCGGATTCGCTCGTATTGTATCATTCGAGTTTGCTAGGGATCTTCATCCTATTTGTTATATTTGGTTTGGTAGGCATTTTTCAGAAAAACGCTGGGCACCAATAGTACTGTTACGATATATGCTTGATTGTAAAATATTAATGTTGTTGATTGTAGGTGAAGCAATTATATCATATCAGAAGCAAACCGAAGTTTGGTTACCAACCCATCAGAGTTCTGATGCTGATGATAAAACCGCAAAAGATCTCGGCAGAAGAATTATTTGTAAATTTACTTAGGGTGGATCATATGATCATAAACGACATTATGCACAATTAATTTTAGATGATGCTGAATACGATTTGATAATTGCTGATGCAACAGCGAGAAATATATTTGTAAGCCGAGAAAACGCTTATTTATCTGACGGAACACGGCTGGGTATAATTGTTGGTTATACTGATGGAGAGTCATCTCAATATACTCATTTGAGATCTTCAATGCTCGCTTATGTTTGTATAAACTTGCTGTCGCTGATAAATATATTCCCTGACACTGCAGTTAGAGTTGAAACGGATTCGTTTTACATCGAAAAAAGATACTCAAGATAACTGACTCATTTTACAACAACGGATGCATCATGGGGTTCATGGAAAATAAAAGAAGAAATGTTATATAATTATTCCGAATCCGCAGATGTTGAGATCAAGGATATCTATTACAATAATAATCAGATTCAGCATTATCATCTGCGGCATCTGTGTATGATCCAGTATCCAGACACAAGATCTTTTATCTAAACGGACCGGGAAGTTCTCGTAAGACGACTCGAGCGATCGAATTATTTCGACAGAATTCAAATATGATTGTTTTAACACTTACACACAGACTCGCAAGAGAAATGAAACAACGAGGAGTGCAATCATGTACCTATCACACCTTTTTTCGGTACAAGGGTGAAGCATGGACTCCTGATCGAATGGGAGAAAAATACATTCCAAGGATTATCGTTTGGGATGAAATATGTACGGTAACGTTATAAACATTAAAAACATTTCCTGATTGGTCATTAACAAAAAATACCGCTGTGATAATGTGTGGTGATCACGGTCAACCACCACCTTTTGTTCGACCATCTCCACATGATTGGCTAAATAATTTTGTTGATTATTACTAAGAGATAACTGATGATCATAGATCACTTGATGCAGAATTAAACGAGTTCAAGTAATTAATCAGACTACAACCGAATAAAATTCAATGTGAAATAATGCGTAAAATAATTTCAGAATCTTCAACGAACGAATTTCTGCAAACGTGGAGACCAAATGATTTGATAGTTGCAAGTAGAAAGATAGTTCATGAAACACTTCAACAGCGGTTGTTTCAGTTACATAAAAGTTTTCAGAATTACCAGCTCCGCTGTGTTATCGACCAGGAGACACGCAACGGCAGAATATTGACGTTGATATACCAGGACAGACCAAGAAACAAAACCTCCTATTAAATATTTACCTGATGTCAATATTGTAGAAGATGGGTTAAAAGCAAATAAATCCCCGTTGACAATAGGATACGCGATGACAATTCACTCATCTCAAGGGTTAACTATTTCTGATACGCGAGTTTGGATTGTGATGATCGTCTCGAGTGGTCAAATTTAGTTTATCTCGCAGTGTCTCGAGTCAGAAGAATATGTCAGCTGCGGAGAATTGTCATAGACGTTACAGAAACCACTGGTGGTGTCCCCGATGATACTCATATAATAAGAAAAAAAATTAGTCATAAACAGTGTGATAAAAAATAACAAACGAGATTTTGATCTAAATGTTGAATTTATCATAGCTCTAAAACAACATCAGAAGAATCATTGTGCCAGCTGTAAGTGTATAATGCTGTGGCAGTACTCAAGTAATAATCCAAGACAATTCACCGTAGATAGAAAAGATAGTAGTCTTCGCCATGCACAAAAAAAATACGATGTTGACCTGTCTTGAGTGTAATCGGCGTAGAGGTGCTAGTTAAGTGATCACGATGGTAATTGTGTATCATCGGGAATCACCTGTAGTTGTTCACATGTAAATCCTCGTTGAGGAGCAGTTGAATCCAGTCTGTAGAATGCGGGTCTACCAGCAGATCTTCTTATACTAGATATCCTGTGCGTCGTAATACTCCAGATAGGATCAGTCGCTCTTTTTTACCATCTTCAAGTTCACCGGGCTCATATAAATATCTTACAGTAACATTACCTAATACTGGCTGCGCTGAAAAATCACGTCGTTGTACGGGTACATGTTTTTTTAATTACATGTTGATTGTTCGAGTATTCTCATTATTTAACGCAGTTATCACACTTGGTAATCTTGCAACCCATTCGCGAGATCTCGTATCCTAAATGATTTCCTTCGCGTATTGATATCCAAATAACCGCTCAGCAAGTGTTCGATTAAATCGTTCAACAATTGCCTGGTCACGATGAATTTCAGTATGTCCTCGTCTAATTTTGACATTATGTCGCTTCATCAACGATGATACTGGACCAAAAATTTCTTTACAGGGATCAGCCTGTAATAGTTGTGGCCATCGTAGACCACCTCCTTGATAAATTCGTTCAAACGCAGAAGCCACTTCAGATGATGTTTTAGTTGATAATGGTTCTGCATCTTTATATCCACTTGCAATATCAAGTATGTTATTTGAAGTCTTCTAATTTTAATAACATCGTGCGGTGAAAAATAAAATATCGGCCTGATGAACTTCATTAGGAACACTAACATCGAAATGTGCGTACTGAATTCTTTTCGTTGGTGGTAAATAAATTTGCCATATTTCTTGTTTAGATTTCCACGCTTCAGCAGTAGAACGTTTAACACCTCAGCGAGTTTATTAATTGCTGCTCTACCTCTCCAGTATCCCCTTGGACTATGATAAACTGATTCTATTTATAATTAATTACCAGCTACTAACGCTAATTTACCTTTCATAGCAGATTTCACTAACCAGTTAGACAACGATTCTCTGATATTTTTATTTTTTATGGAATTTAACGAATGAATCAACTTCACAGCTGCAATATGTCTATCTTGTAGATCTTTACTCTTGTACGCCACATCATGAGCGTGACATCCTTTATCAATATCATTGATAGGATACTCACCTGTTTTTGGTTCATCTTGATTATCAAGCCGATATCAAGTCGAGTTCCAGGACCACAATAATTATATGCTGGTAGATGTTTTTCTCCTGGGTATTTGACCCATGGGCTGCCTGGAAATTTTGACATTAATATAGCAATATCTCCACCGTCTTTACATTGAATTCTGGGTAAAAACGAAAATTTCTTTCTGTTACATATTGCACATCTTCCACCGTATGCTATTCTTCCATTTTTTGTTGTAACACTTGATAGATCATTAGTTGCAGTTTAGTTCTGCAGCGCAAACAATATAAATTCATATACTTATAATATTGATGTAACTGTTTCTCAGCGACTGGAAAGCAAGAGCCTGTCAAGCACCATCCAGCGCTACCAAATTCCATCCAAATGATAATAATAGGTCCATCTGGATCGGGTAAGACGCAATTTCAACTCAGCCTGATAATTAGATGGTTAAAGTGGGATAAGTTGTATTTAGTAGCCCCATCAGCTGATGATCAGAGATGCTATGATGTGCTTAAAGATGTTAACGAAAACGCAAGATTATTGGATGAGCGCGATGATAACGTCATTGACTTTATAGCGATATTGATGAAGCGCCATCTGTTGATGATTTAGACGGATTTTTAATAATTTGGTTGTATACGTTGATGTGATGCTGGACAATCAAATCCAGCTAGGATTTTTTCTCGTGGAAGACATAAAAACATTGATGTGATTTATGTTACTCAGCGATACACAAAAATACCAAAAGTCATCAGAGATAACTGTAATATTTTAGTTGTGTTTAATGGAGTCGATACACGTACGTTGCGAAATATTCATCAAACTTGGTGTGGCGGTAACATGGATATAATTAAATTTAAAAACTTCTTTTCACGAGCACAGTCAACCCCACACGGATTTATAACGATACATTTACATGAACCCAGAACAAGATATCGTGTAGGTCTTGATACAATTTTTGGATAAATTATTAGCTATCATTTGATATAATGAAAAATTGCGACTGGTTGCTTCAGGGGACTACCGATAAATGTAATAAAAGATGCCGCGGATAATATTGCATAATTACGCTCTATCGAAGAAACCATCTGCTGGTCCTCGACATTGTGTTGTATGTAACATTGGCGTTAGAGGACTATATCAATTTGCACTAAATGTGGTGGAGATAAATACAGAACTCTAATGGCATATTATCATCATAGACATGAAGAAGTTGTAAATTTTAAAAGAGAGAAACCTCCGACGGAGATATAATATTATTTGAGATACAAGGAAATGAAACTCAAAACAGATAAACCTTAAACAGGTGAAATAATCTGCTGATAAAAATCAATAGCAGCAGAGAGGGTTTGACTACAACCTTTGTTTAGGTCAATCTTGAACGTAGTAGATTGATTACTTCTATTAAGTGTCACCTTTCGTTTTTTGGTAAACAAAAGGGTGACGATTAAATTAAGTCGGGTCACCCTCTCTGCTGCTTCTTGCTTACGTGACGGGTCTGTTGGGAGCATTATGTTAGATAGGATCTATAAATATATGTTTAAGTATGTATTGACAACTACTAATAATAATCTTAGTAATAAGATTGAATGACGACCTTGGGATACTTTTCCAATGGCTGATGAGGTTTGGACGGTTGTACAAGAATTCAGTAGTTTTCTATTGGTTGGGCCTGGTCACATGAATAGGCAATTTCGAGACAAATTGATTAGTACGATCCATTAAGTGGTGTATATTGTGAAATATACTAGTAATGGAAGGTGTGTAAAATAATAGAGAGAAAAATGTGCTAGAGGATTACAAGTCGATCTCGCGAATATACAATTACCGCCAAGATT
Organism: Sinohyriopsis cumingii; assembly: GCA_028554795.2. Classification (NCBI taxonomy): domain Eukaryota; kingdom Metazoa; phylum Mollusca; class Bivalvia; order Unionida; family Unionidae; genus Sinohyriopsis; species Sinohyriopsis cumingii. Next base: position 36,918,838 of record CM068832.1, read on the forward strand.
CATTTTTGATCAACACTTGACAGTACGCGTTAGTGATGACACCATCGGATAAAATCCATCGATAGGTATACATCAGGGATAAAATGTCCATAGTGCAACCTTGCACGCCCTTGCTATGTTTCGTAGACCCAGAAAGATTTCTCACGTGTGCAAATGCGCGTCATTGACCGTCTGCATACATGCTGTGACCAAAAGCCAGGAAACTCTCCTTTAGCCTTAGGAATAAGGAATGGAGGACTAAGTTGGTCAGTGACCTAGGAAATGGCCACTATGAGCAGGTCCATTCTGGCGAAATCCGGACACCCGGAGGTCGTTGCAGACGCTCATGCACAACCGCATATACAGCTGTAAATTACGCATGTGAACAATATAATTAAGTTTCTTGCGCTGATTCGGGACAAGCTTAACGTATTCTTTAAACCTGAGTCAGGAATCCTCAACGATTCCACACTAGTATGGTGACAGACACTCACGGAGCACCGGCATCGCTTCTAGAACCAGAGGATAATCATTGAGTGTGTGATTAAAATCGTCCATTCATTATGGGTCAAGAAATATTCGATGCGCCGATGTTGTCGTATTTGTGCATGTTTTAAGTACCTCGACGTACATGTCAACAATCCGTATAAGCTAACATATGAGCCTCAGTTGCATAACCGCATCACAATCAAGGTTATTGATGCAAATATGTATTATATAAATTCTTGAAAACAAATGTTGATCAATGTCAGTTAGCAGTTCCATCCCCCACGCGTGATTTTGACAGCAACGTATCGAATGTCATTCTCTGTGACGAAAATTAATGTTTAATCTCGGATCGTAAAACTTAGTCTGCCTAAAGGAGATTTTGGTAGTAACCTCGATATAACCTTGACCGCAATACCCCATTGTCCCACAAGTGTCCTTTATGTCCCTCGAGGTAAATACCCTTGTCCAACAAGTGTCATTCCCTAATTAAATTCCCCTTGTTCCCATTTTTATCCATCAAGTGCCACATATTACTTCTTCTGTATCAAGTCTGCTCGCATCTGTTTTGTGACTGCCTACATTTCAGTTTTATTATATTGGTATGTTTATTCATTCAACTAATATATCAAAAACATATTTTGCAAGAGATCATGATGGCAAATATCTACACCGCTTCAAAAAAGCATTCAGTCTTTTTCTGTTTGCTTTTGTTTTCAACATATAATGTCTTTCGAAAAACATAAAATATTTAAATTTCTTTATCAAGTAGGAGATCGAGTACAACCTCTTTCTTATTATTTCCGTCAAATTGCTATAAGTCAATGAAGCGCCATAGTTGGGTCACACAAATACAAATATAGGCCAATGTACGAATTTAAAACAACAATCACAAACACACATATACCTGCACGCAAAAACAATCGTTAAATAGAAACCAATGTATACATTTTAAAAAACCAATCACACACACACTAGCACGCAAGAACGCAAACAAAACAAAATAAACATTGATGAAATTTCAATATCTTGTCACAGATACATGTATGCAATAATTACAAGACAGCCATCGAAACAAAAAATTAATTTTATATTTAACTGATGAAAAGGATAATCCCAAATCTCATTTTAAAAATCTTCTAATTTTCCTAGAATGTCAATTTATATATCAAAGCATTTTAATGGAGACGATATATTTGATATATTGAGGGATCTATCAAGATGTGACTGTAGGTACTCATTGGGTTTGGAATGATCATAACAACATATCAACAAACTCGTTTTTTTTCTTCAACTCAATGTATAATAAATGAAGAAATTTATTTAACTGACTTTTCTGAAAAGAGGAGAATGAATTTATAAAACGGTTGATTTCAGTACAATGTAAATTTACGCTAAATTTTTTTCTATGGAAAAAATCTAAACGTATTGTGCTATGAACAAAATGATGCTCTGTGTCCTCAGTCCGCCGCACGTCCATTTAAATAATTTAAAAACAAATATGTTGGTAGAGTGGTTTTCAAATTTTGAATTTTGGTATTATCGTATTATAATACGGAATTTAAGACAAGAAGAAGAAACAAAAACGTTTGAGTATCCAACTGCAAAACTTCATAACTTAACTCCGTATGTTCTCATCAATGCAGGCAGAGTGGTATTTTAAGGAATGCACTGCACTGACAATCAATTTACAAAGACAGCCTATTTGTATTTCAGAATAATAGAGAAAAGAACAAAAGGGTACAGCTGAGGTAATTTTGAAAAATTTTCCAGGTCAATAAAGCTAATGTCATTTAGTCAGAAGATAAAGAATTGGCTTTAAGATGGAAATCCACAATGGAAGGAAGTCGTACCAAGCCATAGTACACTGTTTAGTGACTTCTGATGTGCGAAGACACTCTTGTTAGGTAAAATGTATCCACTTAAGCAGTAAACTTAATATAATGGATACATTTTATCTAATAAGAGGGTCTCCACATTTATATGTCTATTATCTGATTATGCCACTAGACTGTTATTCTTCATTTGACGTATCTTGTCTTTTATATATATATATATATATATATATATATATATATATATATATATATATATATATATATATATATATATATATATATATATATATATATATATATATATATATATATATATATATACACATACATATATAAATATATAAACCGTTCGAATCAAACTAAGACGTGGCGAACATAATGCGATGGTATTGTTTAATGTCACTGAGTAACATTGTCTTGTATTTTCCAATGACTGAAACTAATCCGCGACAGACAGTAAATTGGAACAATGTCCGCTTGACTTTGTCTTTTAAATTGTCAAGGATGAAATTTTTCTTTATCTTTATAAAATTAAGGTGATTGTTTTCAGACTGTAGCGAACACACATAAAGGAGATCATTTCGTGCAAGTGGTATTATGTACAAGTGGGCATTAAATAGTACATGATATGAATTCCTCCTCCAAAAATGCTCCGCGAATAGATCAAAATTTTCTTTACCATAGCTCTGCTAGAAACGATAATTTCTTTAGCAGCAGAGGGGTGAACAGACCAGACTTTCAGACCAAAATAAAGCTTCCTGCAGCGGGTAAAAAAAATTATAAGCGTCAATAACGCTAAAATGGGGAGGGTAAAGAGACCAGATTTATTTGCGCGATAAAGCCTTCCGACGACGGGTGAAAATATATACGCGATACCCGAGGCCTCTAATCGGGTGATTTTTTGTGAGTCAAATATATATAGCGGGGTTGTCATTGTGTGTCTTACCTGACAGAGTCATGGGTGCAAAATAAAGTGACAGGTCTCTCAACCAAAACTGTTATCGAGACCTACACGATATCGTGACCAGGAATCATGTAAATTTATCGTGATAAATACATGAGGAATTGTTTGAGCGAACGAGAAGAAATTTCTAAATTTAATCATATCAATGGCCCCTGAGCACCAAGTCTGATGAATGTTTCACAGAGTATATGTACCAACTCCATTAAAGATAATTAGAAGATTGCAGTTATTTCTGATCGCTTTAGGTATTTGTGCATATCGCTGAGTAAAATAAATCACGTCTGTGTTTTTGTGCCTGCCTCGAGAAAATATCCGAGCTGGATTTGATTGTTTGTCCAGTATCACATCATCTTATACTACGAGATTATTAATACATCCCTCGAGATCATCCACAAATGGGGCTTCATCAATATTGGCAATAAAGTCAATAATAGCATGATCGTCCTCGTCCAACAACTCTGTATTTTCATTAAAATCTATAAGCACGTTGTAGAAACGCGGATCATATACAGATGTTGCCACTAAATATAATTTATCCCATTTGAACCATATCATTATCAGATTAAGCAACAATTACGTCTTACCAGACCCTGATGGACCTATGATAATTGCTCTGATAGAATTTGGTAACGCTGGATGATGCTTGACTTGCTCTTGCTTTCGTGTCGCTGAGAAATTAATGATATCCACGCTGTACAAATATAATAAATAATATGCATTTATATTGTGTTCGATGCAGAGTCCCCACCCCCACCAGTAGATTGACAACAATAACGACGAGGAATAAAAAGCGAGCACTTTCAGGCTATTGTATAAAATGTGGCACAAAAAAACAAACTTATCTCTAATAAAATAGGTGGAGATATCGCTGCTTCACTTGGAAAATAAAATAAGGCTACATGGGCTAAGTATCCAGGCGAGAAGCATCTTCCTGGATATAATTATTGTGGTCCTGGAACACGACTTGATATTCGACTCGATGAGCAAAATCAACCCAAACCAGATGAATCTCCAGTAAATGAGATTGATCGGGCGTGTCATGTACATGATGTAAAGTATAAAAGTCCAGATTTACAACAATGACATATTGCAGACGTGAAGTTGATACACAAGCTAAAGTCAGTAAAAAATAAATCTCTCGGATACTCGCTTGCTAACTGGTTTGTAAGATCTGCGATGAAAGGTAGAGTAGTGCTAGGGGCTGCTAATTAGTCGGCCGAGTATTATTATTATTATTATTATTATTAGTATTAGTATTAGTATAGAATCAATATATTATTGCCCAACAGGATATTGGAGGGGTAGACCAGCGATTAGTAAACTTGCTGATGCAGCAGCTGTCACACGTTCTGTTGCTGCAGATCGTTAGCACGACAGGTAATATGGAAGATTTAGCTACCACCTCCTAAAAAATTTCAGTACGCACAGCAGGGCTCAACATATTCCGAAAATCATTCATAGTAGTTTCTGGAATTACTTCACGCATTATTTCACCTTGAATTTTAGCTGGCTACAGTCAGATTAATTTTTTAAACTCCCTTAATTCTGTATCAAGCGCTCGGTAATCATTATTTATTTCCTTATAAAAATCTACGATTGTTTTAGCCATTTATGCGGAGATGATCCAACAAAAGGTTTTGGTTGACCATGATCTCACATAATAACAGCAGTTTTCCGAGTCAATAACCAATCAAGAAATATTTTTAACATATCTAGCGACACTGTGCATATTTCATCCCAAATAATATTAGGGATGTATTTTTTCACCCATTCGTTCAGGAGTACATGTATCTCCTTTCCATATAAAGAAACTGTGCTAAGATTGATATTTAACTCCACGTTCGCTCATTTCTCTGGAGAGCCAATGAGTTGGAGTTAATACAACCATATCAAAATTAGCTGAATATCCGTTCAGAAATAATTCAATCGCACTCGTTATTTTACCAGAACACCACACTCGTTAAGACAAACTGTTTCATGTCTAGCTACGGGATCATATACAGATGGTGCTGAAGATAATAATGACAATTGATTATTCTTATAGCATATATCCTTAGATTCAATGTCGGCTGATTTCGAATAACTAAGTATCTTTTCTCGTTTCATTCTCCATTCGCCCCATTATGCATCGGTACCAATCTTTAACAAGATCCGTATATTTTTATTGATATAAAATGAATCTGTTGCGACTCGAACCGCGGTATCAGGAAATCTGTTTTTCATCGTTAATAAATTTATCGAAACATATGCCAGCATCGAAGATCTTAAATGAGTAAATTGTGGTGAGTCAATATCAATGTACATCACAATTGTGCCTAATTAGTTCCATCCTACAAGTAAGCATTATTCTGGCTTATAAATGTGCTCTTCTCTGTTGTATCAGCAATTATAAAATCGAGTTCGGCGTCGTCGATGATTAGACGACAACAATGTCGACTGTTAACCACATGAATCACCCTGAGTAAGTTTTTCAATTATTTTTCTACCGGGATCCTTTGCAATTTTTTTTTCTATTCATTTCCATCGGTATTACGCTCAAAGATTTTGTCAAGAATCGATCTTTCAACAACAGGCAGCCAAACTTGTTTTTTTTTTGGGCGATACGATATTATTGCTTCATTTACAACCAACGATGCTAAAATTCCTGCATCAATCATATATCATAATAGCACTAATGGGCTCTGAAAAATGACGACCAAACCAAAAATAAGCAATTCGATGGAGATTTTCCGTGAACCAACACGATACGATACATGCAAATCCAGTTAAAACATAATCTGGTAAATGTCCATTTATTGCAACAGTCTTCATCTCGTGCGTTGGATGTCCAAATCTCTTAAAATACTTGGAACACTCTCCCTTTCTAAGAAAAGTTCCAGGATAACATTCAACCATATCGATTGAGATAACATCATTATAATCGTATTTAGTATTCCACAATACGCCGCGTCCGTATTCCGATCTTGTCGGCGACCATTAATTTTTCTCCCTCGCAGCGTGGGCAGCAACTGACACAACGGTAAAACAATTACTGTTCAGTATCATCGGTACACATCAATGCAAGATTTTCACTTCCTCATGGAGGGACTCTGATCGATGAATATCTCTATTAGCTCGTACAAACTGATCATAATTTCCATATTCGGAAACAACTCTACAGATACAGGATCGCATTTGCTAATTTTATTTTAAAATAAAAAAATACCGTTATAAGATTTAACAGTTCTACCTCGTTGAAATATTGTAACATCGTTCGTCCACACGTGCGCGTTGTGATAATGACCGCTATCGAAGTTCCCATCGATTTATACTTTGATTTCAACAAAATCCCGCCGGATATTGTTTCATGATTATCGGAAATTTTTATTTTTTTTCAAACTCGGCAACGCCGTTGATCGAAGAGCCATGTTCTTTGACACGCTCAGCCCACACATTTATTTTCTTTACGTCGTAAATCCGTTAAACCATTTCCAAGTATCACGTTTGTAAAATGTTCCGTAACTCGCTCAGCTACACAAATCAGCGTCAAAAGCTTAATGGGTTTGAGATCATCAACGCTAGGCTTATCATTCAGCGGATATATCGCATAAACAACTGCCGTCACAGGATACACCCGATCATAAGATGTTTGTCAATACCAGTCAGTATTCCTGGTTTGGAATTTTTACTCAACGTTACTATATCTCCAGCATGATGTAATCGAACAGGGTCACGTTTGTCACGAATAATCCATCTGTCGTCTCGCTTCGCAATAATTTTATTCTAAAGATAATCTCTGTCGAGATAATTAATGACTGTCTTTGATCGTTTACCTTCATTGTAGCATCAACATCGCGCATGATTCTGAATGTTGACCACACATGAGCCGCGCCATCGTCGCGCAATTCCTTCATGGTTTCAGGGATACGTTTGATTAGAGTCTTATCCGTCGACTAAACCATCACGTTATGGTGTATAATTAGGCACTGTCGACTTGAAAAAAAAAACAGTCGGTGCTGTCATTAATACTGGGTATCTCTTATAATTTGGAGTATTTTCCCAATACGAGCGTTTGCCTAAAACGTAATGGGACTGAGGTAGTGATCGTGGATTGTACGGCGATAACACCGGTGTCATTTCTGGCCATCCTAACACAATTCGGATCGACGATTGATTTATATCGACGGAATAATCTGGAGAATTTATTTATATCGTGGATGATAACGTAGATTCTGCACTGAAATTCATCGTTGATTTGTTCGATTTGATAACTGCCCGTAGGTATACTCACAACTTGTCAATCCAGGGTTCCATCGGGTTTGTTTTTATAGGCAAATACCATTATAAAGTATTTGCTTGCGACACACCGAATGACTTTGATCTAATATTTGGTCAGCTGTGATTCATTCGTAATTGTTCTAGTGCTATTTCCTTCGCTGAAATTTAGTTGTCTTTCTACGAAAATTTACAAACGCGGTTACATGAGTAGCATATTCAGATGTGAACGACATCATTCCACCATTGACTGCAGTAAATGAGTTCATCATTGGGATGCTGCTATTATCAACATATTTTTACGTTGCTTCTCCATCGTTTGATTCTGGTTCTCTAAGACCAGTAATGTTATTATTATCCATGGCGAGGGAACCAGTCATTGTATCACCGGTGAATAGTAAACGATCATTGATTTCAGTTTTGATCGTGGCGTTATTGCTGTCTATTTATATTTTTGTTGCCACATCATCGTTTGATTTTGGTTCTTTCACATTGATAACTGTATTTTTGCTCATGTTGAGATCGCCGTACATAATATCTCCATGAGTGTTAGAACTGACTCCGAGTTTTTAATTTTACCGTTTTAGCAAACCCTACTAAGTTATCTTCCGTCGTATCTGGAACAAACAGAATGCTTTCTGTTAACGGAATATTACTCGTTTTTAACTGTCCTTGTTTATCCTTCAAAACAACGACTTCATTTTAGTCTACATTTGCGATACTCAATAGATCAGCGAGTTCATTCTTGACCTGGTCAAGGGTTGCACATTTATATAAGTCACCTTGAAGTTTGCCCTGAGTCTTACTAAAGAGTGGATCTTCCGTAAATATCTACCATTGTATATTGTTTAAAACACCGGTGGCCGGCTATACCGTCTAGTGGCATACTCGCGCACGACTTTATGAGCTGGTGTCCCCGACGATGCCAGAGACCTAGACACAGTACAGTAATTAATTCACGGCCACATATTGGCTGATCGGTTATTATCTGTGTTGATAATGTTGAATACCAGACTGGAGTGTTTCGAAGTCCGCCGACATATTTTGTAAATTCTTTTAGTTGTGCCAACCCATACGAATCGAAATAAACAACTACACGTGGATAATCGCGTATGCAACCCAATGAGTACCTGGACCAGAACTTCCATGGAGATTAATGATACCGGTGTCAACACGGTTTGGTTGTTTTGGTAATTGATAACGCATTAAAACACCGCTGAAGTCTTTTATGTTTAATTTTTAACAGCATTAAGTATGTCAAAATTTGACATGGGAGGCAGCACGATGTATCCCTGGCAGTCTTAGACCCTTCTCGGTGGATTGACCATACCACAAACGAGGGGTTCTGGCAGTCTTAGATCTTTCCCTTTTTATTCGAAGTCTTGATTCCGCGACCTGTTGCTTTCTTTAACGCCATCCAGCAGCAGTTCCAACAGCAACAAGTGCATATGCTTTTGCAACATCGCGGTCTGCAGTGGCTATCAACGATGGGATATCTTTAAGAAGTGAAAATATACCACCCGTCTTAATTACGTCTTTAATGGCACCAACAGAAAGAATAAGTCTAACGCCTGTCTTTGATCGTTTGGACTCGTTGAAGTGCCTGAGTTCATGTTCTGTCAGTGATAGTTTGTTTGTATCACATGGGATCTGTTCTGATTTCAACAATATTTTTATTCCACAGTACAGTTTCATACTGATTGTAACTTTTTAATCTGACCAAGAGTCAGACTGACATTAACATGATGATATGACATTATAATATAATGAGCGATTTAATTACATGTTTTCCACTGGGGCATCAATGATTATCATTCGACCATCAACACCTTCAAGCAACATTGTTTGTCTGAGAGTATAACAGCGACTACTCTATAACCACCAGGAATAGCTGGTGGACCAGGTATGGCAGCAGGTACTCGTGCTACATGAGCTCGGAAATGTATGTCAACGACTGATTGATCAAATCCAAGTGTTCCAGTGAGATATAATAATATAATTGTAGTAGTAGTAGTAGCAGAGAAGTAGTATTATTCAAGTTTGATAGAACTTTAATGAATTTTCAAATTTGGCGGACGAATAGAAAAGATAGTTTGATTGATCGGTATATCTTTTCGATAGATAAAAGAGATAAATAGAGAGGGCCTATTATCCTCAAGGTAAGATGATAATAAAACAATTCTAGAACTTTTAGAAAGTATCGATTATCATAAGTTCTGTTATGAATATCTATATTGCTTGTTTAATTTTTGTTCATGACTGTAGCTTGTAATGGTCACTAATAAGCAACATTTTACGTACCTAATTTGTATCCACGTGTGCAGATATTATTTAAACATTATGAGCTATGAATAGGTTGTTTTCTTTGGTTTGAGTTCTAGGTTATGATAATAGAAGGTTCTACAAAAACGAGGCTTATATTATTATATCTCACTGAATGATTAGGCATTCACCCTTCCTATTCCTACTTCTGTTTAGTTTTAGTATGTAGAGGTATTTAGAGTTATATTTTGATATAATTTGAGAGGAATATTGAAGTCATTTATTTTATTTATTGCAATTACAAAGTGCTCATATGAATGGTTGAAAGAAACAATATTTATATTTTGGAATGATTCATACATATTAAAGCATATCGTTACATCGGTACATTCGAGACCTGAAATTCATTCGGAACACTATTATTTTGGACTTATGATAGAACTTTTAGAATTATTTTGTATTTCATTCATAATAATGTAAGTCCCTTTTGAAGTTTCACTGTGTATTCTAGGGAACTAAATTATGTTTTAAGTTTTTAGTTGGGCTTCTTACTGTATTTAGTTAGGAACATAATGTAGTAATAATTAACTCTTAGTATGTTCTACGCGAGGTCATAAAATGGAAGAATGTTTTTTTCAGGACTCAAAAGCAAGCCCTTTCGAGTTTTCAAACTGAATACATGCTAACATGTATTTGTGAATTTTTGTGTGTGTGTGTGTTTGGTTTTCTTTTTAATGAAACGGGTTAATGATCGTATTTAACATATAATCCACTGAATTAAGTATTTCCGGACACTAATCTGCATTTTATTCCAGCTGTAGAACCTTAATGCATACGTATACATTGCAAGCAGGATTATCATTAAGATTTTATTATGATAAGGTTTATATTTTCTAAATATACAAACCTTCCATGTACGTAACTTAAAAACTCATTTATCGTACATCTTTGTAACAAAATATTAAATAATGAAGTCTGTCGTATCATTTCGTTCTTTACTTGCATAGACAAGTCCATCGTTGTTGTGATACTATCCAAATGAAATGGCTTGCTTCATATACATTACGGTTGATGGTCTTGTGGGTAGACTTAGTTCCATTGAACTAGCTTGTCTTTCTCAGTAATAAATGCAATGGATGACACTTTAATAACATTATGAAATTTTGATTACTATACATTTGATTGGCATCACGCTTATTATGTGTGGTCAGCAAGAGGTAAGGAATTGTTTTTTATTTTTATTTTTTAAAACAATGAGATTCATATTAAGTACAATCGTGAATACATGTGTTCTTTGTGTGGTCCCAAAGGAAAGTGGTAATATGCCTGAACTGGAACACAAATGGAAATTAACATTACCCCCGTAGATTTACATGTAGTCGGCAATATGGTCTGCAACAGTAAATTCTAAGTTAAAATTGTTCACGGGTTTAGCATTGAAGATAAATGGTATCATTGATGGAATTAGGTGAGAAACATTTGGTTGAGTGATTATACTCCTGTATATAGGTTTAACATTTGATCAACTTGATGTCCTCAAACGGGATATGTTTTGTTATCTTGGAAAGTGTTATAAGCTATTTCAGTGTTGAAAAATATATAGACTCAGACGGGTATTGTAATGATCACAAATAAGATACTAACCAACACTCTTTTTTATATGAAGGCCCTACTGTCTAATAAAAATGCTAGAAGTGTTCATTTACATGCATGCTTATATACATACAAACATAATATCACAAACCGGCAAGGGTAGGAGTGTTGACAATTGTCGACTATACCGCACTCCACGCCATAGCATCAGCATGCCATGTGTAATGGACAACACCTACCACTAACTATCCAGAACACCGTGTGTAGGGACTAATACCTTACACTATACCATCAACACACCATGCATAATGACCAGCACCCACCACTAACTATCCAACACGTCATGTTCAGCGACTAATAACCCACATTTTACCATCAAGACGCGTGTTTAGCGACCAGTACCTACATATATTATCCAAAATGATGTGTGTATTAACCACAACTTAACACGCACAATCCAACACCCATATAATACCATCAACGGGCTGTGTGTACTGACCTGCTGACTATTGACTATATGCATATATCTGAGATTTATGTATAAACTGTTATTTAAACCTCAAATTATGTCGGAGATGTCAGAAAATTTGTATATCTAGTATTTTATAGGTAGCAATAATCAATAAAACCACTTCAAAAAATGATGACTAAAGTATTTGAAACTGTCACGGACTTCAGCAGGAATTGTAAAGATCCAGAACATTAGCTCACAAACGTAGTACTAAAACTCCAAAACTGTTGAGGACTTTAGCGGGGACTAAAAAGTAAATAGCACGAAAATTCAAAAACTGCACCGTATTTTGGCGAAAACAAAACAAAATCTCGAAATGAAAGATAAATGACCGAGAGTAAAAGATGCACTACAATTCTGAAACTGTCATGGACTTTTAGCTACGACTGAAAACTAAAGTTTTGATTAGGCTAAAAGTATTGATAAAGTTCCGAAATTCATACGGAATTAAGCTCGATCTAAATAATATCCGGGAAAATGTAAAATTGATGAATTTGGCAAAGAGTAACTCCAAGATTCCCAACCTCAAAGGGATTTTAGCAGAAATTATAGAATTTAAAACAGACAGCGCGGACTAAAATAGATCCTGGAAATGTAAAATTGTTGAATTTGGCTAAAAGTAACTTCAAGATTAAAAAACTCAAGTGGACTTCAGAAATCATTTTTCAAAATCCGAAAACATGTAGGGATTTTGGCATAAACGAAAGCACACGACATTGCAATCAAACTCAAAAGCATTTTCTCGCCTCTTCAAATCAGACCTTTAAAAGCATTTGATAATCCACTAGGTCTTGAACATTATCATTTACTTTCTTCTATTATTTTCCATCATTTGGGATGGAATTGTTTTTTGCGTTTCACATGTATCTGTGCTAAGTAAGTAGTTGTAAATGCGTTCCCGCAGCTCATGTGGAAGATTATATATGTATGTGATCTTCTACCACTTACTGGAATATCTCCTGACCATTTGAACGTTTTCAAACGAAGCAGGTTTTCTGAAGCATGCAGATATCAATAGTTAAAACATATATGTCGTAAAGGATGCATTTCTTTGTAAACAGTAAATCTATAAACCTCACAAATATGAAACATTTTTGTTCTTCGTATGACGATGTTACCCACAAGCTCTAGTGTAGTTATATTCTACTAACATCCATTTTTCTTAATAATTACAGAAAGTTATGAAAATAAAATTTTGCGCCTCATTCGTACTACAATATTTATTATTGGTGTAAAAAATAACAATTAGTTTTAGATTATAGTCGAGATATATTGACCACCCTGATAGTGGTCAAAATTATAGGATATGCGATAAGTCTAGTAAGCAGGACATGTATACGAATTCTTGACCAATACTTTATTTAAAATATTGAAATCTATCATCGTTTCTATAATTGCTGGTTTTGGGTCTCCATGACGTTTTTCCATTGATTGCCTTTTGATGCATTTTATTTTCCTTTTACAGCTTTTATCTTGGATGTTCCTGTTTTATTTTTTATTGCTTCGCTTTCAGAAAAGTTCCACTGTCACTTCTTCATTAGTTTGTTTATAATCATTTGTGTTTGAAAAGGGACACTTTCAGTTTGATGGAACATAGTCACTATCACCTGGCTTATTTATATTTCAACTAGTCGCAAGAATGTCATAATTTGATGAAATATAATCAATGTTACTATCTGTATTTGTATTTGTCTTTGCTAATTTTCTTCGCTTCACTTTCTTTGCAAAACATAGCTTCGCAATAATCTGAGTTTAGGTCAGCAAAAATTAATTGAAGAATCTACTGTTCTTAGAAACTCCATCCCATAGACTAATAGTTCTAACGATTCTGTAACCTTAGGGTTCATGTCGATTATATTGGCCATGCTTCTAGTAGTATCACCGATAACATCACCTAAATCACCCATCTGATCAATGTGTATACTTTTATATGTGTTACTGCTACTTGACATTTTTTAGCTGTTCTCAGGCTGACCAGTATTGCATTGTTCTGAAACTTCGAAAATCAGCAACTACTCACAATTCTGATCGACATCTTCTTCATCTGCTTCTTCACATGCTTCCTGAGTTTAAAAGTGTAAAAGACTGAATTAGTGTCATAATTCCTTCTCTTTGTTTTAAGACGATTTGTTTTAGTTCTATAAGAGAAATATCAGTTTCTGAGTATCCATGTCATTTGCTCTCGAATCTTTCCAATAAGAATGCCTTACTTTCTCCAACATTTTTCTTCAACAGAACCATAGCTATTGATGCTTTCGTTGGATTATGAACGGCTTTTTATGTTTTGTTCTCGTTGACTGTCATCTTTTGACGGTTGTTTGTGGTGCTTTTGTTGGCTCTCTGCAGGCATGGAGTCTCTTTTCAGCTTGAATTTAACTTAAACATTCTACTGTGTAATCGGACCAATCACTGCTATGTGCCATCGATACTTAAAAAATAATCTATTTTATTTTCAGCTATACATGAATTGTGATCAGGACTGTAAGCAAACCAAATCTCGACAAATATGGGTCTTTAAAATCTGATTTAAGTTTTAATATTTATATAGTAAAACTCAATGAAGACTTTTATTGAAGACAATAACTGAATGAAGACTATTTTATTGTAGACAATAACTGAATGAAGACTATTTTATTGTAGACAATAACTGAATCAAGACTATTTTATTGTAGACAATAACTGAATTAAGACTATTTTATTGCAGACAATAACTGAATGAAGACTATTTTATTTTAGACAATATCTGAATGAAGACTATTTTATTGTAGACAATAACTGAATGAAGACTATTTTATTGTAGACAATAACTGAATCAAGACTATTTTATTGTAGACAATAACTGAATCAAGACTATTTTGTTGTAGACAATAACTGAATTAAGACTATTTTATTGTAGGCAATAACTGAATGAAGACTATTTTATTGTAGACAATAACTGAATGAAGACTATTCTATTGCAGACAATAAATTAAACTAAAAATAGTTATCTTAGTTTTTAATGTCGTTGGATAGCACAAACGATGCTATCAAAAGTTATGGAAAACACAATTAGTGGTACCATTAATCTAATGATTACTTAACATATCTTGTACAGTTGAAAATATTTTTAATCTTTGGCTTAATTTTTAAATGATCATAGAAATTAAATATGATTCGATTCCTGAAAACTTTCACAATGCAAAGAAGATCGCCTAGGTGTATTTTTTTCACAGTGGGAAACTGGTTTTACATGCAAGGAATCTTAAACACAGTATGGAAATTCCCTGAAGTTTAAAGACTTAACAAAATTGAAGGAAATTAAAAAAGAAATCTGTAAGAAATGTGAAAGTAGACAGAACAGGGGAAAGAGTAAACTGGTTAAAGATGGATTGAAGTCAAGATGGAAAAACAAAACAGTCTTTTTTTAAACAAAACATTAACTGAGCAAGATTTCAGAGAGGTGGGGGCTCTTAGTGGCTGGTTGGCCTAAAGCGCTCAGCTTTACGGATCATTGCCATCTCACCTCTGTCTGCGTGGGTCCGAGTCTCAGGTTGGGCCCATGTGAGTATGTGAGAAAGCTTGCCAGTAGGTTCTCGTGGTCCGTGGTTCTTTCCGGGGTTTCCTAGGTTCTTCCTCCACATTTATACTGGCCGCCATGTATAGCCTATCTTATGCTGAAAATGGAGTTAAACCCTACAATAACTACAACAACATCAGATAGGTGCTGACGAACTCTGCCATAATCAGACGTAGACCAAGATCCATCAGTGCCACAAACCCTGGCTCAAATGTACCTTATAAAACTATGAACATATTGCTAAGAAAGCAAATATGTTGTCCCTCTATGCTTCTAGGACAATGTCATACTAATACCATGAACAGTATGTGTCCCTTCCATGCTACTAAACCTCTGAAAAACGAACTTTAAGTCAAAGATGCAAGTGGTGGAATAGATTTTGCATTAGTTCCCGTGCTGTTTATTATTGACGTATTGTTTCAGTCCTTTGATAATGCCCCCCCCCCCTCCACCAGTCATCGCAGAAGCATGTTGTTCGCTTCATTACAAAGAAATGGTGTTTCATATTGGTGAGAATACATATCAGTCCAAGAGTGTATGTTAAACATAGGAACAAGGAAGCACCAGTTGTTTTCCTAGGAAATCTGGAATGAATCAGCATTCTGAAACTTTGACTATAACAGCAACAATTGAGTTTGTGTGTGATTTGTATTTTTAACGTAGCTTAGATAATTTTCAATCATTTCGCTACAATGTCTGCAGTTGGTAGTACTGTTTATCACTGGGACATCATATCACAGACATGTAGCATCACTTCCGACCACATAACTATATCCTGACACCAGGCCGACCGGTCCTAACACTAACCTCCTTAACCTCTTAATGCTGAGTGCCAAACGAAGCAGCTGCTGGTACCGTTTTTATAAGTCTTTGGTATGATTCGGTCGGAGTTCAAACCCGCAATTTCCCACATCCAAGGTGGACGCCCTACATCAGCAATTAAGAAAATCATTCAATAATATTATTGCAAATAGTATAGTTATACGAATAAGCGGTCTTAAACTTAGTGAAAGAAAAAAGCAAAGCCACAAAGACTTGTACAATTCAACAAATTATTTAATTCCCTAGATTACAAAGTGAAAATTTAAGAGGAACTAACATAATTATGTAACAAAGCCAAAATAATTCTGAAATGTTCTACAAAAGTCAAAAATAATCGAGTGTTCCGAATGAGTTTCAGGTTCTTGAATGTGCTGATGTGCCATCTGTCTTGATTTATCACTATGGCATTGTCCAGAACTCTTTTCAACAAATTCACAATAATCCCAGAAGTACTTTAGCTCAGAGTCAATGAGCACTTTGTAATTCCAATGAATAATCTAAACAAATGTTTCCTCTCCAATTATATATAAACAAAACATTAAACACATATGTAGACTGATATTAAAACAAGAACGTAGGAAAAAAGAAATAAAAAGGAATTAATTGCCCCCCTCTGCGTCTTTATATACACTGTCAGCGCTTTGCTTTACACATTGTCCTACTCGATATCTTATGCAATACCTCCTATGTGATATATTTCACAGTAACTCAGGTCGCAACAGAACCCACCTGACTGTACCACCAAATGGGAAATTATCCAAAACTTGTACACGGGTTCATTATTAGGATTAATTATAAAACTTGTACAAATTCTATTTATAGCTCGTACACAATCTACAGTATTGCACCAAAACTAAAAGATATAGATATGCATAACAATATAATTTGCTGCATTCCTAAAAGAAATCTCTGATATGACTGTAGGTATATTTTCCTTTATAAATTCCCAAAGGTGTTGACTGACAGCTTCATCATAAATTGTAAAATCACCATAATAATGTCCTCTGCTTTCTACATTAGTAAGATACTATTTGTTTGCTGAAGTCTTTAGAAGAGTTGATTTTGCGTTCAGTGTTCTTGGAAAGATGCTACCATTCACCAGTTGACAGAAGAAAAATAAGATGCGAACAGGTGATATCTACTTTTGCCAGCATGGAAAACAAAGAAGAAATAATTAACTATTTTTAAAATGGAAATTGCACCTCATTCAAGATAGAGACAGATTGTTTCACCATGGATCATAATAAGAAATATTTCCCGTAATATTACAAAATATCTTAGATGGACGCGGTGCAAAATAAAAAATCAACTTAAACCGATCGGGTTAAATATCTTAGAATGTTAAGCTGTGTTGTTAGCACTTTTTGCAATCCAAGTGACTATGAATCGGATTGATTTATGTCAGTCACCTAATCTGACTGCTTTGTCTTGTCCTAACGGTGAGTCGGGGGAAGGGGGAGGGCGGCATGTTCACTGAACTTTGCAAGAATTGTGATCTTCAACGTGTATGTCACCTGCATACCTGTATTACAAGTTTCTTTAAATACCAACCTAAATAGGAACCCTTTTGTTAATATCTGCTTTGATCGCTCATACGGAAATGTTATATTCTCATATCAGATACCTCATTTTGTTCTAAAACAAAACATACGTCATGCAATGTGTGATCGTCTACAAATCAATGCAAGATTCAAAATATTCGAGTCTTTCTTAGATTTAAAATGGAAACCGCAACTAACTGGGTTAATGCCAGCAGCATGTGAAATATTTTTTCTTCATACATGCATACACACATTTATATATATATATATATATATATATATATATATATATATATATATATATATATATATATATATAGAGAGAGAGAGAGAGAGAGAGAGAGAGAGAGAGAGAGAGAGATATTAATGAATTCATGCACAAATCGACATTAATTTCTACATACATACATACATACATACATACATACATACATACATACTTACACACACACACATACAAACATACATACATACATACATACATACATACATACTCACACACACACACACACAAACACACACACACACACACACACACACATACATACATACATACATACATACATGCCAGGATCACATTAGATCATAAAGAGTCAGTGGTTCTTTGATTAACGTGCTATGGGTTCGAACCCTTCCACCGGATAAGCTAAGCTCGGCTATCGTGATACATTCTTGGGCAAGTCAGTTTGTTCCAATTACCTCTAAACTAAATAACGGACATGACTTGATGTGCCGTAGAAAAATGAGTCACAACGAAACAAAGCAGTATCTGTCAGACTGAGAGAAGACGGTTCGCACTGGTTATTCCTTTTCATTCGGTCTGCTTTGAAGCAACTGCACAAACGAATTTAAATTAGTTTTGATTTCAACCACAAAAGCAATTGATGCCATCATAACATTGTACAGAAAAATAGTAGTAGTAGTAGTTGTGGTAGTAGTAGTAGTAATAGTACTTAACTATCTTAAATTGCCATGTGTATATGCGTGTGTGTGTATGTGTGTGTTGTTGTTGTTTGTTTGTTTTTTTGTTTTTTTTTTCTTTTTTACTTTCTCTGTAGATTATATTTATTATCCCTAGATTATCTGATAGCCAGAAATATTTGATTGTAAGGTGACCCTTAGATGGTTCCCCGACCCATTGGTCAACCTATTACGGGGTTAATATAAAAAATAAAAAATAAAAAATAAAAAAATATCTTAAATTGTGATTGGGTCAAGAGTAACGGTGATAATCCACATCCTCAGCAACTCATGACAAATGATCAGCTACACTAAACAGCGGAAAGACTGAGACATCCATATATATAAATTTATTAGGTAGTATAATATATATGTAGTATAATATATATATAAACTTATTAGGTTGTATAATATATATAAATTTTTTCTATAAATCAAAGCAAGAATATTTTTGGAAGCTATAGGAGGGCCAGAAATACATTTGATTAAATGTTCGATCCCAAACTTATCGTATTTCAATATTGAAATGACCGAGTGTATATACGTATGCATGTATGTTCAAATGAATGTCGATTTGTACATTAATCTATTAATCTCTCTCTCGCACTCCCTTGATAAAAACCTTAAATTTGAAGTTGAATCCACTATCCTACAATTACCCGAGTAATGATAATTGTCTACACGTTCAAGAGATAGTCTACCAATGATATAAAACATAAATTTGTAAGCCTATAATTTTGTTATGTTAAAAATCCCTCTACCATCAATCAAAAGGTAGATTACTAAAACAGATCGCTTTTAAATATTCTCTCTCTCTCTCTCTCTCTCTCTCTCTCTCTCTCTCTCTCTCTCTCTCTCTCTTGGTTGGTCAGTTTTTATTTATACAAAATTATACCTAAGCGTCTCATATATATTTGTTCAGGATAAATGAGAAAAAAAATGAAGTTGAAGAAAGCAAAAAAAGAAGAAATAGCAATATTCTGGCTAAACTTTGGTCATCAGTTAAACAAAAGGGATGAATAACAAACTAACAAAATTTTTTGAAAAAGAAAAAAAGCAGGTGTGGGAAATATCCACTACGGCCCTTGCCTCTCAACGGGTACCTTATAAAACCGTATAAAAACCTCTGAAATTGTTCAGAGAGAATAATCAGGACTCGGGTTCCTGTAGGATATTTGATGCAAGTTCAAGATCGTTTTCATTCATTCATATTAATCTCTTCTTTTTTCTCTCTCTCACTCCAAAATATTCCCGTTATATCTATATAGAACTTAACTGCGTTCCTATAAGTCCATTGACCCATGTACAAAATGATACATTGAAGAAAATATGCAATAGCAGTGAGAGAGAGACAGAGAAAAGGTGAGAGAGAAATGATAACGTTGGAATTTCAGTTAATTTGTGTCGCATGTTTTCTTTAGTTAGAACATGCAGACTAAACCGTGAATACGAATAGATGATGTCGTTATTTTTTTATTTTTTGGAACAAAAACTGGAAACTCATATCTGCCTTGACAGACGCATTGAACCTATGCATGAAATGTGCATGTGAATTATCTGAAGCATACCAACATTGGCTTTCAAAGTTGTTCTATTTTATGAGTAGCTGATGTAGCCGGGTATTTATATTCTCAAAAAACGTTTCGTTTTTCACATTTAGTAACGTTTACAACATCCTCAGGTCCATGTGTACGATTATCAGTAAGACTGTGTTGACCGGTTTCGAAGAGCACAATTTTCCTCGAAACATTCCTTTTTTCCGCAGAAAAATTTGATCTCCTTAAGTAAACATTCCACATATAACAGCTCTTTTTTCTGACAGGACAACTACCACATAATCAGAAAGTCATTAAAATGCTGAACTGTACCAAAGGATAGTTTTCCCTCAAGCCAACCCAACCTCACCCCCGCGCAGGTAAATTTAGGCCTAATGAGTTTTTCCAGGGGTTGTGTTGATAAATGATTATTTAACCTCTTAAGTATCTATGTAATTTAGATATTTTGCTTTACTCAATTTAATTGAATGGCTATCTCAAAACTACTTACTGTCTTTGAAAATATTGTTTTTTTTATTGAATTTCGCAATATTGATGGAACAAGATCTCTTCTTGAGTCTCCGCTGCTATGTGGCTTTTATAAGGAACGCAAAATGAACCCAGCTTCAAAACTTGAAATCGAAAGACACCATATCCTTTGTGTATAATTTGTTTCTGGCTGAATTGGGTTTAATGCATTTCATATGTCACATCAAGAGGCTTGAAAGTTTCAAGAACGCATGAAATGAACATCCGACAGGAACAGAATGCTATGATGTAATATGTAATGCGTTTGTCACGCACTGCATTTCGTTTTTGGACATATGGCTAATACATTCAAGAGAAAATGTTTCTGACGTTGGGTGTAAGTAGAATACAATTTTCTATCAGAATAAATTCTGTTCCAGGGTAAAAACTCAACTCATAATGGGTATTTTCCCTGGTGGAAAAAGACCCTAGACTGATTTTGTTTGTTTGCTGATTTGCTCTAAGAGGCATGACTATCAAGCAAAAGTGATGGGTTTGAAACCATATTCGGGAACTTTTATGGGGGAGGGGGGAACTTGGCTTAACAAATACCCAGCACAGCAAAAAGGAATATATAATCCCAGCAACACCAACGAAAAGCGGAATGCCGCAAACTGGCTAGAAAATGAAACTGATCTGTGTATATTGATTATTTGTTTCTATTAATATGTTTCTATTTTGTGGTCCTCTTCTGTTTATTTTTCTTTCTGTAATTCATTTTCTTCTATTTTCTTTTGTTCTATGTTTTTTCTTCCGTTCTATTTTTCTTCTAATTTCTATATCTTGTTCTTTCTTTAATTTTTGACACCTGTTTGCTGACTCTGCCATAAAGCATGACACAACAGAATAAGTGCATATGCCCTGCGTAAATTATGTAAATGTACATTTCAGTTATACTACTTATTTCAAACATATCACGCACGTATTTATATATTTAAAATAAGAGCCTTCTAAATAAATAGACTAATCTGCAGTCGTTACAAACTCGTGTACGCTTAAACACACCTGTACAAATCTCATTTTATTGATAAAGGAGACTTGTTACACATTATCTTGCGTCTTGAGCGATCCTTTGAAACGTTCAAGCAGTGTTTCTTTTAGAAAAAGCACCTTACCCTTGAATCATGCCTTATTCAGACACGACCCGTCTTTTGTTATGTGCTAAAATGTGCCAGCTCAGCTTTATTATTCTTGCTTTCATTGATAATTTGTTTACCTAGGGTCTCACCTGTAGTGTAGTTCGTTATAGTAATCATGACTATTTCCTGCATATACCTCCCGAATGTTCAAGTTACAACCTGCGAAATTCGATTTATTTTGACTTGTAGGCAGAGTGTACAGTAATTTTGTTTGTTCGAGGAAAGGCTCAAAGGCGAAATCGAAAGAAGAGAAGATTCGTTGTGACAATGTTTTGTTAAACTGGCTTGTCTACCACAAGTAGGGCTTCTTAATTGCAACCATGCATTAAGAGAATACTTGTTCGAATGTACATTTCAAGACAGATATCTTGGACAACCATGTATTGTGATTAGAATTTAGGTATGTATTTGAAAATTAGCAATATAACTCCATGTTTGAAATAGTGCTTATCGAACGGTAGATATCTTTATCTCATACAACTGGAACTCGATATATTTAGAGACAGGTAGGTCAATGTAGCATATGTTCTAGTTCTTAAAACTGTGTCATGATATTGTGATACCACCTGTCTGAAAATCCATTCGTATCTTTCGTCGGTCTGTTCATCCCCTCCTAAACCGCTGCTAAATTCACACGAATTTGAAGTAATATTCAGGGTTCGCATACGACCAGTAAATCAGGATAATGTCGTGAGAAATAACATCTTTGGTCCCGACGGGGAAGAGCTCTTTAAGTTTTCAAACATTGATCTAAGTTGGAGGAAAACTGGGAAATATTTACCTCCACTTGATCACCCAAACAATTTGTCACCGAGTTTTAACTTTACAGGCATTTTCAAAACTCTTAGGTCATTTTATATATTATTGTTGCAAGGTCCGTTTTGGCGCTTGCCCTAAATATATCTGCATAGTCAATTCAAGTGTTCAGGTGATTGGATTTGTAGATTCCTTACTTCTTAGCCCACGCTGTACCGGTATAATACTTTGTTTTCATTGTCACTGTGTAAAATGTGTATGACCAGTGTAGCCTCAACATGTGGCAATACATATGCGACCTGTGATCGTGGTGAGTGTTAGAAACAAAATAATAAAGCTTTTTTTCAGTTCTCCTTTTAGTGTGCAATGTTAATGAAAATATATTGTTAATGAAGCCCAGCTGAATGCTTGGTATTATTCTGGTATCAAGCATTATCGTCAATAACAACATATGCCTCTTCCAACTCGCCGTTTCCATGAATTTCACTCTCGGGTCTTGCTAAATACCACAGAGATGACTCCAACAATTAATTTCGAGGCGGATCACATCCCTAAATTTCCAACCTCTCATCATAATTGTATTGCAATTAGTGTAATGCAAGTTTAGTTACATAATTGTCTTGTGTTCTTGACATAAAAAAACAGCTCCTTTTTAAGTAACAAGTCCTTTTATATAATTAAAATGGATTCGTCTGATTATCTAAAATAATATAAATCTAAGCAGGATAACAATAATTTGGTTTGTTATTTACAGGTGCTATTGGAATAAAGGTGCCGTATGAAAGTTTCAAACCAACTAAAAGGTTACAAATCTTTGAAATATATTTACCACGCAGAAAAAGTAAGCAAACTAGAATACTGAGCACTTTTAAACTGTATATTCCCTTTACAATGCACAAGGCAAGAAACAGAATGTCATTTTAAAAAAATTGGATCATTAGAAATAAAGTATTAGAAAGAATCATTAATCAGATTATATCTTGGTAAACGAATCTGTGTTGAATTAAAGTAATTCCAACAATAAAATGTATGTATTGATTATTGTCAATATGTATTAACTATTACACTTGCCAGTCAGAAAAGATCATAATTAAGGAAAGAACAAATCTGTCCCGCTAAGAAAATGGAGGAGCTCTCAGATCTCTTGTCAGCTTGTCAACCACATATTTTGGAGAATCCGAATACTTGCAGAGTCCACGCTAGGGGATTACTCGGGTGAAATAATCATCTTAAAGTCAGTATTTTGACCTAAACAGGCGCAAAAGGCAAAATTCGATTCATTGTGTATTGATTTCAAGACACGGCCTCCACCTGCTATTGTCTTAATACAATGCAAAACTACTCCAAGTAAAACGTCAATTTTTGTAAATTTTCCCTTTAAAGAGGGAAGTCGAAATACAGAAAAGAAATATGTTCTCTAACCAATAACAGTAGTTTCAAGCGACTATTCTGACCTTTGCACAACTGCATTTCTATGTATTTTCCATTTTAACACAAATATGGGTAGAGACAGGTAATTACTCCCAAATATTGGAGATACGCTTGGAAACTGCCTTGTTTGATTAAGTCCACTTAAATGCAGTGCAAAGCTGAATGGATAGATGTAACGGATTGGCAAGTAGGATTGACTACCTTTTGATTGGGATATTCCAAAATATAAATTGTGGAGCTGCAAGGCGGTCCCAATTAATATACCAGAATTATCCCTGAGCGAAAGCAATATAACAATTACTATTGTATTGTTCAATGCAGTATCCCACGCCTTGTGTGCATTTAAAATTTCCTTGATTAGATATACAGTTCATATTCAAATAATGTTGAAAGTAGATGTTGCGGCAAAAGACATAAGTGGAATAAGTGGAATTTTGTTTTCAAACTACTACTAAAATATCAGTCTTTCTTTTTATACAGAGGGTATAAAATTTTGGGGTTTTTTTGTCCAAATTTGCAAGAGATCTTGTCTAAAAAACTTTCTTCACACCAACATATGTAACTAAGAAGAGTGACGTTGACATTTGTATTCTCTAAAATAAAATGAGTTACACATGATTTTCAATTGTTACCCTTCTTTCTGCTGATACGTCCTGTGATTTTTATATGGTTATCCGGTTAATTCAGATGTTGTGGGAGAACCTCAAAATGGAAACAGAGTCTGAATGTGACGGAGTTGGGATTTATAATCCCTTGGTTTCTGTTTTTTGTGGAGTTGAGTACGGCAAGGGAAGAGGATTAGATTATACAATAAGAATAAGTAGATATTTTGGGATGATGACATTGCAGTTGCTTAACGTTTAATGGGCACTTCGTAGTTTCTAAGCTTGGCCTTTGGGGTTAATGTTTGATGAACATAGCCATCCTTAGTTCCTGTTTATGTCCCCAAATATGTGAAGTGATTTCAAGAAAATAAATGCTCAGGATGGTATGTATAAGGGGACATTTGTGACAAAATCATACTTCCACTAGCCTAGTTTGATTTGTTGTTACCTGTTATAATTGTGTATCTTCCCGATTTCAGTTCGATTTTTGTTTTTTGTTCGTTTTTGGAAAATTTAAAACTTACTAAGTTTCTTTGAAAATGGATGGTTATATTTGTTTGCTCATTAAGATTTTATTTGGACTCCATTTGTTAGTGGCTTGTGGTATAAATATTTCCTTGTTTTCACCATGGATTCAATGCAGCGTTATAAATTAAAGCATATTGGAATTTTTGGTGCACTGCTAAGAAAATTTCACTTGAGCCCCACCTTGAGAATAAGTGTCTTTGTCGCATCCGCTTTTGTTACACCCCTTAGGAAACGTCACTGAAAATAGAAAAACTGTTGTCCTTTACCTCAAGAAATGTAGCTTTTGCAGATGTTTTTGTTGTCATTGTACAATGCGCGCGCAATATGATACGTTTGTGTTTAGATGCACAAATGATTACGCTTGATGGAAATATGCGTTCTCTCTCTCTCTCTCTCTCTCTCTCTCTCTCTCTCTATATATATATATATATATATATATATATATATATATATATATATATATATATATATGTATGTATGTATGTATGTATGTATGTATGTATGTATATATAAACTGGCCAAGATTATATATCATCGAGCTTATGATCCGTAATGGTAGGCATAGTGTAGTAGGTATATGATGAGAGCTAGAGATTTGTTTCTACTATGTTACTCCACCACTTCAGAGTAATTGTGCGAATTGTTCATATTCTGCCAAGATCCGCTTCATGTAAATATGCATGTTCCCCTGCAGTGCTCGCACTATGCGAAGAAAAATGTATTAGGCGCATTTTAAGTTCTTGGATGTAGAAGGCTTGACGATCTCAGCTTGATCCGATCGGTTCTCGTTTTCTTTCATCTAAACTTTCAATGATTCATCTACTAAGTTAGCAAAATACAAGACCGGAAAATTAAAAATGTTCACCTGCCCATTGCTGCGATGAATGAGGACTGTCAAAAACAATTATTCCTTGAAAGCAACCATACACATCAGTAATGGACACACTGTATTTCACGCCTAACATTCCGAACACATGTGGGGTGGGATAAGAATTATGACGATTTTACGTTCTCGTAATATAATGACAAAATGTATTATTATTTGGTAATTTGTTTGATTTGCTTTGTTATGTTCACAAAGGTTCGTGTATTTAATGATGAGCGATGGGAGGGGTGCGTTTAATTTCAATCTGTGTAATCGAGTTGCAAAGTGACTCTAACTCATAATCGAAACGATTATTAATGAAATACTGGCCATGGCCTGCCCGTTCAACGCCTAGAAATTATGTACATATTTCTGTACATGCTCAGTTAAGTCATACAAGACACTTGAACGTGAATACCAATTACTATGTGATTAATCTAAATTCCACATTTTCCACATTCATTCACCTCTTATTTAAGCATTAGCTTTTAACATTTTGTGCTTTTTATCTATGCCCATATATATAAAATGCATTAATCACAAAGTACTATTTTTGTGCGTTTTAGTACGCAAAGTCTTGTGTACAACTGTGACCTGTTTCAATAAGACAAGGACCTAAAGCAAAATAATTAATACGTCACGAATAGTTGTCCGGCTCTGAGCTAGGTTTTATATAAGATAATGTCTGAAATGCATCTAAGTCAGCAGAAACATTGACGAGATTTGTTGGTTCACGTGCATGTACGTTTCCATCCTCAATTATTAATTGATAACAGAAAATGTGACGTTTGAGTTGGAGTTAATAGACGTTTACACTTACCATCAAACATGTCGATTAGCACGAGAAAATCCGTTCTAAGGATCAAAATGTGTGTTACTTTCAGGTCACATTTCTTTTTGCGAAGAATAGAAAATTGTACATTTAAGACATATTCTAGCAATTTGGTCATTTGGAATGTATGTTCAAAGCTGAGACCTATGTTAGCCAGAATGGGACAAGCATGCGTCAGTATCATCCGTGGTCGATAATGATAACACTCATTAAAATAGAACCCAGTTTGCACCAATAAGATGGTGACATATTCAGGATATGTATATAATCTTCTTCTTTTCTTCTCCTTCTTCTTCTTCTTCTTCTTCTTCTTCTTCTTATTATTATTATTATTATTATAATTATTATTACTATCATTATTATTTGTACTTTATTATTATTATTGTAGTAACAGACTTCTGTTTACTCAGCGTGTGTGTCAAGAGAGAGAGAGAGACGGAAGTAGAAATAAAGATAAAGGGGGTATAAATAAGTGTCTTGGTTTATCTGTTATGGAGAATCGTTGGATAAAACTGTGAGTTCAAGTTTGCGCATATGTGTTTGTGTGTTTACGAAGAATGAAAAGGGTTGATAGAAAATTATATGGGAGAAAACATTCAAAGTAAGTGGATACTTGACTTTGCTTCCAATATATGTGCGTGCCTTTTCGTAGTATACGTGTACGATTTCATACGTGTGATTTGTGTACATGCCAGTGTCTAGATGTCTGTTGTATTGTCTTTTCTAATCAAGCAACTATCTTCAAACAATTCGAAAATATATTATGTCAGATCTCATCCTAATGTTGGTATGTAAATATATGCTCCCCATATATGTCCTTTATGCCGAACTAATTGATTACAACCTTTAAAAGTTCAGGTATAAAGAAGTAACACAATAGCACCTCTGAACGTCAACGGATATGTGGGTCATCCACAATTTTTACGCTGTTGCATCAATAGGTTATACTTAATACAACAACGTAACGAGGATAAAAACACAGGGTTATTTCAATTTAAGACCCGTTGACAAAATGTTATAATTTCTAATTATAACTTAAGATTTACGTTAACGGTTAAAGGGAACTTCAATTCTATAGCAAGTAATTGCCTAATCTAAAACATGCTCAGAAACTAAAATAATTTCGACAGAATCAGATTCCTAGAAACAGTATCAATTATTTTACGTAACAAATACCTTTATAATATATGTTACGTTTCTACCACCATAGGTTCATACTAATATTCGGAAAGCATACCAGATGCTCAGTACCCTTATCGCCCTTTACAAAGTCGACAATAACTATTATGGTGTAAATTACGACATGGTGTAAGTTAAGAAGACAAGAAGACAAACTTAATCAAGTCCGTTTCTTTTAACGGACTCTTTGTGGCAGATTCACGTAACATTTGTTATCAACGTAAGCATAATGGCTTGGGTGTATTTAATATTGTTTTATCCAGGTTTTATTGATTTTAAAGATGTTTAAACTTTTCATTCTGAATATTTTATTCTGTTTTTGGAAGTTGTGCAACCTCTTTATCTTTCAATTGATGTCTTGAGGTGTATATTTTACATTTTGTCTGATGGGGCCATGGCATGATTTATTTGACTCACTACGCTAGTTAATTATCTTTAATTTGATACTATTTAGCCAGAATTGTGCTGATGTTCAGTAAAAAAAAACTATACGTATATAATCCTTTTACGTGTGAATGTTTTCCCAGATTTATAGATGTCTCTTTCTTCCATCCCTAGTTTGAGTCCCACCAGGATTTGAATGTTTTTGCTTCAAATCCAAACAGTCATGTGTAGGTGTATTTATCTAATTTACACATATTAGCTACGGTAAGTCGCGTTTTTCAGTAATTATTATTATTATTATTTAAAGGGGCATCATTATGAACCATATATATATATATATATATATATATATATATATATATATATATATATATATATATATATATATAGTAGTTGTTTCATTTACCGACTAGTTGCTTCCATCTGTTTCAATTTTTCTTTTACTTTTATTTTATTTTATAGTGCACCACAATAAATACATGTTACATATTTAGATTATTTCAGCTTTCATGTAAGTCATCAGAATTTAGCAGTACGTAAATTAGCATTGAAATAAAGGGCTTTAAATTGCGTGTTTCGGAGTAGAGCTTTTGACTTGCATGTAAGGCAAATGAGACGGTGTCATTGCACCCACACTAGATAGTATAACATTGACACAAACCCATTAAAGCGTTTTCTGTATAACTGGATAGATTACAATCTTAGCCATACGGAGCCTTTGTTCAATATGTCCTTTTGAAGTAATTTCAATCCGAGCTCCTGAGTCTTAAATGTTTGAATGCTTCTTTTCATTTTAATTTAGTCAAACACAATGCACTTTTAGTTAACCGTTAAAACATGAGAGAACCTTTGAGCTTAAAGCTCAACTTTAGCAATATATTTTTTTTAAATTCTTTTGTCGTACATTCTCTGTAACATAGACCAAATTATAAAGGTTGCCCCTGGTAAGCCACAAGGTCTAGAGAAACAAAGGAAAAAGATGGAATACTGAAATTGAGAAAGGCATACAATTTTTGCCAGTACAAATGCAAGTGAAGACGATATATAAACGAACATTAACATGTACCAAAACACATTTTAATACAAGTATAACTGAAATACACATCTTGTTAAGGGATCAATAAAGGCCCTTGCAAGTTTAAAACATAAACCATAAACACAGTTCTAGCAGACGTAATAGCACAGCAAGCCATATCACACTGCGGATACACAGGAGTAAAAAAAAATTGTCTTGAAAAGACATTAATGTCCAAGATGCTCTTACCACAGAGAGTTTAACAACACATTAGTAAATGCAGAAGGATAAAACACCGGTAAGTACAATATATGTAATAGAAGGAATGTAGAAAAACAACACCTAACATACTAAGCCAATAAGAAAAGCAAATTTAAAGATCATATTAAACAAACTAACTAACTAACAGATGGTACAAAAGACCTTAATATTGTGTCCCTTTACAAATGTTAACCTTTAAAGTGTATTACAGATCTTAGTTTATGGTCTTCTTTTCCCCTAACACCTGGTTGTACACATGGCGACGTCTGTGCTGTAAACGTATAAGCCTTGTAGTAACTGTATATGGTCCGTTCTAAAGACTGTGTCTATATACCATATTTAATCCCAAGTTTTTACATTGATCTCCTATTGCTAAACTATATAATGAACGTGAAACAGTTTATATATATATATATATATATATATATATATATATATATATATATATATATATATATATATTTATTTATTTATTTATTTAGTGCAAATTTTGTAAATTACAGCAATTGTTCATTTGTAACTGAATCTTTTCGTAAAGTAACCATGGAAAACTGTCTATTGAGATTTATACATAAATAAAACAGAATCGGAGACAAACAGATAACGAAAGAGGACTCTACTCAGAATTTAACCCATCTTACATTTGCTTTGGTCTGCCTCTTGGAATTAATATATTTGCTATTAAAGTAAAAAATAAAGTCATAAACAATTTGGATAGTATCTCCCTCCAAATAAAGAAAACTTGATAATAAATAGGAACGTTAAGGGCCAATATTCGTTGAAATAAATACATATATGGCTCCAAGGATATGTACACCATTAAATAAAATTCAAGTAGATTGAGGAATATATATAGTTTGATGGATCCATAATACTCTAGAGTCCATCTGTCACAATAAACCTGCAGAATGTAAAGGAAGAAAATGATTGACCTGTTATGAAGTGTAGCATTAAAATATGCTATAAACATTTCAATATTGATCATTAAGTCTCTAAATAGTATGCGTGACATGGTTGGCATAGGAGCTTCCTTAATCTTCTAATTCTTACCTACTATAAGAAAATTTGATAAGAGACTCGGGGTCAGAAGTTAATTTTTCTCTTCAGGTAATGTTTGTAAAACTGTATCATTTAGAAATCAATTATGTAGCTTTTACTGCTTCCTTAAACCTTTTGCCTACATCCATCATATCCGCTTTTTCCAGGATAACACTAACAAAAGTTTGCAGATTACATCTCCTAACCATGACAGCAAAAGTCAGCCCCAGAACGTGTGATCAGAATTTGGGTCAGTTGGACTCACAGCAGAGCGATTCGAAGGTAATAAAATGCAGAAATGGCAGTAAAGAACATCATGATGAAGAAATGGATGAGGATTTAGAATATGTAAGTGCACAATGGGTAAATTAAATAAGAAGCATTTGTTTCCCCATGGAATTTCTTATATTTAAGCTAGAAATATTTCCAAATAGAAGCCTAAATAGATTTCAGAAATGTGCCTTCTACTATTCTGTACATTATAATATTATGCGCTAGATCTCTACATTTGTGTTTGTACAGGGAAATTCCGTTAAAAGTTTTACTTTTTATTATATATTGAACTCAAATTCATGATAGCGCATGTTTAAGGAATAATTCAGTTGAGATATTTGAGAATCACTTATATTTTGTGCTTCCATATATCAAAGTTAAGATACATAGATTTAATAATATGATAGCATCTTATGTTCATATATATATATATATATATATATATATATATATATATATATATATATATATATATATATATATATATATATATATAAGAACGGGCATAGGGTATATTTCAATACGTTGTGTGGTTGCGTACCTTAGAATTAAACATCTCCAAGACCATCTGGAACGTACCAGGGTACCTTCGAACGTGACTACAGATTCAGACACATTCCGTTCCAAGACTAGCGTTCAATAATTGGCAAAAATATGCCTGAAACCAAGTCTTACAGAAGTGTGATAACAGGAGTTAAGTCATCAGTCAGAAGTTACGATGTCGAGCCAACAACATATTATATGTTCTGACATGCAAGATCTGTGCTATTCAACTTGTTGGCTAAACTCTTGATTTCCGAAATCGAATGAATACTCACAAATGCCACATTCGCAACAATCTCAACCCGAAAGTCGCCAACCACTACAACTCGAATTGACATTCAGTCAAATCCCTCGAGATGTTACGATTGAATCCAATATGCGTTGTACATATATAAAACGCACACCTAATTAAATTGATCTTATACTACAATTGAAATCTCGTGGACAGTCTAGACTAAATTAAAAACTCTAACATTTCCGTCGCAGTCTTGTCCCAATTTCAGCCAGTCATCAGTTTTTCAACTGACGCAATTGTTGCGCTAATATCTACCCAAGTAATTACATCTTTTATGGATTTATTATTATTATTATTATTATTATTATTATTATTAATGTGTTGATGTTGTTGTCCATTATTCCTTTTTACTATTATCTTAACATCTTTCTTTTAGAACTTCCTTGCTTAACTCTACCGGGATATAATTTTGTTACCAACTCCTTTAATGGCGATGATCTCTCGCTACACGGTCCTTCTGTCTTTTGTTCATAATTTATAATTAGTTCAAACCATACTGGTTCGCTAAATGGTAGACACAAGAGCGTGTCCGTATATTATTTTTGGACTCAAGTTATATCGGTTTTTATTCTTAAAATTGTGCCGGCTTCTGACTCGAGTAATGTACAAGAAAGTTCATGCTGTAATAGCTACAACAGTCATACAAACTAAATTAGTCATGCTTTATCCAGGCTGAACATTAAAAGCATCAGTTTCTTTTTTATGTTCTGCATCAGGAATGTATTACAGGTAAGTAAATAGTTTGCCAGCTATTGCGCTATAGAAGTAGAAACTGCAAACAAACTAACCCTGTTATGTAAAGAACACACTAATTGCACCCAACAGTGTCAGTGTCATATTGTATAATTGATATTAGAAAACACGTGCTTTTTATATATTTTATAAATAACTGCAACATGGACTTTCCCTTCAAAATTGTGTATTGGTAGAGAATATATTAATGATAATCCAGTCTTGGTTGATGAATGCTTGTTTGATTACATTTTTTATATTAAAAAACGTTTACAATTTCTTTATTATTTTTATGAGAGGAAATCTTTTTCGCTCCGTGTGTTAACTTCTGGGCACGCAAGATATATGTTAAATATATTGACCACCATATTATTAAACCTAGTTTAATTCTCTGAAAGCAGTAAAATTATTTGAATGTCGTTTCGGAAGACCTAAAGTCATTTAAGTCTAGATTCCTAATGCATGAATCAAGGTTGATGCTGACTTTATATGGATTTTCCATGGCCTTTTCGGTCGGCCCACGTGTAGCCTATTTCCAATCCGCGAACGAGCATAACCTTCGCAATTTTGACTGGAAAATCACCCAGTTTAGAGGAGCTAGGAAAAATCTTGAAACAAACTGATATAAAAGAAACCTAAGCATATATCGTTTGGTGTGTACTCTGGAGTATTGAGCCTTTATGTTGCACAGTGCCTTATATAAAATGGGTCTGATCAAGGATGATACTTTCTGCGGAACGAATTAATTGGTGTTCTTGCTTTTAAAGAAGTAAAGTTTCATGACTTCTTTCAGCATCATTATACTGATGGAAAACTAGATTTGAAAAATATGCTTTAGTCAAAACATATCATTATTCTCATAATTAAAAATAGCATATACATTCATGAATATGTTTAGCTTTATTTATAATTTTACTGCAATGATTACTTGGGTTAACCTAGTTCGTAATATAGTGGACTGTGTTATACTTTCTTGATTTTTAAATTCATTGTTTGCCAGTAAACTGACAAATTACTGTTTTACATTTTAAATACATGCCATAAATTATAAGTATTGCTTCCAGCAGTCAATTGAGAAAACCGAACTCGTGCGAAGTGAATAAATGGGTCAACATATTGTCAGTGTTGTTCAAATGTTAGTAATCTGCTACTACAAGCATTTCTTATCGATCATGTTTCTAATGGTTTAGCTATAGTAATTCTATAATGACATCAACAGAGGTTACACTACAATGCCAATTGATGTCAGGTACCACACGACTGCTTAAATGAGGAGTTCCCTTAAGAAAAAGTTTGTTTAAGTTCTCGTTAATTTGTATAAATACTTACTTAGTATTTATTTCATGTTTTCATGCAAAATATTTCTTTACAGAGCTCTTTGTTTCCCTTAATACATGTTATTTACCTCTGATTGTTTTCTAAAACTTCTACTCTATTCAGCAAGGTTCTAAATTGTTTTTTAAAAAAAAAACATGGCAGCAGCATTTCTAATCTATTTATAAAAATGAATGCATTCAAAATTTCAATTATTCTAAAACTTAGTAATAATCACTAAACATGTCAAAATATGTATCAGAAGCATTGTCATATAGATTTTTGTTCTTAAGAAAATTGCAATTTCT
This sequence comes from Sinohyriopsis cumingii, assembly GCA_028554795.2. Lineage (NCBI taxonomy): Eukaryota > Metazoa > Mollusca > Bivalvia > Unionida > Unionidae > Sinohyriopsis > Sinohyriopsis cumingii. The sequence continues at coordinate 36,953,165 of CM068832.1, forward strand.
TGGGGAGTGGAATAAACAATAATGAGGTGACAGGTGATGCTAGGTAGATAAAACTTGAGGAATGTTTCAATGTACATACAAATGCAAAACGAGGGTAGAAACATCAACTTATATTCATTTTGCTTAAGCTTGAGTTTCAGTTAATTGTATCTGAAAATGATAAAGAAGACCAAATATTTAATCTGAGCCTTTTAAGATGTATTAAACCAAAATGAAGTAGAATGGTTTCCATAGCAACAAGAGTGAAATTGTTGTTAGAATCCGTATGATTTATACTAAAATTTCATTAATTGTATGGACCCTGAACAACTTTATATGACCTTGGAATGACATTCTTATACATTAAGTTTTTATGTTTTGAAGAAATATAGCATCAGTGACATCATTCGGCTCTTCATGTGTATTCGTCTTTTTACCTGTTTACTTTTCCTAATATGAATTTTCTATTTTTCAGAGAGATGAGGTCGAATGGATCCAAACAAACATCAAAATGAGATGCTCATATATGCCCTTTGATGATGAATATAATAAAAGGTAGGAGAACCCTAACCCTATCTGGCTTGTATTGCGATAGTTTATTACAAATCTAAATTATCTAACCCTAACCCTATCTGGTACAATAGTTTCTTACAAACCTAAATTATCTAACCCTATCCCTATCTGGCTTGTATTACGATAGTTTTTTACAAACCTAAATTATCTAACTCGAACCCATTTTGTCTTGTATTACGATATTTTATAACAAACCTAAGTTATCTAACCCTAACCTATCTACACTGTATTACGATATTGTATTACAAACCTAAGTTATCTTCAGTGGCTGATACGGCATTCAGTACGAATATTCAGTCCCGAACTATCACACACACTGGCTTGAACTAGAGCGCTTTACCTCATGTCATTGATTTCATTATTTTCACATCAATTCATACTTTCAGTCCCGGTGCCATGTGCATTATACAGGGGATATGAAATAAACTCCCATTCCTGTTTTAGTGTTATTTAAGGGAAAGAATTTGATGGATAAGAACTTCGGAGGCTTAATGGTTTTGACACAGTCCAATGCCAAATCAAATTTATTCATTATGTACATTCCAGCAAGTGGGATATTTTACCAGTGTAATGAAAATGCAATACTGATTGAATGCAAATTAAATGATGAATGCATTTTGAAGACCATGATGAGTGCAAATTCAAATTGCAGAACAACGAAAGCCAAACAAATATGGAACGAAATTAAAGTACATTTCATGAACAGATTTTAAATCAAATTCAACCTGCATCTAACTGCCACTATAAAAACATGTCGCTTGCAAATCCATGATCAGTTTCTTTAAACTGACAGACAAGTGTTCAGTCTACTCAAATAATAAAAACTGTTGCTGAGTCAGGCACGGAAAACACAATTCACATGAGAGCATCGTCTTTTTAATGAAGTATAGAAAGAAATCTAATTTCAAAACAGATAGTTATTAACATTCCTGAAAATGCAAATTCTGTAATTGCATTTCCAGCTTTGTTCTAGACAAGTAGAATCAACAGGATAAATGGAAGTAACGAGAAAAAATTATGCTGCATTTCTGAGACGAAAAACAAACTCGGTGAGATTATTGGCTGAAAAGAGACAAATTGTTTATAACACATTAAATTTATAAATACTGATTACTTTACTTATCTGACTGAGACATTATTTGGAACTCTTTAATGTATACTTGATTCATTATTGTTCTTATTTACAAAAGCTCTGAGGTTGGAGTGCTGTTTCAAAGGTTTTATAGGGTATTACACATCCGCTATTTATTTAAAACAAACTTAGGACTGTTCCAAATTAGCAAAATATAAATTTCAAATCTGTCTTTAATGTATATTAGCGTACCATCCGATCCTTATGAACATGTACCCATTATGTAAAGGTAATATCTTAAGCCACACAAAATGATATAATGTAATATTATTTCCTTAAAAACATCTATTATGTAAAGGCAATATGCATGGTTAAATTTCAAAGAGGGTCTATAATGCAATAAATGTTTTCCTGAAATAATAGGTGTCAGTAATTTAAAGGAATTAACTATGGTAAAATATCTGAAAATATCTTATAATACGCTCCATGTTGTCCTATGAATGTGTCTACTTTAGAAGGTTCGAGTTCACTCACATGATGTAAGAAGAGAAACTTTTGTTTGGGGTTTTAAGTTTGCTTACATATTATAAATTAATCAACTGAAAAGTATACAAAAATTATTGTTACTCTAACTCTGAGCAATATAATCAAGCTATACGGTTAACATTTGTTTCATAAGAATAATTCTCAGAATGCCGTAGCATCATTACGTTTCTTCTACAATTTATTTTAACTATTTTCATTTAAGAAATAATTATCATTATAACACCACTGCTATGCTGATGTGTTATTAAAACTAAACGCATACATTTATATCCTTGTCTGTCAGCACTGGATGCCAATATATTATGTCACGCCACACAATATCTTCCTTTTCGTTAAAGCAAAATGGACCATACACAAAAACGTTGTAGTCTACCAAACCGAGCAATGGAGAGCCCTGAACCCGAGTTACGACAGAACTCAATTGATTACACATGCCCTGTACCTACCAATGCCTTTGGGGATATTGAGTTTGTCAATTTTGGAGGAAATATTGGAAAGGTAATATACATTGTATGCCATGTTATGTTTTTATCTTTCTTGCTAGAATGTTCAAGAACATACAACTCGTATTATCATCAATGTATTTAAATGCAAATGGTCTAATCACTTAAAGCACATATGTATGTATATGAATTTAAGTTGATTTTAAAGTCAGTTGTGCATATTTAATGCATTTTGGCTCTGTTAAAGTTTTTAAGATATATATCGTGCCGTGAGTTGACTTACTAGATATATATACCACACAACTAAACACAGCCAAATTTGTCTCAAATCAAGCAAAACAAATAATTTATTGGTATAAGCTAGTAACAGTTGGCAGTTAACTCATACAAAGAACAGTTTTGAATTGATTGAATTTCCAGGTAGATTTCACAGCAAATTAGAACTTTAAAATGTCCACAGTTTTGTAGATTTTAACTAGGCAGTCAGCTTACAATTTGCTAGATATACAAACCAGCAAACACAAGACCTACACAAGATATTTTATCGCTTTAACTTCTTCAGTTTGTCCGTGTTGATAGAGAGACTGACATGAATATGATGTTGAAACTGATGTTGAAAGTGTGGGAAATGAAAAGGCCGAACTTGATAATTTCTGTGACTGGTGGTGCAGACAACTTCCACATTAATTGTCGCTTACGAGATGTTTTCCGACGCGGTCTTATTGATGCCGCACGCAGCACAGGTTGGGATCAAGCATTTACGAATATAAATTTAATGTGTTTTGCTTTTTATGGCAGACCTCATTTTGATCCTCTTAGACTGCATCTATATTACATAATTTTATTAATAAGTTCGTCTAACAGTCACGTTGTTCTTTTTCATTGTCTCACATAAATGGCGTGATTGAGAACATATACCAGCAATTTCTAGCTAGGGTTTGGGGTTGGGATTTAAGTATTGACACAACATATTAGTCAAATGTGTTAAATATTTGCAATCTGCATTATTATCTGAAGCAAATGAAAAATAATGTAGCTTTGAGGCTGGGATTTATATGTGTCGTTGTCAACTCCTACATTGATTGAGTATATAAGTTGAAATAAACTAGTGGAAACATAATAAAGTTAAAAGGTTGAATTCCAGTGGAAATAGCCATGTAAAGTTTCGCAGATATAACCGTTGTTCTGTTTTATTTATTTGACGTGTCTATGGTTTGTATTTGCCTTTGAGATAGGCTCATTAAAGAGTCGAAAGCGCTCAGGCTAGTTAGATACTAGTTTCGCACTGTTCGTTGTCAGTTTATTGCATTTATCTTAATCAATCCCTGACACTTGTGATCCTTTCCTCGCTATATGATTTGAATTCTTTATATATATATATATATATATATATATATATATATATATATATATATATATATATATATATATATATATATATATATATATATCCACTGAGAAAATATTTTTTATCGGTATATCTTCCTCGCACAAAGTTTGCTTTAATGCAAATTCGAAAATCATGTTGATTGCATTATATTATCTCGTTCCAGTATCTGAAAATAACTGCAGCAGATTAAGCGATAACTGGTGCATTATATATCACGTATTTTAATCAGTTCCACCCAAATTAGGACCTTGACTTATTAATAGACACTTATTTATTTCAAATGATTGTTAACAAAAATACATGAGTTTTCAGATTCTAAAGGAACTTGACCATGACAGTGTTATTATAGGAATGACTTTGTTTCCCAAATGGTCATGTTATCGGTTAACCTACAAAGTATGTCGCTTCGATAACAAACAGATGAAAGATCTATTTTTCAAGTCATTTTCATGACCACGGAACCAGTGTATGATTGAGCACAGGTAACTCAGTATTAAATGTAAATAGTGTCGCAGAAGTATATATCCTAAAGCAAGCTCTCGTTTTCATTTCCCTAGTCTCATCCAGTTCATAAGGCTAAAGTGGTGAGGCCCCTTTCGTTCAGGTAAAGTATGTTAGTAGTAGCTGGAAGCAAGCAAAAATTATCTCAGAGGTTTCTGCTTTCGGAATGCTACGTAAATATGCTGTATATATAATTTCTTTCCTACATCTAATAATCAGACAAGGTCCAGATGCTCTATCTGTGGCAATTATATTGTCACTTTTCTGTGTTAGATCGTCAGTTAGTACTTTTTTTATTTAGGCGAATAACGTAATACAAATTGATTAGCATTGCACGGAATTTTATTTGGACCTATTCATTTCATACATAATAACCCTCGACTGTTTTTCGAAGGTGCTTGGATTATAACTGGAGGCACATATGGTGGTGTGGCGAAACATGTTGGTGAGGCAGTGAGAGAGTATGGAAGGACCTGCGACAATTCAAACGATGTTATTACAATAGGGATAGCTCCATGGGGAGTCATTCAGAACAGACATACCCTTGAGGACCAACAGGTACGATGATTGATAAAGGATTTTTTAGCCCTAGCACAGATTGTGGAATGGATATATTTCTGATTTCATACTATAGTATAATATGCATACACAGCAATATATTGTAAGTGTAGTGTGTTGTATATTCATGCCCGTATTCCAGTGGCATGTAGATTTGTTTATCCCTCTTTTTGTTGCATGTTTCTCACACAACAATTGTTATTGCCCAGATTATCAAAAGATAAATAACGCCTCTTATAGTTAGTGTAATTGGCAATATATAGCCATGATTGGTGTGATAATAAACCCTATATATAATTAAATACTGGTATTCACAACCCGCTCGACTTCATTATGCAGGACATAATACAATAAAAGTTGTATCATCACTTTGGCGATATCATTTTTCTCCCAATGATTTATTTCAATATCTCATCCTGAAATGTATAATCAGCGGACTATGTTTATCTGCAGTCTAGTTGCATACTGATCACTAATTAAAGATCAGCTTATCTGTATTTTAGTGAAACATTGGTTCTTGTTCGAAATTCGATAAACAAATCAATACTTTGTCTGCTTTGTTGTCAGACACTTGTCTAGTGGAAAAATTTACTAGTCGATGGCATTAGGCTGTCCAATAAGGCATTTTACGAATTCACCTTGTTCAGTCCTATACAAAATACTGCTCATTACAAGTTAATCCACTCATAAACAAATATTCACTCTGAAATAGACACAAACATCCATTGTGCCTAATTAAAAGCTGGAAATGGCCAGAAACGTTGAATCAATTTCAATGGGTCATGCAAAACGCGAAACCATTTGTCTCCTCTGGGCTTCTTATCAATGGAAGAAAATTGAAGATGAAAGTGTAATGGTTACAAATCTTATTTGTTCGTGTTTGAATGACAGACAAAATTGCAAAATCTCATTGTAGAAAGGGGAATTTATTTGGAACTTCTGACCTCTTTTTTAAATAGGGGTCCTGGCCAGCAGCATACCATATCGAGGAGCACCAGAAGAGAGACGAGAGCTTCCTAGACCCAAATCACAGCCACTATATCCTGGTGGATAATGGGACTGAAAACAAATGTGCAACCGAAGTCCGTTTCAGGGCTCGGCTGGAGGGCAGTATACAAACTGATACAGGAGATGTTCTTAATCGTGCATATGATGTGTTTCCAGCAGCACATGGTGATGATCCAGGTCTGCTATATTATAACGTACTGACAGATCAAGGCCTTTACAGGAGATTATAAGTAAAATACTTAAACCATGACTTGGGAATCGCAAAGCTTAAGATTTAGCCTTTGCTTTTATTTAGATCAGGTACATACGATGGTAATTTTCAGGGTTTATTTCTGCTTGACTGCTACTGAAATAAAATCTCAAGGTCTGCTTTAGAATAAAATTTTCTCCAGATTTGATCTGTCAGTACATTATCTATATTTTTCACAGCTAGCTGCATTTTATGGGATTATGACAGATTAGTAGAAAGGAATACAAAAAATAATGTATGTTACATTGAAACTATTTAATGTAAAATATAAGCTTGATAACACATTATTTTTTCTGCTGTATTAGTATGTCACACTCCAAAAAGCTATTACAAAGAAACATTTGATGGTATGTATATATATATATATATATATATATATATATATATATATATATATATATATATATATATATATATATACTTCACTACTTATATTCAGCTCCACACGAGCCCACAGCTGTTGTATTAATTTATACTCAATATCTAATAATATATCGTGTCAGCATATTTTTTAGTTTTGTGGATCTAAACTAACGCTCAGGAAACCACTATGCTGTTTTACTGTTGAGAACATGTGCCTAGTTCAGCCATATCCAGACTATTTTGTACGAAATGAAAATAAGCTATTTACTGATATGAGCATGAAGTTTAGTTTTAAAAACTAATAGATGTATGTAATATGCAACGCTGGGGTCCGTAAGTAAGGATTGCTAATTCATTAAACTAACAGTTCATTTTATCAAAAGTCTGTTCTTGTTTCACTATATGATTTAGTGTAACAAATTGAAATTTGCCTTGTTTATGGATAGGCTAATTCTCATTTCAGAAAAATGATTCCCCGCAAAGTGTCATGACATCAATCAAAGGACAATGATTTCACAACATTGTGGCATGATAAAATATTGAAAATCACATGATATCATATCGGCCAACGAAAATACGTATATTAATCATGTAATAATAATACAAACAATAAAATAACTATATTATTTAGAGAGGGTAAACCTGATTTATTCATGAGTAAGCCTCTGAATTATAGGCAGTGATTGAGACATTGATACAAAAAGCCAATTTGTGTTGATGATTGTTAAAAAATATGTTTCATTTGCAGTGTGTTGAGTACATATGCCACTCATGAAAAGAATGTTAAATGGAAACCATTTTATATTTGATACAATCTTGTTAACAAGTGCCTGTTGTTTTTCTATTACTATGTTACACCTCAAAAGTCTGTTATACCGAAACCATTCAATACTATATATAAGCTTCTTAAATACATGACTTCTGCTCTTCTCTCTAGTACCATGTAATAATTAAAGTACGTATTGTTTGAATTAACATGAAACAAAGGATGAACAAGCTTTGTTGTTCATCAATGTTTAGTACACATACAATGCGTAATAGAATACGCATTTTATAGTTTTGTTGATTCAAATGTTTCGGCAGAAAACATGGGAAGATATTTATGTAGAATGCGATGCCTGTAGGAATAAAGTCTTTTCTAGCACATACACTATAACTGTGTTAGCCAATACCTATCATAAGTTATAACTGTTGTTGAACATTCATCAAGAGCAGCTTTTGCCAATGAATCAAGCGTTGTAAAATCCATCACTCCTCTTCCCATGCACTTACTTAAGTCATATATTTATTTCCGTATAATCATATTTTGTATTTCATGCACAATTTGAAGTTAGTTCATATCTATGGAACTACCAATATGTTTACAATCTGGCACAGCATATTTGCTTTCATAAATAAAGTCAGAAATGCAGATTTCATTTTCATATTATTCAGATGTATCTGGGCCAATTATCATGCTGGTGTTATCCTGTATAGCGTAATTGGACAAAATGGAATAAAGCTATTTAGGTTGTATGCATGCATGAGTTTGCTACCACAATAAAACTTGCTACTCCCTGTATTTGCTATGAATTAGTGCAAGGCCATTGTTATCATTATCTTTTTAAAGCTTTGTAAAGCTTATTTAATGTATTCATTTGACTGTATCTTTGCAAAGAAACTAGAGTATTTTATGGTGATTGTTATTTGCCCTTGAATTACGTACACTCACACATGATTGAGGCATGAACTAGTTCACTGGCAGAGGCTATATTGTGTCATTATCAGACGCTCTAAAGTAGTTTTGCACTTCTCCAATATACATTTTTACAATAATATAATGTCAATATACAAATATATATTTTTCATTCTAAACGTCTTATTTTCAAATCTGATATTTAATTTGTCCTATTAGAAACACCATATCTACAATATGGACATTTTACATATGGTTAACCATTAGTACCGTCTGTCATGTTCAAAAAGATTTTTTATGTTCTGATGCATACGAAGATAGTGCACATGCTTGTAAGGACAACATGTATGGAGCTAGTGCTCAAATTGTTATTACCACATGCAGCCTTTATAAACCAGGCTCATGTCATTAAAGGACAAAATTGGTTGGTTCCTTGACTACCGTTTCTTAATTTTATTGCCATAATAAAGCTTTATAAACATGTCATCTATCGACATAGATTCAAAACATTTGGTCCCTTAAGTCTCATGTTTAAATTTTTATTGCCTAATTCATTTTACATAACAGCTGATGTTCATCCACAAATAGTGCATATTTTTGGTCCCTTTCCTTTGTTTTATTGCTATATTTCATCCTCACTAAACCGGACACTTACCTACAAAATGCAGTGTTTGGTCGCGTATGCGCTTTTGTTTTAATTACATTACTATATTCACCCTCTATAAGCTCAGCATCTATCCACAAGTGCAAAAGTGTTCCCGTTTTTAATCGAATTACTATATTTAACTGCTATGAAACAAATGTCGGTCCAAAGGTTTTGGTTCGTTCAATCTTTGTCTTAAATTCATTACCGTATTCATTTTGTTTAAGCCCGATACCTATCCACAAACTGCAAATTAGTTTGGTCCATTAAGTCCATTTGTTTATCACTTCCCTTTTGAATCTATATAGTCATCACAACTGTCAAAAAGGACACATTATATTGATCCCTTAGGTCCTATTTCTTAATTTTACTTCCATATACAGCCTATATAGGCAAGATAAATGTTCACTAGGGGTATAAATTGTCCCTTAAGTTTATTTCTTCATTTAATTGTCAAATTAAACAGACAGGCGCCTGACAACTATATCAAAAGTGCAAAAGGGTGTGATCCCTTCAGTCCCCTTTTTTAAATCAGTTCCCGTTTCAACCTCAAAATTCCTGACAACTTTTGACAAAGGACGAATGATTTGTTTTACTTATTCTAATTTCGCATCCGTATCCTTCCTCTTTAAACCTCCATAAACTTCAGTGGGAAACCCAACACAACAGTCACGTTCATGTGCATGTGGTATATTCGTTGCTGTTAGCTGCGTCAACTGTTTCTTAAGGTTGTGGTTAAGGTTTTTTGATTTGGCATGAACTAGCACGACGTTAGACAATATTTTCTATGACATTTGCTTGCCACTTTTGCCTTGGAATCTTGGTCATTTTTATTTAAAACTGTTATCAAGGTTATTCTGCGAGCAATATTATTATTATTATTATTATTATTATTATTATTATTATTATTGTTTATATTTCCTAAACCCCATAATGGACAGTTTTCATACTTGAAACGAATCGTTATAAACTTAAGCCAATTTATTTTGTGATATGTATAATTATTCTTTTGACCTCTGGATCAAGGTCATAGTTATATACTGTTTTCCTTAATTTGATATTTTCTAAACTTCACTATGGATTTGTATTTTCACACTTGAGATAGGTCATTATGGAGTTAAGACATCTCATTTCAAAACATGTGTACTTGCTCTTTGACCTTCGGTTCAAGGTCACACACAGGAAATTTCAAATAAATGTTTCTTCCTTTGTTTAGAGTTTCTATGACCCACCCTCTACCCGATGGACTTTGTTCACACATTAGATAAATCATTACGAGGCTGTGACGGTTTTCTATGGTGTATTCTCGCTCTTCTCTTTTAACTTTCTGATCAAGATCACATGTTTCACCATCTACGCTTTATTCGGGAGCTTGGAGTGACGGTTCAGAACATCCTTTCTTAAGTTCCATATTCAATCTTTCTTAATCTGACATCAGTCCACAAAGTCCGTATATTTTGAACCTTGATACCATTTGAATACGTTTACTTGTGTATTCAAAGTCAATAAACATGGTACATGTCACAAAAGGGCAGAAACATTTTTGGACCTTAAATCCAGACAATTTTGCTTACATATTTAACCTTCAATAATCTAACTTATCACAAAATGTAAAACGATTTCCTTCCTTGAATACCTCTCGATAATGTTATTGCAATATTCAAATTCTGCTTCCATGACACCAGTCTTTTAAATACAACTTTTTTAGTTCTTTGAGTTCTTTTTTAAGAAAATGTTCCTTTATTTTTCAAAGTCTATAAACATGACAGTCAAAAAGGGATGAAAGAGTTTGATTCGTAGAATCATATTCCTTAATTTTGCTTTCAGCTTTTGTAAACAAGACTAATGCCAACAAATTACAGAAGTGTCTTGCCTTTGAAATCTCATTTTCTGATGTCGCTCGATATCTGACCTGTATAGGATGATACTTATCAAAGACAAGGACAAAAATTTTTAATTGAACTTCAACTACTCACCTTTACTCAACATGTACGCGTTTGGTCCCTTAGGAACCTATTCTTAATTTCACTTTTTTACGTAACCTCTGTAAAAATGACACTGGTTGACAAAGGTTTTTTATACTTTCAATCCTAATTCTTAAATTTTCACTTTCCTATTTATCTTCTTAAATGTGACACCTGTAAATAAGGCTTAACATTTTTAGACTATTATGTCCCGTTTCATCATTCACTTCCTTATCCAACATGAATGAATGTGTCCGTATTGGAAAACAGGTCTTGGTCACTTGAGTTCTTTTCCTAGATGTCAGTTCTCTGTTAAACTTGTTTAACCCTTATACCTGTGTACGAACAGAAAAGCTTTTCGGTCCCTTACGTATTTCCGTAATGGACATGTTTCACTGTACTTGAATTGAAAAAGTGTTTTTCTTTTCTATTCTTGCATGGTACAAATAATGCATCCCTGACATATTATCTGTACATACAAGAAGACATATTTTTCCAGAATCAGAAAAGAAATAAATTGCCCGCTTTTCAGTTGAAATTCCGATATTATATAATTCAAGGAAAACAAACCAAAACCATACCCACTTCAATGGATCCTAATGAGTTCAACTGGCCACATTTCACCTCTTAATCTGGAATCGCTGCATAATATCATTAAGGTCCATGATGTTATAGAATCTTCCAGGATACCCAGATGATTAAATTCATTAAGCTTTTAATGTGGTAGTAACAACTGAACATACCAAAGATCTGAGCGCATTATTTATTGCATACTACTTTATTAATTAGTATTTTGCAAGCAAAATAAACATAAACAAGTGAAGTGAGGTGCATGTACTCCATTAGCTAAATTATGCGTTATTGTGTTCCACTCAGCATTAAGAGGTATACGAAGGCAGCTGCCCTAAATCTACACACTGATCATACGTTCAGAAATGTTTGGAGAGTATAAACGTGCAGTTTATTGGTATTCCTGTTGCCTTAAGAATTCCCCAGTAGGGAACAGATCAAGATCTGATAAAACTTGAAATTCTACAAGATTTTGTGATACCCGAGACCTCAGCTGTAACATCGGATATCATCATGAGGTCAAAGATTGGTCAAGTATTATGTTGTCAGCTCGACCTTGGCATTTAGGACTGTAATATCAGGGACTTCAGCATCAGGCATCTACATTATGTGGTCAAATATTAGTGTAAAGTAAAGTGTTCTCAGCTATGATGTAGTATGGAAGAAGTTATATTATGCCATGTAAATCTCCTAGGTGGAATACTGAATATATGTTCCATTTTACTGTCCATCGCAGATGCCATGCGGGTGCCTATGGTACTTCTGGTTCTGGAAGGAGGACCAAGTACATTGGAGATGGTTGAAAATGCTCTCAAGAAAAATACACCAGCTGTTATTGTGAAGGTATACAGATAAATGCACATGTTTAAATTGCGATATTTGACATCATATGTACCATTGTGCCGTGCTGATTTAAATGTGAACATAACAGATGAATATTGGTATACTCTTTATTCTATTTTTAATTTCAAGCAAATGATATAGACTTTGATGTGCTATGGAATTAATGTTATGTATGCAGATCATGTAAACATGAATATGATTATTGCATGGCTGTAATCTTTTTTGAACTGGAAAAATAATATGATGTTTAACACAAAGAAATTGGGTTTTACATCTGTCTTAATATTATACTGAATATTTATTTTTTGACATATCGAACTGCATATATGTCATCGATGTCATTTTAAACGCAGAAGCAGTTTGACAAAAAAACATTCCTAGTAGGTAGACAAGCTATGCACAACCGCTGACAATAATTTATGTAACTGCTCACACATTTCCGGGACTAGATTGGATGCCATGTATAGCTGTCTTTAGGAGTTAATGAGGTTGGATGTGCAGGTGTAGAGCTTTCAATCAGTTCCAATGTCTTTATGCACAAAGGTTGCGGCTTTTGACTGAATCTTTGAAATGTCTCATACAAGAAGGACTACGGAAGGCTCATTAATGCCGAAACTAAAGAGTTCATCGAATGAGTGACTAAAAAAGCATGGATTTATTAACAATAAGTATAAATCAGATTTTTAGATGGAATGATCTTGATATATTGTGACGTCTTTGCTAGGTCCGTTTTGCCATGAAAAGCGACCTCGTGACATGATACATAATGCAGTGTTTTACGCCTTACATTTTATTACAATCGAATAAAATTTGGCTGTAATTGTACATTTTGTATGCCCATTAGCTTTATTTCATCCATAGTTCATGGTATAATTTATACATGGCTTGTTTATGGAACGCCCCACCAAGTGACTAGTAATGCTCTATGTTTTCATGAAATAAATATTGCAAAAGCACAGCATAGTCTGACAAAGCATCACATTCAAGCATTTTTATTGCATTTATAAATGAGTCCACTGTTTTCTTTGTGTGTTAAGTCAGGAAACCCAGCATGTATATTTATTTGGGGACGCGTTTACATTAGGTTAAAGATCAGGGCAGCTATAAAACGAGTATGAAAGACGGTGGATGTGCGATTTGAAAAGTAAAATGTACATCTTTATTTTCCGTATATTTCAGGGATCTGGAAGAGCAGCAGACATCATAACCTATGCCTTCAACAATGCTGAAATGGTTCAGGTTGATGCCAACGATAATCAGGGAGCGAGCATTGTAATGTAAGTATATATTGTGGATCTGTGGGGGGGTGAGTATGGGGGTATGGGTGAGTGTAGACCAAAACCACTGTCAGGGCATTGAGGTTGTTTGCGTCCAACATTTATACGAAAGACATTGTTGTTTCACAAATAATGTCAACAATAACAATAAGCATTCTGTATATTTAATATATACATATTTGACAAAAGTAGGTATCACAAAAAAGCAAGATCTACAACAATGATTGATTACAAGTCAATACTCCCTAATGTGATACTACAGACTAAATTTCTGATTTAATATGTACGCATAAATATTGAATACATCAATCGAAAGTATGATATGTCACTATTCTTTACGTTGCCGAGAAACTAGTTTTAATTTTCTAATTCGTGATTCGCATTGTGAAGGCCATTCAAACAAAATGAACTGGAACAGTCAGTATACAATACCAAAACTGAAATAGCAATGTAGTAATTATGAAATATTGTATGATGAAGTTTTGTCTGTTAAGGTATCCAGTTGGTTGTAAATATGAAATTTTCCTTGATAAATGTATTCAGCAACACGTTTATATAAAGGCGAAATAATAACACGCTGTAACACAAATTTCGTTCCTGGGTAATATGTGTTATTTCGTTATTGCTTATGCCTAAAAAGTATAGAAAATGGCTATTATTCCCTATAAACAGTTGTGACCATGACAGTGATATTTTGAAATTTAGCTATTTCTAATGAGAAAACGGGCAAATTTGTTTTCGTTCACATAAAGTAAATTAAAAAATAGATGAATCAAAATTAACATGTATTAATACAAAAAAAATACAAATATGACTACAAAGATTTAGAAGTGAGTAGATTTTCGAGATTTATGATTATACTGTCAATCACTTTCACGAATCAGCCCCCAAACGTAGTCTCCATCATGTTCTCGTTATGCTGTCCTTGGTAGCGGTGTACAAAGTCCAGTATATCCTGGCTAAAGCGCTCGCCTTGCTCTTCCGAGTATGCTCCATGTTCTTAATTAATTTCTCAAGATGAACATCAAGGACATGGACTTTGAGGAACATCCTGGAGCTCATTATGCCGTAGTTCTTCACAAGAGTGTTAACGAGCTTCGGCCTTCTGATTGTCCGAACCACCAAAGCTGTTCCAAACCGCTTTTTCCTTACTAGTGAGCTTCTTGGGGAATGTACTGCACTCCAGGATCTTCATTATATGTGGTCCGACTAGGAAGCCGGCTTTGTCAATTTGCCTCAGACAGCTTAGAGAAGAAGTCTTTAAGGTACTAGAAGACTGACGTGTCTTGATCTAGAGCTCTGACAAATTGTTTCATAAGGCCCAATTTGATGTGTATTGGTGACATCAGCACCTTCCGGTCTTCCACCAAGTGAATCCCACTTGAAGTTGTTCCTCCCCACATAGAACTCGGTCTGATGTGGCCAGTACCGCATGTGCTAATGTGTCTTGGTCTCCCTGCTGTCCCAAAGGCAAAGATAGCAGGTAAAGTTGTTAAAACTGCCTTGGAGACCAATCATGAATGCCACCATTTTGAATACTCCGATGACCTCCAAGCAGTACTCGTCATACTTCAAGGCGTCCAGCAAAAACTTGATGCTGATGTAATCCTCTTTGGGATGCACCGAATGAGCCAGGGAAAGAGACGGGTACTTGTTCCCATTACGGAGAAACGTGGCTTTGAGGCTCCTCGGTGAACTGTCATTGAAGAGGCGTCACTCATTCTCGTTACAGCGATTCCGATTGTGACAGATACAGAGTCAATCATGACGTGTGAAGAAGCTGCAAAAAGCTTGATGCTGCTTCCTCTGATCTGCGACTTGCACAGTTTCATCCAACAAGTTCAACTGATAGATGTCAAAAGCTCGTCATTGGACCTGGTGAGACCAAGATCTCTGCGTTTCTCTCGTCAGCTTTACCTCTAAAGTTGCAATCTTGATCTACAACGACTTCCTCGCTCTCTGACTTGCTGATCTCTTCTAAAGACGACTGTGAGTGGGTACAGGGCAGTGTGGCATCGGGACGAAGGAAGGTCCGGAAGGGTCTACCAAGCAAAAATAGCAGTTATTTGAGTAGTCAATGGGTTCCCGCCAAATTCTTGTGATATCGAACTATATGGCTCTCTTTTTTTCCCCTCTGTACCATCCTGCAAAAATGCATTTATTTCACCCATGACTAATGTGTAAGAGATTCTCTCAACATTTTTCATATATGATATATTTTTTCGATAACATTGAAAATTACTATTTTAAAAATTTTAACAACTTTTATAACAATAAATTGGAGCAACAATTGTCCATCTTACCTTCCAAAGAATGTGTACAGTGCTTGCAGGTGAATTGAGGTGCGTCTTGATCCCCAAAATACATGCAGAAATATGCCTTGTAGGCCTCGCACATCTTAGCAGATGCTTCCACAGACTCCTTTTTCTCTCTTGGCTTGATAAATTGGCCGCAGACATAACAAAATGAGTCTGCCGGTTGCTTTCATAAAAATGCAGATATGTATCAGTTAGGAAGCTGGAACTAAACTGAATTAGTGAGCTTAAGGCCCTTGTATTTATATTATTTATATTAATGTATAGTTCTAGAAGTAACTCCAAGTTTACTCAGCACTGAATATATAAGGAATGATCTTGAAAATAAGTAAATTTTCAAACTATCACTGTCCTGGTCACAAAAGCAAAGTTTGTGCGGAACAATAGCCATTTTCTACACTTTTGAGGCATAAGCAATTAAGATACAACACTTACTACCTAGGGGAAAAAAACGCATTTGTTACACGGTGTAATGTTGCAATCAGTTGATACATTGTTTTATTTTCTGGTAAGCAATGGAAAGGTTGAAACAAGGTTCTGTAATTTACAGTTGCGTAGTTGCTGTGCATTTGATAAATTTGTGTCGACAGAACTGAGAAGCATTTGAGTCCAGGCCTGGAAGGTGACCTTCGCAAGCAAATGATGAGCATGAAATTCTGCTCAGATGTAGATGTTGAAATTAATATAAAGAGAATCAAAGCCTGTCTCGCCAAGTCTGACCTACTCAATATATTTGAATGGAACCCGGGCAGTGCTACCCAAAACATGGACGTGGTCATGCTTAAATCAGTGCTGAGAGGTATGTGGTTCTTAAAATTGAATTGTAACTCATTGCATGCATTACCCGATTAAAATTCTTATAATTGACACCGTGGTTCAATTTTATATTACATGCATCATACGATTATGCTAATTAAGTTCTTTTCAGCATTCATTTAATTTTTCTATAATTTTGAGAGTGCATAAAATATATGTTCTACTACACCAAATCTGTGTTATCTATGTTTAATACTCTCCTGGACTCGACCTTTAAAACAAATATGCATAGCTTATGTTGCATATTCGGAGATTATAAGTTGTCTTTGATTGAATTTACAGGGCATTTTAATGCAGAGGGTTTTCTCTGGTACTGGCCACATCGGTTAAATTTGTCATCTAATGTAAAAGCCTCGAAGCTGAATGCGGCAATAAGTTATTATCTGTTCGGGATATGATCCCGCTTTCTATTTTTTTTAAAAATGATTGTCACTGGTTGGTATACTTTTACGAAAAATCGGAGGACAGAGCAGTGAACAATACAAAAAAAAATGTTCTCTGCGGCTACAGTAGCATGAAGTAGCAGCTGATTTTGCAATATTTGTAGTGAATCTTTGCAGAAACTTTCAATATATTTACTTTAGTAAGTCCTGTAATATACATTACAGTGGGAATAACAAGCACAGAGATCAATAAACCTTTGTCTTCAATTTCAATATTTGTCTTCCGTTTAGATGGCTTATATTATTTAACTTTGGAGGTATATTTAGATGGCTATTTTCAGTTTTATTTAACATACAGTTATGCTCAAATAATATCGGTTCCGATACCAAATATCAATCGAGAAAAGAATAGATATATATGTGGAATGATTCATTTTATTGTTGTTATCCAACAAGGAAGTTAAGTTGGAGGGGAAGGATTTTGAAAAGTTATGCAGGAATGAAAAGCTGCATCTCTTTTTAAGCAGATTGTTGCAAACGTCTTAAAAAATCCACTATTAATTTCCTCAAACCCTGAAAATAAAACTGTTCTTGTTTTGTAATGAATTTAAACACATGATGATCTTCAGATGTCAGTTATATAAAACTGCTATCATTTGAGGTTTCGGTATTTTAAAATAATTATAATTTTACAGCTAATAACAATTATCAGCCTCTTCCTAGATATGATTCATAACTGATGTGTTACAAATATCAATTACGGTTGCTATGATGTAACTATACATTTTACAATGTTCTATTTATCATTTTTCTTGGTAGTTTTGTTTGGTAATAGATGCTCTATTTCAGAGTTCTTAGGCCTATTAATGATGTGCTTGAAAATGGTTCACTGTACTCAATTCACAAATCTGTATATGTCTGAACAAAGTTATTACACTACTTATGTGAATGTCATGATTTATGCTCTCTAGTGCTTGAAAATGGTTTACTGTACTCACTTCAAGAATCTCTATAAGTCTGAACAAAGTTATTTCACGACTTATGTGAATGTCATGATTTAATGATATCTTGAGACAAAAAATACAACGATGTGTATTTAGTCCAATTAGATATGCAACTATGGATGAACTATTTAGATTAGTATTTATGCTAAACTACTCTTGTCATATAGAAGGAGAATGGAGCTAACTATAGATGATCAGTGAAGATAGGAACAAACTTCGCATGCACGCATCCATCTTGGTAAGCCAAGATAACGTTATCTTAACCCTATCTACACCTTGGCCGATGGGGCAGATGTTTATGTGCTTTGGATCTGTGAATTTCATTGGATTCGGCGGCCAGCCCACGCATTCAATAAAAGTTAATTTGTTTAAATTTGAACACTGTTCCTGCCTGAACGAGGCAAGAAGATCTTGAATACACTCAAAAATAAGCAATGTTCCACTGTCAATCCTTGCTTGTATAAATAGCTTTCATTCAAATACACCTGTGATGCCTTCTCTCTGGAGCATAGTCATACTTTCGATGTTAAAGTTGCAAAGTATCCTTTTGAAGTATATTTCCTTCACCATTTTCGGCTGATGTGCATTTCACTGCTGTTACATGCTATTGGTCAGATTGCATTACATACTAAGGGAGGCAACTCATAAAATCCAATTGATATCGCATGGACAAAGCACAAACATATCTGCTCAATCGGCCAAGGTGGAGATAGAATTAACATATTGTAACCTTGACTATCGAAGACGTCACGCATCTTGAGCTTTTACAAATTATAAATATTATAAATGTTCTTTTTTCCTCAGAAAGGCATGGTAAAGTAACTTAAATCACAGATTTGACTTTAGAATACTACTCATGGACACATTTCGGAGCAACTATCATTAAACAGGACTTATCTTTAGAAAGACGTTTCTTACACATAGGATATATTATAGACCAGTACTATGTGATGATAAATAGGCTATTGTTGATATAGAGTGTGGCCATTTTATACATAGGAATTTCATGCATAACACTATTTAATAATGAAGTGGAATCCATAATTATTCATACCTTATAAAACTAGGTGCCATATAGTAAGTATTTTATATTGAACGATATTGCGCATAGTAAGAATAAATATCAGCCACATTGAGCATTACCTTTCACCGAAATGCAAACATGTTGCTGAACTGTACCATTCTATTTTTAGTACTCCCTGCAAAGTTTTGTTGAGAACTTCGTGGTGGAACCTCACGATAGCGATCACTTTGGCATATACGTGGGTACCTGCTCTTTCTACGACAATATATGTACGTGTCCTTCCATCCGCAGCCTTGACCTCAGTGTTAAAGTGTTTTATGTTGTACGTTTCTTAAGTACATTTAGCGTCAGAGTAATAAAACTTGGTGTGTTGGATGCATCTTGCTGACTATGGGAAACAATAATTTACCAAAGGCTCATGGGAACCATGACTTGCACATTTACGCCAGCTTCTTGTGTGCCTTTATAGAATAAATGCATTGACTGTTTTGCATGTCTAAGGAAAACGTCAAGCATTGGCTTCTTTTCCTCTTATGAAGTCAATCGATAATGGAAAAGATCATATGACCAAATAACAAAATGTCATGCTTGACCTCGCCAGATGATATTAAATCATACTAACACTGGTCCAGTGATAAGAAACCATATTGGACCTTGTCAAATAAGAGAATTTAACGTTAACATTCATGTCTTGATCCAGGATTTTTCTGAGGAAAGGACTTCCATGAGGGTCAAAAACATTTCATTCTCACGTACCTGTCAATCTCTATGCCCAATTATCTACCTACGTATGCCCAAGTATATACCTACGTATATGTGTAGATATACAATACAACCCATAATGAGATATGCACCAAACGTTACAATCATTTCATGCCTCATAACGGAAAGAATTTAGTTCGTTATGACAAGACTTACGGCCGCTTTCTCACCATCCCAACCCCATCCACATCCTAGTGGGTCCAGCATCAGATATTCTATAACATAATTTTTTTAACGTAAATCAACTGCTTGCCAATTTTCATTCCCTTCAGCCACAAGGATGGAAAACAATACCCACGTGATAGATCAACTGAACCTAGCTTTAGCCTGGAACAGGATTGACATCGTCAAGAGTGAGATATTTACTGATGACAAAAGATGGACGGTTAGTCTCTATCTCCGTCCTTTTGTGATTGTTTGAATGCTTATACAGGCAAGAATTAGTCTTTATTTTCAAAGCCCATTTTCAGTCCCTTACTTCCCACCGCCTCCAGTTTTCAAAATACTACATATAAAATCTATTGTTTGACAAGCTAAAGAATATATCATTTATTTATGGTAAGAGATACGTATAGGCAGAGCATTTTAACATTGCATGAAATTTTGAAAATTCAGTGTATTTGTATTGTAAATATTTGTAATGTATCCTTAGCAAAATTCACATTGTATAGTTACATTGTTGTCATGTTTTATAAAGTTAGCTATTTCACTAAATTTTACACAAAAAGAGAATTCTTATATTTACATTTATTAGTTTTTCAGAATCCCAGGTATCTAGGAACACAGATTTTAAGAGAATATCATGAGCAAAATCAGATATGCTCCTATTACATTGCTCTCAAAAAACAGGGCGATCAATAACAGTTTATAATCGTTATGCAACAATAACTGAATATGGATACTACCAATCTCGCTAAAATAATAAGGTTTAAATTTATTAGGTAACTTTTAATTTATAAATTGAATGATCAGATATTATTTATTGTTTACACTTCCAACTCGTTACTCACTGATCTGATGCCCAGTCTTTCAGCAAAACGCAACTTTAAAGATTTATCATAATCCATCACTACTTGATCCTCTAAGCTGTAAAATGAGAAGACAACTTTATAAACCTTTATAGCATTCTCATTCACCCATTACAATGTATCGATAAAAGTTAGGTTTTTCTTGCTATGTAATTTTTGTAGAAGAAAGTGATCAGATATCAAATTTTCTTTCTTTCTTCAGACTTGCAAACTAGATGATATTATGTTATCCGCCATACAAATGAACAGAGTGAATTTTGTGGAACTATTTTTAGATAATGGCGTCTGTCTCAAGGATTTCCTGACAACAGAACGACTGCAGCTGTTGTACAACAATGTAAGCTGTTCAGAACACTGGACTTTATTTATAAAAGGCACACCGTATAAGACATCTGCTTTGCCATGTTGTACCTTCCTGATATTTTTCCATCATTTAATTGTTTTCGGTTTTGAAAACAATTAATGCTTATCAAGAATAATTTTTGTCATTATTGTGTAAAACTTTGAGACCGAAGATGTTCAAGGCCCAAATAAAAAGCACTATTTGAGTCACCAACCATTTCCATTTATTCAGCGCGAAAAGAGACACAGATATATTCATAACTTGGCTGAGAAATAACTGTTGTATAATATATATATATATATATATATATATATATATATATATATATATATATATATATATATATATATATATATTCATAACTTGGGTGAGAAATAACTGTTGCATCATATATATATATATATATATATATATATATATATATATATATATATATATATATATATATATATATATATATATATATATATATATATATATATATATCTATAACTTGGGTGAGAAATAACTGTTGCATCATATATATATATATATATATATATATATATATATATATATATATATATATATATATATATATATATATATATATATATATATATATATATATATATATATATATAATGCATACGAATACACAACGTTGGCATCTTTAACCCTTCCCTAGGACGTTCGTGCTTTGAATCCCATTCCTAACACGTATCTAGAGCCTACGGAGAAAGATTGGTCCAGATACAATAAAACTAATGACAAGTATAAACTCTTATGCGTGCGGACTCTAATGCTGGAGATGGTCGAATAATTCTCCACTATCTCTATATCGAACTGCTTAACATGAAAGATCATTTTATATATATATATATATATATATATATATATATATATATATAGTATTATTATTATTATTATATATTATCATAGAAAAATACGCCACATAGTTTACGATAAAATATGCCACATGGTTTACGTTTTGCTCTTCACAGTTTGGGGTTCAAATACGTGTTTTATTATTTATGCAGTAATGATTCAACCAGATGATGGTGTATTAAATTTTTCATTCTGAAGCTTAGATATAGGTTTCGAATGTATCTCTACCCTAGATTTAATGCATGCTGGGTATATATTATCATGTCTAAAATTCACAAACGTTTGTGAGGGGATGTTTTTAAAATTTATTTAAAGTATTTTAAATTGATTTTGTGAATCAGTTATCGTCATTCGAAAGGAAATTAGGTTGCTTTCAATCATTTTTCGGCAGAATTTTGTGAAAGTTTCAATGTTGTGTTTGTTAAAATGTCATCATTCCACGATTTCAACGCTGCTTTCATTGCATCAAGCTCCTATACTTACTTCATTTTAGCAAGAAAGCACACAAGATAATGACACTGGTTGTTTGTCAGAGGTCACTCAATCATTCTTTTAAACATGTCTCCTAATTCATGCAAAATATATTATATTTTGAACATTGAGATTGCATCACCATATAAGGACATTTGGTAATTATAAAAGTGTAACGGTTTTTCCGCGTGTTCACTTGTATTCGGTTAAAACATGTCTGTTATTATCTCAAGCTTCATTTTGACACCGCTGAATAATTACATAATAATATTTTTTCTTTCATAATAAAATAAACATTTTATTTTATGTTTCGTTTCCATATGTTCCTGCTGCATGTTTATGTGTCGTTTATCTCTGAATCTAGGCCACTGTAGTTAGTCTCAAAAGCAAATTTGGGTTAATACAGATTGCTGACCCGTCTAGTATAGAAGGAAGAATGAAACTAAACACTGGATACGTGTGTAATATTTACCACATAACTTCTAATATCAGAACCTCATATCATTTTTGTGCATGAAAAACCAATGTACAAATGGTTCTATGCAGCCTTCTGAAACAATGATGACATTTTCTTGGACATTGCATATAGCAAATATTAAATCAACTTGAGCAATTAATGTTGGACACTTCTGAATCTTTATGTCGCAAGTACACAAGCTTGAACTTATTACTATCAATGTTGTTGTTTTATCTCCATAACACAACATTTTGCTTTATTTTAACATAACCTGAATTCGTTTTGTTGCATACCAAGCATTATGTCACATAATGTTCTTCTTTGTATGGAATGCAATCCTTCCTTCATTTGTCTGAATAGGTGCCCTCAAGAAGCCTATTAAGGACTTTAATCAAGAATAAGAGGCCGAAAACAAATCCAGAGATATGTAAAGTGAGTTGTTTCGTTATCAAAAGGGAACAATTTCCCAGTGACCTCTCTCGAAGTATATTAGTTTGCTTTTCTCCCTTTCGCTGTAGGTTTCACTCTCGTTCTGTCTCTCTGGATCTCTATGGGTTTTTTTAAGTTTCTTGCATTAGCATAATGAGTTGAAAGTTATGAATAATCCTGTAATGTAATGAACGTAAGCCTTTCTAAATTTCAGCATCATTATTTTTTTAAGAAGCTTCCAGACGGAGAATATAAAAAATGCAGTCATAGGAAAAAGTGGTTGCATTGAACAGGACCTTGTAAATATATATATTTGTATTGAATGCAAGATTTGCTACGCTTACCACTTTTGATTCAAGCGGGAGTTGTAAGTTTAAATGTTTAAGATTGGCTCTCTCGATACACAATAGTACAGAGTAAACAATTGTTTTTTATCCACCATCAAGGCTCCTATCTTAATCTGATTTGCCATTATTATTCTGTGAATATCTTCTTTCATCAATACCTTTACTGATCATTATACATCGTGAGTAAAAAGACTACCCTCCTAACTAATCCCTTCTCATGCCTGTTTTTCACAACAAAATCGTTAAAAGTCACTCACACTTGGATTGAAATAACAAACTGAACTTATGAAGAATAATGTATGCTAATTCGTGCACTTGCTGTTCTTAGCCACGTAGCAAAATCAAATCTGCATCTACCTTACATTATACGAGTCATTTTTGGGGATGTTTTCACAACAGGAAAGTATACTCACCTATATTTATATTCTTACTTAAATTTTCGATCACAGACAAAAGAATGAGGAGCTGCAGATTACTGTGATAGTCTCTTATGCAAAGGTTAATTATTCCTGTCTGTGCTCACTATACTATCTAGAGAGCTTTTGTGCCTAATGTATAATACAGCATCAGCATCTATGCAAATCAAAATGATACAATTAAGGAACAATGAAGTGGTTCTGAAAAATCAAACTTTGTCCTTGTCATTGATTTTGACTTTAATTAAAATAATCGTTATACAATGCTTTCTTCATCATTGAAATATTTTTTCAATAGTGCATCCCACTGATAGATGTGGGACTGTTGATGAAAGATTTCCTTGGTGATTGCTATGTCCCGCATTACATCGCAGACAAAAAATATGCCGTCACTGACAAAGAGAATCTCGATGAAGACCATCGATGTATGTGCAACAAATTGGCGAAAAAGAGACAGAATGATGCACCTCATCATTTACCAGGGGCTTCAAGTTGGTATTTCTTAGTGATTTAATTTTACAAACTTTTGACATCTGTAATTGTAGTGGTGGTGAAAACATTTTCTTCCCTATTAGGTAATATCTTGACCTTTTCTATGGCTGCCTATATGATGCACAATTACATAAATTCAACTAAAATTCAAATTTTGCACAAAAGTTTTGAAGCTGTGACCATTATACCTCATAGAGTAAGGATTTGGCGCATATTTGTATGAATAATGAATGATTTAATTCCTCAAAATATAGAAATTTCAGGTCTTGTATGTACATTTGTGTTATTGTGGACTACTATTTCCGTTGCCTGAAGAGGAATGACAGACACGGAATGCTAAATTTCGTTGAACTAAGAGTTGTTTCTTTAAGAAAATGAATACGTCTAATCACTTTCAATGGAATGAAGCGTAGGTTCAGAATAGTTGGAAAACCCAACAGCTAGACTGTACCTGCATTTACTTGATAAGAAAAAGACATTAGGACATAATTATATGAAATTACGGCATTCGCTTCTGAGTTGTGCAATAGTATCGATATAGACTCAAGCTATATGAGATATTCCTGACTATTTCACATTCAGATTTCTTGTATATGCCATAGGAACAGAACTCCTCAGAATTAACTGTTAAGGCAGTAAGACATTGGCACCCCAAATCATATATATTAGAGTTATTGTCTTGTATGTTCGGAATACCGTTATCTTACTATAATCCAGAGCGCCTGTAGACTTTAGTATATGCCGTTCTTTTCTGAGGAGCTTGTATGATCAAAGATCATAATCAATGTCTATAAATGAAATGTATACCAGGAGATCTTAGGCTCAAATATGTATTCCATACTTTGCACGACAAATACCATTTTAAATTTCTATTTAAAACTTTGAAATTAATATCATTTTTGTTTTAAAGACTGCACTGTTGAGAAACAAGAGCCTCATTTTGACAACCCTGAGCGGGAACTGTTCATATGGTCAGTACTCAATATATATAAAGAGATGGCAACATTGTTTTGGCTGCATGGAAAGGTAATTTTTGTCTGATAGACATAGTTATCATTTTAGCTTTGCAAATTAATTATGCTTTGCTGTTAATTGCAACAACATCATATTTTTGATGTTTAGCCATGTTATATTAATACCTTTAGATCATCCCAAAAAGCGTCAAATGTCAGTGACCAAGGTGCATCCTCATCATAAGTTTTGACTGATTACGCTTCTGTAATGTTGTACAATTACTCTTATTGACACCTTAATATGTCGTTTTACTTATCTTTTCGGGGTGGGGTGGATCACTGAAAACAACTCATTCTGCATTGTATATTGTGTGGGACTTGAAATGAGCAATCTTGTTATACTTTCCATTCACACAGACGAGAAAAATGTTTAAGTGGCATAAACAGAGAAAAAGAACACATTATGCAAACAAAAGGCTTTCCATTCAACCTATCTGCTAACACTGATTGCTGTCTAATTTACATTGAGTATAACTACAGATATCGCACACAATCTTCGTAATGTTACATAATTATCTGCCAACAACCAGGTAACAGCTTTAGTCCTTAGAACTGCAGGTATGATACTGAAGAATTAGCTATACATTAGAGATTTATTGAAATGACACCCATTCTGACAAAAAATAATCTACCCTCAGAACAGATGATTTTCCATTACAGGTGAAAATATTATAATCTGTGCGTGGAGAACCCGGTCTCTCATATAAGTGGTCTCTCAAGACATATTTTACTGTAATGTATATGTTTCAACTGATTTTCTAAATTGGTTTATTAGATGCTCATCCGTGTCATGTATTTGATAGGGGATGCAAACTGCTCAGATAAATGAGTCAGTCAAGACAACTTAGCGAATTTAGTGCCTTCATTACGGAACCTTTTCACTGTATCTGAAAATCTCATTATTTTATTGGCTTGTTTTCTGTTTTACAAGAATATCAATCATACATAGTTTTGCTTGTAACACTGTTAGCCCAAATTTTCGGATGTGTTGAAACTCGAGACCATCATAATAAGGTTACAGTGGCCCTCTTAGGATTTGACGAGCAATTAATCAGAAAAAGCATGTATAGTCCGTATATTAGCAACTCTTCGACTTTTTGACATGAGCTAATATACAGGCTATTTGTATTTTGTCGTTATTAAAGGGCACATTTAATTGGAGAACAACAACTCTATGCTAACACATTAATTCAAATTGACCTATTTTGCGCTTTCTATTTATTGCTTTTCGTAAGTTTCTGCACTTGGTTTCATTTCTCTTACACTGTTCTGTAATCATGAGACTTGATAAATGCATTCATTCCGTGTACTGATACTTATACTTTGGAAGCATTATATTCTTATCTGGTCTAGAAAAGAATTTTGGCCGTCTTACTGAATGCATCAGAAACTGCTGCAGCATCTTCTTTGCCTTACAGATTGGAACATTTTTACTTCCTTATTCCTTTAGGACTAGTCTGAAGCTTGTAAAACTGCGTTTGACACAGCTTCAATGTCTGGTCTGAAGGGAATACGTGCAGTGGTTAATATCCTCTCTGATTTCCTCATATCAGTATAAAGACCGAAAATTGCATGGAAATGATATGGCCTTTAAGTGACTTTGCCATGGATAGGCGTCGATTTCAGTCAATGCTATGTCCAATAGACCCTCAGCATATCAAATAACTTGGTATTGTGATCAAATATCCCATTTATTCCCATCCTGTCCACATCAGACAGTAGGTACAATAATTCACTTTCTCTATCATGTACCATCCTTACATTTCCTTTGCATATCCATGCACGACAATTCCACCACCAGCTTCAGTTATGTTATGACTTATCCTTGGTTACATCAACAATATAGTCCTGGCCGCAGAAAACATAGGCCAGTCACGTAAGGAAACTCCGAACAGAGCAGATCATATTGCATCTCCAAAAGCCAGGATGCAGTGAACTAACACTAAATCACGCAGAGAAAAAGAACTCTGTAAATTAATCCTTGTAATACATGATTAACAAGGAAGCAGTCCTGCGTGTCTATCTCGCGGTTGAGATAACATTTTCTAAAGGTATCTGGTCACAAAACAAGCAGAGATACAAAACCCTGCGTGTCTAGATTTTCTATGCCATCCTCTACCTCATCAAATGGTACCATGCTCAGGCTGACCTCTTCGCATAATATGATGGGTAGAAGACTAAAACACTTAACTGCAGAATGAATATGTATTTGTCCCAATGACCCATGGATATTGCAAATCATCCGGTGTGGACCCCAGATAACTTTCAGTACAAGTCGCCAATTCCTGAGGAGTTCCTTTGCCAATGATATCCGTATGAATGCAATTAGCGCCGCCATTGTGCTAAAGGAATATACATCCTACTCACAATCAGTGCAGTAGGATTAGTTTGAAATACACTTTTACTGGGATATTTACTCCTCTGTTTTGGTGTCAAACGCCAATGTAATCATTCGCCGCATTATTCGCAGCATTATAGATCTGAGCTCTCGAAATCTTTTAGTCAGGAATATTTGTTCTGAATGGAAATGACGTTGCTGATCTTTGATGTCATTTAGGAATGAGATTTTGCATTCATTTTGAACCATCACGATGCATCTCTCCATTTTTAGTTCCTACGTCTTCCAGGACATTTATGGGGTTTGCTATTACGGACACAATATACCAACATATCCACGGGTTTAAATGAAATACTCGCAATCATCGTTGTACGAACGTGTACGAAAAAGAAGTATCCAGATCTTTCCTGTTCTTATAAAGAGCATTGTATGTTTAGGATTTATGGTCTCGGACAGGATATACAAACATGGGTAACTACTTCCACCGTGTCAGAAATCGACCCCAAAAGGAACAAATTCAACTGATATTGAGGGGTTCATCAACTATTTGGTTTAAGCTTGCTGGTTTCGAGAGGACAGTGAAATTGACAATATAATAAATCTGCTCAAGATGTGGCAACATTGAATAAAGATTTATTGCTATGTCACCAAATGAGAAAATCCCGTTCAAGAAGGCAGAAATCTGGAGATTTAGTTTATCACTTCCTCCTACTGTAATTTAGCACACGGAACTTACTGATAGAATAAGAGCGATCTTACAGTCATAGTTTCCAGCCCCATTGAAATGCGCCGATAATGAAATCGTCGTAAGGAGATCGACGTACAATGCAGTTCTGAAATTAGCCACATGCCCCTGACTTATAAAAATATATAGAGAAGGCAACCATCGCATGTTCTAGAGGAATAAAACCTTGTTCACATGTGTTGAGCTCATTACACAAGTGGATAATATGCTGAGCTGGAATTATATTGGACTGATCCTTCTTGACACGAAATTTAATACAGAGATGATCTGAGACAATGTGCTTAATGTTTCCATTTATAATATAACTCACCTGTTGTTTTCACCTGTTTTACCAGGATGCCATCAGATTAGCTATTAAGCGCAACGCAACTATGTCCATGTTACTATGAAAACCCTGAATTGTTTAATTCTGTGAAAGACTTATAGAAAAAGCCTTGAAGGGGGAGCATTTCTCAGAACAAAAGGTTGACAGAAGTACTCTGGCGTGGAGGCCCATCACTTTGAAAGCATATAAAGGCAACATAAAAGTTTTCTCTGTGAGGCGAGTAAATTACAACACTCACTGCGAATATTAGAAACGTATATGCCACATGAAATTTAGCAACTGTATTGCAAATAATCAACTTCGGAGAGATGGATCTCTTAGATAGTTGCCGTACACTTGAAGTATTTAGATCAGGTACTTGTTATCGAAGAAAACATAGTGGTCTCCTTTGTTACATGTATTACCAGTCATCATTAAGTACAACATTGACGTTTACATACATACTCATTTGATCTAACCAAATTACGTATCGTATTATGAGTTATTATATTTTGTTAAAGAACATATTATATTTTATTACGATAGGATAAATGTAGAGTGTCCATGTTAATATGACACGTTGCAAGACTGTATTATCTGGATTTAGATATGCAGTATTGATTTTCTACCAGTCCATACTTCAAAACATGCGTACAAATGAAATCTATTCTTTCCTTTTTTTTAAAACTGTTATGTATAAATAATATTTTATACAATGAGTTTTCAGCCTTTTTATGATTCAACGTTGCCCTGAACCGATAGTTGCACAATTGCTGGAGTACACACCACAAAATTGAATGAAAACTGGAAACCCCGAAATAAAAATAATACTCAGTACGTTATGGTGTTTTGTGACACATCAATAATTGTATGCCACAACATTGACCATAAGGAGAATTGCTTCAAGATACAAGACAGTATCTTTTTAAGATCTCATTCAAAAGTGGAACCCGCAACCTTCTGGTCACTTGCATAATACTTTAACCACTGACGTATATCAATCAGCTCCTTAGCGTTCCTCAATTCATTTAACTGTCAATTATATGAACATATCTTTGCAGTACCTTTGATATTACGAACCAGTGGAGTGTATTTCAATACGTAATTATTCTGTATAAATGTATCCATTATCAAAATTACACATCTTTACGAAATCCGTATTTCTTTATATGTTTATTTGTGCGGAGTGTTTCTGACACTGTACTCCGCTTGCCTCGCATCTAAATCAAGTTCATGGCTATATTGCTGATGCTGTAAACCTACAAAAACAACATGACCAAATTTCGCAAGATAATGAACGTTTATAATTCGATTAAAATTAGGTACATATACAGACACTGAGATAATAATTCGTCTTTTCTGTCTAGATTATATAGACAAAGGGCAATAACTGCTGCACATTACCTCCCCTAACCACCGACAGGTGGAGATACTTATATGCTTTATCTGTTAACTAACAAAAATTGTTCACATCGGCTCCGGACATCTACTGGAAATTTGTAATTCATTTCATCCCATCCATTGAGGGTTTTGC
Source organism: Sinohyriopsis cumingii (assembly GCA_028554795.2). Classification (NCBI taxonomy): domain Eukaryota; kingdom Metazoa; phylum Mollusca; class Bivalvia; order Unionida; family Unionidae; genus Sinohyriopsis; species Sinohyriopsis cumingii. The sequence continues at coordinate 36,983,908 of CM068832.1, forward strand.
AATTTTCGGATGTATTAAAGGTTATTCTGCAAGGGGTATACATTAGTGCGTGAATTTTCACTATAATTATCTGACTATGTTGACTTAGTGTCAGCATACTCTGACTGCATGGATATGAATGGCTATATTGTTAAATGATCATGGTGAAGTTTCTGTTCGCGCACTTTTTATTTTTTACACCTGGTATAGCGGGTGTCTCTGGCATTATTATAACAATTAAATATTAATCTCTTCACTTTCTTCTTATTTTCTTACTAATTAGCTATCACGACGAAGTGTGCTAAATGGAAGAATTCAAAGCGAGTTCTCATAGCTCGTGCTCAGCCTGTACAAAGTGTACATTGTCAGTAACTTGTAGCATGTGCGCGAGTTGAACGGAAAAGAAATGGTCGACAGATCTAAGGAAGGAACAAGAAAGAGAGAGACGTGGAAAACAAAATGATCGAGAATGACTTATGTTTTGAGCATTCACTTTATATTTAGTCTTTGGCCAGCCATGAGGGGACGACACTGGCGCCCCTCCCCAACGAAGATATGATGAATATTACATAATGCTGCCGTTACATATGAGGAAATGGAGGGAACTGAAACGTCTCCACCATCATCTTCAGAGTTGAATATTTCTGGTAAATGTTCCCAGCCATTCCATCTACTTCTGTTTTCCAGCTAATTTCGACATTTTGAGGTAGTTTCCACCCAAATTCTAGGCACACCAGGTGACATAAGTCACCCACATGTCCACACCAGGCGCATTGGGACGCATGGGGGTAATAAATCTTTTCTTATCTTAGATTTGATGCAGTCTCTGTTGCCGAACTTACCTTTCAGTCGCCTGGCTTTGGATTCATACCGTTCAGTGACCATATTGCTTCCCTTACAAATGGTCTTATGCCTTGTGAAGTTGAGTAAAGATCGCCTTGGATCGCCTATGATGTTCGCTGATAAAATAGAGGTAATGCGGATGAAGGCAACCGTGAACTGCTCCTCCATCTCTCTGCGCAGCAACAATTGTCTAAAACATCATCTCCGACCCACACGCAATGACGGCATGACATGAGACAAATGGATAATGTATCGTTCACTGCACAAACCATAAACCAGCAGCGATCCAAATCCTATACAATATGCTAATTAGTTTTGGAGGAATTCGAATCCTTTGGATCTCTTTCCTACAGGCATGTGAATAATCCAAACTGTCTCAGAAGTGTTTCTCTTCTCGATATGCCAATACCTACCCCACCCCACCCCCCAGTCAGACTGTCCATTCCTGACTGAAGTACTGTCGGACTCAGTGAAGGACACACTTTGTAGTCAGGTCCTGGCGCTTGTCGAGAACGGGGTGTTGAACATTTGTCAGAATCCACAATCTCCTGAGTTTTTCTCTAGGACTTTTATAGTCAACACAGTTAATGGAAAGCTCACATCCATCTTCAGTTCATACTTACACCAAATTTCATTATGGAGACCGCATGATCATTTCTCCTTTCCAACCATTCGAACGAATTTGCAACCTCTTTCTAATTACTGACTCATATTATCACTTTCATATTCATCCTTCGTCACGGATATTCCATTGGTTTTCATACCGAGGAAATTGTTTTCATTTTCGTATTCACACTGCCGAATTAAACATAAGTTCAAGGCCTTTAAAAGGTTTACTTCAATGTGTCGTCTTTATGTACCGCATGAATTCGTCCACTTTCATGGCGGCGAGTTTAGACAAAATCCTTTATAAATATTTGATCAGTTCCATGCTAGTCAAAGGAAAGAACGATCTCATATTCCTTGTACATCATGTGGGTTTTCTGATTAATTGAGAAGCCCGATCATTGTCATCTCATCAGTTCGTCCATTGAGGTATGGCATTTCTCACCCACGTCGTCGCAGTACGTCTTCCCCAGCATATAATGGGCTGAATCGTCGTCCTCACAGAATCAATTTCCACCTGAAGTTATTTCAAGAGTCAGCGGATCCTTTTTACTCTGGATCACCTCTTCATGCACCCTTTGCAGATGACCTTGCTACTTCAAAGGCACCCATTTTCATGGCGCTAGATTACAAGAACATCATAACAAACGAGATAGTATCACTTCTGGGCCTGTGACGGAACCAGTGTTGGCTCGCAACAGGAATAGCTCTCGAACAGCCGTAACTGGATCTGACCATATATACAGACGCAGTCACCTATAGTTTGGCAGCCCATCTGTTACCGGCCTTCGACACCCTCGGCTTTCAGTGGGGTCCGGAGTACACAGACCTCCAAATCGATCTCTTGGAGATAAAAATTAACATTATAGCCTTTCATTTTTGGAGCGACTGCATTCGGACCAAAATTGTATTCCTCATGTCCGACAACTCGGTGGTAGTAGAGTACTTTCTCAAACAGAGCTGATCAAATCACCCCAACTCTGAATTCTGGTCTGGAAATTTCACGATTATTTAGCACATCGCAATATATCGACATCTAGGTCAGACATATTCTCGGCATACTCAATGTCTTGGCCAATTTTCTATCACGAAAGTGAGATATTCTACACACAGAATCGTCCTCCATCCATTGGTCTTTCATCAGATTTTACTTACCTGGTCACCTTAATTGAATACCATCCCATCCTCCAGCAATGCGAGCATCCCGTTACACAAATATACCATCAGCTGACAACTACCGTCAGCTGCAAAGAGAGGTAATGGGCAAGATTTATTGCCCTTTGTCAATATAATATGGACAGAAAAGACATATATCGTCTTTGAGACGGCTGGATTCGGGAGATAGTAAGGTAAGGTTTTCCTTTATTTTGTGATCAGGAATGTAATCTAGGAAAACATTAATTTACTCAAACGGTCTCTGTTTCATAGATAAGAACATGAAGAATTTAAGTAGACTGTATTTTTTAGATTACTACCCCACTTTAACAGTAACATAATGAATGAACCATGAGATCACAATGATTGAAATGCGAAAGTGAGTTCATTGCCATATCATACAATACGTTACTTTGTATTGATGCGGCGTACTTTTGTAAATACAACTGTTCCATATTTTAAGTAGTTTTCCAATTAAATCAGTAACTACAGACTCCATCATGTGGCAAATATATATCAAGTCAATTATTGTTGGTAATAAAATAAATGACGGTTAAAGAAATTTTGGGGATATATTTTCTAGTGAAATATCACTTGACATCAATAACGTTTATGTTTTTTTCTCGTGTTGTGATGCCTAACCTATTTATAAGCCAACGTTTTAGCTACAGAATGGGTGGCTGCGTAAGAGAGAGGCAACTGTATATGTAATGGACATTAATTGTTTATGCTGATAATATTTACAGGGTGGCTTAGCAGCAGCACTGATGGCTAATGCATTATTGCAACCAATGGCAAATGAAACAGACGATAAGGAATTACGTGCGCAAATCACAGAAAATGCTAGGTAAGATCCAATACATTACTCACTCTTATTAGCCCACATAGCCAAGGCCATGTGAGTTTAATGCACGGCCCACGTTCGTTCTACGTAGACTGATACGTTTGTCCCTAACAAAGACATGCTTAGCATATGCTACAAAACGAATTTAAATAAATTGGCAGGATTATCTCTAAGAACAGGTCTTAGTGGTTTCACTAGCATGTGCTATGCTCCCATAGCATCCACAAATTAAACTTGTTTCCAAAAGAGCCTTCCAAAGTTGTCACCTTATGTTGTCAGTCTTTATAACACTGTTTCTATGATATTTTTATCAGTGTTTCAAATTTATTACCTAGTATTAATTTGGTTTCTATTGGCTAGCTAAGATAAAACGTTGAAGGATTATTAATTTGCGTATATTTTATTTAGTTTACTTTTGTATCAAATAATTGCTTGACATCATCGAAATCACTGGGTAAAGTTCGACTAATAGTTGTGAGAGTGCCTCTTAGGAATGTTGAATGAAAGTTGTTGGTGACTTTTTTATTTGTTTTTATTACTGGCTCACTAATAGTAACTTGGTTTTCATATTGACAGGTGCAAAATACATTTTCGAGATCTCTACGAAATTGCTGAACCAATTTTCACTTAACTTTGCATGCATATTCCTTAAGATATCTTCTGTCAAAGTTAAGCTTTAATCACATCTCTAGTAACTGTTTCCTTTAATAATTTTAGTAAAGCTGAATTTGTGGCATGTATGTCAAAAATGTTGGACCAGTTTTGAATTACCATTGTATGAATGCGTTTTAGGACATGTTCTAGCAATATAATGCTTTTGATGGCTTTCCTTGGAACTGCAAGGAGGTGAAATATGTTTTTGTCCATATACATCTCATCACAAAAGACTAGAATGAATAGCTTTGTCAAACTTTATTAGCAAAATCCTTACGTACTTTACCAAAATTGCTGTTTGAGCCTTTTTTGTTGTATTTTGTGGAAGTGTTTCATAATTGTGGTGACGTGCATCAACAAAATTTTGTTTTCTTATTTACCTTGTCTTGGTTGCATATTTTACATCTACTTCATAACTACTCACCCATTTAAATCCAACTTGACACATTGTTTCTTGGGACATATTCAAAAAATGATTTTGATGCTTTGCCTATCATTTTTCCATAGCGACCACGTTTCATATTTCTTACAATACCTATTATCAGTTGTACCAATATTTCACATGACTACTTGTACACATTTTACCAAAGGTGATAGGAATCTTCCTTATGACCTGAACCACCAAAATTGCATCTTTATGGTGGTCTCACTATTAACCGTTACTTTTACCACAGCTAGATGCAACATGTGGTTTTAATGGCGCATTTAAACAAATCTTTCTAGAAATACGTCATGGCAGCTTTTACAGGTCGAGCTTTTGAAAGACTGTCTAGCATCTCTTTAGCTTCCACAAAGATCAGATGAAAATTGACTTTAAAGAAAAATCAACTGACCAGCTGGAGTCACATTGTCACTTCAGACCTGTATGAATCAGTGAATGATCTCTCACTTGCATGAATTGCTAGTCTTTTGTCATATCTATGACAGATATCACAGCACACTTGACTGATTTGTCAACATATTTCGCTACTCATCCATTTATAAGTCAAGTTTTCTTTTAAAGGCTATTGTTACTTGTAGGATTAATAGTTTATGATTCTAGCCTGTACACAAATTTAAATGGTAAAATGAGGGTATGAGACACTGGTTTACGTGTTTAAAAGTAACTGCATTGCTAGCTTAAGGAATAACTATTTTTTTAGAGTTTTCGCATGCTGGAAAGAGAAATCTCATAAGGAATCTTCAGGTTTAAAGTTGAAGATCAAGTCTACAGCAGACTGATTACTCAATTTTTTTGTGAATAATCCTTGACTGTGTTTCCATGCATAGGTTTTCATAAGATTTGACAAACAAGTTTATAAGGGTACAAGCACATTCTCAAATTTGGAAGAGGATGTTAATATTCAATTGTTTAATATATTAAAATATATCAGATAATGAAACTCAAGTAACTTAAGAACAATCCTAATATTCTAAACTAATATGTTAGCATCACTGCTATTGTTTTTATTCTTGAAAGGTTAGAAATATTTTTTCATTTATTCATTTACGTTCATGGAAATTTGTTTTTGACCGATTCTCTCTCTCTCTCTCTCTTTCTCTCTCTCTCTCTCTCTCTCTCTCTCTCTCTCTCTCTGCGTTATTTTTAATATTGCCCATCTATGCATATCATATATTACAAAATAAATGATGTGTAATGATAACTATTATACAATACATATATATCTTTGTCATTGTTGGGGAAAGTCTCATCTTATTTACTGAGAATTCGACTGCCATTATTTTGCCAAATAGACTATGTTTAAACCAACACGGAAGGTTTAAAGTCCATGGACTTTTTCAGAGTTTCAATATTCCAGTCATTTTCGTGAATTATTTTAAGGTCTCTATTAGGTTTAAGATTACATAGTGTTTGTTTTTTGTCTGCAGGTCATAACACTTTCCACATATATATTACCGGGATAGCCAAGAAGGTGTATACATAACAACCTTGTTTCTGTTCATTTTTTCTAACTACATTACTGTCTATTTCAGAACCACATTTATGACACTTGAACTTTTCGATTTGATATAACATGAACTCATGTATCCAATTGTGGATTTATTCTTCAAAATATATCATCTCTTCGTTGGGAATGTGACCTGTGCACCTTGTATCCAGAAGTCCCGAAAGTGTTGCGAGAAGCAAATAGTCATAAATGTTGTCTACCCACTAAACTGGAAATCGGTCATAAAACTTTGTTTTAGATTCGCGTTTTACAAAACGATATTAATAACTGATAAATAGTGTAAGAAAGATTGTTAAATGAAAACTATGTTTAAGATTACGAATTGCCCAAGAACGTTTCATGACATAGCAATAATTACAAATTGTGTATTTAATTAATTTTACCAAACATAATTCAGTCACTGCGCTATAACAAAGAGTAACTGTGCTAAAGTTGATAGCTGAAAATGAATGAGTTAACTAAATTGCATGACTGAAAAAATCACTAAATAATATAGCCACGCCAGGTATCGTTCATGTTCACGTTCAAGTGCTATGACCTGTAGACATGTCAGGCTTTTACAGATCCCTTTAACACCGCCTGACACAGTGATTTGGATGTTATACATCATAGTTTAAAAGTCCTGACTTATCGCTTATACAGTCTATATTAAAAGATATAAAAACAAAAACCCTCTCTCTCTCTCTCTCTCTCTCTCTGTCAGTCTCTTTCACACAAGCAAACACAAACACAAACACAAATACACACTCACTGTCAGACACAAAGGAAAAAATATACACGTGTGCTAACGCTCATCCACCTAAGTACGGTGTTATTCAAACTTTAAAATATTACGTTAAACAAATGTTCTCAATAGAAGATCCAGTGTTTGTCTGTAGTATACTATAATCTCCTGAAGAAATAAGGTTACATTTTTTCTCAAACATCTATTTTATTACGGACCTTAGCAAAATATTTTTCCAATTTTTTCTGGTAAGAAAACTATTTTTGAAACTTGTAAAATTTGCTTTCTTTGAAACTCAGAGAGACTTGTAAACTAGATATTTTGCAATCAGAATGAACTGATTAATTAAATCACAAAGCTTATCATGTTGAAAGAAGACATATCTTTCTGAAATAATAATATTTGGTATATAATTCTAAATCCATGCAGTAAAGGGTTTCAAAAACTCCTTGATCAGTGAACAATCATTAAATAAGTCTTGGATACTTTCAACTTCTTGTTTACCATATCTGCATATCTTGTCATTACGAGATTTATCTTTTTTTCAGATTTGAACTTGTTACATTAATAATGTGCATGAGTTTAAATTGAAAGACGATAAAGTCTCGATCTTCGGTGCACTCATTTGCTGAAACTAGATAATTGTTTTTGGTTTGGTCTTTATCAAGTACCATACAACGGTCTTGGCCATGCCTCTTCTTTTTCACAAGTATGTTTGATACACTCATTATCAAAACTTTATATACAAATTTTAACTTCCTATTTATTAGGAGTATGTTTTCTTCTGAATTACAATTGTAAGGGTGTTTATCTTGGTAAGTTAATTATTTATTTGTTTTTGCTATTGACCAATTATTTTATTTTTAAAAATAAAAAAATTAAAAGGAAATTATTAATGCGAACCTTTTGACCTAATGGTTCGAAATTGAATAAAGAGCCTTAATTATCATTAAGATTTTTGAAATTCTGCTTTGTAGAGGAATGAAGTTTATCAATAGAAACAAAATTAAATATATCCTGTAACAAATATATTTCCACTGGCACAGGCTACTTTATCCATCATGCTACGGCCAGGATAACATCTAGCCAAAAGTTTTAACTAATACACTAACTAAGCTCTTAAATTTTTTTCTCCCCTTGTTTCATTACCTGGATGCCTCACTTGTTAAAAAAATTGTTTTGTAACCATATTCTGCCAAATTCCTTTTCCATTTGCAATTCAGGTGTTTAATCTAAGTAATATGTATGTATTGTATAAAGAAGTGAACATGAACGATACCTAGACCTAGTCTGTAGCTGGGCCTATAAGTATATGTATTTCGTTTTTTTCAACTCTAAATGAATTTTTAAAAATTATTTTATTCAATTCATTATATATATATATATATATATATATATATATATATATATATATATATATATATATATATATATATATATATATATATATATATATATATATATATATATATATATATATATAATGGAGGATTTGCCAATGCGGAGAATATATGAATATATTTTAACAAAATCAATGACAACGAGCAGATTTCTCCATATCCAATAAACAGTCATTTTGAAGTCTCTTTTAATTTCCTCACTTATTTTAACTCTAGCATATCATCTAGGTATAAAGAGAATTCTATTCCTAAAAGTCAAAAGGAAGAGTAGATCAAGGGATGCCAATGTTTGGGCATATTTGTTTCTTCTGCTGCTAGTTCCTCCCTATCTAGATAGCTTTTGATTTTAATACATTACAATGTAAACCAGCCACTGATGCAGTGCCCTTTAGCGTTTCGAGGTTAGTCCATAAAGAATGTGGAGAGCCGTCCAATAGTATAAAAAGCATCATCCCATATAATGATCTGGTTTCAACAATAACAGACAGTATTATTTATGTTATTCTGGAATTCAGTTGAGAGATGTTTTATTCTGACAATTAAAAGATTTGTTATATGGGTCTCCTTAATGCCACCTTCTCTCTAAATGAAAGTTTTGAAACAGATTACCATTGTTAGTGACACTGCATTTTGTCTTGCTGCAAAATACCCTGAATCTCAAACAAATGGAATCACCAGAGTTAAACGAATTCAGAGCATGTTCCAATACGTCCCAATCGAAAAAGTCAAATAATTTGTTTTTCACAATCAATTAGCAAGTAAATGCCTTACTGATCTGTTTGATCGTGGTAGTATGTATAATTATATAAAATTATAGTACTGGTTTTCACTTGTAATACAAGGAATATGCCTTCTATTGAAGCTGGTGCTATTTTATAGTCCATATTAAGTAATGGAATCGGTTTCAAATTGGTTGTTAATGTGAAAATTTTCTGGGACTCAAAGCTGGACAGAGTTTTGTTTTCATACCCAAAATGAAGAGATCTATATAGAAATTCACCAAACATTTCCAAAAGAGATCATATAATTTGACCGTGAATCACTAGGGCCGGTTTCATTCACATTTCATGTTTGTAATTTGAAACCACACTCAGAAACAGTCAGCGAACCTTCTTCACACAAGACTTTCTCTAAGAACCTTCAAGTTTATATGAAAAAGTGTTCTTTAGTTTTAAGATTACTATTACTTTTTATAAGTTCTTCATAGAAACAGTTATGTTGATTCATTATTTCATTTTGATCTTGTAACCTCTACCCATCATCCACACTGAGTTCCAACACTATTTTATAAGTGAAATTTCTCTTTCCAGCTGACTAAATTATTTTGAATAATTGTTTTCTCCAAATTCACACCATCGTTTTGATCTAAACATTATGTACGTTTTTCCCTTATTCGCTAATTCGGTTTGTTATTATTGATTTGTGTTAAACTCTTTGTATCATTTCTTTAATTAACTAATTTGTTTAAAATTAAAAGATCAGCTTCACTTCTTGAGTGCTGTTTGACTTGATTTCTGCCTTTGTCTTTAAATATGCAATTATGTCAGTTCTAATTTCGATTTTAAGACTTTCAAAAGAGAACTTATCATTACATGTTAGCTTTTCTGATCGCGAATTATTTGTATCACCCTCAAGATGATATCCTTTAAAAGTATTTACAATACATTTGTAACTGTATTAGTTTATTCCTTTTGTGGTAGAAGTCTTGCTCTTTCCAATAAATATGACCTTTACGAAGTGCAAAAAAGGATATGGTTAGAGTTGTAGCAGAGTGGTCTATTTTTGATTTACATTGGACCAATAGACAAATCTAGGAAATATATATGAAAACATATCCTCAAAAATCAGGAAATAATCAAGTCTTCCTTGATTAGTATTACTTGGCTGTAGCCAATAAATAATCTAACACCCGAAATGACTAATTTACGTCGATCTTGTCAATCTAGTTCATTCCAAATATCCTGGACTGCTGTTCAACCATGGGATTTCTATCATGACTAACATATGTATCGAGTCTTGTGTCCTGAACAACATTCCAGTCATTACAAATGATACTGGATGAATTGTCAAAACAAACAATACCTTGTCTTAGCTTCTTAAAAGAAATTGGGATTATTGCCATTATGACCCTATAAACCGATTAATTTGTATCTTATCTCCATAAATAAATGTATTAAAAACAATGTATCTACTATCACCATGACATCTGATTCTTTAAATAGAGAGTTCAAAGTTATTTCTGACGAGAAAACATCAAAGACCCCATTCTGCTTGCCTGTATTTCTTATTCTCAACAGTACAGTGTTCTTGTAAATATATAATGGATAAAGTTTCTGTTTAACCAAGTAGAAGATATCTCTTTTTAAAACTGGAAGTGTGTTGACATCTTATTTTCATTGATAAAATTTTAATTTGACCGTTCATAATTTAATACATTAACTATTTCAATGTTGTGAAATGTCAATAATATTTGAAGTAGAGCTTAATCAACCGAAACACATAATATAAACATGTATATTCAAGAACACGCACAAATAAACCTTGAAAATGATTGTTAAAATCTATATTAATGTAACGACCATTTAGAAATCCCAGTACTTCGGAAACTCAGAATAAAATACACTTATGTTTTGTGTGGAAACATAATTAAAAACTACTACAAAATAATGTGAATACACATACGTATATTAGTACGAATTTATGGTCTTAAACTAAGTAACCGTAACGAGTGAAAACCAACAAGTTAGGCAAAATTAAACAAATAACGTATTTCCCTAGAATACAAAGTGAATTTTGTACAGTATTTTGAATTAAAACAGAAATGATCCTAACAGAATAATCAATTATATAAAGTTCCATCTGAATTCCAGTGGTATTCCAAATAGATCCCAATATTAAATGTGTTGATTTGTCTGTAGTTTCGAACGTGGCAATATACCAGTGACCTGAATTGTGATAATGTACTGTCATTTGATGTATCGCAACAAAACGATCATCTCTGAAATCACTATAATTCAAAATTGATATTCCAGCCCAAATGAAGTACTGAATGCCAAAATACGACTGATTCTACCTCAGATGTTAAATTCAAGAATTAGTAATTTCTCAAGTAAACTAGATTATAAAAAATATATGACACAAAGTAAAACCAGGATTTAGGTCACAGGTTTATTTCTAGAAAAATGAGTTGTCAACAAGATACAGTCAATAACTAAAATTTAATAAGAACCTGGTAAACATCAGGAAGACCGTTTTTCATGGGGAATTCCAATATACTAGACTCGGACCCAAATAAACAATTTTATTTCCATTGATAATGATCCTAATATTTATCCCACTCAGAGAACATATTAGCTACGTATTATTTGTTAACAAAATAAAGGTTACTGGTCAGGTACACAGTGAACTTGATTTTGGACAGGTCAAGTCCAAAATACAATTATACCTAACATATAATCAAGGAACAAAATTAAGAAATATAAATTAAATTTATATAACAATATTAAAGTTTAGATTAGTCACGCTACTGCTAATGCATACATGTACATAAACAAATAAAGGTTGCGAGGTTATTTATGGATGCTGTTCTAGGCATTAATAGCATCTGATAGTGACGAGCTTATTCTGGTATTGAGCAGAGAAAGAATACCATTAGAGACAAACGAAGTCTGCAAATATTATATTGGTCAGTTTAAAGTAGAATCCTACTTTTTGGTTACCTATTTAACCTTTGTAACAATAATATCGCTATTATTAGTGTCACAGTCACCATCATCATCGTGATCGGCACTGTCATTGACACCAACTAGAGACAACATATAACCATTGATGTTAACTCTTGCTACATTATATGTGTTAAACACTGCTCGTTTTAAATCAACCTGCAGCATACATAACTTAAACTTGTCCACTGAAAATACTAGCTTATCTCTATAGCAGTACGGTGCTTCTGTCACTTAAGCTGTCTTACCGATATAACTGTCAAACAAATCGCAGCTGAGTGACATTATGGCATTCACATTCACAGTAAGACTGACTACTCACGTTATGCAGCTACAGGTGAGTAACTACTCCTAATATCCAGTAGCAGCAGAGGGGGCGAATCGGACAACTTTTTCGACAAAATTTGATTGAGGTTTTAAAACGACAAATAGAGCCTTCCTTCGAAATCTCACTTTTCAAACAAAAAAAAATAAAGTCTCCGTTTGGCAAATGGAGCCTTAGCGTTTTTTGCTCGAAAACGCTATATTTCGCGACAACATCTCGTTGGTGTTTTCCCGTGGTAATCATCGGGCGTCCCGCGTCGATGTCATTGCCCCCCCCCCTCTGCTGCTAAGTGGTTATTTACAACTAACCAAGTCCGATACGATATCGTGTCCGAGGGAGAGAGGGGGCGAATCGGACATTTTGTCCAATCGTTATTTTGCTTAATTATTACTTTCTGCACTCAACGATCTAGTGTCGTCAGCGCCTGGTAAAAAAAAAAACGACGACGTCGTTGGGGGATCGTCCAAACGTCATTTGGTTTAATTAACACCTTCTGCGCGTCGATCCCCAGCGTCGTCAGCGTCCGGTAAGCACGTCGACGACCGCGTCGATGTCATTGCCCCCTCTGCTGCTATGATCTTACAAACAGAGTGATCACTAACTCCTCCTCTTGCAGATCAATTAGGTTATTTGACTGATCGGTAAGTCTGAAATTAATTCTCGTTAAAAACCGATCATGGCATCGCATATAGACCGGATTAATCGGACTCTCAATGATCAAAAATCCCGGAGGGGCTGTTGGTGAAAACGAATAAAGGATATATCCCTGTTGAGCCTGATTTGATTGCTTGGTATCTACCTGGTAACTTCCTTCGATAGCATCACACACTAGATTAATCGCTATCATTGATGCGATATTTACGTTGTATGGAGCAATATGCCTACCACCATCTCCGTTATCGTGTCTGAGGATAGTTGATGGGGGGGTGTCCGCGGGTGGATTCTCAGGCCATCCTAGTATGGTTCTTATTGAACTGTTATAGATATCAACCATATACCCCGGTGTGCTTATTTCAATCGTCGACGATAACGTCGGTTCATGAACCGTAATAGCGATTTTTGATTCTTTTCCTGTGATCGATTTTATCCTGCGTTGAAATTCTTTATTGATTTGTTCTATTTGGTATGACCCAGTTGGTATTGTAACCTCCTCCCAGTCTGGGGTCCCATCGGGTTTATTTGTCCGTGCAAAAACCAGCGAGTTATTAGGTTGTTGTCCGTTAAATGCGTCCGCTCGGATATTAGGCCAACTGTGATATACTCGCAATTTTGCCAGCGCTATTTCCTTTACTGGAACCGGTGATGGAAAGTTTACACTGAATTCGGGTTTCGTTGATGTTATCGATATCATATTTGTTTGTACCGGAGTGGTGTTCTCCGCGATCCGCTGAAGTAATTGAGACCCTTCGGGGTTCAGCGACATTATTATTATTCGTTGTTTTTAGTGTCTAATTTTAACAACCAGGTGGTTTCGGCTTCCAGTTGAAAATCCTCGATTTTTGACATCGCGGAGCTATATAACTGGACCATCGTGGAGAATTCAACATCGGATACGAACAAATTATCAATCGATAACGAGATCAACCCGGATAATTTCGAGTATGCGTCGGATACTATTTGATGTTTTACTGTATACTCGTTGAGTTTTTTCTGAAAACACGATGATATCTTCCTAGTGATTGCGTTGGCGACTCCAGCAATTGTTGTCATCGCGGAGATAGCGATTGGAACAGCGATCGGGGTTATCGTGGTCACCGTGGATAAAATAACACCGGTACCGGCTACTATGCCCGACACTGAGTACACGACCGCGTCGATGGTGGTTATTTTTCTGCGGTATTTTTTTATTTTTGCACGGTATTGTTCGGAAAGCGTTTTTAAGTTCGCGGAGAATTCTTTTGCGGTATCGAATCGATATTGATGTGACGTCGGTGATACCTCTGATTCAATTTCCTTGGTGGTCATTTTTATTTTAAAAGAGCTAGTGTTTTTAATTACTTAGATTCGCTACAAATTCCACGTACCATGTAATGTTTGCCCCGGCTAGATTTCTATCAACGGCATAAATTGTGAACGGTTCAGTTGCGTCCTTGTCTATAATTGTTGATATTGTATTGTTAAACCCGGATGAACTCGACGATAATATATTAAACTGCATCATTGAAACCAGTGTCAATCGATAAATGCCCTTAACAGTTGCGGTGATATTTACTGTATTCTGTGTAGGAGTCCAAGCGAATGATCCATGCCGAATCGTGTATACTGTGTTGACGGTGTTCTCGTGAGGGATTTTTATTTTTTCGAGTTGCTTTGTCATTTTAGGTAGTCTGTCTTTAATCGCCGCAACATCAGTTTTAATCGTTCCTATTTCCTGTATATGCGTGTCCACATCTTTTTTGTTCGCTGCAACCCTAGTAATGAGTGTATTTATTTCCTGTATATGCGTGTCTATACTTTTTTTGTTCGCTATAACATTAATTTTGAGTACTTCTATTTCCCCTTCATGCACGTCTATACTTTTTTTGCTCGCTATAGCATTAACGTTGATTGTTTCTATTCTCTGTCCATGCGCGTCCACATTATTTATGATCGTTGTAACATTAGTAATGAGTGTATTTATTTCCCGTTCATGCACGTCTATACTCCTTTTGTTCGTTGCAACATTAGTGTTGATTGTTTTTATTTCCTGTCCATACGCAGTGATATCATTTATAGTTATTGTAATCTCATCCGGTTTGACATTTTTTTTACCAAAGAATTTATCAACGGCGTTATCGATCCTGTTAACATTTTTTCGTAACGAGGTAAATTGGCCCGACAGCGTCGTAAACTCCAAAATAGTATTTTTTATTGTTGCAAGATTCGGTTCGGTTACCGTCGGGGTTCCAAAAAAACTAGCGGTAATGAGTTGTATATCGGTCACCGATCTATCTAACCTTGTAAAACCGTTTTGGACTAATGTTACCCTATCCGTCACCGTCGACAGATGTTCACCCGGTTTGAGTCGTCCGTCGACGGTATACAACGCGATAGTGCCCTCGCCGGCATCACGCTGTCGTGTTAAAACATCATCCAGTGACACATTACTGGATTTCAATTTACCCTGGCGGTCTTGAAATACAACTATTTCATCTGGGTCAACACTGGTTAAATTCAACGTATCAGCGATTTCATCCTCAATTAGTTTTTTTATGTCATCGGTGGCGGGCGTTTCCGTGGGCGTTTTCAGCGCCGAAACCGGTCGTCCCCAAATATCAATCATTATTATTGTAAATGTTATTCTCTAAAATCCGTTGAGCTTCTACGACTCCACTAGTGTATTCGTTTACAACCACATGAGGTGGTTTTCGCGATGATGAAATCGCCGCAAGTACGTTTAATACCTCGCGGCCACATATCGGTGGGTCACTTAATTGCTGTGTTGGCAGCGTGGAATAAAAAACCCGGGTTGAACACGCCCGGGCTGAACACGCCCGGGCTGAACACGCCCGGACGTACCGCATGAACTCTTTCGGCGGGGCTAACCCGTATGAATCAAAATAGACGATCGCACGCGGATCAATCGCGTATGCAACCCAATGAGTTCCCGCTCCGGAGGACTCATCGAGGTTAATTATGCCGGTTTCAATATTCCTTGGTGCCGCCGGTAATTGATCCCTCATAAAAACACCTCTGAAGTTTTTTATCGCTAGCGCGTTTGCGGCGTCTATTAAATCAAAATTAGACATGGGAGTCATTAAACGGTTCCCGGTAGTCTTAGACCCTTTCCCGAGTACCATGAATACGGGGTTCCCGGTAGTCTTAGACCCTTTCCGGCCACGGGTCGTTTTTTTTTGTAGCCTTTCCCGGTTGCCTTCTTCAATGCCATCCCCGCCGCGGTACCAACGGCTCCTAACGCCGCCGCCTTAGCCACTGCTGGTGCGGCCGCGGCAATCAACGCTGGAATCGCAGCTAACAGCGGAAATATCCCACCGGTCTTTTCCATGTTTTTAATCGCTGCGGCTGAGAAGGTTACTTGAACACCCTTTTTATTCCTCATCGCATCATTGAAATGTTTTATTTGACGCGCCGTTAACGATATCTTATGATTACCACCTGCCATCTGTGACGGCTTCAGCGTTATTGTGGTTCCGCATTGTTTAGCCGACTTTGATCGTAATTTCTTGACTTGACCATCAGTCAACTCTACACTGACGACACTATACGACATTTATTGTAAACGCGTTTTGTGCTTTCAATTACATGTTTTCCACTGGCGCATCAACGATTCTCATTCGTCCACCAACGCCTTCTAGCAGCATTGATTTATCGCTGAGAATGACAGCAACCGCTCTATAATTAACACCACCCGGGGCTATACGAGCTCTGAAGTGTATATCAACGACGGATTGTCTCGTTAAATCAAGATGTTCCAACGAAAAGTAATAAATCGGATACAGGTTTTTAAAATCAAGTTGTGATATTTGCAAACCAGTGTCGACGTTTTGATCACGACCCATATACGACAGCAATCGATGGTACACACGTGCGATATGGTTGTCGCCGTAATTAAGCTGTATATCCTCGGATGGTTCCTGTTGTCCGTTTATTCTCAGCGAAACATCCCTGACTCCTAATTGATCAAATATCATATGGCTGCGTTCTTGACTACCCAATCGTTCCCTATTCTGTAGCGCTATGAATATATGACGCGGGGCTGAAACACCTTGTTTTGATGCCAGGTGCCATGTAAACGTATCGGCGACGTTATCCTCTTTAGCATCAGTTGTTACCGCTAGCCAACTCAACAACGATTTTCCCCCCTGTTCCATAAATGCTAACAATCGTGCTTCCGTGGTAACTGATGGAGTCAGCACCGGCATCCACAATGCCATTTTAGTTAAAACGACTTTACCGGCAGCGACGCCAGCAGCACGCCATATTGCATTGTTATCATCGCCCCTTCGCGTCAGCGCGATTGTATGCTTAGCCCCATAGACAACTTTTCTGACATTTCTGCAGAATCCAAATATGTGATGGAGTGGAATCGCGCATGAAAACTGTCGGCGTGGTCCTTGCAACATTCCTACTCGTGCTGCGAATCCTAGATTGTAATCATTGTTGGTACTTTTTATAATATTGAAATTAGCGCCTGGTCTTGCTCTGCGGTCTGGATTGGCTGCTTCAGCCTGTGGGTCAACTGCGGTATCTCTTTCCGCCAGCACGTTAACGTACTGAAGATGGTCAGCGTTATTGGTGGTGTCCTTCGAAAACATCATAGATGGGCCCGCCGATCTTGTATAATCATCCGAGTATCTCGCCAACCCAATTATCGTTGTTGCAACATCAACCTCGCGTTCTATTGATTCAATTTCTCGCCCGTCAATAAGATATCTGGCGCTCTCAAATAACGCCATGATACCGTTGTTGACGAAGCCAACTCGAACACGATGGTCATCTGCGTATGGTGCATTATCGGCGGCATTTGTCACGAGTTCTCCCTCGATTTCGATAAACGCTTCACACGGCAGAAAGTATTTACTGGTATCTTGGACTTGAAGTTCAATTCGCGATCGTAGGTCGGGTTGTGCAGCATAATAAGAATAAAATTGATAATCACGAACAGAATCATCCCTGCGCACTGGGGCATCCATATCAAACGCGGGATCAGCGGTTCGCGCAAACATTTTATTATTTATCATGTTGACGTTTTCAATTGCGATTTTTTCGTCGTAGACCACTTCCCGCTATCGCGTTCATGAGCGCGTTGGTTGCCGCATCGGCTGATGGCGAAGTCGCCAACGACGGAGTCGTCGCCGCCAACGACTCTAATTTTTCTTCCACGGCGTTATTTATTACTTTACTGACATTCGCAGACATCACTGTCGTTGATGGCATCTGTTTTTTTCTTGAAAATCTCTTGGATTTCACCAACGACATTAGTTTGTCCCGCGCGGCTGAAAGCGCCTTTCCGGCAACATCTCCAATAGCACTAATACCCTTATCACGAATAACATCAATAGCCTTCATTCCTAATTGTTTGGCTAACGGCGCTACTTTTGGAGCCATTCTTGTAAATAACCCCGCAATGGTGCTACCGAGACCATCTCCATAGTACGCGCGGTAAACAGGCAATCGCGAGTTTACCACGTAGACGAGTACTGGTTTATCATGGTTGTAGTGTATGATCATCCTTATTAAAAACACCAGTTTTCCAATTAATCATCCACGAGTTCGTCTATGAGCGTTCGATATGCATTAATGTCCATAATACCGCCTGCAAATAACCGCTTGCAAATATCAGCGGCCTCATTGATTATTTCCGGAGAGTTATTTCCGGCTCGTTTTCCTCCAATTAGTACCTCTAGCCGTGATATATCACTGAGAACACTACCAGGACAGGTAACGCCGTAGGATTCTTTACCAACAGAGTATCCTTTTCCTTTTTTTGATGTTCTACTCTTAACTTTCTCGAGGAATTCATCGTAATCGGGATCACCACGATGTGGTAATGCGTCTCTATGTTTACTCGCTAAATACACTATTCTTGCCCAGTTCTCCGTCGAGGTTATTTTTTTCTTGTAACCTTCATTGATATACTCATCTCGAATGCTCTTAGTTGATGTTGTAGCAACAAAATTAACTAATTTTTCATCGTCGTCGATGTCTCTAATTTGATCTATTGCGGACTTTTTAAGAACATTACGGGGTATATTCCCCTCTTTCTTTTTTTCTTTCGGTGTTTCTTCTTCTGGTGTTTCTTCGGGTATTTCTTCTTCTGGTTCTCTTGCGGTGGCGCCTAGTTCTTCTTCATCGGCCATTGTAACATAAGGTTCTTGTGGTTCGGTTATAGCGAGTGGTGGTGGCCTCCGTGTTGTAGCAGCCGCTATTTTTGCAGGGAGTGTTTCTAAAGACTTTTTTGTTTGTTTTGTCTCTGCCGCTATCTTTTCAAGCGCATCGAGGACGGGTACAGTTGCCGCCGTAACATCTTTGGTCGCTTTAGTTACCGGGGCAAAGAGTTGTTCGCTTCCAACAGCAAAATCAGTTTGTAGTTGTTGCCGCGTTTGAAGTTGTTCTCGGACCCTGTCTCGTAACGGTATAAACTTTCTAAGCGCTGCTAGCCGCTCTCTGGCTAGCCGAGTAGTAAGTGATTCGCCTACCATTATTGCAATTGCTCCGCAATTTCTAATTTCCCGCCCAGTGCGTCATCGGAGGCTCCGTCTATAATCCTTCTAATGTTTTTGATCTTACTAGAAATCTCCCTGCGTCGTTCATAAACACGTCCAAGTTTTTTTCGTATTATTTCAACGGCAGTAAATAGTCCAATGAATGCATTTGCGTCATTGTGGTACAAGTTTTCATTAATCGTATGTTGTAATCGTTTTATAAAAAAATACTCGCGGGCCAGGGTAAAACGCCCCCGTTTCGATTGTTCGTTAATAATCTCATAATCGGATAATATTTTTTCACTGTCGAGACCATCAGATAATTCAATTCCTTGATTTTTTAATTTTGAAATCTCGGCTAATATATTATTGATGTCTTCGATATTCATTATTCTTATAGAACATCTTGTTTTTAAATAAAAATAAAAATGAAACCCCGTGTATCAATTCCGAAGGTGTTTAATAATTCGTTAGACGTGACCTCGTCAGCGCCATAGGCGCCGGTGACTTCATCACTCGCTGATTTCTGTTATATATGAAAATCGAATTCTATGCCCGGTCTTTTTTGAGATCGCTGAATTCTGTATTCCTTCTGCAACAAATCGTATTGAGGCGATATAAATGTCAAAATATTTTCCTGCCTCATTCATCGACTGAAATATTTTTTCCTCGTGAGTTGTTGTATCAAATGACTTTACGGGTTTTGCTTTCTTTGGGTATTTACCGGTTTGGCCTTTTTTGGTATTCTGACTTTGCGAGATAGCTTGCAAGTTTGTAAGAGAATTATCAGTCTTATTATTATTAATATGATCAATCACAAGCCCATTTTCGATTAATCCGTTGAATGCTTCAAATACAATCCTGTGAACATAATAGTTTTTTCCTCCTGCAGTAAATTGCAAGTATCCGTGATTATTTACGGTACCAACCGGCTTCTTCAGTTTGCGGTTTCTAACAATGCCGTCGCGAGACGCCTCGTAACTGACGAGCACAGGATGCAGCTGAAATTCTTGGTCCATTTGTATAATAATACTACTTGTCTAATTTATTATTTGGTTTAATTATGAATCTTTCAACGTAGTCCTGGGGGGTTTTGATGACGAAGTCGGCGGTGGGGTCAATGACGGCGTTTTTAATTCGCTTGTCATAATAGCGTTTTAGTTCCCTGTATCGCTTTCCGCCACAATTAATACACAACTGCGATTTTCCTCTTACACCGACGTGGCAAACCAAGCACGGGAGGGGACCAAGAGAACCATTACGAACGCTCTGTAAATGGTACCCGCAGAATTCACCTCTACATGATTTATTGCACGGGGTTGTCGACCCAATCATCAACCATTTGCAGTGATTCATTATACTATATTCTTTCATTTAAATACTTGTTTTAATTATATGGATGAGTTCGAGAGATTGGCAGCAATTAAACCCCGGAAAAATATTAAGTTCAATATCGATAGAGTCCTCAAGGACGTACCAAAAGCGTTAATAAACGATAGAACCCTGTTGAATAAAATACGCGATTGTATCAATGAATTCAAGCGTGATGGTGCATCTCATAGTTGGTCAACATTTCGAATTGATGGTGTTGTTGATGCTACCATGAACGACAACCGCGCAGCAACGATAATATCACAACTTGACGGTAAAAGGTATTTCTTCAGAGTAAAATTCATTGTCCGGGTGGAATCAGGCGATTGGATCATACGTGATAAATTTGAACCAGTTCTCAGCGACAAGAAAACAGTCATTGTCAGCCGCGACTCCAAGCCGGGGTTGTTAACCGGAATTGACAGACCATACTATGAACGAGCGTATCCTGAAACAGCAGTTGTTTATGGAATATACCCGTTAAATAAGAAACCTGATATCGGAAAACTGAAACCGATGAAACAGTCAACGGGGATAAATTGTGTAGCAGAACGAATAATAGAGCATTTTACAAATGCATGTCGAGGAAACAAATTGACTGATTTACGACGTAGCAAAATCAACCAGTGGGAACTAACCGTAAAAGAGCGTGGAGCAACCATCAGCGACATAGCGAGATTAGAAACGTCGTTGAGATTTCCAATAACCGTTACAACGATAACCGGTGAAGTATTATACGAATCGAAGTATAAATCGAAGGGAACCCCAATCAAAATTATTGATCATAACGAACACGCATGGACGCCCGCGATCACAATATTTCCACGGGATAGAACAGTAAAGTATATACCCGAAGAATTCCTGGGAGAACAATTCTCCAAGGACGGTTTTCTCGCGGAGAGGAAACTATTTGATGCTATTGCCTACTTGTGTAAAAACGACCCTGTATCAGTGTGGTTACTTCGCAGCGCTGAAAACGATGCGGATACCTTTGATCAGTTTGTAAGACCAAACGGCGAATTATATCGCACTGAAGCATTTCACAACAGGATGAAAAAAACCGCCATGGAATTTGAAGAGCATGATGAACAACTGCTAACAAATTGTTTTACGATTCCATCAGTTGTAGCTCATGTTGCAGCAAGGAAAAATGCGTGGAGACCAACGCGCAAGGAATTTCTGCCGGATGTACAATCCAGTTGTTTGGAATACTATCACGGTGGATTATGGAACACTGAATACAACCGCGACGCTATGATTTCCGTTGATATGGTTGCCTGTTATCCAGCGAGTTTTCTCGGGTATGGATCCGCCGCTAAGTACTTTAGACGATTTGGACACCCCAGACATGAAATGACTCGTGTTGCTATTAATGGACCACTGCCTGATTTTGATTTAACCGGATTCGCTCGCATAGTATCATTTGAATTCGCGGCAGGACTCCATCGCTGTTGTTATATTTGGATCGGTAGACACATGTCTGAAAAGAAGTGGCTGCCAATAGCGCTGCTACGGTATATGATTGATTGTAGCATGCTTGTATCGTTGATTGTCAGTGACGCGATTATATCATACCGGGCGCAGACTGAAGTCTGGTTACCAGAACCGGAGCGTCTAGATAGCATAATTGACGAGTCCAGAAAACACATTGATGCCGACGAGGAATATATCATCGAATGGTCCAGGAGGATATTCAACCAACGAAACCGCGAGGCAAAAGATCTCGGTAGAAGAATAATTGGTAAGTTCACACAAGGTGGAAAAAACTGCGATTACAAACGATATTGCTCACGGCTGATTATAGATGACGCAGAATATGATTTCGTAATCAAGGACGCAGTGGCCAAAAATAGATACGTGAACTGCAAAACAGCTTTCTTGTCCAATGGAACGAGGTTGGGTACAGTTGTTACCTACAGCGATGGAGACAGCCCGGCGTATCCACATTTGAGGGCGTCAATGCTGGGTTATGCCGCTATCAATTTATTCTCGATGATAAATAGATTCCCCGATACCGCGGTTAGAGTAGCCGTTGATTCATTTTATATAGACGTAGCGTATAAGGGAAACGTAGCCGAGTTTACTAGTCCGGACGAGAGTTGGGGTACATGGAGAATTAAAAATGAAATACGACGCGATTATTCCCCGTCAGCAGATGTCACCGTTGAGAACAACTACTTACGCGGTGATAAATTGTCAGAATGGTCTAATGCACCATCGTGTTCTGATCCAATTTGTAGACACAAAACGGTTTATTTAAGCGGCTGTGGCGGGTCAGGAAAGACGACTCGGGCAATTGAATTATTTCGAACGCGGGCAAGTATAATCGTGCTTACACCGACCCATAGACTAGCGCGAGAAATAAAACAACGAAATGTTGACGCCGTTACTTATCACAGCTTTTTTCGATACAGCGGCGGTGAGTGGACTCCTGATCGAATGGGTGAAAAATTTATTCCTGGGGTTATCATTTGGGATGAAATATGTACTGTTTCGTTAGATGTTTTACAAATGTTTCTTGATTGGTTGCTGCTCGCGAATACAGCGGTAATCATGTGTGGGGACCATGGCCAACCACCACCATTTGTCGGCGAGGGTCCACATGATTGGTTGAGCGGGTTCGTGGACTATTATGAAGAAACCGATACTGATTACCGAGCACTTGATGAACAACTGCGCGAGGTTAAAAAACTAATCAGATTACAGCCGGATAGAGTTCAGTGTGAAATAATCCGCGAGGTGATTCCGGAAACGCCGTTGAATGAATTCTGGGAAACATGGAGACCAAACGATTTGATTGTAGCGAGTAGAAAGATAGTCAGAGACACACTTCAGCGGAAGTTGTTTACGTTGCATAAGGAAAAGTTTCCAACGCGTCCAGTGCCGTTATGTTATAGACCCGCGGACACACGGCGGCAGAACATTGAAGTTGAAATTCCAGGCCTAACAAAGTTAGGGACAGAAAAACAAATTCTCGTGCTGAATGATATCGTGCTCGTTGATATCAGCGTCGTCGAGGACGCGCTACGTGCTGATAAATCCCCGTGGACGCTAGGATACGCAACAACAATACATTCCTCGCAGGGACTGACTATCACGGACACAATTGTTTGGATGGTTGATAATCGCATCGAATGGTCAAATCTAGTCTATCTTGCAGTGTCCAGAGTACGAAGGATAAATCAGCTTCGAAGAATTGTTATTGACGGAGCCGGTGACGGAGTCACTGACGAAGCCGGCGACAAAGTCACCATCGATGCAAGCGTCATTGATAGAAAACTCTCGGGTTACCGCCAACAGGATAAAAAAAAAACAGCGGCGTTTTGATATTGATGCCGAATTAATAATCTCGCTACGACAACAACAGAATAATCACTGCGCGAGTTGCAATTGTATAATGAGTTGGCGTTATTCGGATAAAGACACTCGCCAATTTACCGTGGATAGGATCGATAACAGTCTCGGTCATGTCAAAAACAATGTGAGGTTGACCTGTCTTGAGTGCAATAGACGCAACGGCGCTAGTTAAGACCACGTGGGGGCAATTGAGTATCGTTAGGTATCACTTGTAGTTGCTCGCGTGTAAATCCGCGCTGAGGAGCAGTTGAATCCAGTCTATAGATCGGTGGTCTACCAGTTGATCGTGTTATCGTTGATATGTTATGTGTGGTAACACTCCAAATAGGATCAGTAGCTCTTTTTTTACCGCCTTCAAGCTCTCCTGGTTCATATAGATATCTAACAGTGACATCGCCAAGAATCGGCTTGGAAACGCTATTTATTTTTGATTTTCCGGGTATATACTCGTATTTAATCGCGTCGCTGGGCTTCATGTTGATTGCTCGGGTAATCTCGTTATTTAACGCTGCAATTACGCCTGGCAACCTTTTAACCCATTCACGAGATCGTTTTTCTTGGATGAATTCCTTCGCGTATTGATATCCAAATAACCGTTCAGCGAGAGTCCGATTGAATCGTTCAACAATTGCCTGATCACGATGTAGCGCAGTATGACCTCGTCGTATCGCGACGCTATGATGTTTCAGCGTTGATAAAACAGCGCCGCGAAATTCACTACCGGGATCAACTTGTAATAGATTTGGCCAGCGCAGAGGGCCTCTTCGATAAATTCTTTCAAACGCAGCGGCTACTTCAGTTGCCGACTTTGTTTTTAACGGCTCCGCTTGTTTGTATCGACTCGCAACATCAACTACGGTTAGCGCGTATTTGTAACCGTTGTCATGCGGCAAAAATAGTATATCAGCCTGATGAACTTCATTAGGTACGCTGACATCAAAGCGCGAGAAGTTGATTTGTTTAGGCGGTGGTAGATAGATTTGCCATATAGCCTGTTTGGATAACCAATTAGCCGCAGTGGTCTTTGTTACCTTTGCAGCGCTTGCAAGCTTACCAATTGCGGCCTTCCCCTTCCAGTATCCTCTCGGAGAATAATAGATGGATTCCATGTTGTTATTATAAACGCTATCGTTTTCAATTACCAGCGCCAGAAGCTCCGCTTCCAATCATTAATTTACCTTTCATAGCCGATTTTACCAACCATGAGGCCAATTTTTCTTTGACGGATTTATCAGGAATAGCATTTAATGCGTGAATTAATTTTACATCCGCGATATGACGCTGTTGCAGATCGCTACTTTTGTAAGCAACATCATGAGCATGACACGCCTTATCGATAGCGTTTATTGGATACTCACCGGGTTTGGGCTGATTTTGATCATCGAGTCTAATATCTAATCGTGTTCCGGGGCCACAGTAGTTATATCCTGGGAGGTGTTTTTCTCCTGGATACTTTGCCCACGGTGTTCCGGGGAGTTTTGCCAATTTGGCTGCGATGTCACCTCCTCGCTTTTTTTTAAAACATCTCCGGGTCTAATAGAAATAAATCTAAATTTCTTTGTACCGCATTGTACACACTTGCCAGTAAGGGCCGATCTGTTATTTCTTGTTGTAGCGGTTGTCATATCATTTGTGCCAGTACGTACTCTACACTTCACACAATATAGATCCATAATTTATGTATAGAGATATGAATATAATTGATTTTTCGGCGACTAAAACAAGAGAACCAGTTAAGCATGTTGCAGCTTTACCAAACTCGATCCGGATGATTATCATCGGACCATCTGGATCCGGCAAGACGCAATTGTTACTCAATTTAATAATGAGATGGATGAAGTGGGATAAGTTGTATTTGGTTGCTCCTAGCGTAGATGATCAACGATGCTACGAGGTGTTGAAAGATTTCAACGAGAATGCATCAGCGATCGCTAAAAAAAATGTTATTGAGTTTATTACAGATATCAATGATGCACCAGGTATCGATGATATTGATGGCGACGTTAACAATCTAGTCGTGTACGATGATGTTATGTTAGACAATCAAAAAAACCCAGCTAGGATATTTTCCAGAGGCAGGCATAAAAACACTGACGTGATATATGTCACTCAACGATACACTCAGATTCCAAAAGTAATCAGAGACAACTGTAATATTCTTGCTGTATTCAACGGCGTTGATACACACACGCTACGAAATATTTGGCAGACATGGTGCGGCGGTGACATGGACTTTAATGTTTTTCGAAACTTTTTTAGTCATGCTCAGTCGACCCCACATGGATTTGTAACGATAAATTTACATGATCCTCGGACACGATATCGTATCGGACTTGACCAAATATTCGGTTAAATTGTAAATAACCACTTAGCAGCAGAGGGGGCGATGACATCGACGCGGTCGTCGACGTGCTTACCGGACGCTGACGACGCTGGGGATCGACGCGCAGAAGGTGTTAATTAAACCAAATGACGTTTGGACGATCCCCCAACGACGTCGTCGTTTTTTTTTTTACCAGGCGCTGACGACACTAGATCGTTGAGTGCAGAAAGTAATAATTAAGCAAAATAACGATTGGACAAAATGTCCGATTCGCCCCCTCTCTCCCTCGGACACGATATCGTATCGGACTTGGTTAGTTGTAAATAACCACTTAGCAGCAGAGGGGGGGGGGCAATGACATCGACGCGGGACGCCCGATGATTACCACGGGAAAACACCAACGAGATGTTGTCGCGAAATATAGCGTTTTCGAGCAAAAAACGCTAAGGCTCCATTTGCCAAACGGAGACTTTATTTTTTTTTGTTTGAAAAGTGAGATTTCGAAGGAAGGCTCTATTTGTCGTTTTAAAACCTCAATCAAATTTTGTCGAAAAAGTTGTCCGATTCGCCCCCTCTGCTGCTCCAGTTAAATCACCAAGATTGAATAAGATTGTACGTTCTAATACTGATCTTAGCTTGAAGAAAGAAAGAAAGCTGCTAAATCATTTCATTGACACAACATGTTGATCTACGAAACCCCATGAATATTGAGCTGCATGATAAATAACGCTATGGAGCAAAAACACAGGCTGGTCGATCCCCTTAATAATTACGTTCTGCTTAGAGAGACTATAACATGATTTTACCTGAATGAATGCCTGGTTTATATGACAATAAAAACACGATGTGATGAAAGATGGAAGTTTATGAAATGAGTCAACAAAAGTATGAATAAATAACAATATTAAAGTTTAGATTACTCATGCTACTGCTAATGCATACATGTATATAGATATGCAAATATTAACAACATATACAGTGTGATTCTTTCAAGCTTTAAACAACAACTCATTCAATTACGTCACATACATTCACAAAGGGGGGGAAAATGTGATTCATATATTCAAAATTGTAGACACGATACAGTAAAACCAAGACAATCTCATGCAAATAAATGCGACTCAATTGTACTCAAATATACACTATTTCAAAAGAACATATGTTCCATGTACTTAATTGAAACAAACATGAACAATTGTAATAAACATGACGACTGTTGTTTTCTTGATTCTCAATCAAGGCCAGGAACTAGGTCAGTTTTTAGATACAAAGTTCTATTATTAGGTATTTATGAAAAAAAAACAGTCAGGTCAAACTAATTTTTGGAAAATGTCTAATTCCAGTAAACAAAATTACATTACAATAGCATGTAATGGAATAATAAAAAGTTTTAAACAAACAAACAACTAAATTAAAGCAAATATAAATTAAATCAAATACATCTAACAATTCCCCCCATTAAAGAAAAGGAAATATTTATATGATAAGGCTTTCATTTTACCATAGATTAAGTATACATAAGATTAAAAAGAACTCATATGAATTATACAAAGTGTACCTGAAATAATACACTTCTATACACGGGAAAGTGCATCTGCTATTAAATTATCTTTTCCCTTGATGGGCCTCATGTCAATATTTTATTCCTGTAACAATAAACTCTACCTTAGTAGTCTTTGATTTTTATTTTTCATTTTACTGATGAAAGTATGGTAGTTGTGGTCACTAAATCAGAAAAGGAGCTGAACTAATGTAAACTTCAAACTGTTATAATGGCAATATCAAAGCCAAACATTCCTTCTCAGTTGTTGAGTAATTTCTTTGGTGTCTATTTAATTTCTTAGAACAATATCACACTGGGTGATCAACATCATTTTGTCTTCTTGAATCAATACTGCTCTGACCCCAACATCACTTGCATCAACAGACAGTTCAAATGACTGGCTGAAATTTGGAGCTGTAAGAACTGATGTGCTTTTAAGTATGGCTTTTAACTTATCAAAGCCTTCTGACATTGTTCAGTCCAAAGGAACTTATTTTTCTTGCCCAATAAATTCATCAGGGATTCAGATGTTATAGAAAATTGGAACAAAATTTATAAGTTTCCAGCTATACCAAATAATCACATCAGTTGCTTATTACTAGCAGACACAAAGAATTCAGAGATAGCCTTGACCTTAGCATCTATAGGTTTAATTTGTCCATGTCCCACAATATGTCCTAGAAAAGTTACACTAGCATGACAGAACTCACTTTTTGATAAATTAATTGTCAAACTTGCATCAGTGAGTCTGTCAAAGAATTTCCAAATTGTTGCTAAATGTTCTTTCCAGGCTTCATTGTAGATAATGACATCATCGATGTAAGCATCACAATTATTTAGACCAGAGGTGATCATATTCATGAGATGTTAAAAGTACTTGCTGACCCTTTCATTCCAAATGGTATCACTTTATATTGATAAAGTCCATCTGGAGTGACAAACGCCAAAATTTCCTTTGCTCATTACTTTAGTGGATTTTGCCATAATCCTTTTAAAAGGTCAAATTTGGTGATATACTTGGCATTTCTGATCTTATCAATACAGTCATCGATTTTTGGTGATGGAAATGAATCTGTTTGTGTCACACTGTTCACCTTCCTATAATCAGTGTACATATGGAAAGTTTTACACTGTTTCGGAACAAGTATACATGGTGAATTCCAATCACTTTTACTGGACTCTATGAAATCATTCTCGAGCAAAATACTAAATTTCTTTTTTCAAGTATTCCTGTTTGAGAGGGTTCATCCTGTACAGGTTTGGAATTTACAATTTCAGCATCATGGAAAAGTTTGTTCTTGTAGAAACATCTGGAAATAAGTGCTCATATTCAAATATTAACTGTTTACGTTAATTTCTTTCTTGCTCTTGCCAATGTGAAAGTTTCTGGTCAAGATCTTTCATAATTTCTTAATTCCAATGATTTGTCACTCCAATATCAGCAGAATCTGATGATATTCCTTCACTTAAATCTTCACAGAGTGGGACAGGTACATCTAAATTAATTGCATGTTTAACCTGGCTATATCATTCAAAATACTGGTACTCCTATGATTTATTTAGATCCAAGGAGCACTAATATTATAGCTTAACTCATTCATTTTCTTCTTAATTTTGTAAAGGCTTTAATATTAAATCTGAAGAAAAATTTGAAGAATGAGCAAGAGAGACAGAACTCTATAAACAGACTCAAAAGTTCTCTCCATTGTAGTCCTGTCAAACCACAATTTCACTTTTGACTTGAATTGCTGAATGCCAAATTCAAACATAATCAGCAGGAAAATTCCAGACCTAAAATATTACCCTTGACCTGATGTGACAGATTTGAGAAAGCCAAATTGAGCACAAACTTTGATAAAGCTTTTACTATTGTTTTAGATTTTATATTCCTCAAAGGAATGGCTCTGGAAGCCTTGTTGATGCACACACATAATGGTCAACAAGTACTGGTTACCTGACTTGGTCTTAGGTAAGGGAACAACACAATCTACCATAATTATTTCTAAATGGTTCATCAAATGCAGAAATAGGTTGCATATGAGCCTTAGGTAAGTTTTGATTGGGTATTCCTTCTATTTGACAAGTATGAAAATATCTGCAGTATTTTCAAACAAAGACCTGTTTCATTCTTACTAGTTGCATCTCCAAACATACTTGTCAAGTATGGTATTTAATTGTTGTAACATAAGTTTTGTAAGAACTTAATTGATTAAAACCGAGTTTGGAATGTGAACTTAGGAATGAACTAGTTTAAGTTTGAAGTTAAACGCTTCTAATACAAAGTGAATAATTTACTAATTGGTTTGGCTTGAAATTTTACCATTGCATACAGAACCAGACATTCTTTAGTTATAATACATTGGTGGGTGTATTTTTGATCTGCAGACACATATCAAGGATAATTTGGTACATTAAATTTAAAATACGCAAAACCTAAATTTTAAAATGCAATTTAAAATGTCATTTATATATATTATATGTGATTTTGTTTTCTACATTTACAGTTCATTCATGAATTTAGCAACTGGAGTTTTGAACGAATGTTATAGTAAAGATGAGAAAACAACACATCATCTGCTGACCCGGTACTTGCCACAATGGGGAGAAAAATCATGTGTACTGATTGCTGTGAAGAATAGTAACAAGGAGTTTATCACCCATCCTGCA
This sequence comes from Sinohyriopsis cumingii, assembly GCA_028554795.2. Classification (NCBI taxonomy): domain Eukaryota; kingdom Metazoa; phylum Mollusca; class Bivalvia; order Unionida; family Unionidae; genus Sinohyriopsis; species Sinohyriopsis cumingii. The sequence goes on from CM068832.1 coordinate 37,014,515, forward strand.
CTCCAGAATATCTATGACAACATCTGGATGGGGAATCTGGCCAATGAAAATGGCACATTGAGGGTCAGTGAAAAGACCAAAATATATTTACAGCTTAGTTGTGAAAACTCAATGCCCAGTACAGTCAAAATATCCAGAAGCAGACAAACAGATGGCATTCCATTATCAGATGTTCAAATATCGCAGTTCAAATGTGATGCTGGCTTAAGGCCATGAACACCTGATGCAGCATTTTACATTACCAGGCTGCAGATCACTATTTTGACCTGTTATATTGATTGCAGACACCATTTGATTTTGCCTGTATACTGCTTATGAAGTCTTATTACTATTAAACAAGAATGGTGTTTGTTGGTAGATAATGACTGGCCCTTACAATTGTATAGTCCTTGTTAAAGTGCTGTGAGCACGTATGAAAGCATAAATGATACTTTAGCAAAAACAGTAGCATGGACATCAACAGTTATTAATAATTATATCATAAATAATGGATTTTTTGCTTAATATTGTTGGCAGACTAATATGCAACGAGTTCCATAAGCTTTGAACAAGACCACAGTATTGAGCAATACCATGATTATAATGTCTTTTTAATAAACCTTGTTTTTCGAAATATATACTATAGAAAATTGCCATTCCCACAACAGATAAAAATACAACTATTTAATAAAGAATTATTATTCAATTATACTGTATTCATCGTTATTACTGTATGTTGCATTAAATCATAGTGTGATATAACGTATTTGGATACCCCACTATATTATGCTAGAAATAACGACACCGTGTTATGCTACAAGGAACTTTCTGTGTCTTACAGCTGCTTAGCAGCAAGCAAATGAGGAACAGATTGAATTGTATTACACAACGCATTTACACAGGAAGTTTTAAAATGAATATATGATCACATTGCTTGCAAGTCTGTCCGTTAATCTTCGTAACAGTTACATTTGAATTTCCTTATGGTTTTTTTCTTTGGTGTGGTGATCTTGATGGGTTCAGTTCACAAAGGTTAGGCATTAAATTGTTACAGCAATTCATCTTTCATTAAGCTGTGACAATGGTTATGTAATCATGCCTTGGAGAAGCCTGTTCAGATTCTTGAATTCTAATATACTTTGTGTGCCTACCACACATGTAGTATAACAAATTGTGTTTCCCTTGTCCATCCTCCTATCTGTCACACTTTGGTTAATCTTTGTTTCCAATGTCAGTTTTGAAGACCATATGGTAGGGCATTTATGTTCCATAAGCAAAAGTGTAGTTAAAACTCTGGTGGAGGATGTAGATAGAGGAATTTCTTTATCTAAGATATCCAAAATACACCAAATACATTTACTGGAGCACATTATATTAGAAATTAATTTCTGTTTCTAACTGAATCCAACCCTGATCTGAAAAGGATTATAACTGAGCCTTTCCTTTCTATTTGTACTCAGGTCTATGGACAAAGTATGTATGGGAAGAGACCCTTTCAAAATATCATTACAGTTACCTCCCCCTTACACCGCAAGGTGGCTCTCCATTTACTGGACCTTCCTCTGTACATGTAAAATACATATTGTACTGGTTTATTAAAGAGTTTGTTGGATACCTATGTATATATTTGCCTTCTATTTGTGGAGTCAATATTTCCTTTAATTGTTTGCTTTGGTTTAAGAAAATACAACTTTTACAATTGTTTTTACTCAGAATTTTCCATATTCCCACCAGCTTTGACTTGGTTGCCAAGTTCGCTATCTTTTCTTTCTTGCTACATGTATTCTGCTATTTATGTATTTAGTAAGCTTGCATTGTTCATTTGTATTGGAGATTAGGTTTTAAATTTTCTTGGGTTTTGTACATAGTTTTCACCTATTGATTTTTCATTATTTAGTCATATGTTTAATTGTGTTATGTATATTTAATCAGTATTGTTTATTGGCTTTTCTCTCCATGATTATATGTTATGAATAATTGTATTTTATAATTGACCTTAATTCAAAATCAAGTTCACTGTCTACCTGTCTAGTGACATTGATTTTGTAAACAGTATAACACATAGCTAATATTTCTCATATAAGTATATTAGCTTTGTATTATTTATTTATTTATCAAAATAGATACTGATCAAGTTGACAAAAACATGTACATCCAACATATAATCATAAAGATAACCTAACAAATACAAATTAAATATATAGAACAATCGGAGTTATATTTTTTGAGCTGTCTGCTGTTTGGAGAATGGTTTTACTTTAGGCATAAACTAATTGCTGTATGATGTGTTGTTAGACCAGTGCTATGGTCAGATTGCTTGTCCAGCCACCTGTAATTCATTTGTACTGTTTACAGGTCCAGAAGCATTTCAGATATCTTCCTGAGATTTGCTACGAACATGTATTATATGATTTACAATATGATTTGGCCTTGTCAGTTTTAGTTTTTTTTACAAACTGCGAATGTATACCATGCTGTTCTCCTGATCCATTTAAGATATCTTCTTGAAACTTAAAATTATTTGTTTCAAAAAATGTTTGTGCCATACATAGATTATGACTGGTCAGGACTGTATATTTATCATAATCTTAACATGTTTTATTATTGGGTTACTACAGTTTAATATTTACCCATTTGTAACTTGCACCTGAGTATGAACGAGCTGTTTTAAAGGTTTCATTTTTACCAACTGTGAACAGAGTAGAAAAAGATCTAATGTTGCATAATATGCCATTGTGATTTGATCTGTTTGTTCTAACAATAATACACTGTGAGCTGTGTAATTGGGCATACTGCAAGGTATTATGAAACCACTGAAAGATTTTGTATTGTCTAGCTGATACCTGGGAGGTGACAAATCAAATTTTGTCCTAATTGCACAATATGTGAACAGCTAATATATAATCTCATGATACACTTTGGGATGGCAGATTGTGGTCTGTATAGTTTTCACACTGTAAATGCAGGACAAATAAACAGCTAGAACATAATCTACTGTCACATTGTGTAATGGAGAATAAGAGTAAAATTAGTGTCCTAATTATGATGCAATTGAACAGTTACAAGATAATGCATTGGCTGGTAGCAGATCTTAAGTATGTTTTAATCGTAATATATGTATAACGAATATGATATGCAGGTGCACTGTCAGATGGCAGATCAAAGTTTATAGTTTATTCTTTTTGGGTATGATTTATACATGGCAAAATATGGCATTTGATTTGCAATTTCAGATGCTGGCATGCATTGTCTTTCCACTGCTGATTCCTCTTTTAATAAAATTCAAGAAGAATGAAAATAAGGAATCATCCCGTGCTGATCAAGCAGCTTGCAACAGTGTACAGGTACTGTGAAATCACTATTTTTCATGAGGTACGAGTTTTTGTAGACTATGGCTATGTGATTTCTAATACCCACAAATGTAAAGACCCAACAAGTAATGATTCTTCTCTGGAAACAAAAGGACCCTTTCACCAATGCACAAATTCAGAAACTTTTGAAAAGTTATTTTAACAAGATAAAAGAAAATGAAAACATGACATAAAGAATCAATACTCAACACAATAAATGGGTAGCACTGCATAAAAGCATAACACGTATGTACAGTTTCACTGCATCTCATCCACTGTCTTGCTAGGCCCTACTTAACAGATTGGAATGACTAACTTTGTATGTGTACATTAGCTACATACTCTTGGTTAAATCTTCCCACTTAGCCAGATTGTATGTCCCCTCTTAAATTTCCTGTTATGCCATTGCTTTTTTGGACTGTTGGCATGAATGTCGTATCATTGGCATGAATGTCATACCAGCCCCTGTCACCACGCATGTCTTTAAAATCAAGGCCTATGAGAACTTAAAATCATAGGAGGATTGTCCTTCATAAATTCATTGTCTATCACAATCAGTAATAGAAAATCAAAGAAATCACTGATCGCCTCGCCAGCAGAATTAGTAATTCGGAATCAGATAGCTTCCCGTACAGAAATTTCTCATGGATTCCATCTGGAATACTTCAGGAATCCCCATGGAAAAGATATGGACTGAAAAACCTATGAAATCAGACAGTTAATTCCATATCAAGTCTATAAGTACTTCACAACAAGTGAAAATTCCATAATGGAATAAAGTTGTAACTTTAATCCATAAGCACTTTTTTCCATATGGAATTTAGCAGGTTCATGTACTATAGCATCATGGAAAATACTCTCATAGATGTCCACAGAGTACTGTTTGCATATTGTTGTTGTTGTTGTTGTTGTGTTTAGCGCCATTTTTCAGCACATGATAGGCTATGCATGGCAGCCAGTATTAATGGTGCAGGAAGAACCCGGGAAAACCCTAGAAAGAACCACCGACCCACGAGAAGTTACTGGCAATTAGCTTTCTCACATACCCACATTGGCTGAATCTGAGACTTGCACTTGAGCATACAGAGGTGAGATGGCAGTGATCCATAACGGAGAGTGCTTTAGACTTCCCTACTTCAAAAAATGCCAACATAGTTTGATAATTAAACACAGGGTAGGAAAATAATGTGCCTCTAAGAGTACTCTTTTCGAACACTTTAACTACTATTGTACCATTCTAGTGGATGACGGGTATGATTTACTAACTGTACTTACGATCTGAATGCGTATTAAATATTGATGAAATTAATACAGAGTGAAAATCATAGACTCTTCCTATCAAATACACTGATAAGATGTTATATTAGTGTGATATGTTTTGTAGATTGAGATTAGATCCACTTTCCACATCAGGAAGCAAGATCAGCTGATCGCAGAAGATTATAAATGGCTAATAATTTGTCATTAACTTATGCACTTTGAGTTGACATTATAATTCTTCCTTGTGATTGTTACTGTAGCTATATTTTCTCTTTGATTTTTTTATATCAGGCACAAGATGAAAGTACACAATATATGTCCAGCCTCTCCTAGATACATAATCCCTATGTGCTTATGTATAGAGTTGGCAGATTGATAAGTTCATAATCATTAATGATTATGGCATTAAGTGTTGATTTTAATTAAGAAGACTACCCTAAAACTAATGCTTACTTATTTATTTTGACATTTTTTTATCAAATAGAAGCCCAAATCACCACATCAGAGAGGCAAGAGTTTGAAAGACAGCCAGTGTTGCCCACTTGCGTAAGTAGTGTAACTGGTACATTACCTAATCAGCAAAGATAAAAAATATAGCATTTGTACACATGTTCTGTCCGTTGTCCATCCATAACATATAATATTTGTACACATGTTCTGTCCATTCTCCATCCATTACATATAGCATTTGTACACATGTTCTGTCCATTGTCCATCCATAACATATAGCATTTGTACACATGTTCTGTCCAAAATGTCCATCCATAACATATAGCATTTGTACACATTTTTTCATTGTCCATCCATAACATATAGCATTTGTTCACATGTTCTGTCCATTGTCCATCCATATGTTGTCAGCTTTATTGTTACAGGTTTTGAAAGATAATATCTCCTGATTGCATCAGATGGTCATCAAGCTTTGCCTGCATAAAGAGAAATAAAGAGGAATAACATTAGATAAGTTCACAAGGGTTGATTAGTTGAATGTTATCTAGACTGCAGCACCATCAGCAAATATAATGTTGGGTAGGTTAAAATCATGAATCTCAATTCTTATTCTAATGGGAAAAGATATGCAAAGTTTAGCAGAAATCTTCAGACGAGCATGATCTACTATAAAATATGTTCAATAATGGTTGTATAGAATAATTCCTGCGAGACCAAGTTATGTATTAAAGGTCAATAACGTGGTTAAAAACAAAATATATTTACATGAATAATTCCCCCTCAGACCTAAAATTACAGGTAAACATTACATTATTTCACATGTGCAGAATGGTTCCATTATTTTATATGTGCAGAATGGTTCCATTACTATTACTAGTACAGGCTAATTATCTCATCAACTTCTGATCTTCTTCAAATCTAACTTTTTATGATATATGACAAACTTCTTGCATACGATTTTAATTTATTTTACTTTTAAATTGGGCATTCGCTAATTATAGCAGATTATTTATCCAATATTCATTCATCTTCTGCAACATAAACATGTCATTGAAGTAGGAAAATATTTCCACAACATTCCATCTTGTTTCATATTTAGCTCTTTGCACAATGTTACGGTTAATAAACATTTGTTAATCCTGTTTTGATACAAACAACATTTAATTTGCTTTCAGACAGGTAGATGTCAAGAGTCTTTCTACAAGACAGAAGTTCTTGTATTTCTACAAGGCACCTATGATTGTTTTCCTTCACAATATGGTAAGTTCCAGTAATTTTCCCTGTATCTTTCATGAACAGTGTAGACCCAGACATGCCACACATGATGCAGCAATAGATCAGGGTGCCATTTTGGGGGCTTTTTTTAGTTCTATTATTTCAAACAGTTGTATGGTTATAAAAGTATTTATTTCTGCTACTCCTTTTTTACTTTAAATTTTATCACAAATATTAATGTCCTTTCAAATATGAATGTCAAATCAATAGTTAGCAAAATGTGTAAATATGTAAGCATTTAATGCATTCAACCTATCAGAACATCTCCAGCATCTGTACAAAGAAGGATGAAGTATTGTGCGGAAGAAAATACTATGTTTAATATGTCAATTTTTAACGTTGATGATACAAGTGTAATATGTTTCTTATTTCAGCGAAAGCTCTACCCAAGTCTGTCTTTTCCATATCAGAACTACGAGAAAGACTTTGTTCTTGAGGTTAAGTGCCCTAATTGACCCCAACAATAGCTCATAGGTGTACCTGTTGTGATATGTTTTTAAATGACCTTTTTTATAAACATGGTAGGAGAACACATTATTCAGCATTGTCCCCAATCACTGGGTGCAGTATTTTATTTCCTAACATACTACAACCTCGTGATCCTGGAGATAGAAAACTATAACATGAATAAATATATGAGGATCATATATTGGAAATGCTGTCAAAATTCTCATTTAAGGATTCTTGGGAAAGGCTATGAATTGTACCATTTTTTTATTCAAGTGCCAAATACAATCTTTCCTCAGAATAAGGTGAGTTCTGTATAAGATAGGTTTTCTCATGGATCTTATTGCATTACTTAATAGTAATATTATGTCTCAAATACACTGTGCTCAGCATTATTTGACTACAGTTTAACAAAACCATTGCATGAACTAGTTATTTAGAACTACAGGCTTAACTTAGAGTCCAATATTTCAACTCTAACGTCTTCATTTTTATATAAAAAGTGCATCAGATAATGTTTCATGCATTAATATGGAGTACCATATATACTCACTAATAAATCGAGTCCAAAGGTAAACTTCACAGACACTGTTATGCCATTGCTTAATGCAGTACGCGATCTTGATCTGTGCAGGTTGCAAGGAGCAGTTAGTACAACATGTAAGATAGCACACATAAACATGATGGCCGTTTGATAATATACAAAGATTCTCAAAGCGGAAAACCCTTGGCACCCACAAATGTTCAGTTTTGAGATGTTTTTGGTTTACTGAGGTTTCACATATATGAAAAAATGTATTTTTGGTAAGTGCTTTTGTCATGAGAGAGAGTGAATATTTATGAGATTTCATCACAGTATGATTACCAAAGAGTGCTAAAAATAAGCTATGTCTGTATTTTAAATATTTAATGTAAATCTACTTAACAACAGACATTTCTTCTCAAAATTTGATATCCTGTCACATGAACACAAACAGTTTCACATACAAACACAGTCCTTATCACAAATAACATTTGAGGAATGATTTACTTTCATAACCTTACACTCAGAATAATACTGCATAATTTTGTATTGATCCCATCGATGTTCACATGTCATGAGTCTGTCTCGAGGATGGCATTGAATGTTGTCTATTTTTTATTACATCTTTTGTTAACTAATGGACCTTTTTAATGAATCTGTTTCTTGTGCTGTAGACAAATCGAACTTATCTTTAGAAATTGCTGGGGGGTTACATTGTTTTTAATCTTTGTACAAGATCTAAAACTTGAGGGTATATCTTATCTCTGACAAGTGGTACAGAACATAAATTCTAATAATCATATTCATTGCTTTTATCCTTGGCGTGATTGTTTTCATTTATTCAATTTAACAATTATATAAATACCAGCTAAACATAATCTTCCCTAAATGACTAACCTACAAGCATTTACTTATTAATAATTTGCCTTAAAAATTGGCTATTTTTTATGGTGCAGACAATTCATGTAGGAATCTTGCCATCCCTACTCTGTCTCGGTGCATGGGTCAAATATTGTTTTAATCTCAAGTGGCCTTGGGAAATGTTCCAGGTTATTGTCTCAGTGATAAGCCTGCCATAGTATATTTCAAAATGTAGCAGCTGAAATACATTTCTAACTTTACAGTTTGTTCCCAGGTTAATGGAGTTTTCTTTTCCTAAAATAAAATTAAACATTGGAGCTTAAAGGGTTTCTGCTGGAAACATTGGTGATATTAAAGAATGAAAACTTCGACACTCAAGCAAAATTGGTCTTTAAGTGATTCCAGTGTACTAAGGGCTTGATTTTGAAACGTATCTTTATACATGTTAGTCATGAAGGAAAAACAAAAGTAGATTGTACATAAGTAGACAATGACCATGATGCAGACCACTTTAATTAATGTAAAGGACTACTGTACGATGTGCGACCAGATCATTGTGTGTAATTTTCTGCAAGCAACTATGGGTATATCTGTTATTACATTCTCCCTTGCAAAAATATATCTGATAAAAAGGAGTGAACTTGTAAAGGTTTTACCAGCAATGTCTTTCAAAATGCAACATGAGATTTCTACTTGCAGCTGTTGTTCCACAACCCCTGGATGTTTTATACCTGACTGCATAGTTAACGACCAAAAGCTTTTGCGTGTTAATGCTATAATGCCACACTGGCCTCTAACTGGTATTCTGGTATTCTTACATCAGGGTGGTCCCAACAATCGATTTCTATCTGGCTCTTAACAATATTAAATATTAGTGTATACATGGGTGTTTCAATGCCTTACCTTTTGATGTGCATATTCATCAATTAGATAGACGATGAGCCATTGAGTCTTCAATCTGAAGTTCCTCCTTTGCTATCAGTAGTTATGATAGCATAAATATAACATTTTATTGCATGATTTGTGTTGTTTGGGCTAGAAACGTGATACGATTCAGCCAAAATGCTTATAATAATTTATCAATACTGGCATTGCACTCCACGTACAACTATATCCTGGTAATGTTGTGACAACTCATCATATTCTCAAAAGAATATAACGAATGTTCACATTAGATTATTGCACATTTCCAGTTCGATCTTCAAAACTTCACAGGCTCACCCAGGTCAATTCAACAATAACCATGCTGGCAATTTCAGTCCAATCTGCTTTGATGATAAAACCTGGTCAGAGCCACATCATTGCGGCATCTGGTTGCTGAGATGCTTTAAATATCAACAGGCATTTCGTATACTATTATGTATCCTTTTTAAGTGACAAGGTAAAATCAGCAAGTGCTTGCGACGCTGGCAAATGTTCAGGTGCACACAACACTTTAACAACAAGATGTCCACACAAGGCTACCGCCTCACGTTAAATAATCAATGACTTCAAGGTGCAAGTCTGTAAGGGTCAAAATGTAAATGCTGTCAGACAATACAACATAAATGACACTATAATTCTCTGGTCCTGTTGTTAAATTCAGGTTAACAATGCCGGTTTCCCTTGTGTTTTGGGATCATCGATGCAAGCTTAACTAGAGACACCTCAGAAATGCTTGACTATCTTTGCCATATGAGAAAATCTAAATTTGGTCAACTTGGATACCTTTTCCATGTCATTCATGATAATGGAAGACCTTTCCTTTTTATGCGGCCTCCCATTGCCATCTTCAGAGTCATCAAGATACAGTTCTGACTGTCTTTAACATGGCCATTTTTGTAACAGCTACAGCCGCGGTTTTAATTGGGACATTATACATTATTGGTTTGACCAATACCTTTTGAGTAATAGCCTTAATCAGCTTCAAATCGCCAGATTTGCAATCGCTATTCTCTCATCTCTAATGCACAGTTCCATTGTCAAGGTCTCCTCATGCTGGTACAGGATGTCCATAAAGGTAAAAGGAATATTTACCAACTGAGGATTGTGAAATGGAAGATATATGGGAGCTGCAAGAGTAAAGTTCCCAGGAAACATTTGAAGAAAACCCAAACAATATATAGGGTAGCTATGCTAGTGGAAATTCCGCTTTAGTATCTACCGCTGATAATGTCATAGGTCAGATTAATCAGATTCATTGAGGCAATTCTAAATATGTCTTGCTAGATATAATCCCCAGGATTTCAATATTTTTGGGTCATCCAAGAACCGTTCTCAGTGATGACCATGCCATATGAAATGTTTACTGATGAGATTCAAATCAAGACCACTGAGCTATGTGCTCGTTTTCATTCCTGTAACTTTTAGTCTTTGCCAGTCACTAACAAAATCCTTTGTCAGATCTCTTCAGTAATTGAGGTAATGTCATACGCGCCAGTGGGAACTTCATCAACAAGTCAGATTATATCACCTTTTGATAAAAACTCAAAGGAGTAATTCATAGGAAGACCAATGAACCAACTGTGATCTAAAATTTGGCCAACTGTAACACTCATGCAGTGATTTTCATGTGAACTCGAGTCTGTGACCTTCCCCCAAGGTATTTGGTGTAGATAAAGTCAAATGAAATTCTGGTCTTGTTGATGAGATCATTATCATTCCGGTAACGCTTGGGGTTGTGTTTGCAGTGATACGCTGTATCGAAGCATTGATTTCACAAAGGAGTGCCCTCAGAATACATAAATGAGCAAAACATCACCAGTCACTGGTGATCGACCACAGGGAAATCGATGCAGCTTCATTAATGACTTCTGGTGGGTTTTTGTCAATGCAAACTGACCTGCTAGTGAACGTCTCAAAGATTTATTTGTACCTTGTACTCATAACTGATATCAACCTTACATGAACATTACACTCACTTTTATTTTGTATGCATGACCAACTCTAACTTTACTTTTCCTCAATTATTATGAAAAAATTATTTTCAGCCAGTGTGACTCAAACCAGTAATATTAACTAATTCGGCTACCACACCAACTTAGCAAACACATTAAAAACTTAGATGCTAGTGGAAAAAATGCACCGCATCCTCCCTATATTAAGCCACTGTGAACACTACACCATTTTGAATTCTTACTCCTTTGTTTTTATATGTATATTCTCATGTAATTGTAAGCTTATATAGTCATGGAATGTTTAAAAAATTAGGTATTTCAAATGTTTTCTGGCACTTCCGTCAGACATTAATTTTAGTAGATTTCAACAATGGCATGTATCGATTTGACGTTCTTCTATAAGATCAAGAAATGGATAATTTCACTTTGAGATAAAATAAATAATACATTTCTTTATTAAAGTCTGCTTTTCCATTCAGAACTAAATGACATGCAAAAGTCAGAATTTAAGAAAGAACATTGAGAACTAATATTAAGTCTTCATGAAAATATGTTGAAAGATTGTGTCCACACTCATGTTTAAATATTGTGCCCATGTGAGAAATGATGTGAATCATGGATGAAATTGAACTGTACTAGTGCATGTGCTTGTCATGATGACGGACATTTACTGCGGTAGTATGAAAATAGCGGGTTTGCTAATTACTGATTTAGATTGAAGCCCTCTGTCGTACATGACTTTCCTCTTGCAAGGGCCCCTGTTGGTAACATTCATGCATGGGAACAAACGCATGACATGAGGACAAAGTTATGGCATGGGTAGAAGGCTTTAGCTGAGATGACTATAATGGTACAAATCAACTATGATCATACTGCTTAAAGGATTCAAAGTATACAGCTGAATATTATCAGTTTTCAATTCAATAAATTTAATATACCATTGCTTGTCATTAATTTGTTTAGTTTAAGTTTCTTGTCCAGATAGAGTTTGTGTTTGGCAGACATTTTGGTTAACTGTTTTAGTATATCTGCTCATGCACAAAATGAAGTTTCTGAAACAGAACCCGTCGGGAAATCTAATATTACAGTTACAAATGAGAACTGGTTTAAAAATACAATATCAAACTGGCACAAACAAACTTTTCAAATTTGCACATATTAATTTATTTTATTTCAGATATCCTATTTTGTCTTTCTTGGCTTGTTCAGCTATGTTATAACCAGCAAGCTTGAAGAAACGGTGTCAGTAGAAGAATGTATACTGATTGTGTGGGTGGCAGCCATTTTCTTTCAGGAGCTTGTAGAGGTACACTGTATGTATAATGTTGATGACCCTTGCTTTCATTCAGATTAGCTCGGCTTAATTTGAATTTATGTCCCCTATTAAGGTATATTATAAATACAATGGTGACAGCATCAAAACCACAGGGAATGAACAGATAAGTACTGAGTAAGCAGAGAGAGAAAGAATTACCAGGGTAACTACAGATACATTTTTAAAAGCCAGTTAAATGGAGAGAAAGTTTGAAAACTATGAAACAAAATAAAACTTATATATACTTCCCAAACCAAAACTGCAAGCTTGTTTTAAAGCTCGCAGCAAGCTTGTTACTTATTTACCTAGTACAATAAGTATGCACAAGCTTGTTACTTGCTTACACAAGCTTGTTACTTGCTTACACAAGCTTGTTACTAGCTTGTGGCAAGCTTGCACGGATTTCTTGCTACAAGCATCTAGGCTTTCAAAAATCAGACTGATTGTGGTTCTCCCCTTCCAAATAAAAACCTGAAAATGTGAAAGGGGGGGGTCTGGGAGTCCGAAGGCCCCTGTCCAAAAATGCATTTTAGACTCAACTGTTCCTGGCGGACTATATTATCATAATATATTGCAACGTTTTACTTCATTCCAACAAAATAATCTGCATATTTAATGATTAAATATTGTAATCTTATAGTTGCAATGCAGTGGAAAACAAATCTGTTCCGCCAAAACATTAAGTTTAATTCTATTGTTCAAGTTTATTCATTCACTGCAAGCTCACCCAAGGTTGCAGAAGTTTTATGTGTTCCACTAGTTGTAAGTGTCATGTCCCTACGAAATGATCATTAATAATTCATGAACTGTTCTTGAACGGTTCATGAACTTGGTTCAAGAACCATTCATGAAAGTTCATCAAAAGGTTCATGAATTATTCATGAATGTGCATGAACTGAAAATGGTCAGTTCACGAAATAATGAATTCATGAACTGTTCATGAACTGAATTCATGAACAGTTCATAAAAGTCCACAAATTGGATCATCATCATTCATGAACAAGTGCATGAACATATTCATGAACTATGATGAACAAAGTTTCTCAATGATTCATGACTTCATGAACAGTGCCTATTAAAAAAAAATTGATTACTTGACAAGTCACACATACCTATTTCATCCTGAATCATAAAATAACCTTAGATGTGGGGGGGGGTTTAATACAGTATAAAATGCAACATAATATCTTAAAAACAGTATTTAATTTCAGATAAAATTTTAACTGACAAACGATATTCTTTTTTTTACCCTTAGCAACACTATTTGTATGTTTTGTAATTTTTCTTTGAAAATTTTTCAAGAGATATTGGGGCAGTTGTCTGCAATCAACTGTTGAAGCATATTTCATCGTCATGGGTCTGTCTTTCAACAGGGGTTTCTCCTGACCAATCTTCTTCCAGAACCTGACCTGTCTGATAACTCTTTTGTGAAGGTGTTCAGGGCTTATAATTTAATCAAATCCTGTCCATTGTCACTACTGAATGACTCCATCTGCAACTTAAGCTGTTCCATCCGATTACTGTTTGGATCTTTAACATTGCTGCAGCAGTCACATTTTAATGTCTCTTCCGTCTTGGCCATAGGATCCTCCAGTTTTCAATTTTTCCTCCTTGACCTAGAAACTTCATCCTCTAATAATTTTACTTTTCTGCTGTCTGGTCTGAAAAAAAAGGTAAAGTTAGTTAATTACAGATAATCTCTGATCAACACTGTTTTTAGCTTTTAGCACATTATCATTGTACCCCACTTTACTTACTGGAATAATATGATCCAACTCAAAAATGATTTAATCCCTTACACATAATACTGAGCATTTATATTATTGCAGAATTTTGTCATTAGTTTTATATTAACTGAAGCTGTCTAGCCATAGGTATGGTCACAGGAGTCAGATGTTTTGATCATTAAAATATGACAATTTTTTTCACAACATCATTACATTAAATAACTGTATCTGTGCACACACACACACACACACACACACACATATATATATATATATATATATATATATATATATATATATATATATATATATATATATATATATATATATATTACAGATAACGGTTATTTCGTGCTTTCAAATATTTTCGCCATTTTTTATTGATAAAACATCAGACTTGTGTGGTATAGGCCCTTAGTATGTCACCAATGCATCCACTCCAACTCCGCATGTTGCGTATAGCTGCTTCCGGTTTCATCATGTTATTTGCACCTGTATTGTGTACAGTTTCACACATTAAATATTTTGTTGTGTTTGTTTTTTTTAAATTACCAAATTACATCAGATTATAGAAATAGTGATGTCATGTAAAAGAAAACGATCTCGAACATCTCAATTCCTATCGATGTCGTACCACGTCTGGTATCGAGAACTGGGAGGTGAGGGGGATGATGTTTAGTGATTTTCAAAACTTCGATAAGCAAGTTTCAATTAGGTCTGAACAAAATCGTGTATCATTAGCTTGGTTATAAATAATATGATGACATATATTAACCAATAAAATATTCATATAACTTCTAATGAAATAATCACGAATGACCAAGAAAAAGATACCGTAATTTTGGTTATCCAGGCTTGGTACACTTTTCCGCCTAATTTTGCTCTCACCAAATCTTTTCCTTCATATTCTTCAAATTCGCTTCTCTGCACTTCTACTTGCTTTTAAAAAAATGATATTGAAAATATTCTCATCTGTCCATTCCATGGAATACACGGTTTTTGTTCGAGGTTTTTGCCTAACCATCTATATGATCTTTCGTTTCTGAGGATGTTTAACTGTTGAAATCGCGTATATTAACCAATCATATCATGTCTTCTTTTAGAGTCATCCAATCAGGATCATCGTTGTTAATTTATTTTGGTTTTTACGGCAAATTTGCAACCAGTGACTAAGTCAATAGAATATGCAGTTTATAACAGTAATGGAAGAAGAAAAAACGTTAGAACAAAGTCATTGAAAGCTTTTTAAAGCAAATACATTTTGTTCATGCTGGCCAGAAAATATTTTCCCATATTAATCCAGAACTACTCAGGTTAAGCACACAAGTATTGAATTGAAGATCTGTATGAACATCTATACAGTATCATATCATTTAAAAAAAGAAAAAAAATATTCACCTTTATTTAAATTTCACTAATATTGTGAGAAGTTTGTATAATGAATTTTCATGAACATTTTATGAATATAATGATATAGATATTTAATGTACATTTTTTAAAAAAAGGTATTGCATCAAAGTACCTGAATTGTTCATGACCCAAGTTCATGACATTTCAGGAACTTCAAAGATATTATAATAGTTCATAAAAGTTCATCAGTGTGTTCATGAACTTCAAGTACATGATTAATCAAAATTCTAGAAGTGTTCATGAACTTAGTTGAGGAACTTTCATGATTGTTCAAGAAGTCATGAATTTGTTTTCATAGGGGCATGACAGTGATGGTGCATGCTAGTTGGATACATGGTCTCAAACTTTCACAAGCAATGTATATATATATATATATATATATATATATATATATATATATATATATATATATATATATATGATTACTTTCTGAAACATACAAGAAAGCTTGCACAAGCTAGTTTTACTTTCTGAAGAAAACAAGTAAGCTTGCGCAAGCTAGTTTTACTTTCTGAATCAAACAAGAAAGCTTGCACAAGCTAGTTTTAATTTCTGAAGCTAACAAGCAAGCTTGTGCAAGCTTGCGGTTATATCCAGCTATCTTGCCTAAGCCTGCACTTGCTTGTACAAGCTTGCGCAAGCATCCATGTTAGCTTATAAACATCAAACTAGCTTATCATAAGCTTGCCACAAACTTTCAGCAAGGATGCATTTGGTTTGGGTTATGCCAAGAAAAACAGGAAGGTATCAGGAAGATATACCAGAAATAGTGAAATTCGTCACTCACGAGCAATAAAAAAGGATTAGATAAATAAATAATAACCACAATATTATTGATTTATCAATTCACATATTATATTTGACAAACAATGATTCAAACTTTTCATCGCTTAGACTGGTAGTTTTTCATGCTCAGCTTGGGTGGGAAAGCCAAATGTTAATAATGCACATAATCACATATATTCAGTATTTTTATACAAAAGAATAGAGCCTTTCCATTTTCTTTATTTCAAAAGTAATTTATGTATATCGCAAAACAGCACTTGTGAAACTATATTGCCATTGGGTAACACTGGTCAACAGTGAAATCATTACTGACTTAAAAAGGCCCTAATCTGTAGTATTTTGGTGTGCCGAACACGAATACAACCGTGAAAAATTTGTATTGGCTCTCGTTTTGAAGATATTCATATACCTCATTTTCTATGTTTCACTGTGTAAATTTCTCCAGTAGGACTGCAGCAACATCCGGAATAATGATGTAACATTGCATAATACCATCATGCTCACATCATCCACAGTTGATTGCATCATTTTCTGATGCAATGCAACACTAATGCCATGCGGCTGCTGAAGTAAGTTGACGTCAGCAGTGTACTATACATGTGTAGGCCTATTATACTAATGCCAGGCGGCTGCTGAAGCTGACGTAAGCAGTGTACTATATAAAGCCCAATCAGATAGGTTCAGCATTTAAAATATTTTAGACGTTGTGCGAGACAGTTCAAGCTACTGTTACATAAAACTTATTATTTTATCCATTTACGTACAATAAAGAACAGTAATGCCTCGAAAGTGTGTTAATACCACGGACAATTTTTGCTATATTTGTGGGGAAGTGACATTTGCCAACCAGAAGAAAAGTATCAATTCTCAAGTGAAGAAGGCATATCATCTTTACTTCGGATGCAAGGTTGGTGACCAAGACAAGCCTTGGGCTCCGCATATATGCTGTGCTACATGTACAACACAGCTTTCACAGTGGTTGAATTGCAAAAGGTCATCAATGCCGTTTGCAGTCCCAATGGTGTGGAGAGAGCCAAGCAACCACCTAAATGACTGTTACTTCTGCTTGGTTCCTCCTCTTTCCGGCGGAATAACGAAGCGAAAGAAGTCGAGAATAGTCTACCCAAACATTCCGTCTGCATTGAGACCAGTTCCACATGGTGAGGGACTTCCTATTCCAGAACCTCCAGCAGAATATTCTCTTGATTCATCTGACGAAGACAAAGGTGAGTCGACCTGTTCTTCTCCTGGTCCATCAGCATGCAGTGATCCAGATTTTCACTGTGGTGCATCATCAACCCCACACAGAATAACACAGGAAGAACTAAATGACCTGATTCGTGATTTGGACTTATCAAAGAACAAGGCAGAATTGCTAGGATCAAGACTCCAACAATGGAATCTTCTAGAAGAAGATGTCACAATTACTGCATATCGAAAGCGCCACCAGCAATTGGAGCCTTTCTTCAGAAAGGAAAGTAATCTGATATTCTGTTCCGATATTGAGGGCCTCATGAATGCTTTAAAAATCACTCATGACCCACAAGAATGGAGACTATTTGTGGACTCTTCGAAACTGAGTCTCAAGGCTGTGCTTTTGCACAATGGAAACATTCTTCCATCTATTCCAGTAGCGTATGCTGTCCACATGAAAGAGACATACGATAACTTAAGGCAGCTACTGAATTCCATTGAGTATAACAAGTACAGCTGGCACCTCTGTGGTGATTTGAAGGTAGTTGCCCTTTTAATGGGACTGCAGCAAGGATATACAAAATACATGTGTTTCTTATGCGAGTGGGATAGCCGAGCAAGGGAAATGCACTACATGAGGAAGGAATGGACTCACAGGCAGAATGTAGCCATTGGAGAGAAGAATATCCAACACCCAGCTCTGGTTGAGGCTCAGAAAATCTTGCTACCACCCCTTCACATCAAACTAGGTTTGATGAAGAACTTCGTGAAAGCCATTGACCGGACTTTGCCAGCATTCCGATACCTGCATGAAAAATTCCCTCGACTCAGCGAAGCAAAGATTAAAGAGGGAGTTTTTGTGGGTCCTCAGATTCGAGAGCTTTTCAAAGATGACCGGTTCAACAACTTGCTGGAAGGTGACGCGAAACAAGCATGGAATGCTTTTCGCCTAGTTTCTACAAACTTCCTCGGAAATGTTAGGGCAGAAAACTATAAGGAACTAGTAGAAGACATGTTGATGAAGTATAAGAAACTTGGCTGCAATATGTCTCTAAAGATTCACTTCCTTCATTCCCATTTGGATTTCTTTCCTAGCAACTGTGGTATTGTTAGTGATGAACACGGCGAACGTTTTCATCAAGATATCGCAACAATGGAACAAAGATACCAGGGAAAATGGTCCACTACAATGCTGGCTGACTACTGCTGGACACTCCTCAGAGATGCTCCCGAACAGCTGTACAAGAGACAGGCGAAGAAATCTAAGATGTAGTCAATGACTTGATTTTTTATAGGTAGGCTATTACAGTTGACCTTTTACTACTGGAATGCATTTCGTTATGTAAACATTAATTTCTTGCAGATTACAAAAAAACTAGAGCCAATTTTGCAATTTGACTGTCATATTCGTGTTCAGCACATAAAAATTGATAAGAATTGACTAATTTTATTTCAGTAACATGACTTTTGTAAAAATTTGTTGTCCAGTGTAATTAATGTGAGGTTACAGTAGCATGGGAAGTCGTGTAATTATTGTTCATATATGTTTCAGATATCATATGTCTCATTTGGCAAAGTAGCTGTTCTTTCATCCTCATCCTCTTGTCGGTAAATTATACTTATGACAATAGTAGATCACCGAAAAATTGGTTTCTGGGTTAATCTGGAGCTCTTATTTACCAGACTCTAACCAAGGATTAACAGAGTAGCAACACTAAAGTCAATATATTGTCTGTTCATTTGTAACTACAGTTATTTTCTCTCGTGGACAATAAAAACGCACCTCTGACATTTATTTCTAATTAAACACATTAAACATGATAGAAAATTTTGAAATAAAAGTTACTGATACATAATGGCATATGTTATCAAAAACAATAAAGCAATGAAATTGTGTGCTCAATGCAGATTTCATTCATATTGACAGCTTCAATGATGCCTAAGACCAACAGGTGTAAGACACATTTCAAAGAATAGAAACAAACAAAATTTGTATTTGATATTTGGTTCATATGCAAGACCGTTTTATTTATATTCAGCAGAAAGAATGTGTTTGCTATAATGAAGGAACGTATTGAGACCATCAGGCTCTGATATTTTCATAGTCCTTGCAAATGAATCAATTCACCTTTGTATTCATTACATGCCTCCTCCTCTATGCTTTGTAAATATTTTTAGATTACCGTATGAACGGAGCTGAAAATGAATTGGGATTTACATAAATTAAATTTACTCCTTTGAAAAATATTGATGCGTGAATGTCAAAGAAGATGGTTGCAGTCTGATGTGTGATATGGATAAATGTCAGGACGACAAAGGACCTTATCAACCTTTTAAGATTAAATATTCATGTAATAAAATATGACAAACCTTAAAAATCTTACTGGCCATAATTAGGATGGGGAAAAGGAATAGAATAACAACATCATGAAATGAGTCAGCTATGATAACAATGGGAAAAGGAATAGAGTAACAACATCATGAAATGAGTCAACTGGGATAATGGGGAAAAGGAATAGAGTAACAATGTCATGAAATGAGTCAGCTGTGATAACAATGGGGAAAAGGAATAGAGTAACAATGTCATGAAATGAGTCAGCTGTGATAACAATGGCTTGTTATTAATAAGTGATGTTTTAGTCAATCTCTCATTTCTTAAGTTCCTTAATACAACATACAAATAAAATATTTTGTCATTGGTTTCTTGTCATTTGTGGTACTAAGGACATTATGCTGACTGGAGTGTACGTTAAATGTGTCGGAAAAGCTGTATACGATCGAAACATGGAATAATCTGCTGTCCATTCACTTTAAAATAAAGTTCGTGCACAATAAATTTAATTTCTATTTTATTTTATTTTTGTAACTGCCGAAATGTAAATTTCCATGACGTCTCTGTTTTAAGCCAACTCCTCTTTCTTATTGATCCATTAAATTTTCTTCTATTCAGTACTGAGTTCACAAAAATGCAGCTATGTTTGCAGATGATGCAAATTTTAAATTAAATTGTAACTACTATTGACTTGCTGGTAAACATTGCTCTATTTTCATCTTGAAATGACGTCGGAGAGAATAGCCTTTCACTAAATTCATCACCTGACAATAGATAGTAGTAGTTGTAGTAGTAGTAGCAATGTTGTTGCTGTTGTACCTCAAATGTAATCTGTTGACTGAAACTCTGTAATTATGAAACATGCTTATAATTGCAGTCTAAATGCTGATTCATGTGTTGATATGGGTTTAATAAGTAGTTTGATTTCTCCTTTAAAAACTTTCTTAGATTTGCGTCCCATGTTGCTAAAGCCTCATCATGCCTTGTCATCACTGATGGAATAGGGCTCTTCTAGGTCACAAGTTTATTTCAGATTCCAATCTAATGCTGGGAGGTAACAACCTAAAGCAGTTTAGGACTCCGTCTTATGAGATGGGGGGTAAGAAACCTAGTTTCTTCTTGTCCAATCTCATGACTGTTGATGCCATCCTACAACACCACGGATAGGCTGCCATTGGGTTCCAGTTTCCTGCAGTTCTAATCTCATCAGATTAAATTGTTTCCTCAACATGAACAAGCGATCTAAGTCATTTAGGAGGAGCTTCATATTTCATTTATCCAACACCTTCTTCTTTCATTGTCTCCCCATCAAACAGACTTCCGAGCAGGAAAAACATAACTTTCTACACCAGGATCTATGGTCGCTCATCAACAAAAGTATCATGGATACTGTGCAAGCACTACAATCTCTGGAGTTTTGTTCAAGACTATTCCTTATAAAGAATAGGCCAAAAGCAAGTTGACACTGACCATCGACGAGCTATGTCTCCTCAGCCAATACATTCTTCTGCCGAAATTAAAGATAGAACGACGAGATAGACATGGGTCTCCATCAGAAGGAATGAGTGTGCTATCAGTCTCAATGTAATGGATACATGCTTTAATTTCCCTATTCAATCAGCACTGTGATTTATGTTTTTGTTTTGCTTATTATGACAACGTTTACCATTTTAATAACTCTGTTATATCTAAACATTTATCCCTGGGTCTTTGCCAAAATCAATGTTTGCATTGTCACCTTCATTCTGGTTGACATCATTTACAGCTAAGGCGGCATACGTGGATGACATTCATCAGGACATATTGTGTAAAATCTATTTTTCTCAAGGGCAGAAACCTCTCTTATCTCCTTTTTCTTTTCAATCATCTCGGTTTTCTCAGGAACTGGGAAATGTCAGACCTTCATCAAAATCTTGTTTTGTCTATGGAGTTTATCACCAATTTCAAACTGGTCTGACCCCCTCATGCATAGTATGGAACTCGTTGTACCCTTTACAAACATGACATGGTTTCAGCGAGATAGTTCTTGTCACTCATCCAATTATTCAATACCATGTGGCAATAGTCTTGATTCAGCTGGGACATTTTTATGCACATATTTACAAATGACATTCCTGGCCAAATAGTGCCCATTTTCCACATCACTCATTATCAAAAGGTCAGGTACGATTATTTCTGTGTCAGTGGAGAACCTACCTTTGGCTCATAACAGGAATTGCTCTGGAGAACACAGCCCAGATCTGAAAGTTACAGAATGTTCAGACGCAGGTACACACAGCTGGGGAGCCAGCCTGTTCCTCAGCTTGTTATGTAGGTCAGAAGAATTGCCTCTCAAAGCTATCATGAGAGCCTTTCAGTCTTGTTATGTAGGCCAGAAGAATTGCCTCTCAAAGCTGTCATGAGAGCCTTTCGGACTTGTTGTGTAGGCCAGAAGAATTTCCTCTCAAAGCTATCATGAGAGCCTTTCGGACTTGTTATGTAGACCCGAAGAATTGCCTCTCAAAGCTATCATGAGAGCCTTTCAGACTTGTTTTGTAGACCAGAAGAATTGCCTCTCAAAGCTATCATGAGAGCCTTTCAGTCTTGTTATGTAGGCCAGAAGAATTGCCTCTCAAAGCTGTCATGAGAGCCTTTCGGACTTGTTATGTAGGCCAGAAGAATTGCCTCTCAAAGCTATCACGAGAGCCTTTTGGACATGTTATGTAGGCCAGAAGAATTGCCTCTCAAAACTATCATAAGAGCCTTTCAGTTCAGGTAGAGCCAAGTCTTTGGTCAAACATTCTTCATTTTGTCAGAGAACACCTTAATGATCAACTACATCATCGAACAGGGTGCACCAAATCATCCGATCTGACATTCTCAATTGGCAATATCTACTTTGGTGCTACCAACTCCATAGACATGTAGATATCAGGTATGTTCCAAGCAGACCCAATATCATGTTAACAGAATGATCAAGTCATTCATACTGCTTAATCACTCCATAAACAGGCTTTTAGCAAACGTCCACACCTAGGGAGCACCCGATGATCCATCTTTCTGTGATAAGGAGAAAACACAAGTTGCCCTTCTTTGTCTATATATTTCCAGACCTTGTCTATTGGGTCTGGTTCTTATAAAGTGCGATGTCAAAGTAGGGTTTCTGGTAACTGTTTAACAGTAACAGTAAAACAGCTGTTTTTCGTCCAAAATCAAAAAACAGTAAACAGCTGTTTTTTTGCTAACTGTTTTACTGTTTCTAATGGACATTGAGACATTGGATTTTGACGCTCTCAAAACTCTTCTGAAGCCAATGGAACCTGTGAAACTTGCTGTTGAGAATCTAAGTTGAGAAGACACGACATTGATGAGTGCTGACACAATTTTAGAATTCATGTTCAACAAGCTCTCTAACCTGAATAATGACATTAGTACCAAGCTCATGGAAGATTTGAAGTGTCGCGTTGAAGAGCGATCGAACAATGATGTCATGAACCTCCTGCGCAGTCTCAAACATCCATCTGTCGCCGCGTCAAAAACTACGCTAAATTTCGCAGGAAATCTAGTGTCTCATCTATTTGAAGTCAGCGATGTAGAAGATGTCGTCGAACAGTCGTCAAATGATGCTGAAAGTGTGAACTTGTCCCTTTAAGATGAATTGAATTTGTTGCTTCAAAAAGATGGATCATCAATTGCAGTCGGAGGGCAAGACAGTTTCAAATGGCTCAAGTCCCAAATCATACTCTTCAGGAACTCTGGCCAGTGCACTGAAAATCTCCAGAAATTGTACAACGCAATTCTATCCATTAAACCGACATCAACGGATGTTGAAAGAGTTTTTTTGGTCTGTATGAATTTATGTACAAAATTGTTTTTTGAAAATTGAAAACAGTAAACAGCTGTTTTTCAAAAATGACTGTTTTTCAGAAACCCTAGCGATGTGCAAAACAATTCAAACTTTTGATTGTGGCGAAAAGGACATCTGCACTAAAGACTTATGAGGGAACATGGGTTATTATCAGGGACATGGAAATAGTTATCATCAAAGGCTTCCGCTTCATGATATCTGATATATTCTGGCATTATGACAGGTGGGATATCGATCATGATGCAGATATTTCAGACCTACTAGCCACTTTTAAGAAGGATCAACCAAAGTCTCTGCATAATTGGGTCTGTCCTTGATTTTAAATGAATCTATTCTCATGAATTGGAGCCTTTAGCCAAAACACCTCTTCAACTGCTGTCATCTAAAGCATGTCTCCTGATAGATTTAGCTTCACCATACTGCATGAGTGAGTTACATGCCCTTACATTTGACCCAAACGATTTTCAGTTCAGGTTGGACAAGTTGGTTCACCACATGATGCAACCTGGTTTGGTAGCTAAAAATAGATTGCAGTCAGTGAGCAATCTGAGTCATCTTAAGCTCCCTCTCATCGATTGGCACATCTAGAGCAGCGCCCTTGCACATTCCACTCCCTGCCCTGAAGCACAAAGTCAAGTCATGACAGATGCAATCGACTCTTTCTGCCAGTGAAGGCCTGGATGCAGGTTATTATGCACCCACACCCTATCTATGTACTGAAATGGGTTAACGCTAGATATCCACCATAGTCTCATTAGATCAGACTCATCTCATGAAATTCTCAGCTGATCAAATTATAATGATCTCTGCGACCCATAACGTTTCCATCTGAGACATAACAGAAGATGCTGCTGGCAACATTCAAAAATGTTTGTCTCTGTGATTTAGCTTTTAAGCTAATTAGTCCTGTGGTGGCAGTCCAGATGACGGGAAAAGCCAAGACAGTTTCTTAACTTCCCTGGATTTGGCCGTGAATATTGTCGCTAAGATGGTTAAAAAAATCATCTTATTTACTAGATATATGTTACATTATTTAACCGTTTGTTGTCTCTTGATTTCAAGTTAGGACAATGGGATATCGCTTGCATATGGAATCTAGCCTTTTCATTCCCTAGAATGATACATGTGGTATAGGTAGGATGCTCAGCATTTTCTCCTCCTAACATCGATATGATCGGTGAATGTATTCTAAGGAGAAAGCAAATTTTTCAAGTCCATTACATTTCTACAAGACTGATTACCAAATCACATTACTTAAAACCCTGACAGCTATCCAGCTGTGAGAGTATCCTCGTTGGTATTTCATTTTGCTTAAAAACTGCCAACAACTGGTGACAGCATGAGAATGAAAAAGGTAAGAAATACTGTCCATTATCTCTATGATATAGTCGAGAAAGAACTCCATTCAGAAAGTAAAAGGTTTATATTCCTAGCATTAACATGCTGACATAAATTTTCTTGCAGAAGTATGATTTTATACTGGAAATATTTATTCTCTTTTCAGCTGTTTTAAACAAATGAATAACTGTAATAGATGTATCTAACACACTTTTCTTTTTCTGTAATGAGAGACCGACGTAAATAAGTTGTCATTATTTTCCTGTTACTGTGAATTGGTTGGTGTCATATTTTGTGGTTTTCAAGTAATACAAATTAACTGGTATTCAAATTCATGGAATTTGGGAGTAGTCTTATTGTTCAATGTTAAATTACTCATTAAACTGGTTGTTTGTGATAACCACAAAATCCACCTAATGTGATATGAATATTATAAAGACGTCAAATACAATATTATATTATTATTACAATTTATACAATTGTTTCTTTCACCTATATAATGCTTTTTCCAGATATGTACATCAGATACAATCGTGTCATTTTCCTATGTCTTTCTCATCTTAAAGTGTTGCACCTAAATTTCCATTGTATTTGGATCTCGAAGTGACACTTTACAATATTTTTCTGAGAACTAAAGAATAAATCCAACCTGTGAATGATGCAGATGCAAAATTCCCTCTAGCTACCTAAAAAAGCATTCAATCATGTAACAGCATCTGTCTCATATTTCGTATGTTTAACATTTTTTGGCAAAGGTTTAAGGCTTTTTAGCCCATTTGACATTTATAGAAACTGTGGCTTTCTATTGCATTATATTGTTGGGTTCAACCATGTTGTTTTGACCTTAAATGTACGTTTATTGTTGGGGGTGTCAAACTTCAAGGCACAGTAGGGCATGAGTTTGATATTTTAAGTGTTTTAAATGATTTACGGCTTGAAAATGACTGTTTTACCCAGACAGCACAGGTATAACATGATTATTGCATTCCAATAGCATTAATATTCTCACTTTACCTTGTCCACATAAGTATCCATATTAGATGTTTCTCCAAAACCAAGCCACTTTAGGTATTGGTTCAAAACTGTTGAATGTATAGTCATTAGAATCGATATATGCACTCGTCATAAGGAGTGTCACTATGCTTATGAGTCGAGTCTAACTAGAAACCACTAGAACATAATTTGATACTGTATTACATGCCAGAATATCATGGTCTGCACTCATACCTTTAATGTTCACTCCTAACTCTAATAGAATTAAAATACAGCATTGTACTACTTGCAATAAACAGTTGCTGAAGATGATGCCGATGGATCTGCTCATTTGCTGTAAAGACACATTTACATCAAACAAGCTTGAAATCTTTATTGTTGTCAAGGTCATATATATATATATATATATATATATATATATATATATATATATATATATATATATATAGACAGATAATACCATCATTCAGCATTCAAGTTAGAAAATTTTCATTCATACTCTATGAAGATTCGAACCCAGGTCTGCCAGTAAAAAACACCCATTACCTTGCATGCATGCACCAGCCCATATTCCATCACAACTAAGCACACATCACCAATAAATGATGCAGATGAGTTGGTGTTATATGCACTTGTGAGTAGCAATGTTAAGGTCTTTAAAAGTCATTTACCTTTACATGGTTTCAGTCTAGTGTGCAGAACATTTTAAAGCATGTAACAGTTTATTTCACAAGATTTTAATTAATACCCTTGTTCAACAGGGCCTTACAACAGCTTTCATGAAATCAAAGGAAAAACTTTTTGATTACCTAACTGATGGCTTGAATATATTAGATGCCATCACATTATCCCTGTTTGCAATCGGAATGATATTGAGGGGTATACCTAATCCACAAACTCTTGAAGCTGCCCGTGTCATCCTCGGAGTTGATCTGGTCACATTCTTCCTGAGGCTGCTGCATATTTGCTTTGTGCAAAAAGAACTTGGACCCAAGCTAGAGATGATTATTAGTATGGTATGTGAATCAATTACAATATATATATCTATAAATAAAATATCTTGTGATCATGCTAAATAAATGTTTTTTAAAGTCACTATTGATATTTTTAGCTCTATCAAGCATAGACGAGAAAACCTTTGGAATGCATGTTTTCTGTCACCAATCTTTATCTTAGCACAAGTTTGTTATGGCTACTCCTTTTCAAAGACAAAGAGGATTCCCAAAAAGCAGTAAATACACATCCAATCACAATATCTACGTGACAAAGGTGTCCTTCTAACAGCATTATTACCGCCATGGCAGCCATCTTTACTATCTCGTCAATATTCCTTATGAAATGAAACTCAAATAGACAAGGGGATTAGACCAGAATATATTTTATGATGACTAGTTGGTCTTAAATGAAAATCATTCTGATCTGACATTCAGTGTGGCTGCCAAAATGGATGATCATATTCACACTGTGTTTTCATCAAAATTTTCCTTATTATGTCCTGTCGTGTGACCACCTGACATTAAAAAATGACCACCATGGTAGCCATCTTTAAAAAAAATTGTTACGTCTCCTAAAAGGAATGTGATTTTGACATAGAGTTTTTGCCAGAAGACTTCTTATGATGTCTCATAGGTTGTACAGTAAAAGTATGCCAATCTGAAATCAGTTATAACTATGGATTTTTATTCCATATGGATGAGTAAATTTTTCCACTTGTAAATTTATTTTCGACATTTAAAGTTACTTTATTGCCTCCCTGCCTGATAATTTGGAAATAAATCCAGCATTGTTTTTTACTGGAAATTTTACTGTTTATATGTTCTCTTTCAATGACCATCAAACATGCGATCTTTAAAGGTGCCAAAAGCTAATCCAGATCAGTAAGCCATTTCTGTATATAGTATGCTTTATTGGAACTGAGTGATCTCTATTCACTTACCGCTGGATGTACTTAATTCAGTCGCTCTAAAACAATTTTGCTTTCTTGGGTCTTTTTATGTGCCCATTTGCTGCCATAGAAGGTTCCTTTTAGTAGTACAGATTAAAATAAGTGTAATTCCCACAAAACCAATGCCTAAATTTAACTCTGCAGCACACAAACAATGGCAGATCAATATTTCTGACTTATCTCTGTCAAGATGATGAAATGCAAATAAATAAATCCCCTTTATGTGTTGAGTTAAACTGTAAGCCCAGCAATATATACAACTGCTAAATAAACTTTTTCAGCAAAGCATTTTACATTATTCAATCAACCAATTAGGCATTATATGCGAAATATTATTGAAAATTAGTTACGCTAACAAGACAGCCAATTCAAACCCATGGAAAATTCAAACCCATGGAATAGCCTCACAATTTAATAAAGTTGTCCCCAGTTTCCTTGAAAACAACTGTTGAATTGAAAACTCTCAAAACTTATAGTGCATTAAAACAAGTCATTTTAAAAATAGTTTGGGTGCACAAATTTTATATTGCCCCAACTTGTATGGTAGCGCACTTGTAACTTTCCATAAAAACTGCTTTTGTCGCTACACTTCATTTTCCAGGGAGTATCCTGACATGAAGTCTTTCAAATCTGCCATCAAATATGTTAATGAAAATCTTAAGGAGCTTCTTCGCATAAACCACTGAACTCCATTCAAAACAAAAGGCATCATGTCATAGATGGCTTTCGGACATCAGATATGGCCACCATCACTTAAAATAGAACACTTTTAAACAACTTCTCAGAACTGCTGCACATAAATTGACAGAATTGACAGAATTCACAGAAATCATCCTGGCATAGACGGCTTTTAGTTTATCAAGATGACGTGGAGCTGCAATCAGATAAACTGCTATAATAATATTGAAACCTTTACTCATAAACCACTTTGAAGAATTTTATTACATTTGACAGGAATAATCTTGCAGTTAGATGGATTAGAAAACTAATAAGGCAACCATTACTGAAAATATCAAATCCTTAAATTACATCTCAAACAGCATCAACATATTTTGACATAATGCTTCATGATACAAATGGTTTTTAGGTTTCGACAATTGTTGCCAAACATCTATAAAATATAGCTGATGTTGCTAAAAATAGAACAACCTTATTAATTATCTGCTAAAACACTTAACACTTTGGGGGGAGGGGTCTTGATCAAAATCAATCTAGCTGATTTTCATTTATACATATGATACCAATCATGTAAGATTACTCTTGCTAAAAACAGGAATTCATTGACACTATTGTAAGTAAAATATAAACATCCACTTGACCGAACTTGAAAGAAAGCTTTGTGCAGACCACACATTTGTTAATCAACAGCTCTAGTCATTTGCAGGCTGATGTTAGCCCAGTGAGAAATATTTGGCTCAGTTATTCCTCTTGTTGACTTTATGATGGATATATGCTGCGAATTTAAAGTTCCATTCAAAATCGAGACGTCTCCAAGGAGAAGAGGATCGAAGATCAAATTATTTCCCGATGAAAATGTAATTTTCCTTAAAACATATGCAACTTGCTGCACTTCTTTCAGGGTAATATACAAACCAGCTTTTATTACTGAAACGTGAATAGATCTCATTATTCTTAAAAGAGTCTCAGATTTGCTGAATTTTGAACAAGTTGGATTCCATACTTTTCTCAAGAAAACTTGAGATATGTCATTTTATTGTCAAGCGAAAGAAGTTAGTGCATGGAGTCATTTGATGTCATCAAATTTGCAAATATTAATAAGAAATCATATAACTGTTAACTTAAGCTGTTAATAAAATATGCAATATATGACCAAATACTGAACATTGAAAATATTGATAAATGCTAGCTAGTGGCAACACTGAGAAATGAATGTTGTTTTAGAATGTCGTGTTGAGTTAAATGTGTTTTAGTTGTTAATAATTCTTTTTTTCAATATAATCATAAATGTAATAAGCCCTCTTTAGTTTAAATGTAAAAAGAATCATATCAGTCAGTTTAGTAACTTACCAGCACACAGATGAGACGTACAGCCAACAAAATATATTGTCTGTAATTTTTGGTATGCAATGACCTTTGTGGAGGTCATCTAGTAATTACATATGTTCCTCCATCACAAGGTGTATGTTATTTCTTGTCATGCCCCATCAAATCACAAATGTCATATCCTGTTCAATCACGTTTTACACAATATTTACAGAACTTTGTAGATTGAAACCATATTTAGATTCTTAGTTCATTTTTATCTTTACCTATTGATGTCAGAATTTTGTATGTCAACGTTTACCCTTTCATCGCTGATTCTATTTCTTTTCAGTAATTGTTTTAAGGACTTTGAGACAAAGTTTAGCATTGAATTTTTTATAAAGAAGATTTAGGTAAAGTTTGACATACTACATATTTAAAAAAACATAATTTTCTTTAAAAAAAAATAGCTTTAATCAGCTGTTTTGCAACATGCATTTAATACTATTTTTTCCAGGTTCAAAATCTGGTTGGCTTCGGACTGATATTATTCACTTTTATTGTGGCTTATGCCATTTCTTCCCATGCAATATTGTACCCGTATACAGAGCTCAGCCTTGACAATTTTTTGACTATATTCCGAAGGCCATACTGGAATATTTATGGAGAACTTATGTTGGATGAAATTGAAGGTATAATACTGTGTCTCTTGGATATCTATCTACACAATTGCCAATTTTTATGACTTTACCATAAGCTCTTTCATTATCAATTTTTGGAACAGTAAAATGTAATATAAAAATATAATTGTTGTCAAATCTAGATATTATCTTTTCAGGATTTATGTCCAGATCTGGATTTTAATATTAGATTCAGTGACCTTTCAAAATCATGCTAACATTTCAAGTGATGCTTCAGGTGGTACAACCTACCAAACTAATTTTACAAGAGATTATTACCCCAGACACTTCAATGTTTATGTTTTATGGTATTGTCTGAAAATGTTGAACATTGGATGATGGTGATGTTTAGACTCTTACTAATGGTCCAAAGAAATAGGAGATATCTATGAAATTAATATTTGACAAAGCTGGTAATGTTTGGACTCAAAAGCAGGAAGGGCAAGAATTACATTTATTGATTTCATTTCATGTCAATTCAGTATTGTCCATGATTGAGTAAGGTGATTTTGGCCAAAATTTAAAAAAAGAGACATAAAACTTAGAGTTGAAAATCTAGCATGAAATAATTTTCATAAATGAAGTTTAAGCTGCCATTTCTTAAACCGAATAGGTTATAATGTACTTACAAACATTTTAGTTGAACAGAATGTTGCATTTGCTTTATCAGATCACACTAAAACATTTTTAATGCATGTTTTTGAAGTCAACAATAGTTATACGCACTCTGTGATAACTGAAAGAAAATTGATTTCGGGGGGAAATATTGGCTGTCTTAATGAATGGTCATTTCAAAGTTATCCTGGGTCTGTCTATCTATCTATCTATTTATATATCTATCTATTTATCTATTTATCTATCAATCTATCTGTCTGTCTATATATCTATCTATCTATTTACCTATCTATCTATCTATATCTATCTATCTGTATGTCTATATGTCTGTCTATCTATATATCTATCTATCCATCTATTTATTTATCTGTGTGTGTATATATATATATATATATATATATATATATATATATATATATATATATATATATATATATATATATATATATATATTACCTATCTATCTATCTGTATATATATATATATATATATATATCTTCATTGAAACTATTTTAAGTCACAAATGTATTATATTTTTGCAAATTATGTATCATTTCTATCAGCTATAGTCATCCTCCAATAGGTGTATTACATGTGCAGTAAGCTAAATTTGTTTATTAATGACTACAAAATTTAATACATTAAAATATGCATGTAATCATTTTTCTTTCATCTTTGGAAGGTGCTGTTGATTGTACCAATGATGCAGCATTGTATAAAAATGGGACCTATCCTCGCTGTCCAACAGTGTCTGGAAAATACGTCGTGCAAGTCCTAATGGGAGTGTACATGCTGATGTGTAACATCTTGCTGCTGAACCTACTGATTGCTATTTTCAGGTAGGTGATGTACAAAATGTACGCATCACAAATGTTAATTACCTCCATATTAAAAAACATACTGACCGTTACATGTGCTATATTTGATTCAATTAAAGCATTAGGCACAATTCCATTAACAAATCTCACAAGCTGAAATAATGGTATGCCATAATTATGATGAATTCCATGTGAAAAATAATGAATAATATTGTGGGTTAATAATCTGGAAAAAAGGAGACTAAATTAGCGGGGGGGGGCGGGGCAAAAGTGTCAGACAGATGAGATAGCATTTAAATATTAGCTGTGGGATTTTCCTGAGTACATTGCTTCTCGTATGTAATCTGAGGGTGGCAAAGCTAGGTTAGAGAGCACATACTTTCATTGTACAATAATACTGCTCTGCGCTAATATGTTCCTAGACTGACATGTTCTACCTGTAAAAGACCCACTCACAATCACAAAATTCATCTGAATACAATGCATGTTTATACGAAGAAATGTGCATCACGTTATCAAAACCAACATGTTACTGGGAGCATCAAATTATACTAGTTTACTCAACAAATACAAAACAAACCAATTTTACAATCTGGGTTGACTTGGGTGTCATTTAATTTCTAAATAGTTTTGGGAGGAATGCAGCTTTAATTGACATCCAGAAACAAATAGACTCTGATTTGCCATTGCATAAAGTGTTGGCAGAGCTGAGTTAAATGTTCTTCGATGTTACTTCTAATTTCAGTTAAACATCTTAGCACCAGATCTGCTGGCCCAATGATTCGATGTTAGATCTGAGTCAGTGCTGTCATTGGATGTTGATTTTCAGCCGCATTACATGATTATGTAATACTTTGGTATATGATAGTCAGGACTGACCGCTGATCTGTTGACATATTATGTCACATCAGGTGTGGATAAACTTTGTGATCAGCTGGCACATTATATAACATCAGATCTTGGTCTCTGATTTTCAGGAGTGCGTGTTGATATTCTGGCACATTATTGGATGTTAGATATTTATAATATGCAGGTACACTATGTGACAT
This sequence comes from Sinohyriopsis cumingii, assembly GCA_028554795.2. NCBI lineage: Eukaryota > Metazoa > Mollusca > Bivalvia > Unionida > Unionidae > Sinohyriopsis > Sinohyriopsis cumingii. The sequence goes on from CM068832.1 coordinate 37,047,568, forward strand.
CAGATCGGGGACTTTGGTGTTATTCATTAGATGTTGATATGCTAGTACATTGCCTGATCTTAATCTGTAATAAATACATTACCTGCCAATTTAATTATCTATGCATGCTAGAGATGAGGCTAATTAGGTCCAGGTAATATAGGAATGCCTGTCAGATAATCTGATTGTCACCTATTCACAGCCAAATACATTTTTTATTCGGGACTTTAGTTGAAACCTTTTTTTCTAGTCCCAATAGTACATATTTTAGTGACCATAAATTGCTATACTTTATTAAGAAAAACCAAAGTAAGTTCACCCCCCATTTCAATCTTGCCTCCCATAATAAGCCAAAATCCTGAAATATATCTTACATGTCTTTTGAACGTAGATAAATCCAAGAAATCTTGTAACACTCCATGCGGAAGTTCAACAGGGTTGTAGAAGCTTATGTCTGCAGTGAGACATTTAGAGTCAAAGCAGGTCAAAGTACAATTCAGAAACTGGTTTGGCAGACCATAGAATGTAACAGCTTTTTAGTTGTAATTCATGAAAATTTCACTTTCCCAACTTGTTAGTCAAATATGAACACATTCTTTCTCAAACCCATAGCCCAATCATACAACACTAGAACCATTTTGCCTATCTCACAGATCCATCCATCCCAAGCAAACAACTGATCTCAACCTTAAGTTTGGATCCTGTTGCTGCCTCTGCTTGTGTCTTCACAGCATGATGATTCAAAGGCTTGCAAGAACCTGAAACTGTTAAAGGATAAACATCCTGCCTGCAGTATGTATATATGCCAGAAAGACCATACTTGTAAAATATGAGGAAGAGGGTAATGCTCCACGGGTCAGTTAGAAATTAATTCAAGAGGGATTCAGATGCTAAAAGCCTTGCCACTGATGTTCTCTCAATTGTCACAATCTCTCTGAACCTGTTTTCCATATATAGGTAAAATATGTTGATAGAGAATTTCCAAGCCGAGTAATTCAAAGCCATCCCCCATATGCATGAACCCCTTCGTGGCATAGAGCAACTCGCTCAGAGTATCATATTTGTTTCATGTTCATTGTGGTCTCAGTTGTAACAGTATAGCAAGTCAATTTTAACGTGATCAAAGACGTGAAGCTTCATCTATAGACTAACTTGGGAGTCAGTCATGCTCATGATTAAAGTGCTGACAAGATAAGATGTGAAAGTGTTTTCCAATTTAATTGTTGCTTCCATCAACCTCCACCGCGCATTGAGAGAGACTCTTTTGTTTTCACATCTAAATTGCTAGTCAGAGATCATCACAAGCCCCAAGCCTTTGTTTTCCAGTATCCTCTTCTACAACCATGTGAAAGAGATCAGAAAACAGCCACAAATGGAGGCAAGTTGTTAGAAGGCTCAGAGACCGAAATATCTGCCTTTGTTTTTCCTACTGGGAGGAGAGAAATAGGAAGGACACTTATTAGACCTTCCTTCCTGACGGAAAAAGTCCCCTTCAAATCTAAATTGTTACAATGACACAGCTAAAATAGGGACAGATTTTGACCAAGCATCTTTCCTTGTGAACCTCATTGCTGCAGAAAATAAGACTAGCTTGTGTCGCCCATTTCAAACATCCCAGTGGGAATGGGAATTCAGCATTCCATTGACTCTGAACTTACTGGGAACCTGAAATCATCCAATCTTGGCCTTCTCGTTAGGAATTTTCAGGTGAAATCATCTGTCCATAGACATGTTTCTGATCATGTCTTCTCCAACCGTTCATTGTATTTAAATCGAACATGGTACACATATCATGCAAACTGTGCAGAGGTTCAGTTTGGATATTTATAACTTTCTGTATTCAATATTTACTATATTAACAAGGAAACAAAGTGCTGTATTAAACTGTGAGTGCTGGACATTAGGTCACTTCCAATGGTAACATACAGCATAAGCAAAACAAAAACTGAGGGTACTGGTCAGGTGTTAGAAGTATTTACTGATGGGAAGACATAGGGACATGTCATTGCTAAATGACTTGTTAATCAAGAGTGCTAGGCCATGGGGCACATATTCAATACAAGACTTTACAAATACAGGGGACTGGGGTGGGGATATGTCTTCACTAGATAACTCATGCCAATCGCACTTCACAAATATGTAGGGGGCTGGAGGAATAGCTCATAGCTCATGACCCTTATATTGTTAAATATATTCATTATATTAGGCAGTATCTGTATTTACATCAGGGAGCTGTGTTAGCTCAGTAGTTAGAGTGCAGGATTGAGAAGATCGAATCCTAACATTAGCCTGGGTCAGCTAACATGGTATGTTACTTGGCAAAAGCATTTCATTTCAGTTGCCTCAGCACTAAATATCCTGCTTGTGTTGTACTGTAAAGCACCAAACCAATTCAAGCCATATGTATCTTTTTGTCTTTTCTAGCCACACATTCGAGGGGGTGCAGGCCAATGCTGACGAACTTTGGTGCAATCAGCGATACAAACTGATTAATGAATATTTCAGTCGATCATGTGTACCTCCTCTTATTCTGCTTCCTGTGAATGTCTTTCGGATTATAAAACTCATAGTGTGCATGTGTCTGCAGTCTTGTCATAAAAATACTCCTGATCCAGAAAGAAATGAATTCTGTAAGCTTCTCTATGCTTAACTATTATATATATATATATATATATATATATATATATATATATATATATATATATATATATATATATATATATATATATATATATATATATATATCCTTTAATTCTGGGACTTATGCAATTTAAATATTATTTATTGCTGTGATAAAATGTAGAATGTTGTAAAGTATGCTGTAAAAGTTCGATATACTTGTGATGATACACTTTTGTGGTTTGGTAGAGAATAGATCAAGATAAATATTTCTTAAAACCAGGACGCTAATAGCATTTTTATGGCAATTAAATTTTGTGAATATTCCTTCCCAAAATAATTCTACATGAATATTTTTAATTTCACATTAATATGTACGTTTACAACATAGGAGGTTCTGGATTAATTTTGTTGATAATGTTAAAATGTATATCTCTGTTTTGATACAGTAATGGAAAAAACACAAATGAACATTTAAAATGTATATCTCTGTTTTGATACAGTAATGGAAAAAATACAAATGAACATTAAGAAGTTTCACATTTTGCAGTTTGAAAATCATGGGCTCCATGAAATATTACAAGAAATGGGTATTTTGGTTTGTGAATGTATTTGTAAAACTGACAAACTTATTGAGATCACATGAGTGAAAGAGTGGTTTGCCCATAAAATAACTGCTTTAAGTTGACCAGCTATGAAAATAAATGAATTTACATTTGTTATGCCTCCTTGTCTGTGTGTATATATATATATATATATATATAGAGAGAGAGAGAGAGAGAGAGAGAGAGAGAGAGAGAGACAGACAGACAGACAGACAGACAGACAGAGACAGACAGACAAACAGAATGAGAAAGAGAGACAGAGTCAGAGATAGAGAGAGGGTAAGAGATATTTATTTCGATAAATGTAGAACAAATATGTCCAATGCCAACGGAACATGAAAACTTAAGTTGCTAACACAGGATCATTATTGTTCTTGCATTGGTATAAATATACAGAAAAAAAATGTACACTGATGCTAACCATTTTAACATTTTCAAATTAATTTATAGTGAAAGATGTTACAAAAAAGCGTGAGCAGGAACTGTGTTGGTTTGAAACTGCTGCGGTTAACAGATTTCATCACAGGAAGGACCTAGCAAATCAAGAAAATATTAACTTCAGGTAGAAATAAAAGCTTTGCATAAGCTGGGGTCTTTATTTGCAAATCTCAATTGCAAGTTATGTGATGATTAAATCATATTACACAAATTTAACATTTATTGATGTCATAAGATCGAATCATAGAAACTTCCAGAAATTAACATAAATATCTTGAACTTTCAATTTTACAGATATCATGATTTCTAGTAATTCTCGGTATTACAAAATGATTCAGGAACCAAACTTTGCTTCTTTAAATCAATGAAACACTAAACATTCAAGTTTGAACTTTAACTATATGGTAGGGTATAACCTTTGTCGTTTGTTTTCTTTTCAACAAAGCTCACAACACCCACCCCTTTTCATATTGATTGTCAGGTGTTTTTACATTGTAATATTACACATAATAGGGTTTTATGGTTAACTTCCTGAAATAGTCATTTGCATTCATAAGATAATCATTATTATATTTGGAGTGCTAATGTCAAGATGACTGAATGCATTTCGAAGGAAAATATAGTGTGTGTGTGTGTGTGTGTGTGTGTGTGTTTTAGGGAATATAAACTGTTATTAAAGACCATACATGTATTTAGATTATGAATGTTGATATTAGAACTGGATTCAATCAGCACATATTTTGATACATTGTCATATTCGTATATAAGTTTAAAGGTAAGATTATAATCAGACCACTCCAGTGGCCTAGTGGTTAGAGCATCTGCCTCAGATGTGGGAGGTCGTGGGTTCAATCCCTGATCGAGTCATACCAAAGACTTACAAAAATGGTACTAACAGCTTGCTCGCTTAGCACTCAGCATTAAGATGCTAGTGTTAGGACTGGTTGGTCTGGTTGTCAGGATAATGTGACTGGGTGGGACATCATGCTACGGGAACAGGACATTACCCCCTGTCAATTAACCCCCTGCAACTACCCCCCTGCCATTACCCCCTATCAATTACCCACCCACCCCGGTATATTACCCCCCTGCCATTAGCCCCCCTCTATATAATTGTTTTATCCCAAGAGCAAATAATAAATTAAAATAAATTTCAAAAGAATTTATTTTAAATTTTTATTTTAGTAAATGAATCTCAGCCTTGAAAACATATACTTGTCCTGGAATATTCAATAGTAAAATCATCATATCATAATGTTTATATTACCATAAAATATGTTATATTTATAAGATTACAGCTGAACTTACAGAAGAACTTCAAGAACTTACAGAAGATGACGACCTAAATGCAAACTAGGTTTGGTCAAGAGAAGTAACTATTCTGTAATGTTTAGATAATTAGAGCACTGATTATCTAGTACATTGTGTAATACTCACCGTTTCTCTCAGAAAAGCAATTTTTGTCATTTGACATCATTTACTGAATATTATATTGGGTTATTTTGTTGGATTATGGTTTTTTATATATTAAACTGGTTTGTTTGACATTATACCATGCTCCTTGCTTCTGCTCAACCAAAGACCTGCAGCTTGTGCAACTACATGGCTGCTAACATGCAGTGTTCCTTCTTGATACAAAATCATCATCATCATCATCATCATCATTATGTTGGTCTTTGACATAATGACTCATATTCATTAGTTGATTCCACTGGAAACCTAAATTATGTCTTGACCAAATATTAGTATGCTTTCATAAATAAATGAAATTTAGCTAACCTGTCTTGAGGGACCACTAGTTTTGCCAGCAAACCTAGTTAGTGTGTCATAACAGGTATGTGAAGGAGTCTGTATAGAAAGGTCAAAATTAAAATTGGTTCCAGAAGGAGAAGTAAAAACAATCATAATTATTCTACATATATTTTTATTTAGCTTTTGTTAATATAATTAATGGATTCATATATAAAATTAACAAAGTGAAAACTAAATACACACATCATAAACACAACTTTTATTTCAAGTTCACATGTCTCTTGCAATTATGCCATATAAATTGTAAAGTTAACTATTGGGCAACACTAGCTTTTACAATCCATAAATTGTTATGTTACCAATTATAAACCTTAGTCCATACATGTATTTATAGCCAAATTCCAAAACAGTGGCATAAATAGTAACTGATCACATCAATAAATGAAGGTATGTAATAATAAACTTAATTCATCCAGAGAAAGTGAATACCTTATGTAGAGAAAAATGACCTAGACCTCATTCAAGAGGCAAATGATTCTAGATAGTACCCATCTCATTAAAATGAACGCAGGAGATCCCTCTTCATGATATTATTAACATGTGCAGGTTTTCATAGCAGATTATTTAACAATGCAAACCTTTACACTGAATGTGTATCCATGGTGTCTTAAATCTTCGAATAATGGAAAAGTTAAGTTGGGACTATAATGACTATGGTACTAACATGGACGTTTTGTCATGTTCATAATAGCTGTAGTTTTCATTATGCAGTTTACCTTATAAATCTAATGAATACTGCAACCAGACTCAACTTTTTCCTCAATTTTGTCTTTAGCTATATGCACTCCTAATGCAAATTGTATGCGTCAATTGTGAGTACAAAAGGTATAAAGCCAGGTCTGTAATATTCATATCCAGTTTTATGATATGGATAATCATAACTGTGTTGAAACATCTGGTAAAAAAAAATCATGGTCAATTGTTATGTTTAGCAGGTGACTGCTCATGCCAGTGTATTATGTATAGTAAAATCAATCAATGTATAATGATTATGAACATATTTAACAGGTGGTCATTTTAGCAGAGGTTACTCAAATCAGGTTTTTCTGTGTTTACAACTCTATGGTCTTAAACTAAGTAACAGAAAACAGTGACAACCAACAAGTTTTGTAAAATTCAACAAATAATTTATTTTTCTAGACTACAGAGTGGAAATTTAAACAGAACTTACAGTATTATGAATTAAATCCCAAATAGTCCTAAAAGTTCTATCACAAGTCCAAAATTATACAGTATTCTGAATGAATTCCATGATGTTCTGAATGAATTCAGATACTGAATGTGTTGACGTGCCAGTAGTCTAGAATAGTGTTGATGTGCTAACAGTCTTGATGTTTCACAATGATATAATCCAAAATTTTGTTAAGTGAATTTACAATAATTCCAAAATAATGATGTGGTCCTTAATCAAGGAGCATGTTGTAATTCCAATGAATAATCTAAATAAAGTCAATCCTCTCAATGGAACATAAGTAAGATACTGATTCATCTAGACAGATGTTATGATTAGGAATGAATAATTATGTTGATCACAACATTGATATAAAAAATAAGACAAATATCAGAACCAGGATGAGGATCATTTTATCATAAAACTCATATACAAGATCCCATCTATAAATTTCCAATATCACAAGGCAACATAAACATGTTTACCTCCAAGAAATAATGACATATAATCTAAAATCATTGATAAGAATAAGCTATGTAATATGTTGTTTACAAAATAACAAAACTATGTGAGTTGTCATGTAGACCTCTACCCACAATTACTAATGAAGGGCAACCACACAATAGAGATGCTATTAATTACTTTATGTTGCTTCCTTACAAAGTTCTTCTTCTAATTATTATTATTATTATTATTATTATTACTATGACCTTCATTATCATTATTTTTAAACTCAGAGTCAACCAGCTAGAGAACAAAATCGATGAGCTGCAAGAAACCATGTCAGAGAAAAGGTTGGAAAATATAGAAAAACAGGTGAGTATATTAGTTGCCATTTCACTGAGCAAAACTTTCTTTCTTCTTCAATACATAACCTCATCATAATACATTAAGAGAATTACATTATAACTCCAGTCTTCAAACAGGAATAAAATTTCCCTTTCCCTTGTTTTCAGAATAGAGTGCCAAAATGACATCTGTTAGCCAAGGCAGAAGTCAGATGAAAATAGTAACTCTTTCTACCTGAAGTTTCATTTTTTGTTTGTTTGCGGTAGATACAAATTTGATACACTCCATTCATCTATTTTTATCATATGATAAGCTAACTCCACAATTTATTTATTTACTCATATGGGTAATTGTATTATACAGTGTACCACATGATGTGACCTTTATTACATTTTATTATCAGACACTTTGGCTATTTCTATAACTGTCACTTAGTTTAAGAGCCACCTACCTATCTTTGAATAGGATTCTTTGAAACATATTTTTAAAGATGGTGCCACCTGTATTAAAGCAATCAATCATCCTTTTCAAGATAAAATATCAACATAGTGAATTAAGTTATCCATAAAACTACGTGTTAAGTACTGATATGCTTAAATAAAATCAGAAATGGTAATTAACAGAACCTATTCAGATAATTAAAATTCACAATCACCCATTTGATAGTGCTTTTATTGCTATTGGGATAGAGGCAGTTAGGACTGGTTGTAAAGCAACATTTCATCCACATATTCAACTCCACTAGTAGTTCTGCCTGAAGCTGGTCCTGAATTAATAACATTCAACAGGTCACCGCACTGGGTTTACAGTGCCTTACCCAACCCCATCAGGCTACACAGAGGCCAAAAATGTCTTCTTCTGTTGCATGAGATCTTACATCATTGATGACAGATATGGCATTACCCATTAATCCTTTAAAATTCTGAATCGAAATGGTTTTGTATGCAGACATATCCTTACTAGCAGTCTGAAATGCAACCACAGCTTTTGAGGAAATACTTTGCATTAATCAGTGATGTCAACGGTATATACTTGTTTGATGCAAAGCCCTACAAGCATTCCAGGTGCTAGAAATTCCCTGGGTTTGCATTTTTGGGTGAGAGAAACTCAATCCCTCTGCAGTGTGACCCCGAGCATTCAGCTCTTTGGGGTTGTAAATGTTAAGTCAACTCTCTAAGAACTTGCTGTGTAAATGCTATGGTGATTATCCAAGATTATAACAAGAGAGGGTGATGAAATCTTAAGCACTGATGATCCCAACATATGAGGCTGCTGCAGCGATCTCTGGATGACTCCACATGAAAGAAAAGATACTGCCTAGTAGGTATTATCTCTGCAAATCTTCTAGCCCTCTCAGTAGGTGCTGAGAACACAGATGCTCTCACACGCAATGTGACTGACCTTGCAAGTGTAGACCTCTACAATATCAGGTCTTACGTGCCCCTCGACATTTATTTGCTCAAGGCACATATGCCCTTTTACCCGAAAGGGCTGAATTGCCAAGTGTTAATCACAACTATAAAGTAGTAAAAACATGTAATTTTGCATGCTTGAAACACACGTGCCATATTTCAGGGGTAGATGGTCATTTGTGTTAAATGTCAATCATTCATGACTACTCAAGTGTAATTAAGGCTGTGGGCAATGTCAAAGCCAGTATACTATAACTGGTTCTTATTTGAATATGAAATGCAGCAGCAATGACCCTAAGCACTCATTGAAGGTTGTCATGTACTCATTGCGGAACCATAGGATGCAGACACTGAATACACCCATAGGCTGAAGAGATTTTCAACCATAAGATTAAAGGTTTAAAGTCTGCGTCCGAATGAGAACCCAACCAGAAAAAATGATGATCTGCCATCACTTTGAATAGATCACAAGTTTAAAAAGATTTGTCACAATACCTAAAAATGATGTGTGCCCAAGAGCTTGAATTCTACATAAATGAAGACCACATCATTAGAGACACGCAGCATTATTGAAGAAAAATTCAACTGCTTAATATTTGTGTTGCAGGATACCCAGATAATTATTAAATATGTAATTTAAAAGATAGTGCACTTTTGTTTAGCTATTGTTAAATTTAATGCAGAGCTCAACAGAAAAATATGGACACAAAGCTTTCAAGCTTGCTGGCAATGAAAGTACAGTAGGCAAAATTCTGCATCCCTACCAAGAGTTAACTTTAGACCTTCTGAGTTGCCGTTCAGAACGTAGTGATAGTCATCATGATGGTGACTGAGAAAAAACATGCAATTGATGCTAGTGATCAGACACATGACTTAAGAGTATCTCATGTACAACCTATCACTTGCTGATATCAATAAGATGCACCTGGATGAAGTATCCAAGATCTGCGTATTATTCAATGTGGTGCTGTGAGAGTCTAGGACTATATGCATTGGAGGCACAGCACACCGTTCTTGTTTGAAGTTGGAATTGGGTTTTTTATGCTGATTTCTGAATATAAATATTTTCAGAACATAACATGTGTTGATGTAGTTTCATATTATTGTATCTATTATTGAGCCAACCCATTGTAGGCTTAAGTGTCAAGAGGGCAACCAGTAGTTTAGATTTAAAGACCTGCCTCATTCATTGATCTGTCAGGCTGCTCTTATCTATGCTGGAATCAAGTAGTATCTGCTCCACAAATCTATATTACTTATATATATTCTGTGTGAAAACTGCTCAAAGCTTTTGTGCACAAAGTTGCTTGCTTTTTGTTTAATTCGCTGTGTATTTTCGTGTTGGTTTATATGAGGTGGCATTCTGACAGCAACAGAAAGCGATCTGAAAATATGGATGTGACTGTTTATTTATGCGGTTGATGCTGCAATCCCTGTTCAGGGGCACCAAGTAGGTGGTACATGGGTAGCCCTAGAAAACTAGTTTTTGCTAATTCCAGTTGACTATCACTTAGATCTGGTTGTTATATGGCCTGCCATTGGCAATATTCTCGGCTTTTTGGTTTTTCTTTGAATCCTCAACTTGCATAGGGTCGTGTTGAGGATCAGAGCGACGTTTGGTATTTGTCATTGCACGATGGTCTGTTGCCATGGAATTCGATGATACAACGAGCAATGTATCAAGGTTTAATTTATCAATTCTTATCGTAATTTTTTCATGTTCAGCATATTTTAAAGATATTTTAAATACATTTTCTCTGGAAAAAACCGGGAGCCAAGACGGACACCGCGTTATAAGCGGGATCACGAGTTATCCGGGCACGAGTTATCGAGGGAGCGGTGTATTTGTCATTGCATGATGGTCTGTTGCCATGGAATTGTAGGCATAATGTATGTAAAATGTTTTGCCAAGTACCATGCCTTTGTTATCCTGTAAGTTAAATATAGGAGGATAATAAGAATTTTATATGCAAACCAGACATTTGACTTCAAAAAGCAAGTATACTTTATTTATAACTGAAATAGTCTTCTCTTGCAAATTTTTTAACTTAACTTATAAGCAATAATAGTGAAATGTGATCCATTCGTTTGCTACATTTAAAAATGATATATGAAATGCAATTCATTAACCTACTATCCCTATGAATGACATAATTAAATACCCACCACAAATGGCTGACCTGTTCCTATTGCTTTTTCAAGAAGAAGTTAGCCCCAAATACACTCTTGGGCTATAAATCTACAACTTCTTATGGTACACCATCATGAAAAGGAGGATATGTGCCCGAAAGATTCTCTCTAACCCATGTCCTTTACCATTTCTTCCGAAACAAATCCTGCCTTGGACTCTGACATGGTAAAAATAGGTATCATTTGAACCACGGTCTAGAGATTGATTGTTTCATCTTTACAGTAATGCATAACGTTGTAGTTCTTTATCTTCAGTTGGTGGAGTCAGTAAAATGCATTCATGAATGGATTTTCTAAAAGTGAAGTCTGTAAAAGGAATTAAAGTCCATTAATAAAACATTGTATTTCTCACTTAAAAATAGCATAACCTCTCAAGAAATTATTTTTACTAAACTTTTTAATTACATTATAACCAATCATAGCCAGTCAAATCTAATATAAACTTTATCAAATTTATCTACACCTATATCTAGACTGGTTCCAATTCTTCCATATAATTAGTAACTCGAGTCCATTAATGAACTGGACTCCTCAGAAGAATGAGGACTCACTTGCTATTAAAAAAGAAAGGATAAATGATCGGTTCAACATATTTCATACTGGATCAGTTGGATTATATGTTCAGTTTACAAGGAATTAATTAAATCCGCATGAATATCTTGTGAATATCAGCTCATGGGATTAGGCTAGTTGCCACTTAAACATAGCATTAGTCACAACGGTTCTGCAAACAGAATCATTCAAGCAATGGAATGGAGTTTCTGATATGAATTTCTTCAGCTGATATTGGAGAAATCTTTCATCCGAAAATATTTCAATATAACCTTGTGAGCCCTATATCAGCAACATAACCGGTTGCCTTCTAATGTCACTCATTTGCTTCTGGCTACTGTGATTCCTTTATATTTGCAAGAGAAAAATGTTTTCTCAAGACCGTGTCCACTAATACATCTGTGCTAGCCCTAACCTGCCTCTAACACTTTAGAAACCCTGAACAAGGGCCAACACCAATATGAGAATGTAAATCCCTTGGCCTCTTACTTGCTTTCCTAATGTATTATTATTGAATAATGCATTTAACAAGAAACCAATTTTATGAGGAAAATATCTTTCCTCAATAATAGTTACCCATGATAACTTGTACCTGCCGATATATCCATGGAAGAGCATGCATTGTCACTTCAATAGTAACTGATGAATGATATGATTCAAAAACCAATCACTCTCTCTAGCAGGAGACAACTCTTTTGATACTTCCTTTGTGGCACCTGGATGACATTTATGTCCCTTTTTTTCGCTTAAACAAGCTATCCTTGCAGATGCTGTTCACATCCATTTATGCCCAGAAGGACTGGATTTGCAAAGCGCAGGTGCCCTACTAATGTATCATGATCGGGTGATTATTGAAGAAACAGTTGATATTTTTTAAATAGCTTTTCTTTCAAACACTTTTTAAAAACATAGGAATGATGTACATGGTTAAAATTATGAATGTATTTGTCTTTTTATAATAATGTTTTGCAACACTGAACATTTTGCTATCATGACAATTGGTATCTAATAGAATTTGCATGCATGTTTAGATTTAAAATAATTCATGTTGCCATTTTAATCTTTAGTAAGTCTTAAATGTTGAACTGGAAGTCATTTTGAAAACAATTTGCTCATGCATACAATAAGGCATTAAAAGAAAGTTAAAGATTTTGACTGCCATAGTTCAAAGAGAAGCCTACAGGTGGTCATCATGTGGTCATCTGGTTTTTATACTTACAGCTGCAGCTGATCATACATCATCTTGGATCAAAACAAACGATTCCAGCAGTCACTGAATTAGAGTTTAAGGTATTGTATATTTAGCTCAACTTGTCACAGACCACAAGAACTTATGGCATAATCTGCTGTCTGTCATTTTTCATCTATCTGTTATCACTGTCCCTCCTTTGAAACTTTACACACACATTTATATCATTGTCTAGCTTAACCTAGATGAAATGGTGCTGTGTGAAAATCCAGTATGGCAACCACAGCAGCCATCTTGAAGATCTTGTTATCGCCATTCCTCATATGAACGAATTGGCACTTGCAAGAAAAATACATTTGAACAACAACGTAATATATTTTGTAAAGCAAGTTTTCATCTGTTTATCAATTCTTGAAGAGAGTTATGAAGTTAAGAGAGAATAATGTTGAGTCCCAACACTAAACAGGCAACATAATTATGCTATCATAGATATCTCTTGCATCATACTTTTTGTTATTTATATAACATTGTATACTCTTGTAGGAAGAAATTGTCACTTGTGTCCTCAAGCGGGAATGTGGAATGACATTATAGTGTTATCATATGATCAATTCTCTGGAAATATAAACTAGCCTATTGTGTCCTGGAAATACTGCAGAATTAGAATCAGTGCAACAGTGAAATATGTGCTCACATGAATGCAGACTCAAATGCTCACATTAATGCAGACTCGAATGCTCACATGAATGCACACTCGAATGCTCACATGAATGCACACTCGAATGCTCACATGAATGCACACTCGAATGCTCACATGAATGCACACTTGAATGCTCACATGAATGCATGATCGAATGCACACTCGAATGCTCACATGAATGAAGACATTCACTACATTAATCTATATGTAAAGACATCCAGCTGCAAGGAATGTTCACCCTGAACCATGACTTCTCCGTTTAATGTACCGGTAAGCATGCATTCACTCATATTGGGCAAAGTTGCATGCTGCCTACATTTTTTGCACACACTTACATGCTTTATTCATCTTCTTAATCATAAAGTAAAATGTTGCATGCTAAATATTGAAATAGATTGCCTTCTCTGTGATAGGTTGCAAAAAAATTCAAGATATTTGAGAGAAAATAGTTTGTGCAAGAGCATTATCAGAATGTTATTCACCCAACTTGCAACGTAAATGGTTCTTTCATGCCCAGTGGGGGATCGGTGGCATTTCCTGGTTTAAAAATGTCAACTCCCATGTAGGGGTAGTCATCCACCCTTCCCAGTGACTGAAAGCTGCCAGCTACATTTTGAGAGTAAAGTGTGTCATCTACCAGTGTGAAGAAGCAGCCAAATCCCACGAGGGAAGAATCAATAGCATTTAGCAGTGTTAGAAAGTAACCAACTCCTGTAAAAAATGAATCTAAGATACTTCCTTGTGTAAGTACATTTTGAGCACATGTGGGGGTGAGATCTGAGATACTAACTAATGCAAGCAATACTCGAACACCCTTGTGCCAGTGTCACCTTTCTGCAAGGAAAGATTGGTCATGTCATCGCTTTGTCATACCTGCATGTAAGCTGAGCCGATGGGGTCTCATTCATTTGACTAGAGTTTCCTGGATAGAGACTTCTCACATTGGTCTCCTTTGGATGGTGACCAGTAAATGTTTACTGGCACATGGCAATAGACAGGGCCACAAGTACCAGTCAACGGGTTTAGGTGTTGTTTACCTGCTACCAGTCATGTAAGTGGGCACCAGGTTTAAATCACCTGTCTAAGGAAAGGAAATAAGCCAACACTTCCCTTTTCCTATGACCCTGTTCACTTTCTTATGAGTATTTAAAGTCTCTCTTCCACCCAAGGTGGGAAGATTTCACCTAGACTTGCATCCCCTTTTAAAACTATCAAAGCCATGGAAGTTGAATCTCAAACCCTGGTTGCCATAACTTCAAATGCTGGGTTCATTAGGGGGGGGAGGCCTTCACCCTTGTGAGGAAGGAGTATCTCTTGAGGTCAATGGATCACCATCCATAAGATTCTGGTTGGGATGCTTAAGCTCCAAGTGGACATCCTTCATGGCTTCTGCTCTAATGAAAGCTTCTACTTTCATATCAACAACCTAGAAAAACAACCTGGTTTCATGGCAGTAAAATGGGGTGTCAGCCTCAAAGGATATATTATGTTATGATCAATACAGACATAATGTTGGTTGTGCATAACTTAGACATCAAGAAGGAACTCAACCCTCTAATTGTTGTTTTGAAGTATGAAACCAACTCCAACGGATACCATCATAGCGGTTCATTCTCTGAATGCAACACATTCTAGGCAATGTATGGGTTGCCCACACAGAATGTTGTTTGCACCAGTCACTAGGAGAGAGACTTGTCCAACTATGGTGGAGGCCAGTTGTTGAGGTTGAACAACCTTCTACTTCCTTATGTCTTGCCAAGTCCAGACCACAATATATTGGAAAGGAGAATCCACTATCTACACCTTTCCAAAGGAATCATTATAGTAAGGACCTTTATATCAAGAAAGCTTAGGTCCACATGGCAGTGGTTCAGTGATAGTAGACACTCCACGTTATTTACCGCTGAAGATGAGCTGCTGCAGTGTTGCAGCAAGAATGTCCTCTCTGCAAAACAATGCAGAAATTCTCCACCTTCACATATGATCATGTCAGTCCTCCAGCAAGGTTGCAAAATGTATCATCCCAGACAGAAAGACAATCGACCTCCATGATTTACGATGACAAGTACCGATCATGCTGTAATTGTTGTTGTAAGATCCAATATGTGTCCTCCCCATTTGACTACAGTTGCATATTTTCTTCTCTTTTCTACACTTATATTTCAGTACAGATCAGGAAACTTTGATTGCCAAAGACTATTGTCTTGCTCATTAGCCCCATATGGTTCTTTCCATGTATTCTTTGGTCCAACTTTATGAGCCCCAGAGTCAGGATTAATTCCAGGTTTAAGATGGTCTTCCATCTTCTTTTAGCATTAAGTGAAGGCATGAACTCTGTTTTGACAACCCTGCTTTCTGGCCAATACTTAACTTGTTGTAACCCTTAACCATTTGAAATCACTACTTACAGTTGCATCTATACTACGGATAATCTAGAGAGACCCCTTTGACCGGTAAGAGCCTTACTTTTATATTTTGCTAAATAAAAAGATTATAGAAAAAGAAATAGGAATAAATATCTCTTTTGCCCACCCAGAGGTACCTCTGATAGTTTGTCAGCTTCCATTTCGATATATATTAATCTAACAAATGAGTTTATCAATCTCTCGCCAAGAAATTTTTCTTTCAACAATGGAAGGTTATTGCTGCATTTTACACATTTTTAATAATTTTGCTCTGGAAGATGTTATACACGCTGCTTGTACATGTGTCACTCTGTTTTGTCTTTGCTCAATGTGGCAGCACCACAAAAACGTCTATAATATCAGGGCTGATTCTATTATCCCATCAATTTTTCAAACTATACTCTTGTTTTCAGTTTGGAACCCTACTAACAACAGATTTATGTTTACCCTGGCAGCTAGCTATGTGGATTTCAGTTCCCTATAGGCTTGAAAAGGCAGCAACTTAATAATAACAAGAAATATGTAACTGCTGTTGAATCGGAAGTAAACACGAATGCTCATTATGTAATACTTTCCTCTTGTGAATCACATTTGTGACTAAGACCGATAAAAATAAGAATAGTCTAATAATAGCATGTAAGTACTAAATAAATGAAAATAGTTACACACACCCTCAAAGAAAAAAGATAACATTTCAATTAAGTATATCTTTTTTGTTTGTCATCTTCATTTATAATTTAATTCATACCTCGAAAATATCAGCCAAATGGGATGGTGTTATAATATAAATGGTCTACAGTTTAGTCCTCTACATGCAGGACTCGATGTCATGATAAGTATAATCGATGCCATGACAAGTATAATCGATGCCATGACAAGTATAATCAATGCCATGACAAGTATAATCAATGCCATGACAAGTATAACCAATGCCATGACAAGTATAATTTGTATCAGCTTTTAAATCTTGTTGCACAATGGATGTGAAATAAACACAGCTTAGTAAACTAGGATAACACACACTGATGCATATTTTTCATCATATTACTGATGAGCAACAAAAGTACAGTTACTGTAGTACAATACAGCAACCATCATGCTTGCACACATATGCACCTGTTTGTGAACAGCATAATAAGGCACCCAAATTTGCCATAGCATACCATGGCATTGCAGGTCATGATTTCAAGTAGCCCTGCTCTAACAAAGACCTTTTTAGCACTTATGTGCATATTATATTCTGGCACTTAATGAAAAGGATATGAAGCTGAGTGCATATTGTTTTGTGGAAATAATATAAAGCTAGGTAGATATCATAAACAGTCTGTATGGCAATGATTCAAGTTGGTACATATTCTATATTGTCTTTGTGGTATTTTTATGATTTGTTTGTTGAGCTGGGTAAGGGGAGGACTGCCATTTGTAACACATGATAAGCCATATACCGCTGACAATATCATTTTAGAGGAAGAGCTCTGGAAAACCACTGGGAGAACCATCAGCTAATGTAAAGCTACTGGCAAGCTTTGTGACATCAGAGTTGCTTGAGCCGAGACTTGAACACATGCGGATAGAGGTGACATGTGAATGATTTGTAAAGACAAGCCCCTTAGACCAACTAGGCCACCAGAGGCCCAGTAATGATATGAAGTTAGACGCTTCTCAAAATCAAAGGACGTTGGCATTTTGTAGCTCTTGACTAGCTATTCCTTATAAATATATGAATATATATAAATAACTGATCATTAGGACACCCATTTATCCCACATATGTTTGACTTTATATTGTATCTTGCAAATAATATGCCATACTGTGATGTTTGGCTTCTAATCACTGTGTGGCATCACCAGTCACCTGAATTGGTCAATGGAAATCATTTATAGATATATGCCATTAATCTCCTAGTAGTGTCTTCTATTACCTGCATTGGTCACTGAAATCCTGTAAAGATATATACCAAATAGAGGCTCAGTCTTATGTTATGAAGGCATAATTTACACCACTTACTCTCAGCACGTTTCTAAGAAGGGGGAGATGCGCTATTACCCTTCCATGCCTGCATTTTGCCAGTGTCAGATAGAGACTTTAAACCTTTGAATAAATAACATTTCTGGGAGTAGTCAGCACAATTGTTTTAGGGCTTTGATGCATAAGCATGGATAGAGTTGATAGTTGGTGGGGGGATGCAAATAACCTAACTATACACATTTTTTTTGCATTTCCTGACATGCTTGCTATGTGCTGTTGCCAATGGAGTATCATGCCATATTATTATATATGATATTCGTGGCATCTTGTTATGACACTTATACATTATGTACCACACCCATGTAGGAAATAACATTTCTGTGTTTCACGAAACTACACTTTGCATTCAGGAATAATGTACTGTCCATATCAGTTCACCCTTGTTCCAGATTTTATGAATTTGTAATCTTTGTTGCAACAGGGACTTGTAAATAAAGAGGGACTTGGAACTCTCACATCTTGTATTATATCATATATGATATAATTATTTATGTAGTTACATGGTGTTTCTTAGATCCTGTTGATATTTTTCCACAGTGACCCATGCTGAAAAGTTAACTTTAAAACTCTATTTCTAGATGTGAGATCTCGTCATGCCTTCAACCAATGAATAAAAACTTGTTTGGTTACATGATATCAATTCATCCTATAATATGCAGTAAAAAATAAACAAGCCTTGTGTGGAGAAACATGAAGGTAAACTCATTTCAGTTGCATAGAAACCACAAAGATAATCCCTCTAGAAAATTAAATGTGGGGATAAGCTTCTGTCCTTATTTAAAGGATGGTTTCACCTCAAGATATGCAGGATGAGTCCTCCGCACTTTCATCAACATTTTGTTCTCACTCCCATTAAATTTCATTATATTTTTTCAGTATGCATTAGGTCATTGAGGCACTGCAGAAGTGTCCAGTCCTCGCACGTAAAAGTTGCTGGTTGTATATAGGCAAATTTCCTGAACAAAATTTGGCAATGTTGATTTGTACATCTACTAATTTATGTTTATAGCACTGCTGAATCAGTGTCATGTACAATATTTATGAAATGTTACTGTTACATGGATTTACATTAATATTTTGCAATCAATATTTGTACCGTTTATCATGACTATTTTTCCAGGCTTCTGCTCCAGACCTCCTGACAACATAATTGACTCCTTACAATGGGCCACTACTTAGTTCTGCTCATAGTTTCTTCCAGAATTTGGCGGCAGAAATGTGGGATGCTTTTTTTCTAAAGGCACTAAATCCATTAATTTTCAAGGATTTCCAAAACAAGAGCATACACAGAAAACCAGACATGTTCTTATCTGATATTGGAATGGAAGTTTATTGTTACTTTTGGAGGAACTGCATATTAGGTGTTGTACAGGAGAACTGATCGAGTTTTGATGATGCATTAAGATAAGACTTCCAAATTCTGTGATAATCATTGTTAACTATTTTAAGTATTGCTATGGATAAACCTTTATTAAACAAGGCAATCAGTAGAAAGTGATCTCTTGAACTCTAGAGTATTTTGTATATTTCATATTTAACACATTTTTCTTCCCTTGCCTTATGCATTTGGAGATATAACAATCATTTTGTCCATCTGTCTGCCTATCCATCAGTATTTTGTGTTGCACTTGTATAACTATTCATATTAATTAGAATTAGTAGCCATTATTTATCTTAAAAGGGCAAGATTAACGTAATCATAAAGAACATTAGATATGTTGTTTACAGAGTGAAACCTGTCTATAAAGGCCATACCACATTGGACCTTAATATTTTGTCCCTTGTGGACACGTGTCTCTTGTAAAGAAAACTTTGGACTTGATGTTAATAGCAGGGTGTTTTCATGTTTCCCCTATTAAACTGCTATATTTTATTTGGATGTGTCCATTATGGCATGTTTCACTGTAATTATTTTCAGACACGCAGCAAAATAGTTAATCTTTATCTAAAACACGACAAATTGGACAGTACATAAATGACCTTTCCAAGATTGTAAATGTTTTACAAATTTATTTCAACTGATTCAATGTTGGGATTTTTCCAAAACCTGTGAGCAGTATATAATTGATCTTATTTCACTTGTTTGTTAAACTTGGGCTTTTGTGTTATAAATTCTTTATCCATTTGTATTATTTATGTTTTCTATAAAACATCTTGGAAATTTGTTTTTGTGATAAAAAATATCCTAGGAATTATATGAAACATATGTTGGCATTTTAAACTACTTTAGTGTGTTGAAAAAGATAATGAAAAAATATGATATTATTATTTTCAGTTAATGTAAATATAAGTAAGGTTCTTGATAGTTTGTACTACCCAGTAATATTATTTATAATAAGTGTTAAAACTTCTTTAAGTAGTTATTGAAATTTCATAAATATAATAGTCATAGTTATTAAATTTATACAGACTCATTTCTGACAAGTTTTCTGAGAGAATTAGTAGTAGAAGAAGTAGTAGTATTGTTGTTGTTTTTCTTGTTGTAGTTGTTTCTTTCTATGATAAATTTAAATCAGTCACAAATAAATTATTAACACTGCAACATCCTATGATTAAATCGATCAATAAACTCTATATGCTTTTTTGGGTGCCTATACCCCATTCTCATGAAAGAGCTATTGGACTTCTCCATTCTATTCTCACACAGACATATTTGAACACCTGTGCACCACCTGTATGGAAGCCTGTTTCAATGCCTACTATAAATATCAGCCATTTCATGCTGGCTTTCATAGTGCCACATTTGAATACACCCCCCAATTAGAAATGTCAGCCATTACATCACATCATATGGTTGCTGTTATACAGTCGTAATGTACTGCTTAAAGTAAATGGGTTGGATTATCCACTCTCTTAAATGGAGGCCGCTGATTTTGCTCATCGCTTTTATGAGTTTGGATGATTAGATATATTGTTGTGAAGGCTTCAACACATCAAATAGAGCTCCAATATGGTTGTAGGCAACATTGACTATTTTTACAATTTATAAAATTCAGATGATTTCGTGATACAAAATCAACGAAATTGAAGATTTTGAGGATGAGAAAGGTCAGTTGCAGACTGTCAAATAGCTTCACTGACTTTATGGTGAATGAATTCTCTCAAGACTTTAAGGCATATAAAATTTGTTCCCTGAAAAATAATTGCACAATTATGAATATCATATTTTACTCTTAAACCTATTTTTAGATCATATATATATATATATATATATATATATATATATATATATATATATATATATATATATATATGTAATGGGTAAAATCGTTAAAATAATGACAAACTTAACATATATTCCATTGCAATAAATTGTAGATGGATGTTTTTACTATTTGTGAGCTTAGAACTGTATTCTTATTTGTAACAAACTTATTCATTATAGCAGTGCTCACGATGGGAAAGATACAATTTGATGTCAAATTCATAAATTGAATATACTACAAAAAGTAGCGCTAAATAGTTTATAGGGATGTCACCACACTGACGCATAGCAGTCTTAACAAAGAGCTAAACCCTGACGCAAATGAATAAATATTTATATATAGCTTGAAATTATGAATTCACTGCAGAGTGAACCATTTTCTTACAAACTTCATCTTTTCTAAATTATTCACTGAAATTATATCTAATTCATAAAATAGAAATTATGAACTTATTCATATTTTTGAGAAGCCACTGTACACTAACAATGAAGACGAAATTTAAATGAGTTTTATTTTTGTACTAATGCCACTGTATGTAAGGAGATTTAGAACCAGTTCATTCACGTACTTAATTAATTTCCTGCTATGACTATTTATCCTAGGCATTTTGTTGATTTGTCTTAATTATAAATTTATTAGAGCTCAAGCTAGTGTTAAAGAATAAACTATAATTTCTATTGGAGAACTTAAGTTGCTATATATAGATAATGTAACACTATACAGTATTAATTAAGTAAATATTATCTTTAATTGCTCAAAAGGACTGTTTTAATACTGTTTTGTGAAGGCTTTGAGTTATTTTTAACATTTAATAAAATTTGGTGCTGGGTAACCATTTTTCAATCTTTTATTGAGCACTGATTGTAACAGGCTTCCAGTCAAAAAGTTTAGGGTTTTGGTGGTGAACCAAACTAGCCATTATTTGTTTGCATTACTCTGTAATGATGTGATGACTTTACATTCATTTCATGGATATGTAATATACGACCCTCAGGATATGACTTGAATGAGGATGGTTTATTTTCTGTTTTAAAAGTAACTCATAAATCTGTGCCTAAAATCTGAATATTTGCAATTTGCTAATTTATAAAGGAAAATATTTTATCAGTGTCCCAACATACATCGAATGAATAATAAGCACTCACCATCTAATAGTTGTTTGCTGGGCGGTATCAAAGTGATGTAGAGCCTTCAACCCATGTCAGATTGGGTAAGACGTATCATTATTATCAAAAACATATGTTGATGTATATACCTGACATACGGTATTACTGGGAAGTGATCTCAAGGGTAGGTATCGTCATGGTTCCAGAGCCTATTTGAGATCACATGTGATTTGCATGAGTTTGGATAATCTGATCCAAAGAGTAGGTCCAATAGAATCACCAAGGGAAAATGTTTTAGGTACATATTGCAAGAAAGTCTGGTTCATAATTCCAAGCC
Source organism: Sinohyriopsis cumingii (assembly GCA_028554795.2). Classification (NCBI taxonomy): domain Eukaryota; kingdom Metazoa; phylum Mollusca; class Bivalvia; order Unionida; family Unionidae; genus Sinohyriopsis; species Sinohyriopsis cumingii. Next base: position 37,070,106 of record CM068832.1, read on the forward strand.
CTTGTGTCATTCATGACTGTCATGTTTCTAGTTTGTAACCCAATGGAATAAGCTCATGCAATCCAATGGATCATGGGCCAATTGTATATTTGCTTAGATGCTATTAACATATTGCATTTGCAGTAAGAGAAATTAGATTACATGGTGTCAGATAAATCATGCTGTTTAACTGGCACAAGGTCTTCCCACAAAACTCTTGTATACATTTCAATTCCTGTCACTGGTTTCAGAAAAATAAAACAAATGTAAAATAGACAATTTGTCTCATTTTGTATTTTTTACTTCTTTTTATTCTTCCTTTTTCTTACTTGCTTCCTCTTTCTTCTCTTAGTCATCATTAATTCTTACAACCCTCTTTTCTCTCCTATCCTTCCTCTTTCATCCTTTTATTCCTTCTTTATTCACTCTTTTGCTCATTTAGGCATTTCTTCTCGTCTTTTAGTTTTTCGTTCCTTCCTTCCTTCTGACGTGTTTGTTTCTTTTCCCCCTTCTTTTCTTTATAAATTTACACATCAATACATCATATCATTTTCACTTTATAATCATAACATTTTATCATTTTATCACCAAATGAGAACAAATGCAAAACATTAAAAGCATAAAGAAAATCTGTCTTCCCAACACTTGTAACTTGGTTCACTCATCATAGTAAACACGCAGATCGTTACTGCGAAATTTTTGTCCTTGAATTTGTAAGCAAGAAAACTGTAATACTTTAGGGTAGTTGTACCGACATATTAGCAGCTATTTTAATCTTTACATCAAATCTTAAGTCATGATTTTTTAAAACATTAGCGTGTTTGAAAACAATAACTTGAACCATTCTTTTCTATTATCACTGAAAATAATAATTTAATGTATTCTATTATCACATTACTTAAATACATGTAGTCACAAGCACAAGGTGAAATTCGTGAATTCTTGACTAAATTGAGGGAATTAGTAGTGCTTATAAGTTTCAAGATGTAGTACTTGTTTCAATGTTTAAAGGAAAGAGGTCAGTTAATGTTTTGTCATGACTTGTTCAAATTTACAAAATGTTCTGCAAGAGAATTAGACATTTTGCACTGAATTTCACAAATTGTTGACTATCTATAATGGTCGAATGAAACTGACATACTAACAATTATTATCAAAAGTCAAATACAATTACTTAGTACTGAGTTTTTGGTTTTATTGAATAATAATTGATTCCATTTTATTTAATGATCATAATATCTGTAACCAGCAAAATTCCATCATACAGGATAACAAAGTTACAATTTCCTACATGTTCTCATTTTCAGGAGAAAATATTAAGCATCGCAAACATGATGTTGTCAGTGGCAGTGTTGGCAGTGATATGATGTTGGTGGTGGTGGTGTGGGTAGTAATATGATGTTGTCAATGGCAGTGTTGGCAGCGATATGATGTTGTCGGTGGCAGTGTGGGTAGTAACATGATGTTGTCAGTGGTGGTGTTGGCAAGGGACATGATGTTGTCGGTGGCGGTGTGGGTAGTAATATGATGTTGTCAGTGGTGGTGTTGGCAGCGATATGATGTTGTCAGTGGTGGTGTGGGTAGTAATATGATGTTGTCAGTGGCGGTGTTGGCAGCGATATGATGTTGTCAGTGGCGGTGTGGGTAGTGACAACTCAATATTAAAATTTTCTTAAGATTAGTAGGCTTTTTACACATTGACTCATCAATGTGGATTCCACCTTCCAGGGGGTGGGAAGACAAAAAGCTGGCTCCTAATTTCTACATATTTAAATAGGATTAAGAGCCCATACACAATGACACATGGTTATTATCTTTATATGTATCTTGGTAATGCTGCCATTACTCAATAATTAAATTTGTTTTAGACCAACATTGCCACTGTTTCTGTCCATACCTCTGTGGCCCCGTCCCGAGGTCATAACTTGAAACCCTATGAAATCACCACCCCATAAGCCAGTACACACACTTTCATGGCATGAAAATAAGCAAGTAATTTAGGCAGCCAAAATTGGAGTGTGTGTCTCTTACCACCCCTCAGTACATATGTATTAACAGTGAAACTGTTCATACCTTCCCTTCTAAGGCAGTATATACTAACTTGACATTAAAAGAGGAATTAATTTATGCAGAAAGCACAGATTGCTCGATCTGCCCTCAAGATTATATTTGAGTGTATATGAGGGTCTGGTAACATCATTCTGAAGCAAATATTCATCGATAAGTGGAACGAAATTGCTATTGATGTTAGTATTCGCTGTCAGTTGGTCCAAACCCTGTCGATAAATTCCACAGCATCGTCATCGCATAGCTGATCAGGATCCATCATGTATCTCCAGCCATTCATGATATTGATACTACATATTTGAATGAGAAGCAGAAATATTCTGCCACTCCTTTACAACTGTGTCACCTCTGACTTTGACAACTTTAATGTTACCGGGGTTTATTTTTTTTTTTTTTTTTACACTGAACAAGTTGCATTTGAGTTAGCCACACTCATTTCTCACTGTACTTTTTATTTTTGCAAGCTAATTTTTGCTAAGAGCAACCGTAACTTTGGGATATGACATTATTTCAAATTGTGTTCAATTACGAATTTTCCACAAGCATTCCAATGACCCTCTTTGGCCAACTGTGTGTTTTCAACAGCAGAATCTTATCTAAAAGAACCACAGAATGCATCACTAACCAACAATGTGGATATCAGTAACAGGTGTACGAAAGTGCATATCGAATGGACCGCTTAGCCAGGTCCAAGTGTTCCAATGAAAATTAACAAAACAGGTACATAGCATATTCTTTCTGGGAGATCTGCAGACCCATTCAACATTTTTGTGCCAGTGAATCCATGACTATAGCTTGTGATATGCATGTGCAACACGACTGTTTACTAAGTCAAGCAAACTTTCTTCAGATGGTTCCTGTTGGTTGTTTAACGGCAAAGAAACTCCAGACACTCCTGACTTGTCAGATATCATCACACTATGAGTTTGTCTGCCACGCACTCTATATATATCATGAAACACCACAACAACTTACCTTGGTACGCTGGACCTTATTGTGTACTTATTTGCCATGAAAACTGCTGAACATTTTGTTTTATTGAGTCTTTGCTGAATGCAAGAAATGACACTATCACTATCCTCTCTATCTTTTGTTGTTCACCTCAGTGGACATGTGGGTGTCACTGGACATTTCAGTGTCTCTTGTTATTTTGGTATTGCTGGTGATTCAGTCAATGTCAATGATATAAAAGTTTTGTGCACACTATTATATAGCTTTCAGATTTCTTGTTATATTCCTCACCGATATTTTGGCATGCGAGCTCAAAGAGTATTCCTAATTTGATTAATTTTTCAGTTAGCTCTGGAGACATATGTTTTTAAAAAATCATGCACCTCATTTTGAGCCTCTTTGATAAACCTTTATGATGCATGTTAGCTAAACAGCAATTTTCTGTTACTGCACAAACAGACCACAGCACTAATAACTTAATCCTGTATGTATCAAACAGCATTATGCTTTCAACATGTTATATATACTCGTTGCAATAATTTAATATAAAATTCTGACACAAATGAAGCTATACTCCGCTCAGATTTGTATTTGTCTGAGATGCTAGACCCTATCATGCACATCGAATATACGAACAATGCTGTTACTAAAAATAAATGCTACTGACGATGCCAAGTCTCAATCATAATCACCAGTGACGTTAATGAGACTATTCATAAATATGTCTTACTGCACCCACTGGGATTCGAACCTGGCACCTACTTGGCATACAATATTAAAAATTTGTTAGCAGTTGCAGGAAAAAAATGTTTTCAGTAAATATGGTCTTATTACTTCAGTTAAATTAGTATATTTTTGGTTAGGGTCAGAGATCAACCTCATTAGACAGAGCAAGTAGCTTTCTTCTGAAGGTATCATAAACATTCTTTAAAAGCCTTTCTGAAGGTATCATAGACATTCTTTAAAACCCTTTCAAATCCATTATGTAATTAAAAAAATATACCAACATTCTAATATTAGAAAGTTCTTTGTAATATTAAAATAACATGTTTCACCTTTTGTGGCCTCATCCTAGTCCTTTTATGTCAAATACTATAGTGAATTCTTCTCACAATGACAAGCCAGTGGGGGGGGACTATGCAAATTAGCTTATGAATTATGACCCAGGAACAAGTCCATAGGTGGATAGTAAGAGTGGTATTTCTATCAGACAACATGTAGATGTAATTATAGGATGGGGATCTCAATGGTTACAAAGTTATGACCCCAGGACCTCACCTACAGACACATGAAAATATTCTGATTGCATAAATTGATTTCTCTTTAAATAAAGATGGGGCGACAATCTAATGAATAAAATAAGGGTGGCCAGAAGTCTAGAAATAATGACAGGTTATGGCAGGGGGGGCATTATTGCTAGCCTTCTGAACACACTTATTTCATTTGTTAGACTTCACCCTCCCCCACCCATCTTTTTTTTATCTGGTAACCTGGCCCTTTCTGTTTTGTTCTCGCAGCAGTTTCAGCACTCCTCAATTGACTTCTATGTGCCAATATGCCAATATGAGACTTTAAGTTCATGACTGGAATCAACAAATGTACCATTTAAGGTTGGATAAGATGCCCAAAAATAAGTGAAATGTTTTTGGGTTACCTCAGATGCAGGAGGTCGTGAGTTCGATCCCCAGCCGAGTCATACCAAAGACTTACAAAAATGGTACTAACAGCTACCTCGCTGTGCACTCAACATTAAGAGGTTAGTGTTAGGACTGGTCGACCTCGTGTCAGGATAATGTGACTGGGTGCTAGACATCACTATAAACTGCCACATTGCAGACATCGTAGCGATATGATTAAAAAATTGTTAAAGCTACATAAAAATCCAAATCACATCACATCACGTATTTGGGTTAGACATTATTCAAAATAGATTGTAGTAAACAACATCAGTTGTAAACTAGTTTCCAGACAAATCAATAAAGTCAGATATGTGCTAGAAAATCTCGACTAATCCCAGACTAATCTCAACTAATTCCAGACTAATCTCAACTAATCCCAGATTAAACATACTGTATTAGAGCACTTTTAGTTGTTGGGATCATGCAAAGCTTAGTGAGAATTTAAACTGTATTGCATGAAATAGTCAAATCTTCTTGTGTGAACAGCAGTAAAGGTAAATAAATTCCTTCAGATATACTTGTATGCTTTGCAGTTAAAGTTTGCAAGGGTACATATAAGCTTTTGTGTTATACATTTTAATTTTGTAAATTCTTACAGCCTTGTTTATTGTAAAGTGACACTAAAATAAATCACCATTTATAAGAATTGCACATGCTTTGCGCTGACTTCATTAAATTTATTATTGGTGGAGGGATGCGGGACTGTTACCCTGTCACTTTAAAACATTTGCTGGAACAATGCATATACATTATACTCATATGAAATAATTGGACAATACAGTCATCGTGCCCAAAATTAGATCACTATTACCTGGTTGCCTCTTGCATACATGTATTGGAAAATATATTATGAAATGATCATTTGCCGTGACATTCATTCATGAAATCAATGTATAAAGTTTGATGCATCCACAAAATACAAAGGTTTACAAGCTAAATTGACTGATAAACTGACAGAGTTAGTTAATATTAAGATACCGCATAGTTTTTCATCAATGTTCACACCAACCATAAAAACTCCCCTTTAAAGTATTGCTTAGAACACTATACTATCAATTAAGTACTCGTGTACTGTACATTATAATAAATTAGTTCATCCACTTAACTTTGTACTGTATTAATCTTTACAGTCATGAATGATTCATATACAGGTGGAGATGATACTACCTCAACATGATAGTCAAAATGGTTGTAAAGGTAAGCAAAATTAGATGCTAAAGTCACATTTCATAAAGATTCTATTTTGATCACCATCTTTTAATATCATGCATCTTCTGTGTATTTCTGTAAAACAAAAAGGCTATAAAAAAGAAAAAGTGAGGGTGCTTTCTTGCATTGATAAATTGAATATGCTTTTAATAAATACTTTAATTAGCCACTGAAAGTTATCTCTCTTATTACGGTCATGTGATACATGTAAAAGTTACCGCCATTAACACAGCTGATGTTAAGATTGGAAGGAGTTGAACAAAACAGTGTTGATGAAGGTCGGGATTATTTTATAAGCTGGTTACAGTATTTTCATCTATATCTCAAAATTTATTTAATTTTCATCTATATCTCAAATTTTTATCTAATTTATTGTGTTAACAGCAAATACTCTGGAATGAGGAATGAATTAATATTTAGATGAAGAAAAACAATTATTTTTAAAAAAAATAGTGTGGTAAAGAATAAGAAGTTATTTTATCAAAACATTTCATTTTATAGATCACATTTCCCTGTATTTTACCAATTATATCACATGTGGAATATATACGTTGGTGTGAATTAAATAAATATAAATTGCAACATCAATACATGGACCCAAGTTATTCAGCAGATAGTATCGTCTGTACTTGTAAGTCGGATCCAATGGCAAACCACACAGATCCTGATCTACCTTCACATAATGCACAGGCAGATCTTTATCTCTTTTGTTTGTTAGTTGATTGATCCTAACAAACTCCTTAAGCCCAAATCTTCTAATGCAGATATGATCTATGAAGTTTGATGTTAGATCTGACTTAATGGGCATAACAATAACGATGAGAAATGAGGTCATTTGTTTCCTTGTTCATCCAGTTATTCCTGTAATGGCAACTTGCCTAGATTCACTTGTTTTCAATAACCTAGCAATGAATTGCACTCTGCACCATCATCACTAAGTATATATCTCTGATAACTGGTGATCTACTATAAAATTTTGGATATTATCTGCTGCTTCAATCATTTCAGCAGACACGTAGTGTGTTATGCGCTTCAGAAAATAGTTCGAGATATTTTAGGGCCAGTGTTGGGCAGGAGAGTTCCAAAATATCAAAAGCATTCTGACTTTCCTCAATAGGGCACCATAGCTAAAGTCTATCTGTCTATTTACTCAAAGTGTGCATAATACCCAATAAAATGTGCGCAAGAACAAAACGATGGTCAAATTTCAAGTGATTGTACATTTGTGTGTTTATGGATTTTATGGGACGTTTAGCCTGAGGATCTTAAAAACCCAGACCCCACACCCCGATGATCTAGTACTAATATTAGTACCCTTACTCGTACCTCGTGGACAGGGTACTAACATGAGCATATAGTGTTAATGGAGCAAGCCGGGTGTGAATCACACCCGGCGCTCTTTTAGCCTAATAATAACACTTTAAACAAATTCCTTGCATATAATCCAATAAATAGAGTAGTCCTCTTATTTAATACCGGAAGTATCGAAAATCATTGTAGAAATAGTTGTAAAATCTCGTTTACTTTTTTCAGCCGATATTTTCGTTTAGATCGTCTGCCATGTTATTTCAAATAATGATTACTTCCGTTCTCAGCCTCGTTTGTTTGTGTGCCATATTAGGACATTGACGCCTTATTTGGAAATGTAAACAAATCGTAGTAAAAATTTGGCGCCGTTTGGGTCAGAAAATCTGCGCATTAAAAGTAAATACGGTTTATCGGCAACTTTGAAATTCAACCAAGAAGCGATTATTCGCACTTGATTGACAATAATATAGCGTAGAATATCCAAAATATGTTCTGGCAAGCCATACGTAGAAAAGGGGTCACGGCGAGAGTCTCGCGTTGTCTGTCATGGTGGACAGGATAAGGTTAGAGTAACCATACCAATTTATTTTATCGTGTAAGGGCTTAATAAAGTCAAAATAAGCCAAACTTCTTTCACAACATGATTATACTTTTGTAGTTGATTTCTACACTGTTTGTTTTTCTGACTTTAGTGATGTTTTTTTTTTTTGCTCCATTACATGATATGGGATCAGTTCGTAGCCTCAGCCACAACAACTCAAGTTGAGGCTACGACATCGTAGCTACCCGATGATCCAGCCCGGTATTTGGCCCCATTACATTATTTTGTTATTATCACTTGCTTAGATTAACATAATATTTGTCTTTATTATGATTATTTTTAAAATTCTTCACAAAGTAACTACACGTGTTTTACAAAACGTAATTTTTGTCCATTTAGGAAGTGTTAAGTTTTTGTACATTGTTTACTCGTTAATTTTGGATGTACGTATGCATTGCATGCAGTGTGCAATATCATAATGCATATGAGTAGTGTAGTGGGGCACCCTAGCGTCAATGGGAATTAGCATTACAGACAGGGTCCCGGCACTCTAGCGTCAAGGGAAATTTAACATGGGGGGGGGGGAAAGCCGGGCTCTCTGGTGTCAAGGGGAATTTAACATGGGAATATATTTTGGGCCTGTCTAGCGTCAAGGGGAATTGAACATGGGAATATATTTTGGGCCTGTCTAGCGTCAAAGGGAATTGAACATGGGAAAAAGTCTTTGGGCAACTCTAGCCTCAAGGGGAATTTAACATGGGATTATAGACATAGATACAACATATTTTTTTTAAAAAATTTGTTTGAAAGGCAATGAAAGTCAAGGTCTTTTCGAGGCATGGGAGTGGCCCTGAAAAGGGCCTTTGGTTTTCTTCTTCTTCTTCTTCTTCTAATTTCTTCTATTCCTCCACCAGCTTCTTATTTTCTCTCCTACACTTTTTCTCTTCTTTTCTTTTCTTTCTTCCTCCTTTTTCTTTTTTTTCTCCTCTTTCTGCTTCTCCTCCTCCTCTTTCTTTCTCTTCTCATTTTCTTCTTCCTTTTCAATTTTTTCATTCCAAGCTCTCATCCTTATCCTTTCCTCTTCATCCTCCTTTATTTCTTTCAGCAGATCACTGATTATTTCCTTTAGCTTTTTGATGCTGTTGATCTCCATTTTTATTCTATGTGGACTATACGAATAGCGATCCTCGTCCAGTTTTATTAACATTTGCTCAATCATGCCCAAATTGTCCAAAACGTCTTGTAACTTCTTCATTTTATCAAGGTGGTTCGAAGCCATCTTCTTTATTATTCTTTGTAGAATGGCTCGAACGATGAACGTTGTGGGTTCTTAGATAAAAAGCGCGGACATGAAGGAAAACACCCCCTACTTTTCTCTTCTCATATTATCTACTATCCACACAAACGTAATGAGACAGCAAAAAACTTAACCATAATCTACTATCCACACACGGTAAGCAGCAAAATCAAACCCAAAATATACTATCCACACGACAAGCAGCAAAATCAAACCCAAATCTACTATCCACACACTTGAAGCAGCAAAAACATAACCATAATCTACTATCCACACAAACTTACAATAGCACTTACAAAATCCAATAATCTACTATCCCCACATACGTACGTGAGCGCTTACAATCACACACACACACACACACACACACACACACAGGAATTACCTACATTAGGAGGACCTTGTAAATCCACATACATTAGGAGGTCCACCTCAAGGAAAGCGTTTATGCGCTTCATTTATAGCGGATTGTGTTTGATTTTAAACGAAAACATATATCAGGGTCTAGATGTTTTCAAAAACTACATTTTTATTTTGTTGATATGATGTGTTTTCCACGTATATTGGGGGATGACACACATGTGGTAAATGGCATACACTACGGGGACAGAAATTTACACACCTGTAGTTCACTACACTTAAGAGGACTTAGCAGAATTACCTCCTCCTTGTCCAAGGGAAAATTTCAGAATTCCGTTTGCTTCGTAAATTTTATTTATTTAATTGATTTATGTTTCCAACTTTACTTGGTGTAGTATAAATAAAAACAGAAACAACACAATATATAAGTATATACATTATTCCTATATTTGTTTTACTTTAGTATAAGCCATTCCGATGACTATAAACGACCCAGTAAGAGCAAAATATCGCTTATCGTTTTACAATTTTATTAGAAAATTTAAAACTTTAAGAATGTTATGGATCCAAATAAGACAATAAAAACATGCGATTGCACAACAATAAATTATTTTGGCAGCATCATATTTTAAAGATTTGTCAATTTAAGACTATACATTACTTGAGAAAGGGGAAATCAAGAGTGTTAAAAATAAGGCAGCCAGAATCGTAACCAATACAAAAAATTTAGTAACTATTGAACATTTATGTCGAGAAAAATAAGGCTGGATAATCATGGATCAAGACTACAAAAACACTAACTTACATTTCTATGCAAAATGGCAACTGGCTCAAGGCTTCTTTAATTATAATATATCCGATTGCACCAGTTGTTAGTGACATAGCTTATGACGTAAATAGCTTCCAATCAATACAAGCTGGAGTAAGAGTCTTTACTACAACTTTTTCTTCCTTCATTCATCCGACAGAGAAACACATTATCTCTCAAGACTCGTTAAAGCGATTCCATTAATAAAAAGACCATTTAACAATCGTGAAAATCATGTTCCCAGACACTGTCATTGGGTGGAATGAAATATCAGTTTTTTCCTCCTCGACTTAATACAAATTTCGTCTCAAGTAATGAACACACATTTAAAAAGTATTTAATTAGATCACCTCTATATTGATGTTTAATTGGAGAAAGTACACAACACATATTTTTCTCTTACGAATATTACGTAGAACAAGGTCATGTAATGTCCCAAACCCTACTCCATGTGGTAAATTAACTTTAGATATATTTAATATGGTGATACAATGCTCCCATATGAAATAAGCATTAATGTATTTAGGTCAGTCCAAATTTGTTTGATAGTCATGTCTCGAACAACCAAACGTTTGCTCAGAAATCAGCCCACCAAACAAACGATATTTGTTTTTGATGAACCGAGTTTTCGGCTATCTGCCTGTCTTTGTTATGGTATCTTTCTTCAGTTTAAAATCTGTTATAGAAGGATAGAAAGGATCTTATTGCATGTGTATAAAACAGTGCTGAAATTGATATCTCAGTATGATTTTGTTTTTCATTTCTTCACTGTGTTTACATGTTTGGGGGGGGGGGGGCGAGTGGCCGAGTGGTCAAAAACGCTGTCCGTTACGGATCATTGCCATCTCACTTCTGTCTGCGTCTGTTCGAGTCTCGGATTCGGCTAATGTGGGAATGTGAGAAAGCTTGCCAGTAGCTTCTCGTGGGTCGGTGGTTCTTTTCGGGGATTTTTCCGGGTTCTTCCTCCACCATTAATACTGGCCGCCATGTATAGCCTATCGTGTGCTGAAAAATGGCGTTAAACCCTACAACAACATCAACAACAACAACAACAAAATGTTTGAAAGTGATTTATACCGTAGAAACTTAATAATTATTAACTTAGGATCTATAACTGTATCATTTCTAGAAAGACAGCTCAAGTGGTCTAGTTGTTAGAGCGTCCTCTTTGGATGCGGAAGGTCGCGGGTTCGAACCCCGGACGAGTCATACCAAAGACTTATAAAAATAGTAAACAGATGTCTCACTAGGCGCTCAGCACTAACACCTTAGTGTAAAGACTGGTTGGGCTGTTATCAGGATAACGTGAATGGGTGGGACATAATGATACATGTCTGCGGCATGATCCCCCAGTGCTAGACATCACTATAAAATGCCACAATGCAGACAGCATATGTGTATATATATATATATATATATATATATATATATATATATATATATATATATATATATATATATATATATATATATATATATATATCTGAACTAGTGTTAAAGGGACGTTAAAACCCCACATTGCACACACTCATTTGAAGAAGAATGCGTGTCCATTAAGTAGCTATAACAAATATTCTATTGCTGTGTATTTTATTGATCCTTTTTGATTTTCTGTTGGAGTTAGCTTGACCTGGCCCACATTGAGATATCGTTCTGCTGTGCAGTCAATCCTTTCGCGTTTCACCACCAAGGGTCCGTATCTTTTTCCAGAGAGATTATGTTCATTTATTATGCAAATAAAGATCGTAATGTGTTAATTATCAAAGTATTATATGTGCGTTTTTATTGTACCTTCTGTGCCGCACACGAGATGGTATAATTAAAAGAAAAATGCACGTGCGCTCGTGCTGTACTGGCGCCCCCTACGCAGATGCTTGTGATTAAAACACTGTACAAATTTACTCGTAACCATACATGAGATGATATTGATTAAAATTTACAAGTGCGATTGTGATGTACGCATTCCCCTACACAAACACGTGATATAGCAAGTAGGTATATCATTATATAACGACAGTGTGGTAGTTAGCAAATTTGAGAAAGATACTTCTTTATTCAGACCCCATACCAAAAATAAAGAACTATTCTACAATTTACGCTAAACTAAATTAAATTCACTATTTTGTTTCCAGCATGGTCGGAATATGTTTAAATGTGTTAAAATGTTTAAGTTTCATATTTGGAAACAATATGTATTATGGCTAAGTATATCTAAGAAGGAAATAAGATATTCTCATAGATTCTAATTTTGTTGGTGTATTTGTTACGTCTCAAAATATATAAACCATCATTTGCTATCTCACGATTATAATCCGTATGTATGTCAGTCACCACTTCAACAACAACAACCCCATTTTGGGCGGAGACACTCCTCTGACTTCCAGTAACCCCTCGGACAGCCACAGAACTCTGGAATTATGAACAATAACAACCAATTTTACTTAACCTTACCCAGTGACAGTTCTATGGAGGTGTTTCCCAACAACACTGTGTGCTGTTACACGGCCAAATTACCTCAGGCCATCCAATTAGATCACGAAGCCCATTGGGAAGTGGCTTTGGTAGAAATGATTTACCCAACACAAATCAAAACATCACTGAAACTCAAAAAAAACACTTTTGACGTCGAAATTCTGGACCAAACAGTGCAGCAAACCATGATTACCACTAATCAACATAAATCACTTCCGAAGGACACAGTACCCCGCAGCAGTGACACTTCTCCTCCTTTTTATATTTATCACTTTAAAATTAACTCAGGCCATTATTTTAGTGGTCAACATCTGGTAGAGGCAATCGCTGACAAATTCCATGCAGCATTTGACAAAGTTCTGACCACACTAAAAAAACGTGTCACTATTGAGTACCATAAAGTGTCTCGTCGTCTACTAATCAAATTTGAAAGTGAGGAAAAAAGTATACGTATTATATTTTGCCCTGAATTGTATGACATTTTGGGTGGAGACCCCAATATGGTCACGGATAAGGAGACCAAAAGGATTAACATAGCAGACATTGACAACAACGGACATTTTGCGAGGTATTTTCGTTTCCTGGTAGAACTGAACCAGGGACTGAATTTGATCTTTGTGTACTCCGATGTGGTGGAGTATAACGTGGTGGGACACACCTCCGTACCGTTACTGCGTGTCATTCCTTTCAAAGTGAATTCTGCCACGACCAATGACCAGGAAGGTGGAAACACTTATCACGGTCACCGCGAATTTGTACATCCTCATTATTTGCCCGTCAGCAAGTCTTATTTGGACAATGTCAACATTGCTATAAAAGGAGATCTGGGACAAAATATTCCATTCACCAAAGGAAAAGTCACGGTGAAACTCCATTTTCGAAAACGGTTCTCTAACGACTCGTAAGTCATGTATCCAGTGTACCGAGGTGTTGCTCGACAGCGAGGACACGGTTTAGGAGATAAGTTGAAATCAGCCTTTCGTTCGGTGGCTCCAGTGTTGAAACCGATGGTGACACGCGGATTGCACACCTTGAAAGATGCCGCGTTGACGCACGGCAAAGAATTTCTCCAAAATGTCATCATCGACAAACAAAACCCCAAAGAAGCCTTCTTGAGAGCAGGCAAAAAATGTCTTGTTGCAAACGGCCAAAGACATTTTGGGTCGACGAGAAACACCTATAAATGCCCTGAACGCTAGCGAGTCAAGCATTCCAGCTTCCCTGAAGCTACAGCAAGGACAAGGCAGAAAGAGACGACGAAGAAAACACCCTTTTACAAGACTTCACACGTCTAAAGCTAGAAAGACAAAGAAAAGAAGAACTGTTCGAGACTTAGACGTTTTTGATTATTAAAATATTGAGAAACAGAAAAATGATGCACCGAGAGTCATGCGCCTGTTCTAAGTCGGAACTGGATCTGTTTGCCATGCCACCCACCATGATGACGATGCAAGAATCCCAATGGGTGGAATTTCACCCTGTCTCCTCATTGACATATTCCGCTCCCATCGAGTTTGAAATCAAAGGACAGCCCGAAGATTACATCGATCTGAAAAGCAGTTACTTGTACTTGAAAGTCAAAGTTCTCGATAAGGGAGGAGAAACTATAGTAGACGAGAAAGTAGCTCCCGTCAACAATTTCATGCATTCCTTGTTCAGCTCAGTGGATTTGTACTTGAATAACAAACTAGTCAGTAGCAGCATGGATACTTACCCTTACCGTGCCTACCTGGAAAATCTCTTGACGTACGGAATAGACGCCAAGAACACCCATCTCCATGCCTGCGTGTTATGGGAACCTGATGATGCGGGCGAGTTTAACGAAACCGAAACTGATTCATCCACAAAACACAATGCGGGATTTGTAGAACAAAGAGAGAAAATATTAAATGGACAGAGTCTAGAACTGATGGATCGTTTGCATTTGGACATGTGGCTGCAAGAGAAATATTTGCTGAACGGTGTAAATGTCCGCTTGAGAATGAATCGCAGCAGTACCGCTTTCCATTTGTTGGCTGATAGTGCTGCCGTCAATCCCAAAAGCAAAATCGAGGAGGCCAAACTCTACGTACGACGCGTGGAAGTGTTACCTAAAGTGAGAAATGACATCAGTAACACTTTGAGCAGAACGACCGCCAAGTATCCAATACGACGTGTGGAAGTGAAAACGTTCACCATTCCCGCTAGCCATCATTCCATGATCGAAGATCATCTGTTTCAAGGACAGTTACCCAAGTGTTTAATCCTTGGTATGGTCGAGAATTCAGCCTTCAACGGAGCCTTCACTGAAAATCCTTTCAACTTTCAACACTTTAAGGTGAAGAAAATCGAAGTCAGTCGCGATGGCAAGACCTTGTGTACCAGACATTTCGAACCTGACTTTGAGAAGATGAATTACTTGAGATCATACTTGTCCTTGTACGAAGCCACCGGACAGTTAGGAACCAACAGCAGTCACGGCATTACGTACGAAGATTACGCAAGAGGCTGTGCTTTGTGGGCTTTTGATTTCACCCCTGACCAGGGCAGTGACGAGGGACATTTCCACCCTATAAAATCTGGCCAGATTCGTGTGGAACTTCAGTTTGCAAAAGAGCTGCCAGAGACAGTAAACGTCATCCTGTATGCAGAATTCGATAATACGATAGAAATCAACAGTTTGATAGAAGTCATTCTAGACTATTAGAAGCGATGGAAGACTGTTATTCCTCTTTACCTAGTGGAGAAACTTTGGACATGGAATGCGAGAAGACCATGGAAGAAGAATCCCAAGACAAAGACGAAGAAGTCATGATGAAGTCCCGATAGCCAGAACAAGATGCCCATTTAGTCTCCTGTTTTGCTACAGTCCTGGCAGAAAAAATGAAGGAATTAATCAAGGAAGATTGCTATGGATGTCACAACGATCATCCCAGTCAAATTCAACAAGATAAATGTCTGATGTTGAGTCAAGAAGAAAAATTGGAAGAGTATCTGGACGAAGCTTGGGGTCTCATCTCGAAAGAAGTCGTGTTGCATCAGTGGTATAAAGGCTTGTGTGAACATTCTTGTCCTCCATTAATGCCTCTGGAGATCCGTCGCATCGAAACTCTCGTGAACCAGGGTCCGAAGTCGGAGCTAAACGCCTTTTACTTGTCAGACATTTTCCAAGAGAAAGTCAGGATCGAATTGATCACTTATCATTACCTGTGAAGAAAAAAACAACAACACAAATAAATGGATACCTGGGAACTTTATTATATTTTGAACCACAGTTCGTACACTGTTTCCTGGAATCCTGTCGTATGTGCTAAAGATGAACTCCCTCATCGCAAACCTCAAGACCATCAAGCTTATGTGATCAACACGGATGACAGTCATCTCCGAGGAACCCACTGAGTAACCGTCTACTTTCCTCAAGAAGGATGTGTGGAATATTTCGATTCGTATGGATTGCCTCCTTTGGAAGACGATATCATTGCCTTTATGAGAAGAAATGCTCAGACCACATGATTCAATAATGTGAAATTACAAGGCACAGATTCCTTGGTGTGTGGACAGTACCGCGTGTATTTTCTGCATCATTGCAGTCTGGACTATTCTTTAGAACATTTAGTGACTCATTTTGATCCTCGTTCTTCTTCTAGAAACGATGTGAAAGTAGATCGATGGTTTTGTGACCATTATACTTATCTTTTGTCTCAAGCTAGGAAGCATAGTGTCCATCAATGGCCTAATGACTTGCAACAGTAGAAATCACAATTTCATTCACAACGTTGTCAGCCCTGTCCAAAATAGTGTTAGTGATTTGAGAAAAAATATTTGTTATTTAAAAAAAATGTTTAATGTTAAATTGAATAGTTATTGTTAAAATGTTATAGTTACTTCTTAGTGTTAAGTGATTTTGAATAAAAATGTTGTGTTTTGAAGAAAAAATGTCTTTGTGGTTTGTTTGGCTATAGGTATCCTGATTCATGCTCTTTGACTTCTTACTATCCCTCCAATGACACTCATTGAACGTTCCAACTCGAAAACCGTGTAGGGATGTTTTCCTTCATGTCCGCGCTTTGACCATAAAACCGGGGTAGTCTCTAGTCTGACCATCCATTGTCGACTCATCCTCCTACGAAGATGTGCTCCAGACTAGCTAAGCTAAACGAAGCCTAAGTGAACTTGCATAGGGTCAGACACAGTCTGATACCAAAGCCTGAAGAGATAGAGAATGTTAGAATGTTAAAAGTCACTGAAGACCTGATAGAAGAGCTCTTCAGAGAAGAAATTAACAGGGAGAAAGAAGAATGGACAGAGAAGTACAGACTTCAGAAACAGCCGAGAGAGCAGCAACAGCAACAACAGCAGCAGCAGCAGCAGCAGCAACCTGAACCTGACAGAGGCTTTGTCGACTGTCGTATCGATACCAAAGAGTTCTTCTTCTCTTTCCGAAGAAGCAGACTTTATCCTGGGAGAAAGCCTATCGTCAGAGGAGGCCACAATCTTAGAACCTAAAAGATTGCCATGGCTTCAAGTTCACACACAAAAAACAGCCCTTTTCAGGGCTACCCCCATACTCTAGAAAAGAAATAACAATCGATTGCCAATAATAAGTTTTAAAAAAATAGAAGTACGTGTATAAGCAGATGAATTCTTTATCTTGCTTGGAAAGTGTGTGTGTGTGTGTGTGTATAAGTATTTTATTTAAGTGTGTTTGGTCATGATCTAGGTAATATAAGTTTTGGGTCTTAGGGGGATGTTTTCCTTCACGTCCGCGCTTTTCGTATAAATTACAAAACTAGTCGGTAGTCTGGCTACCCATCATTGACCTGTTAACAACAAGACAATGAACACAAGACTAGCTAAACTGTTAGAACTCCAGATGCACCTGGAATATGCCAGGCGCCTACTGAATGAACTGGCCGCGGAGGCCATTGTGGAAGAGGAAAGAATAAAGAAGGAGGAGGAGGAGAGAAAACAGAAGGAAGAGGAGGAAAAAAAGAGAGAGATCAGGTGTCACCTTATGATGAACCCTGTGTGCAAGGTGACACCTGAGGCAAGGACATCTCCCCAGCCTGTAGCTGCACCACAGCCACAACCACAACAGGAGGTAAGGATGCCAATTCATCCTAGAATTAGAAATAGAAGAAGAGAAAGGGAAGTCTTCACTATTCCAGAGACAGAAGATTGGAATAGTGAAGCCACTCAACACGCCTCTGCGCTTCCAGCGACAAGGGTGAATTGGCAAGGAGACTGGAGTCGGAGATGCGTGTGCGGTGCCAGACCAGGAAGGTGCCAGCATTAGATCCGTGCATCTGGAGTTCAAACAAACAGCCCTTTTCAGGGCTACCCCATACTCTAGAAATGAAATAGTAATCTATTTGCCAATGTGTGAATGTGAAAATAAACACAGACTCCTTTTTTCCTGGTGTGATTGTATGTGTTTGTGTGTGTGTGTGTGTGTGTTTGTTGTTGTTGTGTGTGTGTGTGTGTGATTGCAAGCGCTCACGTACGTATGTGGGGATAGTAGATTATTGGATTTTGTAAGTGCTATTGTAAGTTTGTGTGGATAGTAGATTATGGTTATGTTTTTGCTGCTTCAAGTGTGTGGATAGTAGATTTGGGTTTGATTTTGCTGCTTGGCGTGTGGATAGTATATTTTCGGTTTGATTTTGCTGCTTACCATGTGTGGATAGTAGATTATGGTTAAGTTTTTTGCTGTCTCATTACGTTTGTGTGGATAGTAGATAATATGAGAAGAGAAAAGTAGGGGGTGTTTTCCTTCATGTCCGCGCTTTTTATCTAAGAACCCACAACGTTCATCGTTCGAGCCATTCTACAAAGAATAATAAAGAAGATGGCTTCGAAACACCTTGATAAAATGAAGAAGTTACAAGACGTTTTGGACAATTTGGGCATGACTGAGCAAATGTTAGTAAAACTGGACGAAGATCACTATTCTTATAGTCCACATAGAATAAAAATGGAGATCAACAACATCAAAAAGCTAAAGGAAATAATCAGTGATCTGCTGAAAGAAATAAAGGAGGATGAAGAGGAAAGGATAAGGATGAGAGCTTGGAATGAAAAAATTGAAAAGGAAGAAGAAAATGAGAAGAGAAAGAAAGAGGAGGAGGAGAAGCAGAAAGAGGAGGAAAAAAAAGAAAAGTTGGAAGAAAGAAAAGAAAAGAAGAGAAAAAGTGTAGGAGAGAAAATAAGAAGCTGGTGGAGGAATAGAAGAAATTAGAAGAAGAAGAAGAAGAAGAAGAAAACCAAAGGCCCTTTTCAGGGCCACTCCCATGCCTCGAAAAAACCTTGACTTTCAAAAAAAAATTTTTTTTAAAAATGTTGTATCTATGTTTATAATGCCATGTTAAATTCCCCTTGAGGCTAGAGTTGCCCAAAGACTTTTTCCCATGTTCAATTCTCCTTGACGCTAGACAGGCCCAAAATATATTCCCATGTTCAATTCCCCTTGATGCTAGACAGGCCCAAAATATATTCCCATGTTAAATTCCCCTTGACGCCAGAGTGCCAGGCTTTTTTCCCCCATGTTAAATTTCCCTTGACGCTAGAGTGCCGGGACACTGTCTGTAATGCTAATTCACATTGATGCTAGGGTGCCCCACTACACTACTCATATGGCTATGCTTACTGTTTCATACTTTGATGAGGGCTTGATTTTTTTTTTTTTTTTTTTAAAGTGTTTTCTCTTGCGAGTTTTCCTGGTAAAGATTTGGCTATATCTCAAATACTGTTAAAATCAGTTTTAATTCCGTTTGGCATATGATTTATACATGTAATTTGGGTTGAAGAGTATACAGTGGCCCACACTTTGGATGTGTATTTCTCAAAAGACTACTGAATCCACTTAGTCATTGTCACTTCCAGGCCATCAGAGGTAAATTGTTAGGAAAAGAAAAACTAGTCAATAACTTCTTTAGTTTTTTTCATATTGTATAATCAAATAATTATCCTTTCACAAGTTAGTATTGTTTATTTTGATGATATTTGGTTAATTTGCCCTATTTTAGTAACAGTTAAAGTTAGTGTACTTTGGACTATTTCAAGTTCATTTCTTGAGCATATAGGAGCATCCATTTTGATCAGCTGTTTGCTTTAAGCAGTTCTTCTCCTTATGCATGTCTCTCTTTCACAAGTATTTAATATCTGCATAGCAGTGCCAAAATGGAAGTTATTGGTTTATAATAATTTGGGACTTGTGAAGTTTGCAGTTGTTGCTTCTATCGACCTCATTAAATCGCTGAAGAATCTCATTATAAATCTGATGTAATGGCAACTGGTCCAGATTTCAGCAACAGGCCCTGATCTAGGTGCCATAAATGTTGAAACATATGTCACAACTTATGACATATGGTAGTCCAATTCTACATCAATATAATTTCAGACAATCAGATAACTGTCTGATGATAGCAATTACCACAGCTTGTGAAATTCAAAGTCTAGCATTGTACAGTGTGTTAAAGAAATAGTTGATAAGGCACTTGGCCTCACATTGCGCAGAATGAGACATAGTTGGGGAACCCAGTGCTATCCTGTAGAAACAATCTGTCAGGATTGTTTTTGGATCCCCACAATGTCAATTCTTCAAGAGATATGAATACTACAGAAAGACAAAGGTAGTTCCTGCTTTGATATGGTGGAAGAGAAGAAAACCGAGCATATAGGATGACCAAAAGACCATGGCCCCCACCACAACCTACGCCCACCTCCACCACTTCCATAAAGAATGGTACTAAGAATGCATGGGCCGAAACTAAAAGGATGTCAGGAATCTGTTGACGACTGCTAGTATTGCGGGTATCTTAATTCTTACTGTATAACGACTATGAGAATATGAAGCTACCTGAATTACAACAGTAGTACTGCGCTATGACTGCCTATGTGGCACATTCATAAAGCACTGCTTTTATATACTGGAGGTTCTATGTCCGCCTTTTACTGAAGTTATACTAAAAACCATATAGGTGCTTTTCTAAAAAGTAAGAAACGGAGTGAGTTGGCCATGTACTCGCTACCCGGTTTAGTTTTCCCAGAATCAAGTCCTGACTCTGAATGCTGCATTACTGAAACATCACACATGAAACAACAGTGGTTGTCTCACTTTTAACTGGCTTCATTAACATCCAAAATCGCAATATTTAACACTAATGTCAGCCAGAGTACATAGTACATGTATATGGTTTAAAAACATGTTCAGCAATCGATGTAGAATCAAGAACAAATAAATAGGATTTTTTTAAAAAGTAGACAAAAAAATAAAACAAAATGATCCAGGAATAAATAAATGATATAAATAAATAAATAAATAAATAAATATGATGTATGGTAAACATTTTTTGTGAAATTCTGCTGTATAATTATAATACCATCAGTCAATTAAGCAAAAACTATATATATATATATATATATATATATATATATACAAAAAAGACAAAAGTCCAGCTCATGTGAAGAAATTAAGTTTATATCTGACCTTTTGTAAGTAAAAAAATATTATCTGCAACAACAGAAAAAAAAGATTTTATATATAAATGACTTACATGCATACTTTCAACAAAGAAGTTTTGATTTATTAATGTTACATGTTACATTTCTATTCAAAAACATGTATATAAGCTCCAAATATATCACATGATAATTGTTTTTAACGAAAAAGACATCAGCCTAACAAAAGTTTGGTACAGAATATGACTGCTGCATGTTGTACCATATGTGCTCACTTATAAGTTGAACCCAACTGGAAATGCAGGCTGATATGGGTCAATGAAGTAATTCTAAGAGTTATCAGTAGAACAAAGAACATAAACCTTAATCTGCCACTGCGTTAAGCACTGTCAGGTCAGGGTTATGTTGTTTGTAGTTGTACTCAACTTATAAGTACATATACATGGTAGGTGTTAGTACAAGAATGAATGAAAAATAAATACATAAATTATGTGATTTAACAAGGAGGTAGAACTCATTACTACAATATACAAAGTGTCAGTGACATAAAATCAATGGCACAATAGGAAAATCTTGCTTCTGTTTCCAAAATGAATTATAAATCATGATATTCAGTATGTGCGACATTTATTTTATACTGACTAAAGGTGCCATTTTAAAGTGTACCCTTTACCATGATAAATCGGCAACTTGAGTTCCTTGCATCAAATGGTGACTTCATTAAAATTTGGACTCAAAGCATATCTATCCAATTACATGCAAATAACATATGAGGAAGATTATAAATATTATTGTGTGAATGTCAGCAAATGACCAACTTTTACCAAAAGCAGATTGTATTATCATGTTTCAATAAAATCATACCAGTAAGGAACTGAAAATATTTTAATTGTACACATGTTTTTAACTGATGTGAGGTTTTAAAAGTTTACTTAGGATATAATTTTTAGTCCCATTTAATTTATAATTAAATTCACATATGTAAAACATAAACACTAAACTGACAATGAATTTCCAACTTTGGCCTTTTTAATCCTTTAAAACAAAAAATCAAAAATCACTAAGCTCAGCTTCCTTGTTTCATTGGTTTTTCTCTTACCAACCAACAATGCTGAATCTAGATAATTACTACCAGCTCTACAGTACATACATACATACATACATACATACATATATATATATATATATATATATATATATATATATATATATATATATATATATATATATATATATATATATATATATATAGGTATACACACATCATGTCTGTGATAAACACAAGGCCTCAGACTAACTGTTCTCTTTAGCTCTCATAATGTTTAATTTTTTGTTGACCTAACAGAATTTGATGCAAACTAAATTCTGTAATAGGCATGATGAAAATTATGTATCTTGCAATTCTGTGAAAAGTCTCAAATCTTGACATGCCAAGCAACACACTTGGGATTGTGTAATATTGCATAAATTGCTGCTTTCTGTTTAACCTAGTGCAAACCAATAATTGCTAATACTGTAAATTTCAGATGATAGTTTTAACTACTCAGTTGAATAAATAGTTTAATTTATACTAATTTTACTAACAAGTCATAAACATAATGTTATATATCACAGTTATTTATCACAGACATTTTTTAAAACTTCAATATGACAGTTCCAACCTTCATCTGTATAAATCATTTCACACAGATCAATACAGATCAATACAGACTTTAAATCACAATATCAGGAGTAAGGATAATAACCAAAGGCCTCACGAACATTAATAATCACCTCCCTTGAAATCGGCCATAGATGATCCTCCCATAACCCACAATCATATAACTGTATTGAAGATATAGCAATGTGATAAAAGTATAATCTCAAATATTTAGACAAAGACATTATGTTTTGGACCTTCATCTTACAACGACACCTGCCAATATTAATATCGTGGAATGTCAAACCCCAAAAAAATTTTTCCCGCTGAAGACACAATTAGCTATGTTTTTTTACTTAATACCAACATATCAACTTGAGATAAATTGAAAGAGAGCCTTTGTGAAGCATGAAGAAATCCTGTAACCAAGGCTAAAAAACATTTTGAAAACAATACGCTTCACCTTTGATATTAATGTATAATTTCCATTATATTAAAAATTACTAGATAACTGTATCATATTGGTAGATGTTTTACAAGCAGATATAAAAATCTATACGATATCAGAAAGAAAAAGCTATTGTTTTGTAACTGAGATGTGGCAATTTTATGCTGAACTGGTGCTGATCACTGTCATACATCACCACCGGTTCTTTAGCGTTTGCACTCCGAAGGCATTTATGATTTTTATTTGATTTATTGGGAGTGGCATAAAATTTAAATGGCAAGAACTATATCCCTAGCTACAAAGGTCTTTGCAATGAAACTAAGCATTGCCTCCATATCTGGAAGCCTTTTTTGTTTGACCATTTGTTGCATAATTTTCTTCAGGAGGTTGATAACTTCTTTTACAGCAAATCTGCAAACAGTATTTGCAGGAGACTATGTGACTCTTCATCTTGAAAGGAAAATTTGGGAGAATTCAGACACAGAACACTAAAATACAACTAAATGGTAACAGAAACAACATGGCATGATAGTAAATTAATACCAATGTATTACTGTATGTTCTTGCATGTAAATATCCTCTGACAATGCAACATGTGCCAGATTAGCACACATATAATTATTTTCTGATTAGTTGCTTACAAAAAGAATTTCTCCAGTTGAGATATCATTTCTATAACAGATGATTTGACATAACGAACCCCCACAAAATTGCAGTGAAATTTGTTCATCAAAACAGTATTGCAATCTGGAACAAAGAACTGGTAGAAGAATCATTAAATATAACATAGTGCTTTGCTGCATCTGAAATTTAGTTAGTTGGATTTATTAAAGATGGTTGCCACTTATTTAGGCACTGACGTACTACGTCCACCTCTTGCAGATTTAAATGTATTTTGACATTAGTGCTCTTCTCCAAATGCATTAAATGCCATGAATTTGTGTCTCATATTAAAGTTATATTGTTCTATTTCATGCATCTTTAAGTCTATAAATAGAATCTAAATGTTTTATTCCCTGCTACTTGAGTAAGTTGCCTGCCTAAGACGCCGGATGTATTCTGTGCCCCATTCACGCAGAAGACCCTCTGCATAGTTAAAAGTCCGCGACAACCTGCTGTACACAGATCGCATTTCATCATCGCTGTACAAATATTTGGCAATTTCAGTGGGCATAGGCTGTAAAATAGAAAATTATAACAGAATAAAAGATATTTGGAGGACTTAAATGACTTAAAATATTGATGAGATCAGAAATAAACTGATGTTGAATTTTATTTGAATAATATTGAATCTTGAAGGATATCAGTCTTAAACATCATTAAAACTAGATCATACTGATGTTTCGTCAGATTATGAGCCATGAAAATTCTACCTCAGCTGACATCCATGGATCAACCAATTTTAGTCAAAAGCTGCAACACAAGATTTGATGACATCACCATTGTAATCATAAGAAGCTAAAACCATGTTATGACACATCATTTTCAGCCCAAGTTCACCCTTCAGTGTATATTTCAGAGCCCCAGCTGATCACTTTTATCTATTGCATGCTTTTTTTTTGCAGAACAGCTTAAATAAGTTAGCATGCCACTCTTCATTCCCTCTCGAATCCATTTGTGCACTACATGCGAATATTGTTATTAGATTTGTCACTAACAGAATTTGTCGAATGAATCACATCATTACTTTTTGAACACTGGACAAGAATCAGAATTACAAGCGACTTCATTGACTAAATTAAAAGAGCATCTCTTAAGTCTAAACTGAATATTTGAGCATCGTTTAAACTTAACATCTTGATTATTTCAAAGAACAGTTAATGTCAGCTTTCTTAACAAATGATTCATTCCTTTCAAACTTTAGTTTGATTGGAAGACTGGAGAAATTAATGAAAAACGGCCTTTGGGTCTTTGAGATAGTCTGTATCTGTAATATCAACACTTACTAGACAGCTATAAATGTTATGATCATGACCTCATTATTATGACATCATTTTTAGCCAGGTAGTGCTTATGAACTCTCAAGCTGCTTCCATTTGGTGATCTTGCTTCTCTCAAAATGCCACTGCCACCACAATATAACTCCAACAATTTCTTGCAAGAACGCCTACCCTTGTTTCAACCTTTCTCAATGAATTCTCACAAGGCAGATGCAATTAAATTGTAAAACTTTAGACAGCCACAGTAGGTGTAATTATTAACTCTTCACCACAGTTTTATTTACTAGATTTCAATGTACAAAGGCCTGAAATCACAACTCAGAAGATGATTACTCAGAAGTCAAACAGTCTATGCAGACAGTGTTATTATTTGACCGATGTCAATGACACCGGAGAGCAGTTTAATGAACTCAATGAATTTAAACTGATGTGGCTGCTAATTCTGACTCTTACTAAGTAATGAAAATAAAATGCTTACACAGTCCTCATAGCAGTTTTATAAAGGAAGATGATAAAGTCAAGAAAAGTACAAGACTACAGGAAATCTTAACTGATCTACAACTTGAGTAAATCAAAGTCACAAGCTATAGGTTGCAGAAAGCCAATGTCAAAACTGTGCAATGCTGGAAGTAATTTACCCAGAGACACACTCTTTGTTTATATATTTGATCCTAGAAGTATATAATCTTCAACTTATGCAAATCTGTTTCATTTTTAAACAACTGTTTGGGTATTATTTTCTATCTGGTACATCTTCCCGTACCTTTGTACGTAAAGTCCTTTATATAGGATCGATATTCAAGTAAGTGTAGCACAAAAAAAAGCACAACAAACCCATACATTTTAAGTAGTTTTAGATTGCTTGAACATTTAGCTAATTTACAAGATCAATCTTTTATAAAAGTTAATGACTTCAACATTTGACAAATGATCATTTCTAAAAGTCTAAGAAATGTGAATATAATTGGTCGCTAGTTTCAACTTGTTGCTTCTACCACACCAGTTTCATTGCATCAAGTGAAACAGAATTTCTTTATACCTTTATCATTTCAATACATGCCATAACATTCATAAAATGACTTTTCATTCAAAAATGTTTCATCTACAAGATTGCATCTGAAGGACTACAGTAAATCAGGAGAGCATGTCTAATGTAATTTTTGGGCAAGCTATTTTATGTCGAACACACCTTAGGAGATTGTAGGTAATTGCACCTCATTAATCACACTAACACCTTCCTCACCATTAATATTGATGTGTCATATTTTCTACCAAACTCAACTGTAATCTGATCCATGAAAATGTTTTAAAATATATGTTCTGTAAAATACATCATGTAAATATACTTCATGAAAATATAATTCATGTAATATACATCATGTAAAATATACATCATGTAAATATAATGTAAATATAATTCATGTAAATATACATCATGTAAACGTACTTGATGTAAATAAAATGTAAATATAATTCATGTAAATATACATCATGTAAATATACTTCATGAAAATGTACTTCATGTGAATATACCTCATGAAAATATACATCATGAATTCAATGAAATTTAAAACTTGAAGCTGCACATGATGAAGATCAATGTCCAAAAAAGTGTAGAAAGAAAATAGCAGCAGAGCTTTCAAACAGTGTTAAATATTTTCCAACAGAAATATCACAGCGATGACATTTTAGGTGAAACGTTTTGGAAACTGACAAAAAGGTATATGCCTTGGACCTACTGACAGAAAACAATGACTGCATTAAGTCTGTTAACCACTGTACCACCCAAACCTAAGTCTGCAGCTTCTAGACTAGGTACATACATAAATGATTTAAAATTACCATCATGTCCCTGCTCTTTGAAGCGGAGACTCTTCGCACCAAGTAAAGAAGTGTGGAGGCCACTATCCGTAGATTCCTTTCAGCAACTTCTGTCAGTGCTTGGTTAGAGAGACCATAGTCGACCGGTTTCATCATTATCTGTAGACAAGACAGCAGTATAAATTTCAGTTACAATCACCAATGCAAGCATGTATCAGATGTCTATTCCAAAACTACGAATTATGAACACATTATTAATTGAGTAGCTCACTATTTTTGCCCTAAGCCTTGCCCATCCTCATTACATGGTAAATTCTCAACTTCTTGAAATTATGAATTTTGCTTACTGACTTACTGGTTTTAATAAATCAAAGTACTAAGAATGCTGATGTTTTTTAAGGCTGAAGTGATACTAATTTGCATAAGCTCAGTTGGAACAACATAAATCCAGAGATGTTGCTATTAAAGTCTCTCTTACCTGTCATAAACCTTTTGCTCTAAGTAATATTCGTAATATTTATCTAAATGTTGTTTAACTGATATGTCTCAAGAAAAATTTGTTATACTGACATTTTAAATATTATTTGGCAAATTATTAGTTTACTGTCACAGTGATTTTCTTTAAAGCATTTTCTACTATCATTTCAAGTGTTTCTATCAAAGTCAGTGAAACACTCACAAGGGAGATAATCATTTGCCTAAATTTAACTTGCCCCCTTTAACATACAACTCTGACCCAAAAGGTCATTGGATCCCTACATTGAAACTAATTTTAGCAAAACCATACAGTAAATAAAACTGGATCAACAGCCACATGCATGCAGGAATTAAGATACCTCCAAATCAAAAACAGCTTCATTTCATCACTTTCAGGTAAATCCAACTGTTCGAGTTGTCCAAGTTCAAGATGCTATGCATGTTACTATATATTCTCTACAATACAGTCTACTTTGTGGTCTTATTAGGGTCTGCATTTCCCATCCACCGCATATTTATGAATAATATCAAATTTCCTCACCGTTGTGATCATACTTCTGGATATAAAGATCCCGATAAGCAAAAGAAAAGCTTCGGCATCCCCAATGTTCATCGTTCTGCCATTCTCGCTGAACTGCAGCCTCTCCTGACAAAAAAAGCAGGATAGTTTACAATCTATACAGCAGCACAGATAGGCCGCAACTAAAGTGTAATAAAAGACTAGCACATGAAGGTGAATTAAAAATAGATACTAAATTGTTATCACCCCCAAAATGTTTGAATCAGAAGAATCAAACTATTGACATTTTCTGCCTTCCAACAATCATCCTCAAATGTTGGAATTGTAATAAATTAGGTATGTTTCACTGCTGTTTGCTTGAACATTCTTTCTCATCTGTAGGAAAGTAAATGTTTTTTGTAAAAAATAAAAATTATCTGTCAATGTGGCTACTCTTAAATGAAAATGCTCATGCTCTGCCAAAGAAATATGTTCTCATTGTTCCCTCTTGTTAAGCCAAAGGTAACAAGAAGACAGGCATGCATAATGTAACATTCATGTCAGTTGTAAGAAATCTGCAACCCATTGTTTTTATGATTACCAATTTTACTTTCAGTATTCCTTTTTTTGTAACGGACATACTTATTAGATATCACAATAGACAATCTCTGACTGGCCCATACCATCTCAACCTGCCAGAAGTAACCATCTGGGAACCGCTTGCCACTGCGGATCAGCTCAAATACAGCTGACTTCTTGTGTGTACCCAGAACTCCAGTGCTAGGCTGAAACAAAGGAGCTCAAATTTAGCTTCATGGCTGAAAATACTGATTGTGAATGAATCCTGATGATTATTTCATTATAAAATTAATAAATTCAATGATTTTAGAATTAGTGATCCACGTATTTAGAACAGAATTTACTCACAAATGTGAAAAGGATTTGTTACATTGTGACCTAATCAATTAGAACCAACAGTTGAAGAAGGGTATTCTATGTTCAATGAATAGAACTGTGACTATGTGGTCCATGAATTATCCATAAAAATGAGGCGTGATGATCAAATATAACTTTGTTAAGTGAGCATTGAGTACTCTACTTATCATGTTTTCCTGTTTAAATTTAAAGAAATTAGCACGTATGAAAATGGAAAATGATAATCATATATTAATAATTATCAATATTAAATGAGATCCTTTTAATTCACGTTTAATTTTAGTTCAATTCAATTTCAATCTTGACACATAATAAACTGTATATAAATCGAAAGAAAGGCTGCATAAATTACCATGATTTCTGTAATGTGATAAATGAGGTTTTCAACAACATATTGAAGTTCCTGAATAAGCACACTTTCTTCCCGTGTCCCTAACTGGCCACCGCGCACAAGTCCTGACAGGTCATAGGCACTGGGACCAATGACATCATTTAGTACTGGGTAAATATTGCCTTTTGGCTGAAATATAATGAATAAACATGCCAGACATAAGAAGAAGGTGATACTTAAAATGTTCTTAGGCTAAGAAGACCTCACTATAAACAGAAGATTGTAACCATTTCTTCAGTCTGAACTGAGTCAGTCCATATCTGGATCTGTTAGGTGGTTACAACTTGACACTGTCTCTGACAAAATAAAGCAAACAAATGTAGATGTTCATTGTCTGTGCTAATTTGCATGCTGTTCACTAAAATGCATGACTTACCAATAGGTGTTTCGTTATTTAAACCTTGCTTGAAATGGTTGGGTAACATACCTGACAAATGGCAGTTCATCAGGAACATATGCAAGTCACATCCATTCAAGTGAGAAACCAGTTTCAAATATCAGTCTTTAAACATCTTCCACCAGTAAACTGTTTAGCATCAACTATTTTGCATCTTGCTTCATGTGTAGATGTGATGTTTATAATCTTTGCTATTCAAAGTGTCATTATTAAATGTATACAATTAGAAGGTCATTTATGAAAAGCGGTAGAATTATTCTTCATAAGTTACATATAGTATTAATAAGTGCTGTTCCATTTGAATATACATGGTACCCAGAAAAAGCAGTTTTTTAAAAACATATGCCAGCAGCCTAGGGTACTTTGATCTCACTGAGTTCATATTAAAATGAGAAGAAAATTCTACACTGCATTTATGGGTGAGTACCCCACTTTAAAAGTGCCTTCCCTGGGTCTCGTGTATGTTTTAATCGAACAGCCCTAAACCAGTTTGAGGAAATTTACAAACATTAATAAATGCAGTTTTGAAATGAACCAGAAAACAGACTTAATAAACTGCATGAGAAATATATGCACTAATCAAACGTTATCTGCAAGCATTGAATTTCAGATTCTGTAATAAAAAAAATTAAAAGTACAATGCTATATATTTTCCTGATATTTTCTATGCTGAACCATCATGATCAAAAAGATCAAAGAGAAATTTCAATATCTACTCAAGGTGAATAACTGATAATGTTGACTACTGCAGAATAGTAATTCCTTTATATATTAACTAATTATTAAGATTATAATTATTATTTGATCAAGTAAGTAATAAATTAATCAAACATTATTAACACAATATTTTACTGAAGTGTCTCAATGCAAAATTTTCTCTTCCTGAGAAGTTTCATAATTAACTTTCCAAGTGATTGTTCACATCTGGCTAGAAACTTTTGAATGCAATAAGAATACAGTCATTAGGGTAATTGTGTTGTACAAAAATTATACTTACATTTAAATATATCCTATGTAAAGCTGCTACTATTTCTTTCAAAATAATTCCAAACAAAAACATACTGCTTGGTCTTGTGTTTAAATTCTGGAAAGAAAATGAAGGAATATGTGGAATATACAATGTGTTACATAAGAAAACTTTTCACACCCTAAATTATTTCAATGTGATAAATGACTTGAAGCTGGATTTTATTTTAAAATTTGTTAGAGCATTAATGATTCAATAATTTAATCATATATATGTCTTATTAAAATTACACTTTATTAAACATGGGATACAGTACACTGTCTTATAACTCGTGTACATCCTATTGCATTCATTATGCATTATAAGGCATAGGATAC
Organism: Sinohyriopsis cumingii; assembly: GCA_028554795.2. Lineage (NCBI taxonomy): Eukaryota > Metazoa > Mollusca > Bivalvia > Unionida > Unionidae > Sinohyriopsis > Sinohyriopsis cumingii. The sequence goes on from CM068832.1 coordinate 37,101,108, forward strand.
AATACGCTTTCCTATAACCCATGTACATTTTATTACATTCTTATAATTCATGTACATCATATTACATTCCTATAACTCGTGTATATAATATTACACTCAATTTATAGGATGCATGTCCATCAACATTTTATTATCTTGTACAATTATGTTGACCATTAAGAACTTATCATTAGTGCCCAAACACAGAGCATAAAAAAACCACTTTATGAAATGAAACAAAATTTCTGCTTAAAGCTGCATCCTGAAGATATATTCAACACTTTTGAATCAGTAATATAATTTGAAACATAGATAATATATATTCCACTAAAATAATCAATATAATTTATAATATATATATATATTCTATTTAAATCATTATTATAATCAATTATATTTAAAATCCACAAAAATAATTTAAAGATGTATATGCGAGGTTCGCTATTATGTAAAAAACCAATTGTTTTCTATCATTCTAAATAATAAGTGAAATAAAGTTAGTCAGCTTGTTAGATGAGTTTTACAGCATAAGAAAAGAAACAAAAAAATTGTTAATAACCATGCACCAGTGAAAGAAAATTATACTACTTTATTAATTTGCTGATGACAAAGGGAAGCGGACTGAAATTGGATCTAAGTTAGAAAAAAAGTGTGTCCCATTCTCAGAATGATTGACTGTTTGGAAGAATCTATCTCTTGTGAAATCGTGAAACAGAACTTCTGTCAATTTTATTTTGAAGACACAATTAGGTAGTGCCCTTGATATACAGTACTATCCATAATTTTAACTTAACTCATTTCTTGTAATCAGCCATAAAATAATTCATCACCAGACGGTTCAAACCATTTAAGTTATAGGATCAACATAACTCCTTTTTCACAAAGATTTTTGCCCTTTGTACCAATTTCAATGAAAAAGAAACAGCAAAAAGACACACACACAAGATTTGAAGTAACAATAAATGTTGAAAACTTTAATAGTAAAGAATGACAAAATATTTATGCCGCCAGTTAGTAATTGTACTATAGTCGTGATATGCGTGATATGCATTCCATCAGTTCTTTAAATAAATGTATGGTTAATCATGGCAAACAAGCAATACTGTATGATAAAACCCATAAAATTAAAACATTGATATGTATTATTTTTGTAAAAAGATTTAAAACATTTGTAACTGTCATTTTCAAATTAATTCAGTGTTGATTTATTCAGTTTGCATAGGTTAGTTACATATGATACTACATTTACTTTACAAAGCACATTGTTCAGATTAATAAGCAAAAGTCTCAAGACATCCCTTCTGTGAAATATGAAAACAATAAAGTGCTCTCATTAATCAAAATTTGTTTCTGGCAAGAAGCTTCAAAAGGTGATAGTAACTGCATTGTCCAAAAAATAATGGCAGCTTGTTTCTTAATTAAAACTTTCACTGTTGGTTGTCTGTATATTTTGTATTTCTTTTATCTCCTGAAAAGCTCAGATCTAAAGAGCTTGTTATAAAAAATTTTTTTTACATTTTAGCAAAACTTGCTCTGGGCTTTGCTTTCTAAATAATATATCTATATATCTTCTTTAAATTTAAAGTCATCAACATCTTGTTCAATTTTGTCTAAATTATTCAAAAATGTCTTTTTCCATCCAGAAGAAAATTCCCAATTATCTCCACAATAACAGTGATTTATAAATTCAATTTCAAATGTTTTTTATTTGAAAATATCATAGTTCTGAATTTGGCACAGAAGAAATAAAATTGTCAACATCAAAAAAGAAATTATGCATTCAAAGTTTTAAAAATGTTATAATTTAACAGGTTTTACTGCTGTCAACAGGTAGATAGTGTACTATCATCAACCCATTTTATAGTGCTAATATTGTGAACTATAAAACTCAGTGTGAAAGAATACAAAGTTTTAAAGCAATAAATATAACAATACAAATCATTAGATATACCAGAAACTCCATGTTAGTAAAAGACTGGAAAATACTCTATATGAATATCATAAATAAAACAAAAATAGCTGTCAGTGGAGTTAGGAGCAATATGCAGGAAAGAGAGAATGTTTGCTTACTTTATTGCCTTTGATAACCACCAATTTAGACATTGTCATCAAAATAAAAGGAAGAACAACTCATAAAGAATATTTACTTTCCCAGTATGACAAAATATGCACTTATTATTGTTTCATACTGAAATGGATGATTTCAAATGTGCAAAACCAACAGGCCTGCCTAATACACTTTGTTTACACATTATACTATTAAAATAATGATACTGAAATGATTGGCTCCCTTTAATAATGCTACAATCCCATTTCAAATTAGGGTTTACTACAATTAACAATGTATAAAGAAAATATTATATAACTTGACCTTAAATAAAATTTAATAGGCAACAATGTAAATAATGACTGAAATGTGAAAAGTCACAGACTAATATTCCCTTGTTTAATCCATGAGGAATACTTGATGGACACTGCTTCATTTAGCCTGAATTGATTAAAACTTGGAATCTTTCAAAGTGACTGTAAAACAAGTTGAATAAACCTGAATCATGTATGAAATAATGTCATTTGTTCTCTCTTTCCGCATGTGTTAGTAGGTACCTTCTTGGCTAAGTGTTTCAAATGTGCTATAAACCAAGCTGCATAGCCAATGTGACGAAATTTCCTCAGGCCCTCTGAAATAAAGTGAAAAATACTAAATTACTACTGTTTCAATGCATATTTCATAGTTGCAACAGCTACACACACACCCACACACACACACACACCTGGGTTTGAATTTCCAGTCAGAACTCTAAGGTACTAATAGTACAGAATAATAAATTTTAATAATAAATCTTAATAATAAATTCTAATAATATATTTTAATAATAAATTTTAATAATAATATATCTTGTCATTTACTAATTATGTACTCTTGGGGCATTGCTAACTCAGTAATATACAATTAGAGACACATCTTCAATATGTACATAATGTATGTGTGTTAGCACCATAGTTTTTCTTGGGATGGGTGGGGATCTGTTTACATTTATGATTAGTTCTGGTAGAACATTCTTGGCTGATGTTTATCTAACAGACTTTTAACAATGCTCCATCATTACTTCTGGATTCCTACCCATGACAAATCTTGCCTCTTCACAAATTCATGAATTGAAAGAACACCAATGTCATATTTTTTATGGCAATAGGTGTATTTTTCCATGATAATAGATGCACTTCCAGTTTGCATATGGTGCAATGAAGATGCATTTTTGAGCAAAATTGAACCTAAAACGAAAACTTTTTCCCTAAGCTGATTTATGAGTGTGATAACTCACTGCGGCAGCAAAGAAAATTGCACAGTTCATCATCATATAAAAGACTTTTGACAAATTGATTTGTTGATATAAACTTTCTGTCAATGCCCATGAATTGAGACTGTCATTAATCATTATGCACTGAATTTATACAATATTGATGATTATGTCCCTTATAAAGGACATTATTTTCTTTTTGGAAACACAGAACAAAAACAAAACCAATGCAAAATGTGAAAGTACTTACTGGGCCCGGGAAAAGGGTGTTGTGTTCTGGACTTTACCGATTTCCTTTGAACTGGAATATGAAACAAATAAATGTTAATGATACAACTATGAACTGAACTTAATATCAATAAAATTTTTAATTAAATCACATGAATTCACAGCAACACTTGAAAATCATTACTTTCTTTGAATAACCACAGTTAGCCTATGTAAAAGAAAATGACCATACCATTAGAACACCAATCATAAGTTTGATAAAAATAATTTGCTGAAATAACTATCCAAAAATAATCCTGTAAAAATCTATAATAACTGACCAAGCTGTTTTAATACCAACCTCCAAATTGTTTAAGTGTCAGCTGATCAAACATTTATGCTCCCTTTTAATTATAATACTACATTCTAGATATATAAAATCAGTTACAATGTATAGTTTAAACTCTACTCAATTTAAGGCATACTGTCAAAATATATACTATAGTGAGCAGGAAGGGCACATGAACCTCGAAGGGAATGATGCATTTCAACTCCTGGATGTTTTAGTCATGCTGAATAAAATAAATAGGAAGATAGTGCAGCTGTAATCTTGGGTAAAGTCTTTGATTGACATGCTATGTATGTACCCTTAAGCCAAGTCACGCAAAGTGAATTATCTCCACACCTGACGAAGTGCCAGTTCAGACCTATGAGATTAAAATGGGCTTTGAGGAAAGTGGGACGAGCCTGCTGATCATTTGTTTAGCAGTTAGTTATATGCATGGAAAGTATTTGATAATAACCACTGCATTTACCCTGTGGAATAATGAATAGTACTTTTGATCAACATAATACAAAAATACAGTTAATTTCTTTTTTCTTCATAAAATTACCAATGTTTGAATCATACACATTTTAATATTAATATATTTATTTGGTACATTAACAGCGCGTAACAGCTAGAAGACAATACAGTGCTTTCCTGATCCATACAGTCATATATTGGATAATTTCATGAATAAATAGTGACTAATATTATCCAAGTAACCTATTACTTAAGAATAGGTGCAAACTGAGTCTGAGTTACTTTCATTAAACTTATATTGCTTTTAAGCTTCTCACATGTTTCCAATGAAATTTCATTGAATTCCATAAAAAAAATTAGTGAACATTAACCATACGTGAATAAAATGTCTGCTTTCGGAATAAAGAAGGAGAAAAAGACGGCAAGCAAATTTGTATTTGTTATTTAAGCATCAAGATCATTACATCAGTGCAACGTTTTTGAGATTATGCAATTGTGCATATGAATTAAATCCCTATCAATAAATTCCCATAGCTATCCATGGCATGGCATATTCCATAAACGTATAGTGGTTTATAGATCTCTCAGCAATATAAATACTGTATTAAAAAAATTACATAAATGATTGATGCTTCATATGATTGCTTAAAAGGTCGGGGTGGAGGAGCAACGTTGTTGGGGGTGGGGCCTTTAATATCAGCTCAGTTCATATCTAATTTGAACTTATAATCTTTGGTCTGTCTCACCTATGAAAGCTAAATATATATGTGTGTGTGTGTGTGTGCGTGCGATGTGATTTGGATTTTTAATGTAGCTTTAACAATTTTTCAGTCATATCGCTACAATGACTGCAGTGTGGTAGTTTATAGTGATGTCTAGCACTGGGGCATCATGCCAAAGACATGTAGCATGATTTCCCACCCAGTCATATTATCCTGACACCAGGCCGACTAGTCCTAACACTAACCTCTTAATGCTGAATGCCAAGCGAGGCAGCTGTTAGTACCATTTCTTTAAGTCTCTGGTATGACTTGGCCAGGGATCAAACCCGTTACCTCCCACATCCAAGGCAGATGCACTAACCACTAGGCCACCGGAGCGGTTATATATATATATATATATAAAACAGTTGTTTTCATTTATCTGTTACCGACAGTTACATTGTTTTGTTACTTTTTTTGTGCCTATATGAACTCATGATAAACAAGGAAATCTCCATACAGGCAGCTACAGGTGATAAAGAAGCACAGAAGATTGTCCTTCCTGGCTTGTGACAATGTCCATCAAAAAACATACTGAATGCCTTAACTTCAAGTTTGATCTATTTTCAGATTTTAAAGTTTCACAATTATTTTCTTTAAGATTTAAAATAGTATACCGGTACTTATACTAAATGCTGTGCGTACTAACATCTGATATGTCTAGACTGTCCAATATGAATGTACATCAAAATGGTCATTAATTAAGCAGGGGGAATATTCTGCCTATAATACTCTAGTTTAACTTAAAAGAAAGTCTTCTTAATATACTCTTCTAAGATGGGTGGGGGGTGAAATTGAAAACTATTGTGCTTGGTTATTTTACATGAGAACTTACCTGAACAAGCATGCATAGTCCTGGAAGGGAAGGAGGTTGTAAACCTGTCTGTTTTTATGCTGTGACCAGGAACATGTAATTTCACTCTGAACATTAGTCTGTCGTTTTGTTTTGCAGTCATGTGACCATGTGATGACTCTGACCAAAGTGTATTATATTAAGGTGTATTCAACAGAAGCAAACTGCTGGATACAGGGATCCAACCATCATATTTATTAAAAGTTTATGCACACAAGGGCGGACAAGAGGTTGCTGCTTTCATCCATGCCCTACCTATATCCACACATGAGCAAGACCAAAGTTCAAGGAAATTAATTCCTGTTCATGGTTAATGTTTTTGGTCAGAGCACAAACCGGACCCTGGCATGGATCTAAATGTTTTTTATCGACATGACAACTTACCTAGATATACACTTTCACAGGGAGCTTATAGACTTCTTGTACAGGGGTTGACTCTTTGTGGGCTAGTTGTAGTTGTCTAAGAAATATTGACAGCATACATGTAAATAGTTTGGGGGGGCTGGATGGAGCCTGTACAGCCTATTGGAGTGGAGGGAGGTTGCACACAAGTTAAGGTGGGTTACTAAAGTAGCTGTATACCAGATTTTACCTGAATATACAGTTTTTGGAGGTGGTTTCACGGCAGATTGTTGGCATGGGGTCTTTTACTGACAAAACAACAGAGCTAAGGATTATCCTCAATATAAAGCCTGTACACTAGAGACTAAAGTTAAGCAAAAACCTTGTATGCTGAGTGGGGCTGCTTGTTGTATACAAAGATGACGACTGATTCATAGATAAACCAGTACTGAAACATCTAAACTTTTTTGCAAGTTATTAACAGGGCAGCATAGATCTTTTCAACTTTAACTTCATTTTCAACCTAACTTCAACATTGGTTATCTGTATAAATTGATTGGCAGATATCAATGGAACAATACTGTGTCTATGCATAGGGTGAATAAATTTGCGGATAAATAAATAAATCAATAAAGCCAACCTGCAAGTACACTGTACAGTTGTGATTAAGGCATCTTCTTTAATGGTATGTGCTGGTCTTTTATCAACAAGAGAATTACTTATCAGTGAGACAACATAGCTGGTGATATGCTTGCAGATGAAACCATTATACATAGGAGGCCATTGTTTATGTTGGGTTTGTATTCTGGGTGGGGAAAAATATGGCTGTATAATGACATAACTCATGGAGACAAACTTTTATAGGATCACGTGTAGTTTTGGAAAGGGGATGAACTGTGAATTCTGCTAGTCTTTGAGTATACCTAAATGACCTTAAACTTCAAGAACGAGCCTTCATTCCAAAGGGAATGGGCCCTTTACTTCTTGAAAGAGCTTGTACTCTGGTGTTGGAGTTTGATATAAACACGATAACTTACCTGGAGAAAATTCTCTAGGAGGACCCTGTACACTCCTTGGAGGAGGAGCATGTATACTGGGTGGAGCAGGTTGTGGTTGTCTGTCTGTAATGGACAACTTAAAAACTAATTACACACACACACATGTATACACTGTACATAACATACAGTTTTACCAAATATGTGAAGTCAAAATAAATGAAGGAATGATAATGATAAATTTAAAATATTAATTTATATTGTATATATCTACCTATGAATTGATTTTCACATGAACTCAATGATATTAATTCAAGCACATTAATTTACTAAATTAATTTAATGGGTACTCTAAGATTTCAGTCATTCAGCATGTCCAAAAATGTTCCCATATATTTTGTAAAAATTTTAAAATTACATTCCTCCCCACCCCACCTCCATTGTCCCTATGTGCAGGTGCCCATGTTGTCAACTTAAGAGAAACTCTAGGTTCATGCAAGCTGCTAGGAAATGCCACAAAACACACAACACCCAACACTATGACATACAGTTCATGGCACATTGAGTATGTACCATGCTGATCTGTATGTCCTTAGGGCATATTATTAGCAACTCTAATGACACCAATGTTGCACCATTTTTATATGTGCTGACCAATTACACTCTTATAAAGTAACAACACTTCATCTTAAAGGCATTCTCTACATCTGATACTGCTGTATGGTGGGATAAAGTCCTCCGTGGTGGCCATGCTTTTGGGCAAATAGTCTGGTTTTGTGAATGACCAATCTTGATAACAAACACTGTACAGAAAGTAAAGTCAACTCATCACTTCTGAATATTTTACCATTATGCACAATCTGGGCTGGTAAAGTCACAAGCATTATTAAATACAATTGCAAGTCAAGTAAAATATTATATATAATTATGCCCAAATAGGGCTTGTAAAATAACAACCATAATTATGCACAGTTAGGGCTAGTAAACAATCAAGCTTAATTATGTACAATCTGGTCAAGTAAAATATTGAGCAATAACATGCAGTTAGGGCTAGTAAAATGTGTCAAGCTTAATTATGCACAGTTTGGGCTAGTAAAATATCAAGCTTAATTATGCAAGTTAGGGCAAGTAAAATATCAAGCTTAATGATGCACAATATGGGAAAGTAAAATAGTGAGCAATAATATGCATAGTTAGGGCTAGTAAAATATAAAGCATAATTATGTATGGTTAGGGCAAGTAAAATATCAAGCTTAATTATGCACAGTTAGGGCAAGTAAAATATCAGGCATAACTATACACAGTTAGGGCTAGTAAAATATCAAGCTTAATTATGCACAATTTGGGCAAGTAAATTATCCTCTAGCTTGTAATTTTGTTATTTGTTCTGGTTAGCATTTGCATTAGAGTTAATGACCCAAAATTTCCGTTGCTTTGTTGGAAATAGTTGTTTTGCATTCTTATTTTTTAAAGAAGCAGATGTAATTGATCACATCATGTTCCACTGCTTCTTTGGGCACACATTCATATTTATTTTTCTTGCTTATGTGTAGGGCTATCTAAATGTCTTCCCCCCCCCCATAAAAAATATAATGCATCATAATAATACATTTGCACAAGTGCCAAGCTTTCTGACTGGTTTAACAACAGAATATCATGAGACACTTCTAGCATGATCATTTATATTCCCATAAGTTTCTTGTGAACGAAGTTTCAATACTGTTTGAAAAAGGTTAATTTAATAACATTGTCAAATTTGTTAACATGAAATGGTCATTATAACGAAGCAAGTTTGACATTAGGTTGGTTCATCCAACACATTATATGATAAACAAAAACTGAATTTTTGACAGTAAAATCACCAGATGACATCAGCAAATCTGTAAATTAGTTTAGCTATTCACTATGTATGTGGAATGAATATAGATATATATGTATGTATATGTGTGTGTAAATTAACAGATACTGGAAAGAAACACCAACCCATGAGAAGCTACTGGCAAGCTTTCTCACATACCCATTTTGGTCAAGCCCAAGACTTGAACCCACACAGACTGAGGTGAGATAGCAGCGATCCATAATGGAAAGCACTTTAGACCACTCAGCCACTTGGGGCCCCAAAGAGAGAGACATGATGATGATGATGATGATGATGATAATGATGATAATGATGATGATAATAACAGATATTGTAAACAAAAATTTTAAGAGTGATCTTCAAAAGCTCTGCTATGACAAAAATATAAACTTAAAGTATTTCACATCAATCGAAAACTAGAAATTAACATCAATGTGTAAGATTGAGTAAAAGGAGAAACTGAACTAGCACTATTTACTGATTTTAACATGTGTGGCCGTGAAGGTGTGGAATGACCTTTTCATGACTTTGGAAAAAATGTAGGCAGGACATTAGATGAACAGATTTTGAACATCAAATTGGGCTCAAGTTCAGCTCTCAATATTAAATATGAAACTTGGAAAACATATATGTCAAAAATATTTGGCAATCCAAATGAGCAAACCAAGCAAAGATGCTGAATTTTGTTGAATTTAAACTTCTTTTGATAAGATATCCAGTTTGAATTTTTGAATTTTACAAGGTTGAACTCCAATTTGGAAGCTTTTTATTTTCTGAGAACTTAACTTATGCTCAAAATTTCAAAAATGTAGAAACTATACACATATGTTCAGTTATCTAAATACTGCATTCAACCAGACAGGTAACTGAACATATAATTGATGTCAATTACTGAATTTTACATGCAAAAAAAGACAGGAAACTGTGCATATAATTAATGTCAATTACTGAATTTTACATGCAAAAAAAAGACAGGAAACTGTACTTATAATTGATGTCAATTACTGAATTTTACATGCAAAAAAAGACAGGAAACTGTACATATAATTGATGTCAATTACTAAATTTTACATGCAAAAAAAAGACAGGAAACTGTACTTATAATTGATGTGAATTTTACATGCAAAAAAAGACAGGAAACTGTACTTATAATTGATGTCAATTACTGAATTTTACATGCAAAAAAAAAGACAGGAAACTGTACTTGAAATTGATGTCAATTACTGAATTTTACAGGAAAAAAAAAGACAGGAAAAACTTTTAGATATCCAGAAGGATGAACAAGTTAGATCTGAGCAAATTTACAAATGGAGGAAGGGACTCTAATCTTGAGTTTGTTCTCAAACACATTCAACAATAAAAGGCCATCCGTCATACACCTCAAAGCATTAAGGCAATAATTACAGATGTAACACTTCGATTACATCTGCATTAATTAAATTTAGCATGCAACTTGATGGATGGCTAAGTGAAGAAAATTATGAAAGTTCCATGGTTAAGACATTGTTTTTAATTAAAGCAACAGAATCAAAAATAAGTTACCAAACTAAGTTTGAACTTCAATTATATCCTTAAATATTGTCCAGAATGCAAGCAGTGGCGTAGAAACCACCATGCAACCCCCATAAATGCATGGGTGTGGGTGTGGTGGGGGGGGGGACAATGATGAGCCTTGCCCAATAAGAGACCACAACTCCCATCAAACAACTTTTTTGCATTGGAAGAGTGCTCCAGAATTAAATCTGCCGTGAGGGGAGGGACATAATTTCTTGCTATGCCACTGAATGTGATGTATGCAATGATAAATGCATCAAGAAATACAAGTCAGGTTTGAAGTCAAGTACAGAGGTGTATCTTGGATTAGAAAAGAGATTTAATTTTTCGTTCGTTAAGTTAGTTGTTTTGTAAATTTTGTCTCTTAAGTTAAAGTGCCTGCATTTTATACCAGAACACATGTAGCACGTGTATATAAAGTCCTTGCAATACAATGCAAGGTATTAAACTGATTCAAAATGTGATTTATCCAACAGAACCAGTCACCAATCTGAAGGAATGCACAAGAAAACTTATTTTGTGTTCTATTTATGGTCCATTTCATTTCATATAAACATCAAGCAATCATGGATCCACCTCTGAACTGTGAATAGCATAAGGTCAATGTGAAAGTTAGGATCAGGTCAAGGGAGACCAATCTAATATTCACCTCTTAGCACTGGCATAGGCCGCCCACCTACATACAAAATACACATATGTAGACACTATAACAAGCTATAATGAGTTCCATGATGCATTATATATATATATATATATATATATATATATATATATATATATATATATATATATATATATATATATACTGCATTACATACTGAAGGCATGTTGTTATGTCTTAATATAAAGCTGTACTATCACATTACATACTGAAGGCATGTTGTTATGTCTTAATATAAAGCTGTACTATCACATTACATACTGAAGGCATGTTGTTATGTCTTAATATAAAGCTGTACTATCACATTACATACTGAAGGCATGTTGTTATGTCTTAATATAAAGCTGTACTATCACATTACATACTGAAGGCATGTTGTTATGTCTTAATATAAAGCTGTACTATCACATTACATACTGAAGGCATGTTATTATGTCTTAATATAAAGCTGTACTATCACATTACATACTGAAGGCATGTTATTATGTCTTAATATAAAGCTGTACTATCACATTACATACTGAAGGCATGTTGTTATGTCTTAATATAAAGCTGTACTATCACATTACATACTGAAGGCATGTTGTTATGTCTTAATATAAAGCTGTACTATCACATTACATATTGAAGGCATGTTGTTATGTCTTAATATAAAGCTGTACTATCACATTACATATTGAAGGCATGTTGTTATGTCTTAATATAAAGCTGTACTATCACATTACATATCTTCACATAGCGCTAGCAGTATTGTGTTAATATTCCCCTGAAAGTCGCGTGCATATGTTGCCATAGGAACTAGAAACCATCGGTATATTAGACAAAAATATTAGAATAGATATTTGACAGAAACAGGATTCCAATTAGTTTGAAACTGAGGAAATATGCAAACCAACAGCTCAAATCTTAGATAATAACACAAAAAGTTGAAAAACGGAGATAGGAAAATAGCAGTTACCATAGGTTTGATTTATTCAGATGTTCCTCGGGTGTCAATAAAGAATACGCACCAGAGACATGTCATACACATGGAACAATACACAGTTACTTTGTGGCAAAGAGAACAAAACTTATCAGAATAATGTTGAGGTATATACGCTAAAGAAAAAGAACAAAATAATGGAAGAAAATATCCACATTGCTTGAGGGTAAACTATTATTTATGAATAAGGTGAACAAGTTGGATGCAGCTTTGTTGTTGAGTTTAATTATAGTGGCATGCGCACAATTGTGGATGCAGCTAGGAGTTGCATAATTATCTTCATCATTACTAGGAATTTGGGCTTTTCATAGGGTACCATCTGTATTGGTGCATTATTTTCCAGGTCTAGCTTCACAGGTTTGTGTGCCAGGCTTGTTCAAGATTTACCTGATCAGAAATATGACCCCTAGAGTGTTCACCAGCAAATCAACTGGACAATCACCTAATTAATACACACGGATGTTACTCATAAAAATTGCATACCACCATGTCGGCCAATTCTGTGCGTCGGGTAATTATGCCCAACGATACGTCATTTCTGTACACAGTGGATCACGTGTTATTTTTGGTCAAAAATCCATTTTGTATATCAAACCCCTGTAACATCTTATTAGAAATGTGGCCTCATGTGTGTTCACAAGCTCAGCCAATCAGATGCTAGTTCACCGTATTAATGTGCTTGGATTTTACGCATAATCGAACTCGCAGGCCCGCCTTTAGGGCAAGGCGAACGAGAAACCGCATTGGGCCCCGCGCTTTCAGGAAATCAACTCCGTAATGCAATTTTTGGTTTGGGGTCCTGCGCTCATCGCTTGCTGCCTTGGGCCCCGGATGCTGCTTTGGGCCAAGGACATCCAAGGGCCGGGCTAGTGCGATAAATCAACCCCACAAATCTGTGTTGATACTGATGAAAGATGTCGTGCATGCAAATCATTCCGGAACAAACCCGCGTACACTTTAGATACATACCGGTAATTGGTAAGAGCGACATCAAGCGCGAAATTCAAAATGGCCACATGACAAATGGTTGAGCTATTCCAGGTGGATTTACAGGTCATCAAACATATGATTTGCTCAGGAAATACAATCTACATGTCACCAAAAGAACCCTTCAGCCGACGGAAGCTGCACATCCACGAGAAACACCAGTAAGTGTATAACATGTACATCGATGTGTGCAGCCAAATATGAATGCAGATAATTGCAGCTTTTAATGAATAGGTCATATCAGCCCCTCACCCGAAAATCAATAGCATCACGGGTGACGGGCTTATTTATCGGCCTGGGGCCGGGCCTGCGAACTCCATAGAAATATAATCATATAGATGGCCTCAATAGCGTGCACAGACTCATCCAGTCAGATGTTTGATCACCTCATTAATATGCACGGGCATCACTCGTAATCGAACTCGTCTGAAACCTTGATAATATAAATTTACATATCAAGTTTGATCAAAATCTGATTAGAAATTAAGGCTTGAGGGTATTCACAAACAGATGTTTACGGACAGGCGAACGACAGTCGACGCACGACAGACGCCGTTCCGTGCCATAAGTTAACGTAGCCTTTTACCAGGTAAGCCAAAATATAACATTTGTTTCTTGCCAAGATAACGAAAACTAAAATCTTAAATGTCTTTTTCTAATAAGAAACGAGAACCCATGAGAAATTTTTTCAAATGCGAGATTTCAAGGGAAAATAACACAATATATTAGAATATTCTAGTGAAGAAATTCGTATGCTGAAAGAAAAAGTCAATTAGGTTTACGTGTTAAGCCCATCTATGTATGCTTGCTACTGCATATTATAAATTGAAACACTAAAATTATAAAATGCATTTACATACAGGTGACAAAGACAACATCACAGATTTACACAAGATAATAAAGCGTAAGTACCATAAAAAGATTGAACCAACTTGCATCATTCAAAATTGGTAGTGCGTGCAGTTTAAACTCATGCACTGCGACAGTATGATATTTGTCTTTCATATATTATCGGACTTTTGTTAAGGAACTAATTACAAAAAAAATTCATTGAACATAATAATAATAATAATAATAATAATAATGTTTCCAGATTCTACAAGAAACAATGCAACAGAAGTAATATTAAAATAGAACCTCCAAAGCCATTTTCTTACGCTCATCGATTTACTATGCAGAAGAACGAATCGATCATGTTATATGTGGCAGCAGATATATTGTTTTACCTAAATTGTCATCATGATATAAATAATGCTTGGACAATCCAGTTTTTCAGCATTAGCACCCCAGCATCTCTCATACTACGTTCATACCAAAAAATCATTTTTTTATGCTGCTCCTTCAAGTGAACATGGTGACAAGGGTGATGATGATGATGGTGATGATCCTACTTGGTGATTTTACGCGACATTCTTTAAAAAAGTGAACATATACTTCTACTGACATACGAGTTGTGCAGTTACTGCCAAGTAATTACACCGTACATACTTGGTTATAAGACGAGTCACACTGCAAACAACACGGATCCTGATATGCCATGGCATAATGCGCTTGGAGATCAGTGCCTGTGTTGTTTATTTTACTAATTACTCCTTTCAAACTGCACAAACCCAGATCTGTTGGCGCATTATGCGACGGCCGATCTGGGTCTATACAGTTTGCAGTTTGACTCATATAAGCAAGTATATACAGTAGATCACATTTATGCGAGTCCAATAATTCAGCACAGTCCTGGTTCTGTTGGCGAACTGAGACTACAAGATAAAAGCCTCACGTTCACGAACAAGTTTAGATCGGAGTCCAAAATATTGGCTTTGAATGAAAGAGCTGCCATCAAATATTTGGGTTATGTGGAAATAAATGCTTTTTAACAACAACAATGATGTCGACATTTGCCATTCTATGTCGCATTGTTGTTCAAAGAGCCAGACAGGCTTTTTAATTTACCTATGTCAACAGTTTTTGCTAGTTCCCAGCAGGCCAGTGTAAACACAATGTATGCGAAACAGACAATTTTTTGCAGTAGCATTTCTTGCTTGAATCAATCATTTAAATTTATGATTATTATATAAAAGTGGAATATTATTTATATACATATTCTATTTACAGTTTCTTTGGTTCGTGCTCTAAGCTGTACTGATTATTTTATGCAAAATGCAGTGTTAAAGCCTTTTAAGGAAACATTATATTCAGTGGCGGAGGAAATGAAAAAGCTACAGGGGGTGAGACTGGACCCTTGTTGTTCAGTAAAGAATGAAGGATAAAAGTAAATGTGACCTCTTTGTCAATATGAATTACCTCCCTGGACTACCTTTATCCTAGCAGACTAGAGATGATAAAATCTGATTTAAGGCAATGGACTGAATTCTGTAATTATTATATATGTAGATGTGTACACGAAATGAATTAATAAAATATATAAAAGATTATTGCTGGATATTTATACACAGTTTGTTTAATCATACGCATGCATTCACAAATTTATACAGTATTATTTTGCAATCGAAAAATGCAAAGATTAAGAAAATAAACGTAGATGATACGTTGAACGTACCGTTTCACGATCACAGTATTCAAGAAAAGCATTTATTATGTTTTTTGTGTTGAGAGGATCATAGTGCATCACTAGACTAAATCAGCCAATCAGCTCTGCCCTAGGACCGAGAGTGTATCACTAGACTAAATGAGCTAATCAACGGTCCCCTAGGATCGAGATTGTATCACTAGAATAAATCAGCCAATCACCTGTCCCTTAGGAGAGTCTATCACTTGACTAAATCAGCCAGTGAGCTGTTCCCTCGGATCGAGAGTGTATCACTAGACTAAATCAGCCAAATAGCTGTTACTTCGGATCGAGAGTGTATCACCAGACTAAATAAGCCTATCAACTGTCCTCTAGGATCAAGAGTATCACTAAACTAAATCAGCCAATCAACTGTCCCATAGGTTCTAGATGTATCACTTGACTAAATAAGCCAATCAACTGTCTCCTAGGATCGACAGTGTATCACTAGACTAAATACGCCAATTTGCTGTCCCATAGGATCGAGAGTGTATCACTAGACTAAATAAGCCTATTAGCTGTCCTCTAGGATTGAGAGTGTATTACTAGACTAAACCAGCCAATCAACTGTCCCCTATGAGAGTGTATCACTAGACTAAATCAGCCAATAAACTGTCCCTTAGGATCGAAAGTAAATCAGCCAATCAAGTGTTCCGTAGGATCGAGAGTGTATCACTAAACTAAATCAGCCAATCATCTGTTCCCTAGGATCAATAATGTATCACCAGACTAAATTAGCCAATCAGTTGCTCCCTAGAATCGAGAGTGTATCTCTAGACTAAATCAGCCATTCAGCTGCCCCCTATGTCCGAGAGTGTATCACTAAACTAAATCAGCCAATCAGTTGTTACACAAGAAAATCTTTAATATATTTTCTCTGATTTTCAGAAGATTCGCTAAAATTCTGGAAAAGTCAAGTGCATTAAAGATTCCAGTGATTACTATAAACTGCAACATAACCTATGCTATTTTTATGTGCTAAGATCCCAGTGATTACATGTACTATAAACTGCAACATAATCTATGCTAATTTGTTATATGCTATATTCAAGTTAATGGCTAACATATGTATGATAATCTTGGAACATCTGAACCTATGACTAACACAATGGGTTTCATTAAAAGTGAAGAAAAAATAAAGGAAGTATACACGGGATTTTGTTAGCATAGTGATGCCTTGAAAGAAGCTATTATCATAAGTTATTATAGAGCCTGGTACTATATTCTGTATAATAAGTAATCAATGACATATATTAAGGTCATATCTATAATAGAATATTTTACGGCTTGCACCAATACACACCGCTGTACACGACTCCGACTTCCATACATATAATATTCATAGTGGTGAACTTAAATTTCGACCGGTACGTATGTATTTACAGATAAGCAATTAGTGTCATTCAGAATGTTTTTAAAATAACACAAAAAGCAAAAGAAAAAAACAAAATATATCTCTATGTGTATACGTGTTTTCACATCAATAAATATGCACATTTACTTGCCTCGTGGTCCCCAGGCCCATCCATACTTATCCCCTGGGGTCTGATAAGGGGACTCAACCCCAAGGACCGCCCCTGGAACCGCCCCAGATATTCCACGTCTGTAGCTCATCCCCATGGGAGGCAACATACCCACTGGGCCACGAGGCCTGGGGTACATGCCACCGTATAAGGGATAGATTCTGTGTCCACCTTCAAGAGGAGGGGCATACACGATGTTACTCCGGCCATACATTTTAGCTTATAAGCTTGGTTGCTTTATTTCTCTTGAAAATTCCCTTATTGCTCGAAAATATCAGTGAATATCACTCAAAATAGTCCTTAATCGTTTCTTGCTGAAGTGGTTCTAATCTGCGTCACATGTCATCCGACTAAGTGTCCAAATCGGAAACAATAATTATATGTACATTTTTTTCTGACAAAATAATGCTAAAACGCATGTCCTGAAACTACGTCTCCTCTTTTACAACATTACATAAGAAGAGGCTATTGTCAATGGACAAAATTTACGGTTTTTCAATGTGCAGCATTCATCCGACTAGAAGCGAAGTATCCAGTATATTTGCAAAATGTAATCCATTTAAACAAACAGTACAGTAGTACAAAGATCCGGCTATCTAATTTCAAATCACACCGTCATGTTCAGTGATCTAAAAAATTTCCTATAAGAAAGAATCGCCACAAAAATTGATGTACCGATTATCACAATGAAATCAAAGATTTCCAGGCAGGAAAATACAGGATGCCAGTCTGGAATCTACATTCTGCAGTCATAACCAGTCTACCAAGTTCATAACCAGTCTACCAAGCTCATTACCCCAGAAAAATTTTCAGTCTATCTCTAGCAAAGAGACCCGAAAATTAAACAGATATTTCTTTCAAATAGGCATAATTACTAGTCTTTGTCAGTGAATGTAAAAAGCAATGACACCGGAGATACGAAATGAACGTACTGCTCTAAATATCGACTCAGTTTATTCATGCAAATAATACTCGGATTCAAGAAGCACGCATTCAAAAAACTAAAACATGCTTGAATAATTTCTTGTATACGTCCTTTCTTTATTTAATTTATTCAGTATTACAGCCGCCAGTTTGAATAGACGAGATATATGTAAGAAACTGTGTCTCGCGTTTTCTTTTATAAAGTTTCCTCTGGCAACCTTTGAAAGAACGATCAACACGGGCCTAACAAACTACACCATAAAGACTTTGGTTTAAGTGAAAACATCATGTATTGAAGTAAAGCGAAAAATATTCACTTGAACCTGCATAAAATGATCATACCTAAATAATCCGTTGTAAGCATGTTTAAATTTGTGTCTGTGTATGTCTATGTAGTGCAGTAACGCAACATACAAAGGTTTTCATGTGTGTGTGTGTGTGTGTATATATATATATATATATATATATATATATATATATATATATATATATATATATATATATATAATCAGTCGCTGAATGATTTCTCGATAATCTATAATAATCTAAAGCTCAATCATCTGTCTCTCTGTCTGAGTTGCTAAGCGTGCCTTGAAAATGTAATTATAAATATAACGTACGCATCAAAGTCACAGTAAATATTCGATTATAAAATTATTATCGCAAGATTCTTTGAAAGTTGACACCACGGAAGACACTTTATTTTCTCAGACAGTGAAAGTAGAATTTAACTTAAATATGTGATTCTATAGTCAGTTTTATTATCCACTGCTGGAAGGAAACATTTTTTTAAAAATCCTGTAATTTATATTTTAATATATCTATTTAGTTGTTTATGATAAATATCTTGACAACGAAAACAACAGGTAAATATTCCATAATTTGTGTAAAGTTATGTAAAACAGAGATCTACGATGACGTGTTGAAAATATATAAACAGGTGTGTGAAAGTACAGGTATATTGGTGAAATCAAGTGAAAGATGATTCCTTTCCTATATACATTCTTAACGATGCATGAACAAGGTGCAAAATTTCTGATCTCTCTCGGTAAATCATACTCATGCTACATTAATAATAAACTGGAAACTGAACGAATTCAGCTTATTTTGATGAAATTTACAAGAGTTTCGTCATATTCATGTCACAATTCAAAACAACAACAAAAAATGCAATGCTGTTTAAAGATTAAAGAAAAATAACAAATCGCTTTTCGCACAAATTGTTTCACAATCTCTATTTATGCTTTGTTTAACTTAGCTTAAACTCCAATTAACTTCGACCCATCCTCAAAGAAAAAGTTTACAAGGAAGGCGTCTTGCGAAGACATGTCTAAATCGGTCTATGGCAAGATTTCAATAAAGGATCTCATCCCTCGTGTGAGAAACATAACTTTATGCTTTGTGTTGTGTTAAAGATATAATGGCATAGACATATTAAAAGTATCTGGGACAATCATTTGTTTTTTTAATTAACATGCTTTGCTTTGTAATTAATTGCATTATGTTAATCAACAGATTTTGACTCGAAGCAGTGCCGCAAAAGTGAATATAGCAAACTTAAATTACGTGACAAAACTTTTAAAAAGATTATAAAATATAAAGATTTCTGACCATAAGAGAAGGGACTTATTAAATGATATAAAAGTGTGGTGACCTATTCCTTATTCATTTTCTGACAAATTAAACATTTTCTGTGCTAACTATTTTCTGCTTTCTATCGGAGTCATTTTTTAACGTCCCAAGTGAAATTGAAATAGTAATTGTAAGTCATGTATACATGACCAGTTAGCATCCTAATCCCTTTAGCTTCCTCATAAATAATTAATTTCGTGTGTATGAAGGTATCAGTAGTGAACATGAATAAAATCCTAAGTTGACCTCAGTTAATAGAATAAATACAAATTTTGTAAGTTTAAAGGTAATCACGAACCAGATTAAAATTCGAACTGAATTATGAAATAATATGATTTTCCTAAAATGTATCAAGTATGCCACATTGGTTCACTTTGTGTATCGTCGTGACCGGCGGTCGTTGTTTCAGATTGCTTATTTCAAGTTTAACTCCTTGTAGCGGATTTGGTTCTGATAATGTTCACAAATACTGTACGTTCAATCATATATATATATATATATATATTTACCTGTGCATTATACACTCACAACGGCATCCACCTTACAGTTCATACTTTTTCAGTACTTCACATTACAAAATAAATAAATCAAAGCGATTGTCATTTTATATTTTTCAATCAGAGTCACTGAAAGCGTTATTATGAAATTCGCGGAAAAGAGTTGCAAATGCAAATGCTTTTGCATAGTATTTTTTTATTTCCCAGGATAATGGACAAAATCAATTATTATTATTATTATTATTATTATTATTATAACATTCTCAGTATAAACTCAACCTTTCAATGAACCTTATTTCTCCCAATTGACGCCCCTTTCATTAAATATTATTTGAACATTTTCACAACTTTGGATAAACTCATCAGGTCATTATTGGAAACTATTAATCCACATGACAGCTAATGCAGACCAACATTTGAATGAATACCTCTTCTAAGCATTCAAATTCTGTTTATCATGCAGCAGTAAATAAAGCATTTCAATAGGCATTCAGACTTCTCTCTTTGACTGGTTTTCACTCCAATGATTTTTTTATACAAAAGAATAACAACAGATTAATTGAGGTAGTTTAAACGCTTGTTGTCCCTTTTGAAAGACTTTGTATTTCGCACCTAAACACGGTCAATCATTCAGTAGAGTGAGATGGGTCAAAATACGACATTGATAAAATAAATACATAAATAAACCTTGTTTGCCATTCCTTATGTACAACCATTGCAAACTTTAGAATTGGTCACATTTATAGTTCAAACATATATATTGTCGATATTCAAAAAGAATACTCTCAAAATACACATAGACTGACTCATACACGATTTTGCCTACATTCATACGATGTACCTTGTAAACATTATAATCCGGGGTATAGTGACATAAAAATGACATGGAACCTGAATTACACAATTTGATTAATATACGCCATTTAAAAAATTCTCTCTCTCTCTCTCTCTCTCTCTCTTGATTAGTGCCAGAAAAAAAAGAGGTGCAGGGCCCGTTTGAAGAGTCAAAATATTATATTCCTGTTACAGGCAGTTTTTTTTTTATATAAATTTAATAATTACATTAGAAAGAAATGTTTGTTAACAAAATTTGTATGTAAGTGCATGTACTTTAATGATGGAATAAACATTCATAAAAATACAATCAACGAAATGGCGTTTCATTTGATAGAAAATTAAGCAGACACAATTTTAAAATTTCGCAAGCGCCAGCAAAAAAATAGCCATTACTGCGATAATTTGAAGAAAAATACGGCATAGTTTTGCTTTCTTCTTAAGAACCACGGGAAAGTAATTATGCCAGTTATGAAACGCTCCATTACTTTACCACCCTCGAGGGCTGAACCTTTTTGATATAAAATTACCATCATCGTCCAGAACAAGACCACTCCTCTTGCTAATGCATAACAACAAACAAACAAATAACAACAAACACGATACCGTTTCCCTAACTGCATAAAACCACACTGAAACACTTCTCTTACTACTGTCTAAAACACACTGAAACACTTCTTGTACTACCTTACCAAAAAAAAAAATCCACTGAAACACGTTTCCAACTACTGTCTAAAAAGCTACTGAAACGCTTCTCTTACTACCGTATAAAACCCACTGAAACTTATCTCTAACTACTGTATAAAAACCCACTTAAACACTTCTCTTACTACCTTACAAAAAACCTACCGAAAGACGTTTCTAACTACTGTCTAAATAGCCACTGAAACACTTCTCTAACAACTGTATAAAACCCCACTGAAACACTTCTCATACTACCGTATAAACCCCACTGAAACACTTCTCTAAAAACTGTATAAAAAGCCACTGAAACACTTCTCATACTACCGTATAAAACCCACTGAAACACTTCTCTAAAAACTGTATAAAACCCACTGAAACACTTCTCTAAAAACTGTATAAAACCCCACTGAAACACTTCTCATACTACCGTATAAAACCCACTGAAACATTTTTCTAACAACTGTATAAAACCCACTGAAACACTTCTCTAAAAACTGTATAAAACCCACTGAAACACTTCTCTTACTACCTTACGAAAAAGAAAACAACACTGAAAAACTTATCTTACTACTGAAACCCATTGAAACAATTTTCTAACTACTGTATAAAAGCCACTGAAACATTTCTCTAATAACTTTATAAAAACCAACTGAAACACTTCTCGTTCTCTCTTACAAAACCCCTCTTACTATTGTAAAAAAGAAAACATTCTGAAACACTTCTCTTACTACTGTATTAAAACCCAGTGAAATACTTCTCGTACTACCTTACAAAAAAAACCCCACTGAAACACGTCTCTAACAACTGTATAAAACCCATTGAAACACTTCTCATAATACCTTTTAAAACAAACACTGAAAAACTAATCGTTTACCTTACATAAAACACACTGAAGCACGACTCTAACTACTGTATAAAACCCAGTGAAACACTTCTCGTACTACCTTATAAAAAAGAGTGAAAAAAACACTGAAACACGTGTCTAACTAGTTTATAAAAACCCAGCGAAACACTTCTCTAACAACTGTATAAAATCCCACTGACACTTCTGTTACTACTGTATAAAATTCCACTTACACTTCCGTTACTACTGTATAAAACTCCCACTGAA
Source organism: Sinohyriopsis cumingii (assembly GCA_028554795.2). Lineage (NCBI taxonomy): Eukaryota > Metazoa > Mollusca > Bivalvia > Unionida > Unionidae > Sinohyriopsis > Sinohyriopsis cumingii. The sequence goes on from CM068832.1 coordinate 37,124,159, forward strand.
ACATTTATATTGCTACTGTATAGAACCCCATTGACACTTTTGTTACTATTGTATAAAACTCCCACTGAAACACTTCTCTAACAACTGTATAAAACCCCAATGACACTTATGTTACTACTGTATAAATCCCACAGAAACACTTATATTGCTACTGTATAGAACCCCATTGACACTTCTGTTACTACTGTATAAAACCCCACTGAAACACTTATATTGCTACTGTATAGAACCCCATTGACACTTCTGTTACTACTGTATAAAACCCCACTGAAACACTTATATTGCTACTGTATAGAACCCCATTGACACTTCTGTTACTACTGTATAAAACCCCACTGAAACACTTATATTGCTACTGTATAGAACCCCATTGACACTTCTGTTACTACTGTATAAACCCCACAGAAACACTTATATTGCTACTGTATAGAACCCCATTGACACTTCTGTTACTACTGTATAAACCCCACAGAAACACTTATATTGCTACTGTATAGAACCCCATTGACACTTCTGTTACTACTGTATAAAACCCCACTGAAACACTTATATTGCTGCTGTATAGAACCCCATTGACACTTCTGTTACTACTGTATAAAACCCCACTGAAACACTTATATTGCTACTGTATAGAACCCCATTGACACTTCTGTTACTACTGTATAAAACCCCACTGAAACACTTATATTGCTACTGTATAGAACCCCATTGACACTTCTGTTACTACTGTATAAACCCCACAGAAACACTTATATTGCTACTGTATAGAACCCCATTGACACTTCTGTTGCTACTGTATAAAACCCCACTGAAACACTTATATTGCTACTGTATAGAACCCCATTGACACTTCTGTTACTACTGTATAAAACCCCACTGAAACACTTATATTGCTACTGTATAGAACCCCATTGACACTTCTGTTACTACTGTATAAACCCCACAGAAACACTTATATTGCTACTGTATAGAACCCCATTGACACTTCTGTTACTACTGTATAAACCCCACAGAAACACTTATATTGCTACTGTATAGAACCCCATTGACACTTCTGTTACTACTGTATAAAACCCCACTGAAACACTTATATTGCTGCTGTATAGAACCCCATTGACACTTCTGTTACTACTGTATAAAACCCCAATGAAACACATATTGCTACTGTATAGAACCCCATTGGCACTTCTATTACAACTCCGTAAAACAATCAAAAGTGAGATTGAAGCACATCCTTGTTTACCGCGTAAAAAGCACACCCTGAATTCCCTTCGTACTGCATACAACATAAAAGATGCAACTTTAACATTAAAATCCCCATAGAAACACTTTGTGAATTTAAAAAAAAAAACGCACTAAACCACTTCACTTACTCCTGTTTTATACAGTAGTACGGATGTTTTTCAGCAATAAGGTCTAGAAACGTTAGTGTATTTATTTTATGCAGTAGTAAGGGTGTGTTTCGATAGTACGGTCTAGGAACATAGGGGTGTATTTATTTCTGCACAGAACGGTGTGTTTCAGTAATAAGTTACATGAACATAGGAGTTTAATTTATTTCCATTCAGTATTAAGGGTGTGTTTCAGTAATAAAGTCTAAATGCATGTGAGCGATTTTGTTTTCCATACAGTAGAAAGAGTATGTTTCAATAGTAAGGTCTAGGTACAAAGGTGGGGTACGCAAGCGTAAAGGTGCGCTTCAATGGGATCTTTTTGTCTCATGCAGTAGTCGACAAGCGTTTCAGGGAATATTTGTTCTGTACAGTTGTAAGAGAAATGATGTTACGACGGTGGTAGGGTTCTTAGTTTTGTTTTGAGATTTTATTTATATATTTATTTTGGCAGTATTAACGAAAGTTTTGCAATGGGGTGTGTCTTTTTATGCAGTAAGAGAAGTGTTTTAGGGCTCTTTTGCCTTATGCATAATTAGAAAATTGATATCGAGTTTTTCGTTTTGTTGTACGCTGGAGTAGGAGGAGTGTTTCAGTGGGGGTAGCATCAGTAAGAGAGATGGTCACTTGTTCTTGTATACATTATTAAGAGACGTATTTCAGTGCGTGTTTGTTTGCTGTTGTTGTTGTTGTTACTGTTGCTGCTCTATGCAATAGAAGAAGTGTGTTATGCAGTCATTTCATTGTGTGGGAGAGAAGGAGGGGGCAAATATATTGGACCGTGAAGGTTACAACAGCAAAGGAAGTATTTTTGAACCATCACGCTTTCATTACTGACCCAGTCAGAAAACCTTTGACTGGTACGCTTATAATGACTTATAATGACTTTTAGGTGATTACAATTTCCAGTCACCTATTCAATATCTATGTTCAGGTTTTTGTATGTTTCGAGATTTGGTTATGAATGATCCAAGTAAAATATTCATGTCCATCCTAAATTGATCTTTTAAAAATTAACAAGTTGGTTTAATGAAGCTTTGAAATATCCAAGTAAGGTACAAACTATACGTTCGTTTTGGGATAGTTCAATCGAGCTTAGAAAATAAAAGCCATTTTAATGCAAAATATTTATCCATTATTTAGTATTAACGAAACATAAATATACTGGTATTGGGTGCATCTATCTTACCTGGGTTTGTCACAATTTCGGGTGTAGGTGATACTTTAAAACAACAACGCTGTGATTCATAAAGCACTAACACACATACAAATTAAAACATCGAAATGATAAAAGGAATAAAATTATAATTGTGGGAGCTCTACTTCTAGACAGAAGTTGCTTCGGCCCTTCTTAAGTAAAGCAACATGAAATAATATAAAGTGAAAACAAAAAGTTAACTATAATTAAAAATTAACGAAAGTAGACTCATTAATAGCTAATGCAATTTAACAGAATTAGATAATGGAATATTATCTATAACTAACGATAAATGGACTGGAAGTTGAGTTGCTTGGAAATTGTATTTCAGCTTTGGCCTTTTGCTGCAACCGTGAGTCTGGCAGATTCGCGTGCTATGTACTGACTAAACAGTAAGTAGCTAGCTGGAAATGATGTCACGATTTATGACTATTATCAACTGTGATTTCTGATAAGCATTCGTGTAGGATTCTAAAAACTGAAGCTTTTTCTATCTAAACGGTAAATCACTGATATACAATTATAGGCAAATATAACGTTTTTGAACAATTTCATATTAACCGACACAAATAGGAGGTCAACGGTTTCATAAAATATATTTAATCGGTACAAAGGTCTATAACTTTTACTACACGGTCGGTTACCAAAGTTTTGAATTGAACTTGTTTCAGAATAGTAAGAACGCCATTCAGAACGAACGTCACCGCAAGGTTACACTACATGGCATAACGTAAACGTCAATGACGTCAAGACAGTGCAGTATGACAAATTATCCACACAAAAAGCATGACGTCATGTCATCCTATTTAAAACGCATTTCTCTCAATAATCATATGATCAATAATCACGTGATAAAATAATGTTAATCTTAACACGGCTGATAAATATATGGGTTAATGACAGTGCATGTATAAACAGCTTACCCTTCCTTTTCCTAATACCAGCAGGACCTTAAATTGAAAATCAGTAAAGTAATGACAGAGATAATTATCACTTCAAAGCAATTATCACAGATATTAATCATAAACCACGAGGACACTGAATCACGCGAATACAAAACTTAGATGTGGCAACGTGAGTTTATTTCAAAATTTAAAAAGTCAAGCAAATCAATGTGTAAACTTTCTATCTACATGGACGCCATTGACAAAGTCGCATAACAAGAGCAATATTAGGGCGCTTTGTATTTTCTCAATAGTCTAAGATCTCAATAGTCTAAGAGCTCAATACTCTAATATCCCAATAGCCTAAGATCTCAATAGTCTATTATCTAAATAGTCTAAGATCCCAATAGCCTAAGATCCCAATAGTCTAAGATCCCAATAGTCTAAGATCCTAATAGCCTAAGATCTCAATAGTCTATGATCTCAATAGTCTAAGCTCTCAATAGTCTATGATCTCAATAGTCAAAGATCTCAATAGTCTAAGATCTCAATAGTCTAGGATATCAATAGTCTAAAATCTCAATAGTCTAAGATCTCAATAGTATAAGATCCCAATAGCTTAAGATCTAAATAGTCTAAGATCTCAATAGTCTAAGATCTCAAAAGTCTAAGATCCCAATAGTCTAAGATCCCAATAGCCTAAGATCCTAATAGCCTAGGATCTCAATAGTCTAGGATCTCAATAGTCTAAGCTCTCAATAGTCTATGATCTCAATAGTCAAAGATCTCAATAGTCTAAGATCTAAATAGTCTAAGATCCCAATAGTCTAAGATCAAAATAGCCTAAGATCTCAATAGTCTAGGATATCAATAGTCTAAGATCTCAATAGTCTAAGATCTCAATAGTATAAGATCCCAATAGTCTAAGATCTCAATAGTCTAAGATCTCAATAGTCTAAGATCTCAAAAGTCTAAGATCCCAATAGTCTAAGATCTCAATAGTTTAAGATCATAAAAGGAAAGAAAGATCTCAGTGTCTGCCTTGTGTATGTTACATTATGTTACCACTGGATGAAAAATGAATCAATACGAAAATCTACTAAAAACTTATTATTAAAAACGTTACCATAATTTATGATGTTGCCGAATGAGCCAACATTACTTTGCTTATGGTGTTCATGACCTGATGTGATGTGTTATAGACCGCTTAAGTTTTCTTGTGCATTGCTTGTTTCTTAAATTACTTCTTAATTAGAATTTCCCTAATGTAAATAAATAAGTTGCAGGGAAAGACAGACAGACAGAGAATTATTGATTCAACAGGAAATCAGCAATGTGTTCCTATTTTATATGTGTACTTGAAGTGTATATTGACATTTAATGAAGCATGCGTGGCTGGAATTTTTGCCACTGATACAAAGAGAAGACCAGTATCTGAAAGGATGGACGTATGAATATATTATTTCCCGTTGAATTGGTAAGCTTTTTTATATACGGTCTGGTGTGTGGGTATATAAACTTTTATGAATGCAAGGTATTTATTGACTTCAGCAATGGAATAAAGAGTGAAAAAGCATGAAAGGTTTCTTTCAAGGAATGAGATCATCATATGCTTCTATACCCATAACAAAATGTATCCAGGCGGCAGACATTTCCACTGCGCATGCTTCACTAATTGTTATCGCAAACATCCAATGCATGAATTTAATGTGCACTCTACTCAGTAAAAATGAATACTGTGCGGAATTTTAAGTGGCATAATACATGTTAAAATTAATAACTATGATCCATATTTTTTTTAATATTTTAAGCAAGTGTGGTGACATGAAGCTACATAAAACGTGCTACACTTTATGCATGTGTGACTGGTTGATGTATAATTACCTCAAGTTTTACTTTAATTATCGCATTTAATTTGGAAAGAAATGATTGATGGATAGATGGTTACAAGGATCTAATTAATTAATTAATAATGTAGTAATAAATATGGCAATATTTAAGTTATTTACCGTATCTTCAGGACAACTTCTACTTGTTTTGAAGTTGGATACAAACAAAACAAAACCACCTGTACAGTATATGTACCATTGCTAGTTTTAGTTTCGCTAGTCCTGAAGCAAATTTGTACTGCTTAGGCTAGAGCTACGTGTTTTACTAAACATGGTCATTAGTACAATATAAGTATGCATTATACCTTGACTATCCATGTAGCTAACGACTGACGTCATGAATGCTAACCACACACATGTAGCTAACGACTAACTTCATTAATGCTAACCACACACCTCATGTAGCTAACGACTGATTTCACGAATGCTAGCCAAGCTTTGTAGCTAACTACTGGCTTCACTGATGCTAACCAAACATGTTCTATAGCTAACGACTGACTTCATTAATGCTAGCCAAACATGTCCTGTAGCTAACGGCTGACTTCATTAATGCTAACCAAACTCTGCAGCTAACGACTGACTTCATTAATGCTAGCCAAACATGTCCTGTAGCTAACGACTGACTCCACCAATGCTAATCAGACATGTCATTTAGCTAACGATCAATCTTACCACAGACTTCTTTAATGCGAATCAACTAATCTTTATTGCTAACAAGCGACTTCGTTAACGTTAACCACATCGGTTATGTAGTTAACGACGAACTTTTTCTAATGTGAACCAAATAGGCTTTATAGCTAACGATCGATTTCGTTAATGCTATCCACATAGATTATATACCTAACGAAGAACTTCTTTGATATTAACCAAATAGGTTTTGTAGCTCACGGCGGACATTATTAATGCTAACCACAATAATCACGTTCGCTAAATTTCTTCAACAGATATTTCGTTTTTGTAAACATAAATATAAAAATTGTGTACGTGTGCGTTTTGTGTATGTGTGTGTTTTTGTGTGACTTTCTGACAAAAAACTTTTTTCTTCTTCTCATATATGTTCTCTCTCTCTCTCTCTCTCTCTCTCTCTCTCTCTCTCTCTCTCAGACGATTCGAACAGTTATAGATAGCAAATAACTTTGTCTCATATGTCTATTCATTTTGACCTTGTTGCTGACTGCATTATACTGAAATTGTTGGTGTCTAAGCATTTTGACTACATTGCTGACTGCATGACACTGAATTGTCAGTTTATAAGCACTTTGACCATGTTGCTGACTGCATAACACTGAATTGTCAGTGTTTAAGCACTTTGACCATGTTGCTGACTGCATGACACTGAATTGTCAGTGTATAAGCACTTTGACCATGTTGCTGACTGCATGGCACAGAATTGTCAGTGTCTAAGCACTTTGACCATGTTGCTGACTGCATGACACTGAATTGTCAGTGTATAAGCACTTTGACCTTGTTGCTGACTGCATGACACTGAATTGTCAGTGTATAAGCACTTTGACCTTGTTGCTGACTGCATGACACTGAATTGTCAGTGTATAAGCACTTTGACCATGTTGCTGACTGCATGGCACAGAATTGTCAGTGTATAAGCACTTTGACCATGTTGCTGACTGCATGACACTGAATTGTCAGTGTATAAGCACTTTGACCATGTTGCTGACTGCATGGCACAGAATTGTCAGTGTCTAAGCACTTTGACCTTGTTGCTGACTGCATGACACTGAATTGTCAATGTATAAGCACTTTGACCTTGTTGCTGACTGAATGACACTGAATTGTCAGTGTCTAAGCACTTTGACCTTGTTGCTGACTGCATGACACTGAATTGTCAATGTATAAGCACTTTAACCTTGTTGCTGACTGCATGACACTGAATTGTCAGTGTATAAGCACTTTGACCATGTCGTTGACTGTATTGCACTGAATTGTCAGTGTGAAAAAGTGCAAAGTTTAATCCGTGACGTTTCATATCGCTATACTAGTTCAGCCTTTATTGGCAGCTACAAATGCTAAAAATTTGAATAGCAATATGAGGTGTCTCATTTTTGTACTTTGTCCTTCCAGAGCAATAGTTTAAAGATTTCAAAAACAAACACATATGATATACTGCAGTAAAAATTAAACCTATCTCCTTTGTCTTAAATATTGTCCAGACTGCCTTTTGTTTTGTGACCCATTAAACACTAGTAGCAACAGGAATATAATTTAAAGAGATACATTTATTAATACAAACACATATTAGTGCTTATTGTATTACTTGTCAATCCAATAATGTTAGATTTTCAAGACAAATATATCGTAAGGACGGGTGTTCCAAACAGCTGACTTGTCACTGGTGACTTCAGATAAATCAGTCAGCATCAAATTAGAATTTGCCCAAGAAAATGGTCACATGTACGCCATTTTGCTGTTGAGTTTTCTCAATATATGCAGCATACAGAAAATTAGAAACGGCGAAGGATACGGGTAACAATATGTTTTCAGCTGAATATTTGAAGCAAACTACAACTAACGCATTTCATTCTTCATTAGTCAATATATCATTAATGTTTGAGTCACATGTTGCGTAATTATAGTTTCACACCTACGGAGTCACCTACTGATAAAAGACACATATCCATAGCGAACACCTGTTTCATATGAATACAAACAGACAGATACGCCTGTACAGACAACAGCTAGACTGGTTGTCATGCGGTACATCCTATTTTATTCGTTTGGTGTTAGTGCGTTTGTTATTTTGCATATTTGATTGGGAGCTTGGACAACTTATCTAGCAGGATTTACTACGTTTATAACCGAAATGTAAGGTCTTCCGAAAAAAGATTGAGGACATAAGTTAATTTGAGATTAACAAACTTATAAACTATAGACCCTCCTGCAAAATTATAATTCTTGTTTCTTGCATGGTCAATGCTGATTTTTAACGTTTCTATATTGCACGTGCCTTCGGAACAAATCGAGATATTGTGTTGCCATAGTAATTAAATCATACTCATGGTTCATATTCTAAGAGGTTTTACTCTCTTTATATTCATTTCGTCCTCTGAAACTTCTTTCACTAGTGTCACAGACTGTGTTTCAGTCTTTGTAATATCGTTTCTGTTTCCTTCATCGGTATATACGCTAAGGTTTAATCCAAACTGAATGGAGTCATAATATATCTGCAAATTGTTGTTGTAACAAACTATATTTTTTTCTCCATTTTTGATAATGAAAAGATATCATCACAACCAACATCACACTGTAGTTAAACATTTGAGTATATTATATATTGTTTAAATTTGACCATAGTGTTTTCATCTTTGTCGTAGTCTTCCTGTCCATAGCTTAATGGCACCATTAACATTTTTACTGCCTGATAATTTTGAAAGGACTTTGCAACAGAAGTTGTGCTATTCGGATTATATAAAACCTTATGATTTGCATTAAAACCTGTGCTATTCATTTTATATACCTTATACTTTGATTTAGGCTTACAATATTTAATTATATCAGACCGTTGCTTTCTTGTGGAAGATGGTTAGAACGTCCGCCTCGGATGCGGGAGGTCGTGGGTTCAATCCCCGGTCGAGCCAATACAAAGACTTACAAAAATGGTACTAACAGCTGCCTCGCTTGGCGCTCAGCATTAAGAGGGTAGAGTTAGGACTGGTCGGCTCGGTGTCAGGATAATGTGACTGGGTGGGACATCATGCTACATGTCTGCGGCATGATGCCCCCGTGTTAGACATCACTATAAACTGCCACACTGCAGACGTCGTAGCGATATGACTGAAAAATTGTTAAAGCTACGTTAAAAATCCAAATCACATCACATCACATCTTGTGGAAGAAGTATTTCCAACCCGTAGATTTATCTTTGTCTTACATATAATTTTACTCATCAGCTTACAAAGATATCCAGTATACACGATAGCATTCTTCTTCGTTATTGTATTGGTATAGTTGTATTTGGATGGTTGTATTGGCTTAGTTGTATTTGCATAGTTATATGCATAGTTATATTTGCGTAATTATAGTTTCATATTTGTATTTGCACACGTATATTTGCATATGCATGCAGCGAATCCAAAATTAGATGTTGGCTTCCCAAAATCTTAATTAATAATTGTATACTTTTTTGTCCATTATTAATCAAATCATTTGGGGGAGTGGTCACTGATTTACATTAAAGCCCCGTATAGTGGTATATTAAAATTGTTGTATATCAAATAAAATTGTATCAACTTTATGTATGACTGGTTGGATTAAACGATATGTACTGATTTTACAAAATCTGGAACACATACGTCTAATAAATGCAACATAAATTTTTTTAAAAAATCGATTTGTCATCGGTATAGCTGTTTTCTGCTAAAATATCATGTCACAATATGCAGTGCTCTTAACTGAGTAAACCTCTTATCAAAACAATCTTTCTTCATATATGTCGTATGAATGACTTCGTTTATAAATGCATTCATGAAACTGGTCTAGGATAACAATACTAAAAGCATATTACAGTAAACCATACAAAAGTACTCCTTCATTCGTCCATACATGCTCTAACAAAACTTATATTTGGTAAATTAATATGTATTCCACTTGATGATCAAATTTAATGCAAGCTTATTCACTGCTGACATTGTGGGATATTTTAACATAACACACCTGTGGATTGTTTTTAAAACAACTGTAGTCTCTCTCACCTAAAACAACATTCACAAAATGAAATTGAATGAGCACATTGAGATTCGTAGCAATGAACCATATTTGAAAACTTTTAGTAAGATCACAATTAACAAAATTCTACAATTGATTGACAAAGGAAATTAGTCGTGTCGGACAGTTTTCTTTAGTATTATAACTATGTACTGGGCCAAGGTATAGATCTTTAGAAATCATCGAGTTCCTGTATAGGCATAGTTCAGTCATTGGCAAATTAAACATTTTGAATTTTTTTCAATCAGAATACAAACTATTGAATGTGTTGTACAGAGAGTATGGCAATGGTTTTGATTCAGATTAAAAATTTGAAAATAAAGCTTGTCAGAAATGGCCAAATAGCATACTTTTATTTCCGTGTACAAACTGTAAAACCCAGTTTGGGGGAGGGTGGCACAGAAACAAATGATACAGATTTATTTTGGTCACATCATACGCCCGCAATGTGGTAATAAAATGATTTAAATAACCTTCTGGTGGATAACAGTGACACTAACGAATATAAGAGTCGAGGCGGTCCAAGACGTACTTTATATCATACGTGAGCTAACAAACTTTTCAGAAGAAAATGTTCGATTCGTTTGAGGATATTGTGTTGCCATAGTTTTGACAAGCGGAGTCGGGTTTCAAGTTTTTACTACTTTGAATTAGCCATCCCCTACAATCGTTTGGAAATTTACATTGATAGCGGCACAAATTTAAAATCGATTTATCCAATTGTATGTAACCGTGCACAGTTCGGGAAAAAGAGGAGAGAGAGAGAGAGATTACATGAACGAAAAAATTAATTAATAAATTACGATTTAATTTAATTGTTTGAGGGTAAGCTTAATTTCCAGACACTGGTATGGAAGATAGATTTACGATAGATTTCGATGAAAACAGACTGAAATTAAGACGATGATTGTGATGACGTTACAAGAGTGAAGTGGCATAGTATACACTGCTAATTAACAACACTCTTCAGGACCAGTATTGAATAGTTTCATATATTATAAAGAAAACACATGGTGACTAATAGAAATGAATGAACAAACTATAAAAAGCAGTTACTTACAGAAAATAAACTTTACAAAACCAACAAAAGGTGCACATGAACATAAAAACAAGAGAAACATTGTTAAAGGGCACAGTTAGATACCAATACGAAGGATGCCTCTTTAAGACCGTGTATTGCATATACAGTCCAGAGTTAGCTACGTTGAGTCATTTACATCGGTAAGGAAACACCTCATGAATATTTTCAACTGTTTAATACCTCCAACCCAGAATACCTATAAAAAATAAACTTCGGCTCAAGAATTTAACAAAATAATGGCCATATCTAGAGTGTATCGATACCAATGGAATTTTTGAAAATATATAATAATGTAGATATAATGGTATTTTCCCCATTTTTAGTAAAGTTACCGAACACAAGCATTTTGTAATACTTACTCTAAATTTCAATATATAAGGTCAGCCCCCTTTAACATATACTAACTCCAATAGAAAGTGCCCTAGCAAATTTCCTCAAGCATTGAGGGTAGAACGATATTCCAAATTTCTAACAACAATCTTAAGGTAATTAGGAAGTAACCGTACTTACAATCATAAATAACGAGACACAACAATCAGGAACGAGAGTTTCAAATTCTAGCGTCGCCATTATAACACTGTTAGCATGCAAGCAAAAAGACACATAAAAACATACATGTCTACATTATGTCACACAAACTTCATGAAAATAAGTCGAAGCTTCGACCTACAGACAGGAGTGTGTGATAGTGCATAATGGTTCCTGATGCTCTAAAGTTTCGACTGGAGGTATTTGGATACATGTTTAGAAGATTGCTTGTAAAATACCGCAAAATATGTCAATAATATATTTTAATGTTACCAGATCTCGTTAAATGTTTTAGCCAGACATATATTTGGGGGGTCATATATTACGTTTCTAATAATTCATCGCATTTACCTTTTGGGGTCAGTTTTAATGGTAATACTGGAATTCGAAAGGGAATCTGGGTGCAAGGAGTGTATTCGTTCTTATCGACAATATGTCTCCATCATACCTGAGGATTTCTGAATAGAAAGGTTTACAAAATTATTATATTAAGATATAAAATATGAATTTTGATTAAGACTCAGGATGACAAAAGCTTTTCTTGTTGCCACTATCTAACTTGATGACATTTAGAAACAGGACGTCATTGTCGAATCACTCAATCCTCATATATGAAACCAGTATGGTTGAAAAAGCTAGACTGAGTCTTCCCATTTACATCTGCCCATCATAATCATCAGTGAAAGAACACAAGCATTTTCTGATTGCACTATACTTAAATAAGCCTTTTCTCAAAGCTTCAGTGACTAATTCTGTGCAGACGCGAAGAGTTTTGTTGACTGACAAGTTTTCGTACTTTAACTTTTCGAAATGGGGGGGGGGGGCATATTTTGCTTTGAAACGTTGTTTCCTATTGATGCAAATAGCTACCTCGTTTTGAATATTCCTTATGGCAAAAGCTAGGAAGAGTTTTGCAGTTCAATCAAAACCATCGCCGTTGAAACGATAAGGCGACAGACGTATGACTTTATGTAGGAGATAAATGGATGTAGTGGACCAATTTTAATACAACGCCAAATATTTTTGTCGAGTTAATCACAACAAAACTTCTGGCAGCCAAGAACAAAATAAATAAATTCGACCTCGCCATACTAACATACACGCTGTAGCTCTATTGGTCATGTATGCTTATGCAGTTCAGAAATAACTGTGATCTTTCACTTCAATCATATTCCAACATAACATGACAAATGATATAGAAAGAGGTTAAATAGATCAATGAGAATTGTTAATTGGTTAGTAGTAGGACATTAGCAGGGAAACTGTTCTTTGAATATTGTTAAAACAAAATTGTTAATTTAGACAAAAAATGTACAAAATAGAAACAAACCAAAAATTTTGAAAATAAAATTTATTAAACTTGACATCTATTTACAATGGATGCACAGATACAGATTTTAATGCGAGTATCATACCTTGCAAGGCTAAAATATCACAGCCTTTACTTTCGTGAGATTGCCTGAACAATAATATCAATAAATATGTTTTATATAAGAAGGATATATTGCTTTGTATAAAAGTTATTGAGATTCTAAGATACTTAATGAGTACTTTTATCAGAAAATATACAAAATTAAAATTGAAACAAATTCTGAAATGCCTTCAATTTTGGAACTTGGAGGAAAATAAAAAAGATCACTTGATTTCTTTTCAAATAAACAAACGCCCAATTAACTTGCAAGAAGAGTTTGTAATTTCGTTACTTAAAACATTTTCACCAGCGGATTGTTAAATATTTTACTTAAATTGGACAATTATACATCTTGGACAAAAATTCCTCTAAAGTTCCTCAAGAGTTCCTGTTATTTTACACCATGTAGGACTTTAAAATTTATTGACATGACTGACATTTTTGCAGTTCCATTTACCAATGTTCGAATTTAAAGACCCAAAACTTGGCTTTCTTCCAACTAGTCAATTTTTCAAATATTTGTTTGAATACAGAGAGCCTTCTGACAAAAAGAGATATGTAGAACTAATAAATATTGTGTAGATTGGTGTGTAAAAGTGACAAATAATAAGCACCTACGATGACCTATTTATGATTCTACATTTAAATATCGATACAAAATCAGAGATCGAACTCTACTTATTCAAATGTTTATCATCACCATAAATCTTGAAACTACCACGGGATATCTCAGGATGATAAAATAATTTATAGCTTTCTTCGAGTATTATGCTGTGGCTTGGAAACAATCGTCATTTTTACCCGACGATAGACACCGTGTTTATGACTAAGGGAATCGACAAGTAATTAATTTGAATACTAACTTCGAAATCGACGCCGTAATAAAAGAATGTTTAGCATTGCAAAAAGAAAACAATCTTTCGAAATAAATTAACCTGCGCAAGAAAATTATTGATTAATTAAACACGAAACACGTGTAACTGAGTAACTTACTTCAGGAAAAGAAACACAAAGAAGCAATAATCTGACTCAGGATGAGACCCAATTAGAAATCTTACATGTCATGACTTCTGGCAAGTACGTCACAGACAAATCTTTCAGACGCAAATAACAAACAAGTATTTTATCTTATACACTGGACGTGTTCTCTATCTAACACTGAAACAATAGCTGACATAAAATACAGAAACTGACAAAATTAATATGATAGCGAATGTTATGCAAAAACAAATCATCCAAATTGTCAGTATTTGGCACACGTTACTTTGCTGCAGAATCCTTTTCGTCTTTTCATTCACCATGCTTTAAGTTGCATTTTATATGAAACTTAGCCTCGATAACTATTTAAACAATAAAGGGATTTGGAAAAGAATTTGCAAGTCACCATAGTTAACATGGATACATGAATTCCAACCATAATGATATGCATAGATTTATAACCTCATTTAATTTAACAAAACAACTCCTACAATTTATTGATTAGAATGTAAAATCTGTCCTTAAATCTTAACGTTCCAGGATACAAATACCGAGCTGCATGCATGAATATCCACTTAAAAAAAAAAGGAAAAGGAAAAATTGGATACTAAGAATGATGATAAAATTATTCGATAAAAAATTTATTACGGCCAATATTGTGCAGAAGCAAAAGCAACCGTGGAAGTTTGAACTTATGATGATTTGTGGATAAAATGATTTTAACAGGAACTAGCTGTTTTGCTTACAATAATCCTATTGTATATTGTGAGATACAGTTTTGAATAATCTAATAATTTAAAGAAAAAAGCCCCTGATTACTACTGTCTTGAGCCTAAACTTGTGTTCTCCTTGATGATTGACTATCAGAATTGGCACAGAATAAATGATTGGCTCCTAGCAGAGCCCATGGGAAGACTCTCTAGCTACTTATTCCGGACCATCCTGGTTTGGAAAAAGCAAGGTCATGCAGGTCAGAGGTCATGCAGGTCAAGGATATGCAGGTAAAGGGTCATATTCAGTGGTACACATAATAATTGGCCTGACCATCATCATAGTAGTAATAACTGGGTGAAGTGTAGGCTGAAAAGACAAGAAAAGAACTTGAGTGTTTGCTAGCAAAGTTTATTCAAAATTAATATAGCGCACAATAAATCCAAACTCGTTATTACTTGCAGTTTGTAGTTAATTCTCGGGCCGAGGTGATAAATCTCGGACCGAAGTGGAAAGAAAATCCCGGTATTGAAAATTCCGTTGCTAAATTTATGTGGTGCATGCATAATAAAACAGTGAGTAGTCAGGTGATGTGGAATGACATCGATTTTTTAAAAAATATTTTCGTCATTGACACAATAACCAAACATAAATCATCCAAGCATAGAGATTGGAATAATCAATATATAAGAGAATGTTGTGCTAATGGGGCAGTGGGATATAAAAGTTGATCTCTTGCTAGAAAACGTTGGCCTCTTTTCATAAAGCAAACAAAGAACCATTTAGCACATGTCTTATTTTTTCTTTCTGATTAAAATTGATATCGATGACTATGCGTTATTTTGATTTTTTGATGGCGTAAGATAGAAGCAATAAATTATATTCGATATACCTTTCGACGAAGAACATTTCTGAGGAATTGACACGTGATCTTGTGCACAATTTGTCAGATTTAATACTTAGTATTATGGAAAGGGGAAATTGACAGTTCTTTACTAATTAGGCCCATAATGCGTATAGTTATATTTAGTTACTTTTTGTGACACCATAATGTGATCAAAAGTGCAGCCGCAAAGCTGTCATGTACCTATTTAGTGTACAATCCATTACTTCGTTATTTCTTTATATATCATCCAAATACAAGTAATGTCGAAGATCAGGCAGTAAGGTCCTTTTGTAACGAATATAGATTCCATACCATCCCCTCTGTACAAGACAGAAAGGCAAATTCTACAAAAATTATTGTCTCATTGATTACCAGTATTTTCTAGACCGAAAATGCAGAAAGAAAGTATTTTTGTGATGACTGGATTGCAGAATATTTTTATTATTGGACGATGCGGTGAATGCATAAACTAAATGGAATACATCCCATAATTATCTAAATATAAGAATAAGAACTCGAAGATATACATCGACGTCAGATACGTCAATTACACTTTCTCTGAAATGCAAATTTAAATCTAAGAGTCTACATTCAATACACAGATGATATTAGAAATAATTTTACATTTGTAGCATTTAGGCATTTGGATATACATGGCTTACACTTTTTAATATTTTAATTCACGCCTAGGTCCAGTGTAACATAAAACTGTAGAAAGGATTACCCCGCCTCTGGTTTTGTTTATTCTTGCAAGGACATGATGTTCCATGGTTGGTAAACTGAAGGCCAGTCTTGCGTACTGGTCTATATTACACGTCCCTTGTTTGTCTTAGCATTGATCGACATATTATTATGCAGGTAATTGGAACCGTATTTGGATGTAAACTGTCTGAACTTTGTTGAATATTGTCTATTATTGTATATCGGTTTAGCTATAACAGTTTAGCTTTCGATAATGGATAATGTATGCCAATAAATCAAAACAAGACAAAAACGCGTTTTTTTTTTTCATACACTCGTCTTTCTATTTTTCTAGACGAATTTTTGTTGAACTATTAAAACTAAATTTTAAATAATGACAGTATTCCTTTCTGTTTTCACTTGAAATTATCATCCATATGTCCATTTATCTGTGACAATTCAGACAATATTTCAGAGGACTATTTATACATCGATCTGCGAAAATCTGAAGAGGGTGGAAGAAAACCCCAACTTAGTAATTTTGACTACAGTACTATGAATTAACAACATAAGCTTCTGTCGCTGTACGTGTTGTTTTCTGCACTGATAAGTCATTCAAGACCCAAGGACGAAATATTCATAAAATATTGAATTCAGTAAACGTCATGTGCATAAAAAGCCAATTTTCAAAATGAAATGAAACTAACATTAGTGAAATACAATGAATGCGCTGTGAAAGTGAAAATTCAACGTTGACTACTAGTGCGCAGATACGGTACGAAGCGTGAGATATATATATATACAATGTTTACAATACTTAAAAAAAATTAAAATACTTTTGTCTTTAAATGCAAGAAATACAAATTATTCATATTCGAAGCAATTAGGGACGTAAGGTTCCCATATATGATATAACGGTGCGCGACCAGAATTAGCAGTGGGAATTTCACACAACAGGGATTTAGTGAGTGATCCTAAATATCGGGAAAGATCTCACACAACAAACATTTTGGCACGTTTCATAAGCTCACACATCAAACATTTGGGCACATTTCATTATCTCACGAAAATATTACTCTCTATAAAGATAATTAAAATGCTGGACGGCCAAGAAACTATCGCAACCTGTCCTAATTTGGAACGAAATCCAGGTCAACTTAAAAACCGCCTATCACATGAAAACAAAAATAATGGGCAATCCAAGCATAAATGTCATTTTGTCTTGTATGTTCTAAGTGGATTAAGATTCATACACTGATAAAAGAAACAAATGGCTTTGACTGGCTTTTTATGATAAAACTTCTGAATGTTGTCTTTTCAAATGCAGATCTTATTTGATTTACTAACCATCGTAAAGTTTCAACACACTTTTCAACTGAAAATTTATCACAGTTAAGCTTTGATCGTATGATATCTTTTTCACGGAAAACATTTTTGTAGTGACTTGCTTGAAATACGAAAGTGATTTTGCACATGAAATATTCCCTCGATTTTAGTTACAAGTGATGTTCTGGTGAAAGACATGATAGTGACGGTGATCATGGTGATAATATTAATATGGATTTATTGATCTGTCTAGTGTAATTTTATTTTGCAATGTAAACTCTTTTTCATATTCCCGCCATATCATTTGATAATTTCACGAAAAATGGCGCAGAGTATTATACAACGAATCTCTGATGTACAAGGAATTCACGAAATAACCTCCCTCGTATCCCAGTCTTGGTCTGATGTAATATTACTCCTTGAAACTGGTGACAAATGTACACCATTTCTAGTAAAGCATTGTGTTGATTGATAGAGTCAATTAATGGATGATTGACAGTATTACCTCAGCTTCCAAATATGTTGATATTTATGTTTTAATAAAGATTATATCCAGAAAGTCATGATTTACTAAACGAAAATGAAAAACTACTTTGAGTACCAGTATGCCTGTGTCGGTTATATTTTCTTTTGTTAAAAAATTCCAGTCGAAAACCTTTTCCTTCACATTTTCAAGAAAATGACTTTCAGACATTGCACCCTTTCTCGCACCAGGTTAGGGAAACTATGAAAAATAATCACATATAATTGAAACCGATAGTGGAGTCTAATAAAGACTGCCTTCTGCCTTTTGCTGAACTGATAAAACTGGCACGCTTGCCTCCTGGCAATATTAACACTTATAGACCTGTCGTGTTTGCCTTCTGGAGGTAGCAACACTTATATGCCTGTCAAGTTTGCCTCCTGCAGTGGGCAACACATACTGGCCTGTCATTTTTGCCTCCTGCAGGAAACAACACATATAGACCTATCACCCTTGTCTCCTACAGGTGGCAACACTTACAGACCTGTCATGCTTGCCTCTTGGAAGTAGCTTATAGGTATGTCAAGCTGGCCTCCAGGGGCTAGTAACAGAAATACTTAAAGACCTTACAAGTTTACCTTCTGACAATATCAACAGTTATAAGCCTGTTAAACTTGCCTGCTGGGAGTGGGGGGTGGGGTGGTAACACATTTAGGCCCATCAAGTTTGCCTCCTGAAGGTAGCAACACATAACACCTATAGGCTTGTCACACTTGCCTCCTGGAGGTAGCAACACTTACAAGTCAGTCACGCTTGCTTTATGGAGGTAACAATTCCTTTAAGCCTCAAAACAGACAACAACGTTAAAGATGTAGGTTGTATCAGGGTCGTATTTATCTTGCAAACTTAAGACACGACCATTTCACCTTGCCGAAGAGAGAGAACTGGTAGATTTTTTACATATTCCTCTCTCTCTCTCTCTCTCTCTCTCTGCTTAAAAAAATGTGCACAATTTTTCTCACCCTCTCAGCCCGTATCTCGGATGGTATTTGGTAAAATAAAATCTGTCTTTAATAAATAGCAAGACAAATTCCAGTTTGATGCGAAATACCAGCCTTCTCAACAGAACTCAATGGTTAGAGCCAAAGCTTGCATTAACGGTAAGATATTCAAGACGGAAAACTACGTTGCATGAGACATTAAACCCGATAAAATAGGCGTATCTAGATATTAGTAAAAGCAATCGTCTGAGCAATACACTACCAATTATCGGATGCAAGTTGGTTAACGTGGAGATCAAGTGTTCATTGGTAATAGTCGGAAAAGATAGGTTGATATCCTGGTAACTCACCCCGGATTGGATATGAAGGTCCCCTATAACAACAAGAAAAAATAAAGAATTAAGTAAATAAGAACGGAGTTTACAAAATAATATATTTACATTGCTTTTTGTGTTCTATGTTTAATATACGCGCGATCAACCATGATCTGGAGTCGTTTTTGTCTTTGTTTCTTTTCAACAAGAAATCAATTGGTTTCAAATTAAAACGACATTGGAAATAAAAAGGTCAAATTAAGACAGACATTTTTTCTGGACACAGAACTATGTGGTGATTAAGTACAAAAGTAATAAATCACAAAATTAAACAGCAAGCTTAAGAAAAATAGGACAATCGAGAACAATGGACCTATAAAGCTAACGAAAGCACAGAAGTATGTTTATCTAAGATAGTTTATAATAAACGGCAAAGAAACGAAAATACAACAGGCACAAAGACTTCTTCAGATTTTGTCATAAAGATAATGGCACTCTAACAAGGAGTCCCAAAGTCCGTGAAAAATTGGACTTCGAAGGTAAAAATCTACAAAATACCCAGGTTTTATTAATTAAATTTATGAAAGTAAGAAATCATATTAAGAAATCAGATGTCAACAGAGATGGACAATTAAAACATTTTAATTAAAACAAACCCAAATGAGGCAAGCAAAAACTAAAAAAAAATGCAATTTATTTTTAGATAGAGAAAATTAATTGTAAAAAGCAACGAAAGTAAAAAAAAACATAAAATTAATTGTCTTTAGGAAAATACAACTTACTCGAGGATTTCTAGGACATTATATACTATGTGTTACTGGTTTATATGTATTGTATACTATCTGATTCTGATTTCTGTGTAATAAAAACTATCCGATACTGATTTCTGTGTAATAAATAATATCTGAAACTGATTTGTATGTATCAAATGATATCTGACACTGATTTTTATGTATTAAATATTATTTGACACCGATTTGTGTGTAATACATACTATCTGATGCTGATTTATATGCAATCAATACTATCTGATAGTGATATACGTATATTAAATACCGTCTGACACTGGAAATAATGTAATGTTGTTCGGATCTCATTATGAATCACATTAGTCAAGAAATGACATATTTTAAGTAAGTTTGAGATTTCTTTTACTAGCGATTCGAAGTGTTGTCATGACACAAATTGAGTCATACACATCTGAGATAGCCATGAATTTATCACAAAAAGTTACAAGTAGAATAGGATGGGCTTACAGGCCAGTTAGTGGTGTGAATAATCACTCTGAGTGGCCAACGATAGATCCTTTACAACATAACGATTGTACTTGTTTATAAATCAAGTCAAACTGCAAGCAACAAAGATCCAGATATGCCGTTGCCTAATGCGCTGGCAGATCATGGTCCATTTAGTTTTGTTGTACTGATTACTCCTAACAAACTGCACAGACCCAGATGTGCCAGCGCTCTTTACGACGGCAGATGTGGGTCTGTGCAGTTTTGTAGTTGGTCTTGTCTTATAAGCGAGTGCAACGGTAGAATGGGTATTTATCCGTAAAAGAGATTGCTACCTGATGACAAGCTACAGGCATGCAGGACTATATCGTAATTAGTCATGAAGAACATTGTATTGTAACGCGGTTATGAGGAGGAGAAAAAAACAGGTTTGCAAGATTACAACATGACGTATCCCTGTAAACAATCTTTTCGTAATATCGGTAAATTTTCGACACAATGAATGTCCAAAT
Organism: Sinohyriopsis cumingii; assembly: GCA_028554795.2. NCBI lineage: Eukaryota > Metazoa > Mollusca > Bivalvia > Unionida > Unionidae > Sinohyriopsis > Sinohyriopsis cumingii. The sequence continues at coordinate 37,145,367 of CM068832.1, forward strand.
TATCGACTACCCGTTGACAGAATACGGTCTCAAACATTTCATCAGGTATTCAGTTGACTGTAAATGTGCAAATAAGAAAAAAGGAGCTAGGATTGCTCATATCAATGCAAAGTTTTAAAAGTATCTGTTAAGGACATCAATGCAAAGTTTGAAAAGTATATGTTAAGGACATCAATGTAAAGTTTGAAAACTATCTATTAAGGATAAATATTTTGTACTGTAAAATTGGGTGCAGGTGAGGAGAATCAGATTTTGATGGAATAACTTACCAATCCGCAGCGGGTGCAGCAGGCATCGTTGTATAATGATGAACCACTGGTGGTGCTGCGACAGGAGCTGGGGTGGTGTAATGGTGGTGATGAACCGACTGTGCTGCTGGTCTTGGAGCCTGTGGATAAAAACGCTTCCCGTATTTTTTAAAAACCCTAACGAATCCCTTTTTTACTGTTTTATTACACATACATAATATCATGACATAATGCGAAAACATCTATTAGATGAGTTATTAAAGTCAAACATTTTTTCTATTTTCTCCTATGATGTTAAAAAATAAGAATGATATAAAGCTTGTTGTAATGCGTGAATAAGATTGCCAAGTCTTCAAACAGAAAGAAATGTTTTCAATGTGTATTATAAATCCGTAATCTTTAAAGATTTGTATTATACATATTTACTTCTTCACTAAAAGAAATCTATACGGCTATCAAACTGTGTCCTTAAGTGTCTAAGGTCGTCTGTTTGTATGTTATATCTCACGGGCAATATAGCCGTCTTTTTCAAGAAACACAATATGGCAAGAAAGATGTATGATATAAATATGTAAGATTTAAAGATGAACCTGAGGTATAAAAATAGGATTAACTCGGGTGTGTCATTTTACGTACACTTTGATTGATCGATTTTATGCCTCATTGTTTTAATTGTGAGGCACGGTTTCCCGCCTGTAAGTCTCCAATCATTAGGTTTTAAAATCCTATCTTTAATGAGACTTACTGCCTTTTCTTTTAAAGATCAGAAATTCATTAGTACTTATTATACCAAAACTACGTCTAATGTCTTGATACGCGATACAGACAACTCTAATAAATATTAGTGTAAAATTTTCTTTGCACGATATGCTAATGTACAGCTGAATTTATAAATTCTTAGATATTACGAGTGCATTATCTAAATGGAAAAAAGCAACAACAAAAAATTAAATAATCACACACACACACACATACCAAACAAAAAGAAAACCTAAATAAATAAAACTTGAGGGAAAGTTGTGAATATCCTACAAAAATTTTCAAACTCTTGAGAATATTGGGAAACCTTTAAGAAGTGCTTCTTTAGACGCCTTGTTAGCTAACGTTTTAATAAGATGTGTTTTTCTGTATACATTCATTCTAGTCTTAGCCAACGGAAGAGACTAATTTTATAAACCTGTTTGATAAATGAGCAAAATCATCATAAGATCCAAGAAAGGTAATGTACACATCATACTTTACTCGGGTATTGAGGATGAATCATACGGTTACACACACACACACACACACACACACACTGTAAGTATATATATATATATATATAAAGAAATCTGAAATGTAAATGAACCTGAGATAGTAATTAGGCCAATATTCTTTCTACTAATGAATGAACTTTGCATCATATACAGAATCTAGGAAGATAAGTGACAAAAGTCGTGAAAAGTCTTATTTGTTGCATTAGTCATGAAAAGTTAGGGTAGGTTCACAAAAAGCTCATTACACCGTGTTGTGATTCCGTTGCACAGATCTGCCTCATAAATTAGTAAATTTAGTCAATATAATCACGTATGGGTCAAGGTGACGTCTTGTAATATTTGCTTTTTCTGTTTCTCATCTTTGAAAATGACGACAAACATGATGATGAGAGCTGTTCTTGGTCTTTTTATTTTAAAAGAATATTTAAGTAAACTGGGGAATACTTCTAGAGGCGATCTGTACAAGCGTCAATATAGAAGCTAACTGAAACATACTTCTACCGGAAGGTAACGTGACGTTGTTGGAAAACTCCCGGGAAGTGAACTCAGCATCATTTGTTGCATTACCATCTGGTGCATCTGTGCATTTTGCATCATCATCATCTCCATAAAATCTGCAACAACACCATCAACACCAGTACACCATCACCATATTAAACACGTGCACCCTACCATATATACGGTTATAACGGATGAGTATTAATTAAATTATTTATGTTGGTATATTTTTTATGAGTTGGCAAATAATATTGCTTTGGTACTTAAAGTCGTGGATGTATTTTCATGGGAATGGTCCATTTTGTTCATGCATAGATTGTCAGAAGTTGGCTGCAAAATTTGTGGATTGAGATAACTTTAAAAACCACCATTATTTTTCACTAGTTATGAATGCAAATTTATGTTATTTCCAGCTTGTTCCTTAAATGCTTGACATTTTATCATAAAATAATTGTATACGTTTTGAGTTTTTGTTCCTTCACAGATACATTACAATAACTATTGCGACGTTTAGATTTCTCACACGGAACAATGTTTCATTGTTATTTGAACGAATGTTCCTAAAAGTTACTTATAAAGAATGTTAAGCTTGGTTTCTTTCAGCAATTTTTCCGAATGATATTTGTAATGATGTTTGCATGTTATAAAGTTTTACCGCAGCTTAGGCCACATCAACAGAGCTGTCGTGAATCTTGTTAAGGCTATCTATTTACTTTAAAGGTTATACCAATATGGTACAGCGTCGATAATTAACAATCAACAAAAAATGAATAGATTCGCTACAGTTATGGTATTATATCCGATATAAGTATATGAAGGCTATTATGCGACTTCAGGTCATGAATATTAACGAAGAATGATAAGGTATCCACACTACACCGTTTCATTCGTCATCCGTATTGATCAAAGCCAAATCTTTGAACATTAATAAACAGAGAGACGTTTGATGCATCAAAGAAAAAAATATAAAATATATTTTATGAATTGCTCATTTCTACAAGACAATGCCACCACCAAATAAGCAAAAACAGTCACAGCTCTTACACCAAAATCTGAAAAAACAAATCAGTAAGTCAAACTCCAAATTGCAAACAATACGTCCTATCTGTGTGAATGTACACGCCATTAAATGCTGAGTCCGGTTTTAGCTGCTTCAAACAGTGGCCGTGTAGGCGTATTTCACCAGCAGCTTAAAAAAGCTGTCAAGTACTCTGTTTCTTAAACAGATTATTTAAGAAGGTAAAAAAATTTCTTTTGGACTCGAAAAGTGCATTATACAAAAGGTCGTGATAATTCTAAAATTAAGTAATATCAACATTTCATACACTAATGAATGAATGAACTGGACAGTTAAAGTCAAAATAAATCAACGGTAAATATTATACCTGTAGATTCTAAATACTGACATTTGGAGTAGTTGTTTGCACTTTGGCAGAAGAACAAAAAGGTATCAACAAAACATAACGTTGCTTATGTACCGATTCCGTCATGGCCATGCCTCCCATAATGGGCATGGCGCTTTTCAACATCATTTGCTGCATTACAAGTTGATGCATTTGTGCATTCTGCATCATCATCATCTCCATAAAATCTGGAAAAGATTTGAGGACACTTGTCAGGATTTGGACGCAACCAGACAAGTGAAATTTGCTATCCAATCATGAGACTGGCCCATCTAAGAACAATAGCCACTTTTGTACAATGCCGTCGTCAGCTGCATAATGTGACGCATCCATGATTGGTTTCTCAGGTAATCGTAATTATCCACACAGTTCGGCGAAAGAAATTACACATCCGTTTTAGTTTTAAACGACGTCAACACAATACATAATGGTGCTGCTGCAATTCAAACTACTGTTAGCAACCTGTATATGCATGTTTCTTGTTTACGGTACAGATACATATCAAGGTTAAATCCTGCCTGGAAAAGTACAGTAAAGTGCCTCGACCAGGAACACAGCAAGGCGGCAGGCCCTAGTTGATCTAATGGTAGAGGTTGAACCGGCACTATTAACACATTTACCCCTAGCGACGAGTTAACGTGGCAGCAGGTAGTAGAATACTGCCGAGCTCTGTAGCGTCATGGTCATGCATGATACACTAAAGTGTGTGGTATTATAGAAAGGTAGACAGATGTAGCTATGCAGTGATACCAAATAATCTGGAATATCTAGTTGCACTACAAATTAGAGATTCAAAAAACTCATTTTTTGAACCCGATTTTTTTCTACCCAAAATCGCTAGTGGTCGGAATCCGATTTTGTGTCCGGATTTTAGACTTTTTGGTCTCAGATCTAAAGCAAACCAGTATGAACTACAAACAGACAGATGAAACTTTGCAAACAGTAGGATAAGATGGGCATTTGGTATAAAGAGTGGTCTCGATACAAGAATAATGGCTCCGTTTAGCTATAAATTTTTTATTTAAAAAATCCAACTTTTACCCTTCTGCTCATGCGCGAGCCAAATAGCCAATGAAAAATGATGTTTCTAACACAACTAGGCAGTATATTATTGAAAGATCACCTGGGATTTGGTGTTTTCGGATCTATACAGAAATAGCTTTCTAAATGTGCTTCCTACTCGATTTTCAGGCGAAAATGACAAAAACCTCCAGGGTTTAATGTGTTAATGTCAGTAACCTATGAGATACCGCGGCTCTTTAATATTTATCATGAAGTAAAGAACATCGAGCTGTACTATATAGTACATTTTAAAGACGGCAAATACTAAGGTAATTAATGAAAACATGTTACTGGATATTTTTAATGGAGAGTTAAAAATGAAAAGCATTAGATTTTTAATTAGAAAAATCACCCACTCACCCCCAATCAACCCCCAACCCCACTCCCCAACCCAATAAAATTTTAAAATAAAAGTAGTTGTAGATATCTATATAACATTTACATACTGCACAGACTGAAAATATAATAAGACATACCTGCTTTTCCGAACATTTGTCTTGAATTATCGTTTTGGTTCGGAACAAGGTTCTGAAAAATTGGATGTGGAATCTGCTGTATGATATGCTGAGGAGCCTGTGGCGCTGTGATTATCATCGGCTGGGCGGGGGCTTGCATAGTCACTTGCGGTGGAGGTATGAATGTCGTTTGTGGGGCTGCAGGAGCTTGTGGCGGGTTTTGTAATGGTGGTAAATGATATGGCTTCGGCGTGGCAACTCGGTGGATTATTTCATGTTTTACGTGTGACATATCTGTAAATAGACGTAAGAATTAATTATGATAGAGTAAAATATGCAAATAGTGAACACAAAACTCTGCATATATTTATGATAAATGTGATATGTTCTGTTACGTTGATATGGATACCAAACAGTACAGGAGAGTACAAATCTGAACACACACAATAGCGGAGTTCTTATATATTTATAATTTACAAATGAAGGTACAAACTTAAACCTAAACAGTGTGTGTTTGTGTGCGTGTGCGTGTGTGTGTGACAGTTGGATTTTTCAATTAGCTTTAACAATTGTTTTAACCATATCGCTACGATATCTGCAGTGTGGCAGTTAACAATAATGTCTAGCACTGGAGCATCATGTTGCAGACATGTAGCATCGTGTCCCACCCAGTCACATTATCCTGACACCAGTCCTAACACAAACCTCTTAATGTTGTGCCTATCGAGGCAGCTGTAAGTACTTTTTTAAAAAATAATTATTTTGTATGGCTTGGTCAGGGTTCGAACCCACGACTTCCTGCATCCCAGGCGGACGCTCTAACCACTTAGGAGCGGTGAACTCTTTTTTTTTTTTGTATTATTGAATATGGCCTTTAAGAAATTGTGTAGTTTTATCGTGTTTTGTGTGTCTCATTAGTAATTTGAGGTCAAATGAAACACACCAATACAATACACTTGTAGAAGAAAATAGCAGTTTTCTCCTGGGTCGGAAACTGTGAGGCTGTTCCTCAGTCAACCAGAGATCATAACTTGATGGTATTAGACAAACCAAGCCCGTTTAATATTTTAACAAAATCTAACTCGTTTCCCTGAAATTTAATTGTTGCCAACCATATGATTTGAGTCTTTCTCAAGCCATAACTAGTTCTTAATCTGAAAGAATCTGATATACCCATCTAGCTCCTCTCCATTGAACTACAGTCATCAAGATTATAACAATCAAGAAGGTTATTTAGCAGCGAAGTGACTACTTATTGCTTTAGCCTCCATTAATGGCCACCAGGTCAAGCGTTTTAGCTGGATGTATTTTGATGATCCAATGTGTCATAAAACTGTTTCTGAATCATTACTTTCTTCAACTGTAGCACACAAAAACAAAGATGAGGTTTGATATTGTATACTTAAGTAAATACGCAGTAACAGAATCAACTGGGGCTAAAACGCACTTGTAATTGCAGTATTTGATTTCTAACTTTTCAATTATGACAAAAGAGTTTGATTGTAACAGGATATACCATGTTCTTTTGTTTTGAATTGGTTTCATGCCCTAAGATTCTTCTGTTTCTAACACTCACAGCATAACAATGAAGAAATAGCATGACACAGAAGAAATACGAGAGCAGTTTCATTGTCATTTATGACTTTTGTAGTTTAAGTTTAAAAGGGTGAAGACACTTTTGACCAGCGATAGCGTTGGAACGTATATATCCAGTAACGAGAGCAATTCCAGTGTCATTTACGACTATTGTAGTTTAAGTTTAAAAGGGTGAGTCACTTTTTACCAGCGATAGCGATTGAACGTATATATCCAGTTGCGAGAGCAGTTCCAGTATCATTTACGACTATTGTAGTTTAAGTTTAAATGGGTGAAGTCACTTTTACCAGCGATAGCGTTGGAACGTATATATCCAGTAACGAGAGCAATTCCAGTATCATTTACGACTATTGTAGTTTAAGTTTACAAGGGTGACGTCTTTTTAAACAGAGAAAACATTTGACCGTATATATACAATAGAGATAGTCTTCACAGCTATAACCTTTCTTACACTCGAAACATGTGTAACCAGGGACGTCATTTCAACTTTTTTCGGGGGGTGGGGGGGCAAAACTTGATTGGGGGGAGGGCAAAACATGATGGGGAGGGCAAAACTTGACGGGATTGTTAATTTTCGTATATAGGATACAGCACAATTTTACAGCACATACAAATTGGGGGTGGGGAAATGCCCCCTGCCCTCCCCAAATGACGTCCCTGTATGTAACCCAAAAATAGTGATACCTAAATATATATACACCTGTTCAACAAATTATTAGCTTTATGACACAATTTCACTTTATTTTGTGTTGATGTTATTCTATTAAATAAACTCTCTCTCTCTCTCTCTCTCTCGTGTTAATTTCATTTTGGCAACATCACTTCTTATAGCCCGTCGATAACGTAATAATCACAGCGGTACACAGCTATTCCTCTGATGGAGCGTATAGCACCATGGATTGAATCTAAAAGTACACGGGTAATTAGTGTATGTACTTAATTTAAATCTGCATCGATGCGAAACACAAACATAGATGATAAGCAAGACAATAATCCATACCTATTAAGATCTGTATGCAGATCATTTATAACTATAACTTGTTCTGCAATACCAGTCTGGAGATGTTATTGAGATCATTGTAAGCGTTCCACAAAAGCACAGTAATTTACCTAACCTCTCCGTAACACCTCTACTGCTCTCATCTCCGCTACACGAGGGAAAGTAAACACCTACTGCGCTAACTTACCAAAGCAACAGCAATTTGTGTTTGTGGTATATATTACCCGATTCTTTTCATCACATTCAAGCATTGGTTCACTAAACGCACTTCATTACAAAAAAAAATTCAATGAATTTTTATCACGTACTGTGGTGATTTCACCAAATGTATGCAGTGATAAAAAATGTGTGTGACCAATGTGATAGAGCTGTGTTTACTATGTGGACATGGACAGTAACTAAGTTTCATGTTTCTGTCTCAGTCAGCATTTTAGTAAAAGTGTAGAAATGGGGAAGAAATTAGTAACTGACCATGCCATTAAACATGAAACCAAGCTGTGATATATAAGATGTCATCAGAGAGAGAAACATACGTTTAACCTGTTTCATCCCTGAACCTGAAACGCTTTTAAAAGATAAAGCAAAATCAAAAGAAACCAAGAAATGTTTTTATGTAACTTTTGACCTTGATGATAGGATCCTAAATATGAAATGTGACACAATGTATAGTGACAATATACAATTTTTCCATTTTTCAATCATTTACGCTGCAATACGAAAGGAAAAAAGTTACAGAAGCGTAAAATATTGGTATGTGTAATTGTGTACATTACAAAGAAGACGATATTCATCCCTTAACCTCAGATGACTCTAAAGTTATGTAATGAAAAGGAGAGTATGAAGCAAAACTTAAAATATTTTCACGCGATGTTAGGCTTAACCATGAAGAAGTGACCCTTTCTCCCATCCCCGTGACATGTGTCATACCTGCTATTGGGGATTCATAACCATTCCAAGTTTTACCTCCTTATATCGAAGAGTTCGTAAATTATTGAGAGGAAAGGAAAAGGTATCAATAACTGTGGCCTTGAAGATAGAAGCCCTCATCAAACTCAGCATTAAACATATTTTTTTCTTCATTGTTGCATTAGAAGGGTGATCCAATTAACCAGAGGAGGAAGAAAAATTAATTCTTTGCTTGTTAATATACTGACTTGAACCAGAGCTAGGTACCTGTACCTATGCACTCCTTCAATATTAGACACTTAACTCTATTAGTAAAATTGTTTTGCAACCCTCCCATAAAACAATCTCCGTAGAAAATCAGCATTCGGCAACTTTATAAACAACGTTCCCTCTAAGCTGCGCGCGCGCGGCAGCCCAGCTGCTGAGACTGACCCGCGCAGCTGAATTGTTCTCCGCGCAGCAGATCAAAATTACCAAATATTCAATCCAGCATGAATGCTCTCAAGTCACCGTAATGCTTGCACAATGCATCGCGCAGCGCGCGCACATCTGCCATTCTCTTAGAGGGAACGTTGTTTATAAATAGCAATATTCGATTTTCGTCTATGTACATCATTTTAGTTATAATTAAACATCAAACCTCAGTTGGATTGTACGCACAAGTGGAGAAATTTACAGAATATGTGCCAAGCCTCCATAATAGTTTAGCCTCAACCTAACAGATTAAAAAGGATCGGTTAAAGACTCCACGAACATTTGTCTGATTCATAAAATGACTCATGCAATTCATAAAATGACTCAGACATGGTACATCACATAATACTGCATTTTCCACTAAATTCTGCCAGATCTAATCAGGCATTTGTTACCAATTCATGGATGCATAAGACAATCTCATACCAATGACTGATAGAGAGCGACGAGAAGAAAGTATTAAACACGAAAACCCATTGGAGTCTTGCTGACATCGTTTTGCAGTTACACGACCAGAAAATATCGATATAGTAGTCCCACATATAAGATTCCCCAAATAGTCTAATTAATTAAACATAAGCGGTTTTCAATCTGTTAATAATTAAATTTGAAGAAGACAATAGAGATATAACAAAGTTATTATTATTTAAATGCATAACTCTTTTCCCTCTAAACAAATATAGAACGAAGACGCACCTTAGGAAGGCATTGAATTGAAAGTATAAGTCAATTATGTCAATCATATGTTCTCGATAATCAATCTCTTAAAATCTTAACGTCATTTGACAACATAATTCATTTATGTAACGAAAACTGTGAAAAGAAGTATATTGCGAATGTTAGTTATGAATGCGAAGTGTCGCTTGCAACCAAAGTTAAGTAACAATCGAAATTAGGGTGTACCGTCCCTTACTGAAGCAGACAGCAAGCCTCTCAACAAATAAAACTCCGCGTCTTAACGCAGAAACAAATAGCAGCCAAAATTCTTAAAAGTAAACTCAAAATCATCAAACTTTGTTGTTTAATGATATTACGATCTGAAGCGTGTTGGAGAGGTCCGTCATGTTGCTATAGTAGTTCCCCCCACCCACCCAGCAATGTTGTTAAGAATGTTCACTATATCGTTCTGCGCAAGAAAAATGTTAACGAAAATAAAATTTCTTCATTTTCGCATGAAAAATTCACTAATTTAGAAGAATAGACAATTTTAAGCATTCTACATACAATCTAAATATGTAAAAGGTTGATGTCATACAATTATTTTACAGTTTCTGAACTTCTTCTTTATCAATGTAGTAATGCAGCCGTTAATCGCATTGACACAAAATGGAGAAACAACTCCATGCAAATCAAAGGTTTTTGCCTGAAAAAAAATGATAAAATAATCTACGGGTTGTTTTGATAGATACAAGGAAATGTTTCTCTCGTGAAGTGATATATACTCAAAAAGCAAAACTACCTACTATGTATAAGATAAACACTAACACATTGAAGTCATGACAACAAAAAAGACATAAATTATTGCTCTTTTTGAAAACAGAAAAACGAATTTGTCCCTTATTAGCAATAGCAATACAGTTGTTTCTCTTGTAAATGAAGTGGGCAATTATATGCCATGGTATACTAACGTTACAAACCTTTCCTCTTCTTATACACGACATCGGCATTTGCTCTATCCTCTATCAATATACTTGTATACCAAGTGGGCATTTAGGCCATCCTACAGTAATCTTACTAGTTGCTTTTACTTGTACACCAAGTATGCATTTACACCATCCTATAGGAATCTCATTTGTTGTTTTTACTTTTATATTAAATTGGCACTTACTGCATCCTACAATTATATTACTACAATGCGACCTATCATAGCCTTGAGAAGAAAATAATCGAACCAAACATACGTATTATTAATGACACTGAAATTTACCAAAGGACTGTTTTTATCCTACCTGATGCAGAATCATTGCCATCTCGTATGTATTTTTCAACAACAGCATTCCCTACATCTTTCAACCACTCATCTGGAATCATAATATGGTAGAGAACATAGCTAATGTGTGAGCGGATGACCCAAAAGGCGGCCTAAACTAACTTTGTGCATAAAGAGTAGCGCAGTGACAATCGACTAGTCCGTGCTTGTTCGACAATGGTTACCATGGGATAAAGCTCACAGAGCACTCTTCCGTTGATTTGTTTACAGCAGTACAAGAAAAGGTAAAATATCTTTTAACTAATAAATACATTAACAAGAGCGGAACAAGCGTTGCAAAAAGAAATCAAAATGCATGTAGTGAAAACAGAACTGACAAAAACAAACGTAAGCCAATATCTGTTTTAATGGAATGTTTAGACGCACCTACCAATTACATTAAGCATTCATCTCATGGAATAATGCCCCAATGGTGTGTTACAACAATTGGAAAGTAATTCAATATTTACCGATAAACTAAAACTTATTATATTTCATACACGAATAATAGTTTCCTGATTGCCTAACTGGCTTTTTATTTCAGACATGCTTATGTCGGGTAAAAACTACCTATCAAAAGTGCAGGAGTATATTTTGTCCCAGTAAAAGAAAAATGGTTCATGTAAGGAGTTGAAAGTCTATTTCTCAAGACAAAATCAAGTTTGTATACATTATAATACATTACACGTTTTGATTAATTTTTTTTGCGATCGCTATCTCTATCAGTTGAACATAGTTGAAATCGAAAAAATTTCTGCTTTGATCTGTTATTTCTTCCATGCTCCACATCGTAAGCCTTCATTTTATCCAATAATTATAACACAGGAATTCCATATTTAAATTGATTGTAGTCGCATGAAAAAGTTTATATATTTTTTTTATTTAGCACTAACATTATGTAGGCATGTCCAACGTTTAGAGAAAATCCATTATTTCGTTTATTTTAATAAATATTTCAATCACTTTCATATATCAATTCATTTTTTAAAATAAATATTTAAATCAGCAAAGAAAATGCATTGTTAAAAAGATGTGTGTGTGTATATATATATATATATATATATATATATATATATATATATATATATATATATATATATATATATATATATATATATATTATGACTCTTTTGGAGGTGAGATTGTGATATACCAGCTTTCTTTGTCAAGGAACGTTATCCTTTATATAACCAAAGCATGAATTTGTTATGTATCCAATTGTTTCATATCAAACACTTCAACAAAAAGCTTAAAAGGTATTTAAAAAATCAAAGGATTTAAATATTGAAGAAAAAAGATTGCATTCCCCGTTCATGTACAGATCTATAAATATTACAAGAATAGACATTTACGTGTTCTCTAGAAATATAAAGCATCCCCACCCTTCATATATCACTCACAAATGTTGTTCTTAGCTACAAGTACGGTTCCTTATATTGAAACACGTGAATCCTAACAATTCGTGCTTGATATAGATTAAGCATATTTTAAAAGATGTTTACGCTTTCTAAACTGTTTATTTACCCTGTCATATGGTGTAGGCAGATCAGTAAATTTCAAAACGTTTGATTGAAAAGAAACCATAAGATTAATTCAGACATAAAATTGGGTTTCTATGTTTGGTTAATCAAGTGATGCTGTTTTGGAAACTGGGATTGTTTGGCCATGCCGAACCCAAATATCCTGATTTGTATGGTTGATCTTGACATGACGTTCATTCACACCATGCCTCTGGGTTACTTAGCATCGCCTAAATGCATGTCCCATCAGTAGGAATTACTCCCTCAGAAGACCCAGATGGGTTTGGTTTGGAATTTACTGGCACAGCAGTATGCTAGTCCTAAGGCAATTGGAATATAGCGTCTTACCGACGGACGCATTACGGTAGTTCACCGGGACTGATCGAATACAAGGATTTGAATCCGTGCCCTTTTGATCGCGAATCTGCACACTTACCAATGAGAATACCACATACAAAGTTCACTGAATTTCAGCCCTTAAGTAACTTAAGCAACTTGGTCACTTCTATTACCCAGTCTGGTGGAAATATCATTAGCATTCGTCAGTTCGTGGTAATTAGATAAGGAATTAGAAACATCAGCGACTTGATGTTGAATATATTTATCGTACATGTTGTAGAGAATAATCTTGTCATCTATAAAAGGCAATTTAAGTACTTGTGTACTAATATGGCATACACAATGCACGTAGTAAATAAATAGCATAGAAACTGCTGTTGATAGAGACGATGACATAATCGTTTAATATGTGCATCACTTGTGTCGCCGGTCACATTATGAGAAGGAGAAATTAGGGGCATCTTGAAAAATATCCAAAATTTGTCATAAAGTCCTATCATAAGTTTGAATGAAACATAGAGGACTTCTGATGGAAACATGCACGTACACACGTGTGTGTGTGTGTGTGTGTGTGTGTGTGTGTGTGTGTGTGACAAATGTTTATTCCATACACATGGATTGAAAGAAATAGCGAATCCATGGAGGAAACATCTTCGATATTGCTCACTTATTCACGCCTTCTTGTCAGTGTATTTCCAATGAGCTCCTTTACATTTAGAATAATTGATAGAGGAAAATTATTGGAACATCTATCGAATAAACCCGTCCAAGACAATGGTGGAAATGTATGTCCGTTTACTCAAAATACAACATATTAGACTTCTATAACTGCAATTTATGTTACACTAATATTTCTTGTAGCAGAGAATTTACAGATGAACCATGACCTGGACGTGTTCGATTCAGCAACTTTGGACATGTTTTATTCAGTTTAACCTGATTGGATCATAGAAACAGTAACATGTTTTAATTATGTCACTTAGCAACTCAGGAAGATGCTGGGTATTTTGGACGTATTAGGTTTAATTGTCACTTGTATTAATGAAGGAGATGCATATCTCTTAAGATTGGATAAGTGGGAATGGAGACATTCAACCATAACCAAGGAATATTTTATTGGATTTAGAAGCAAACATCAACGCAGTGCAGTCAACGAATCAAATCACTAGCGGCATTTATGTCTTCTTGTGCGTGAACCTTCCTTTGATCACTTTAGTAACTTTCTCTTGATTGAGGACAATCTATATATTTCTGAATTGGAAGTGTGCAAAAGCGTCGATTCAATTGCCTCTGAATGCGATTTTCACAACCTCAATAGATTCATTTAAACAATCTTCTTACAAAACGCAACGGCGATGTATTGGTCGTTTATCTTTAAAAAGACTGGGACTGAACATTTACGGTCATTTCCTTTGATAAAATTTCAGTTACTGTGTGCAGGAATTTATTAATAGGACCAATTAAAACACCTTGATTTCTCTTTCTTTGCTCTTCTTTAGTTTGCTGCGCACTGGTATTGTGCACAGGTTCGATTGTGGTATGAAATCATAACTTATATCAACAGTTGGGGTCTTTAAAGTGGTAATTGGGTGAGATCCCAGTCAAAACGTCCCAAATTTCCAACTATACGATCCAATTAGAAGTCATGGTGATAGAAGAAGATCGAGTAAATATATACTTTGACAAATGAAAAATATCGTATAAGGTATAAATAGAAGTTTGAAGTACATCTCGTACAGGCGAACTCGTCTTATAGGAATGTCACGACCTGAATTTGAGGCCTTTGAAAGTGATCGGTTAAAAAACTCATTTGGCTTGCAAAACTTATTTTCATTGGTGTTTAGATGAATTCTCCACTCAAATTACACATAGCGACACACACACACAAACACGCACTCACGCACGCACGCACACGCACACACACACACACACATATATATATATATATATATATATATATATATATATATATATATATATATATATATATATATACCGGGACAGATTCAGAGTGCCGATCACTCGAAATAAGCATGAAAGCTCGAGAAATGCCATTTCGAATGAGAAGACGTCTGTATCTTTTGGTACGTAACTTTCAGCCTTGCAATTCTTCTGTCAAAATAGAAATGTTTCTGGGAAGCTCAAACAATACATGGAGTCACTAAGTTGGATATTGAAACAAAAAGGTTGCATGCTGTATTAGAAATGAATCGATGTGGTGTCCTCTGCAAGGTCGATTTCGCAAAACGAACACTCGTTATCGACACAGACATCAATGTATGCAGAAGCGATTGTATTACTGCAAACATTATCGTCTACATTATCTTCTACATAGTGAAGTGCTGCTGTAATGATAGAAGTATCTTTATAAATTGGTGAAACAAAGGAGAAAAACGAACAGTGAGAAAGGAGACATAGAGAGTATTAGAGTCATTTTAACAAATATGATTCGAACGATCAGAACTTTGCGAATTTGTCTGTCATTAGCTATTTATCCTATGAAAGGGTACTTAATCCATTTGGAAGGCATACGAAATATATGCCCTGTTTTACACCTCCAAATTCCTTTTTTTTAAAATTGTGATCTTAAAATATTTATCGTTCCTTTTGGTCTTCACTGAAAAAATTGAGGACATATCTTATACATACATACATACATACATACATACATCCATTTATACATACATACATACATATATACATACATACATATATACATACATACATACACACATACATACATACACACATACACATACATACATACATACATACATACATACATACATACATGCATACATATATACATACATACATAACAGTTATCTGTTAAGTGTCTGAGAAAAAAATCCGCTTTCCTAAATTTACAGGAAATTTAAATCTTCCTTCTAAAAAAAGACTGAGAAAATTTCACTTTAAACTATTATTAAATCGTATGTTTCATTCCAATTTTCTATAGATTATTTTCAGATACTATTTTTAACTGGCCAAACCTATCCCATAGCCGCATCCGGTACGGTCATGCACATTTGAATATATATATATATATATATATATATATATATATATATATATATATATATATATATATATATACAGAAGATGTTAAAACATAAAATAAATAAAAAGAATGCAGCACAACACAACCACAAGTAGGGCAGGAGGGCTTCCCCAAATGGTCTGAAAAGATCAACCGAGGAGAGCACCCCCCCCCCCAAAAAAAAGAATAGAATATTTGTCATTATAGATCGCCACAGATAGTAGTAAACAATATTATGCCAGCCCACAAGTATAAGAGTTGAAATGTACTTTTTCATCAAGTATTTTTAACAATAAATGAGTATCTATTGCTTTATGTTACTGCATCGTGACTCTCATCTTAATTCCGCCCGCCCCCCTCTTATGACTGCATGGTAATGAATAATCCGAAAATAAACAAGTTGACTTGTCTAATTCGCAGCAAACAATGAGCACCAAAGGCGGCACATCACATATTAAGCAGATTCCTCAAAGATTTGCCATTTAGTTAATAAATTAAATGGGAATGAATGGGAATCCCAAACTGCTTATGATACATTGGATTGGCTAAGAGATTTCTCTCTCTCTCTCTCTCTCTCTCTCTCTCCTTAGTTTGCTAACTCCATGAAAAATATGGATAATAGTAATGAGTTAACTCATACTGCGATACATTTGCAATGTCCAATTGTTACAGTACTATCAGCTATGTGTAACTCGTGTGGCTTCTCGGATTGGGCTTGAGATCTGATTACGTTGGCATTGATGATGCTGTGTTCACCTGTATACATCCATAAACTATAAAATTAATTATATGCAACAAAGAGATTTGTAAGTCCTCATGTTTTCGCGAGTATATAGTCTTGAAGAGTTATCTAAATACACGTAGATTTGTACAAATTGTAATTCTTGTCAAAAACAAAAATCGTTCATCCTCCCCTTGCCTTTCATAAATGGATCATAAAAATTTGTAAGACCTATCCAGGACCGCGGACAGAGTAGGACAAACTCCTCGGGACCACAACGGCCCTGGTCCTCTCTGATGCTTTTTGTGCTCATGTCTACTTTTCTGTTTTAGGCAGGTTACTGAACTATATACTCATGATTTTTAAACACACTATTTCTGTGAATGGTGTACAGATATCAAACCTTAAAAACTTGTTTTGAAACTTTCTTCACGAACATACACTATGTTCATGACAATCGCTTAAAAGTTGTCCTACGTTGATTGCGCATGCGTTAAATATTGGAGAGGAAAGACCCAGATTCGACTTCCTGAAAAACATCTATACGTATTTATTCCAACATTCTAATTTGTTCAAGACCTACAGATTGCCGGAAATGTTTTGAGTTTTGGTCAAATGAGGCCAAATTTTACATTTTAAATGAAAGCTATGCGTTCGTATTCAGGTTGTTGTATTTCTTGGAATTTTTCTCCAAATTTTCAGTAGGAAAACTTTACCTGGCCTATCTCTGTAGGTTTCTTCTCCCCTGTGAGTAAAATATTCCGCTGGCAGGGAGCGTCTTGATGGTGGAGCGGGAAGAGGGGATGGTGTGTAACGGCGACGGGCGCTGTAAGTCCTTGGGCGTCTGAAATCTGCATTCAGCATTTGCTCTTGCTGCAAACATAATGATATTTATTTTGATGAAAAGACCAGCCTTCACAAAACAATATGTCTAATATTGAAAATATGTATATATAAAACCTCTGGCAAAAAACATAAGTATCCAAAACGTATAGATATAGACCTTGTCGAGAAAATGGAGGAAGTTTTGGACTGGTCGAAATTAATGACCATGAGGTCTTCTTTGTTTTTAAATATCAACTTGCTGATTCCAATTTGAACGAGAAAAGAATAAAAGTTTCACACAAAAAAGACATATAAGCGATTTCGTGCGAATCCGCAATAAGACATCAACTGTGTTTAAGATCTTGACTTTCCACTGACTGAATCGTCTGCTTATCATATGGTTATGTCTACAAATAATGCCTTCTCTATGTCAAATAGCGGACCGAATGTTTCGCTTAGAAACTGCTATAGTCGTAAAGTATGATTTGTGTTTATTAGAGTCACTTTTTATATGTGTCAAATATGTGATCAGTGAATCAAAGAAGACGAGTTTTACGTAGGAATCTCTACCAGACAATCAAATTCACTGCGCATCAAAGTGTCTACTCAAAAGTACGCTTTCTTATTTGCATATTAATATTTTTTTCTGCGTTACTAACTAAATTATATCTTACTAGTATAAACATTTCCTACATGCATCAAATGTCCTCTCAGTCACAAAGAAAAATGGCAGTATATCAATATGACAAGTTAAGATTTCGCTGATAAAAGCAGAGAATATGTTTGATTTATATAAAGACATGCAGGTCAAGTGGTTTCATACAGCAATGAACATTTCTGTCAATGAGTATATCCTCCTTGAGATCACTGAGGCGTATGGTGAAAAATTACAATCATAGATTTAGTTTAAATCATGCAATTTTCGAATTAAGTACTATTAAACAGTAACTATTTTTCGCCTGCTATTAATATTCTGAATGAAACTGCAGAATCTAGCAGAACAGAAAAGTACGTTTGTGGTAGTTTCAAACCTAATAGGTGGTACTTTGGAGGAAATATCTCAACATTCCTGATTTATAACGCGAACTATTAGATTGGGAAGGTTACTATTCGAGATAAATGACCGGATGTAATCTGAGTTCTGTAATCCGAGTTTATGTTAAGGTATTCACAAGTAGAGAAATTGTAGATTCTATAGCTTAACACTATTTATTTTAAAACAAAAGGACCTACCCTAATTTTGTCCAGAAGTTCTTGTCTCCTAAGCATTGCCTGCTGAAGTTTCACTTGGCTGTCAAGGTCATTGTTACCTGAAAAATAAAACGTAGAATTATGTTAGCTGTGGACTTGCATGATATATTACGAATGAGAAGAAACGTTATATTAATATATAGAGCCTGTGATATTAAAATCAGTGATTTTCCCAATGGATGCCACTTATTTAGAGATGACAGTTCACAAACTTAGGTGGATCTTTACAATCAAATCTAAAACTAACATTCAATGCAAAATGTATGCACACTGCAATGCATTTACAGAGTTTGAGCATCAGATTTGAAAACTCATGCGATGTCAAATTATGTACCAGCTGTCTGTTGCATCTATATAAAAGTAAATGAATTAAATCTTTGACAATTAAAAATGTTTTGGAGACATTTATGTTCATCAGCTGGCCGCTTATATGTAATGACGTCATAATGTGCAATGTAAGATCTATTTCACGAAGAGAAATTACATGTATAACAGTTAAAATTTAGATTTCCATTTTTAAACCTAAATATGAAACTCCATAACTGGATAAAAAAGAAAGCTCCGGAAATAAAGATAGTAGGTAAATGGACTTGAGAGAAGTTAACCGTTTATTAAAAAGGTTTGTATCATTTATATTTTTTAACAATCTCATTGCAGTCGATGATTCGTCTATCCAGAAAGCATCGTCTTGGATGTTTATGACTTATTATTAGCTGGCTGTAGTTATTTGCTTTGTCCATTAGATGCTTGTATCACTCACCTTAAGTCATCTGCCTCATTTGCAGAGAATATTTTCGTATAGCTCTGTGGTATATATTTTAGAAGATGTACATATCCCTGAGGCTTAACTCAAGTATGGATCACTCTTGATCTTTTGTTTTGAAACCATCAAGCAAAGTTTGAAATTTGAGAATGAATTAACCCAATTAACTGCAAGTGGAGGTAAGGAAAAGTTTCAAACTTTACTACCAATCGATATATGTCAAGTCTTCAAAGAGATTAGCAACCTCCTAATACGAAAAAAATAATATCATGTTTCACTTAGGGATTTACTTTTCATTAGGTATCAAGCTACACTCTCCTCTCACATCCACTATAAAAGAATGGATTCCTTCCCACGGTGTTTATGCTGATAGGCGAAGACCATTTATAAACAGCCCGTGGTATTTAATATGTTAGCATATTACAAAATATGAACTTGAAACCTTGAAGAAGAAAAAAAGTCGATGGAAATGTCAACTAGATTTCTTGCCATTCGACGAAATTATGATAACATCCCTTTATTTACCTACATTTTAATCTCTAGATTAGATACATAAATCCTTTATATCGATCCACACTAAATCCAATGTCTTTTATCACTAAATATACAAATGTTTAGCCTGGAATCGATAGCTATCAGCTTGATAGACTGTTCTATTGTTGAAGTCTATTAATCATTGTGATTATTTGTGCTAAAAGTGTCTGAGAATGTACTCATTAAATCGACAATAAATACATTCAAAATATTCTGTTCTACTTTGAGAGATTTGCCTATATCATTAATATATAATCAAATAAAGATAACGTAAAGGAAATGTTGTTTCAATCTGTTCAAAATCAATTTTTAAGATTATATATTTCAGAAAGGTTGATTATCGTGTCTCAGACTTTTGCTGCAGTTTATCTATATTTTAGTATTAACACTACATCTGCAAATTTATGGTCTACATCCCACATGGTAACCATATTTAGTATACAGAACTTTCTTTTTCATTAAAGCTATTTTACTGCATGTTTTATCCACATATCAGAAAGTATTTAAACAAATATCGTTACTTTCTGTTTTTGTTGCATTTGTGTGAGGTATGATTTAAAGAGAGAATATTTCTCTTTAGAAGATTTTTATAATGTGTAATGTTTAATTCAATTATTTACATACATGATTCCTTATTCAGTCGCATAAAAGCATAGGACTCAAACAAAGCACTATTCTTTTGTTACTAAAGAAAATATAGTCCAGTCCACGATTACGCATTAGTAATTTTCTGGACAGTGTGTGTGTGTGTGTGTGTGTGTGTGTGTGTGAATTGGATTTTTAAAGTAGATATATAAAAACCTTTCAGTCATATCACTACGACGTCTGCAGTGTGGCACTTTATAGTGATGTCAAGCACTGGGGCATCATGCCGCAGACATGTAACATCATGTCCCACCCAGTCACATCATCTTGACACCAGGCTGATCACTCCTAACGCTGACCTATTAATGCCGAGCGCCTAGAGAGGCAGCTGTTAGTACCAGTTGTATAAGTATGTGACATGACTCGGCCGGGTTCGAACCCGCGACTTCCCGCATCCGAGACGGACGCTCTAATCGATAGGCCACCGGAGCGGTGTGGACAATAGACAAAGTAACTGATTGAATACCTAACTCCGATAGGTAATATTAAATGACAATTATCGTATGGAAATGCATTACACTCCCAAACTAAAAATACCCAGAAACAAATTTGATAGTGAATGCCATATGACTGTACTAAGAACACTGACGAGTGATTAGGTTTCAGAAACCAAGCCCTTCATTAAAAGTCCTGCACTGTTATAACCAAAATAAAAGTTCTCAACTTGTTGACAAACCATCAAGGTATATCGCTTTCCATAAATAAATATTCTCGAGATGTGTTTCACTACAAACGTTATGTCAGTAATTATTACGAAAAACTCAATTTCGAAATTTTTCTTGTGATAGTAAATACTGGTTTACATACTCATTTTGAACTGATTACATCCAAAGAATCACGACTCTGGAATCCTTCAGTCATATCAGGATGCAACAACAACAAGAAGATATCCCTGTGGCATTTTCGCTCCTCTTTGAAGTTTAGCTACGTTCAATTCATAAATGCTACTGTCAGGAAAGCAAAATCGGTAAACTCTTGAAGAGAACGTATCAGTACTATGCTGAGGGCATTTATGCCCAGGCATGCAATTTTGCAATTTTAAGGTGTGTCATCTCCTTCAAGACAGCAATTCAATTCGAGAGGTATGTAGCTTCGTGGAAGTCCAATCGCGTGGCTTGCAACTATGGTAGCTGCGTATTTGATTTACATCTGATAAAAAATAACACAAAATGTATGGTTGCTACTGTATTCTTAAGCCAGAGGTTAGCTAAGGACATTTATCTGGGATAATAACCTAGAAATACGGAATCCGAAATCCTATTAAAGCTATTCACACAAAATACTCGGATAGTACTATAAGCTATCGCTCCGAATGTCAGTCTATTTAAGTTGCAGATCGTGAATTAATTTATTTCTTTTGTTTTTAGGAAACAACATTTTCTTTTATACTTCGCGATATTCATTGGATGTGCAAATGAATCATTTGGCATTCACAGCTGGACCATTGTTCATTGAACTTTTAAATTTCTTGATTGCCGTATCGCAACCACGAAATGTACGGAAATTGATACTAATCGAATAATAGCGAATTTGTTGTACAAAAACAAAACGATCGGCACAAATGAACATATCAACCGCATTTCTCAAGGTATTACCGATAATAGGAGACGTATTCAACCCTTTTAGAAAAAGTTCAACAATAAATTTAGCTGTGTCATTGTTTTCTCGAGGACAACTTAGAACATCGCCACTAGAATATATTTTAAAAAAATATTGATATCCTTTTTTCTGTATCAGCGGTTATTTTGTACCCAAACTTTTAAATTGTCACACAATATTGCAGGAAAAAAAGAAAATAAAACCAAAACTTGTGTTTGAATGACGTTTGTGTTTCAAATTCGTTTTAAAGAAAAGACATGTGTCAACAACAGATCCTCTGGGTTTACAGTACATGCCTAACCTAATACCAAAATTTAGCCATTCAAAAAGTTTTAAGCCGAATTCTCATCTCTTTGATATTAATCCATTTTACCATTTAAAACTTTGAGCTAAAAAATATAAGATAAATAGAACAAAATAAACGTATCTCCATTATGTAAAGGTTATGAGACTGACATGCCATGAAATGATCGCTCTGTAGGCGGACAAAAATGTTGAGATAAATGAGCTGGATTGAGGAATTGTCTTTCAAATTCAAGAGTTAAATGATTGTATGTTTAACTGTGGAATGAGCGATACCATTCACGTCCAATAAAAGAAAAAGCTAAAATATATTAAATATACGATATGATAGAACAGATTACTTTACAATATATTACTTTTACAAAACGTTAGTTAAAAGAAACTATATGAAAGAAAATCAAATGTCGCTGCACTCTGATACATAATTGAGTTTGCTGAGGCTTTGACATAATCTCCCTTTTCCTTGTAGCAATTTTTTTTACTCATATAAACTCTGGGGAATATAATCTTTGACCAGCCAAAATGGATGTCTTCTTGTGTTCTTGTTGTACGGTAAGGTTAAGATTGGAAAGTAATCCAACGTCCACAAATAAACAAGATCCTTTTCGATAACCCTTTAATAACTGAGTATTTGTTGCCACGTACAGGCATCCTCTTTTTGTCTTTTATCAGTTGAGAACTTTACCCCGTTAGATGCTATAATTCCCGACGGACTTGGATTTTATTTAATCTAATAAGCATTCTTGTAATAAGGATTTAGTGTCAAGAGCATTTTGAAAAGATTGGAGTTACATTGATTTAGTATGGGCCTGATATCTCTAAAGAAGCAATGTAAACATGATATAGGAAGTTTTAATAAGAGTAGACTATTACTTGTTGTTGGTGGGTGGAAAACATGAGAATTGGCCGATTGCCTGACATTACCAAGAGACGGCAACTAATGTTAGCCAACTTCTACCAGCTATATATTAAACCTGACTTGTCAACATTATCTTGATGATTTTATCACTGCTGTAAAGTAAACAGATAATCCAAAGCAGTGGTTCGGCCTTAGTAAACAGGTGACAAAAGTTGTGCGAACAATTGCAATTCAACTTTGTCAGCTTGACACACACGTCATGAATACAAATGATCGATTACTGAGTGTCTCTCTGTATTAAAATAGAGCACAAATTACCACGATTTTAAACATTCGTTATTAAATTTTCGAAGATTTCATATATCCTGTCGAACAAATACATTAGATACTAAACGTGAACATATTCTCTTCAAAGACCACGAACACTTTCAAGATTTGGTGAAAATAATGGCATACTTGCCACATTTACGAATTGAGATGCAATAGTTTATTCGACCTAAATCCTATCCGTTCTACCGATTACTTTCTGAAACGCCTACAACATGTATATATTACATGCAAATATTGAACGCAAACACACTGCAGTTAGCGCACTTTTTATATATTGTTATATTTTATGCACAAAAATGAAATCTTGTTAGTAATGGAAAGCTATAATTATATATAAAAATTTGAAGTTGTTACAATTTGCATGTATTTTCTAAGTTGCTCAAGAACAGTGTGTGCATATATCAGTCTGGGAATGGTCAGTTGCTCATCATTGTCAGCTGGTCACTGTTGTCTACTGGTCATCGTCAGCTGGTTGTCGTTGTCTACTGGTCATCGTGGACTGCTGGTCATCGTTGTCTATTGGTCATCGTCAGCTGGTCATCACTGCATTGTCAGCAGGTCATTATTGTCTACTGGTCATCGTCAGCTAGTCATCGTTGTGTTTACTGTTCATCGTCAGCTGGTCATCTGTGTCAACTTGAAGTTACATTACCATGTTGATATTCAGAAGTGCTTCAAATCAATGTGGATTTAAATAAATTCTTATTTGCCTCTTTATATGATTATTAATTAATTGTTGATCATTTAATGTGCAAAACCTTGATCTCAGCGGTGACAATAAGCACACTATACGTGAAATCTACTTACTCTCCACTGAGTCTGGCCTCTGTAATTTGTCTTTCTCATTTGCAATTTTCTGAAAAATTAGAAAAAAAGAAATTGCATAATAGTTTACTAAGGCTAAATATGTTTGTTAACTCAGGTAATCAAGTTATCAAATGAATAAAGGCCGGTCTTAAAGTATAATTTACTGCAGTGGAAGTTATTGGATCCTTTTATATATGTACTAAAGTACTGATATGTGGATGGTATATCCTTATTCTTAAGCATATACTACATATATTTGCCGTAAGCTTAAGATAAATATATTTACCAATATTATTTCGAGCCACGGTTGTTCAATAGTTAGCGTGCCGGACTCAAGGATGCGGGTTCCTTTATTCACGTGAGTTCAATGTGAAATGAGCGTGAGTGCAGTATCGTAAACTGTTACACTATTCTGACAATGTAAAGCTAACGGAGAAAAAAATGAGCACATAACTTCATCTTCAATACATATTAAGCATCAATGCAAAATAATACTGCAACAATTTTTTTTAAATTGTGTTTGCACTACTAAAGCATCGCTAATTCTACCAATTTAAGCATCAGTATACAAAAGATATAACCAATATTGATCAAGTTTGACTGAAATTATGTACCACGATTGTAACAATATTACAATAAAAAAGACAATTGAGCTTGGTAATAAAAGTTTGACTTTAATCATGTACCACAATTGTAGCAATATTACAATAAAAAAAGACATTTCAGATTAGAATTAAAGTTTGACTGAAATTATGTACCATGATTGTGGCAATAGTGCAGTAAAAATAGACCCAATTCAGATTAGTGTTAGAAGATCATATTCACACTAATAACAAGAAGAAAAATGCATAAAAGAAGAGACTATTAGAGGGAAGATTGTGACATCATATTAAGTACCAGTTGTAATAGTAATGACATACATAGAGACGAGAGTATTAAATCTATACATAAAGATAAATGATATAAATAGGAAGATAATATATCGTATACATGTCATAATACATGACAAAGAAATAGAAAATATATTCATGGAAAAAGAAATGTAACAATAATATTCGTTAAATTGAACAAACATCAGTATAATGTAGAGCTAACGTATAGACACTTAAATTGCACCAATGTGTGTGAGTGGGTGGGTGGGTAGGTGGGGGTGTTGGATTTTTAAAGTAGCTTTAATAATTTGTCTGTCATATCGCTACGATGTCTGGAATGTGGCCGTTTATAGTGATGTCTAGCACTGGTACATCATGCCGCAAACTTACAGCATGATGTCACACCCATTCACATTATCCTGACACCGAGCCGACCAGTCCTAACACTGACCTCGTAATGCTGAGCCCCTAGTGAGGCAGCTGTTAGTGCCATTTGTATAATGGTATGGATATAACTCGAACCTCCCTCATCCGAGTCGAACGCTCTAAACACTAGACCACCGTAACGGTCACCAACATGTGAGCAAACTGACGCGTGTCTTTCACTACTAGCAGTAGATAAACTACGTTAGTGACTACAAGATGACAACTTGCGTGTGCTGACGTTTTATGTTTATATTTTACTTCTTCTTCGCAAAGGTCAGGATATACCGCCGGATAATGTAACAATGCGGATTTTTTTTATGAACGAAATTTAGGTAGTTAATTCAACCACTTCCTTGGAACACCTGCATCTATTGCATACTTTTTGCAAAATGTTTTTAGTATCTGCAACTATTCCAAGATTTTAGGACGAATTACAGAAAAATATGAA
This sequence comes from Sinohyriopsis cumingii, assembly GCA_028554795.2. Lineage (NCBI taxonomy): Eukaryota > Metazoa > Mollusca > Bivalvia > Unionida > Unionidae > Sinohyriopsis > Sinohyriopsis cumingii. The sequence goes on from CM068832.1 coordinate 37,171,516, forward strand.
AATTATTGGTGCTACTTCTACGGTTTCCTTCTACTTTCACGATTTCCTTGGTGATTTCTCCTGAATGTGGATTTTATTTACAGTTAGGCATGCAAGGAAAATGAGATCTTCAAATCAAAATGATAATTATACAAAACACATAGGTATCATAGCTGTGTCCATTAAGCGGACAATGTACTGCAGATGAAGTTTTAATATGTCATTTCTGATTATGACAGCTTAGCATAACTAAAACCTGTTTGACAGACAGACACACGAATGGTTATGATAACAAAAAGAATACAAAGAAGGAGATAAACGCACACAAACATGCACACATAAAATATTTTTAAATAAGCAGTGAGTACAAATATGTGGATCTAAAATTAGTCGAATTTGTCGCTATCCCTAATTATCAATCACGAATAACCGGTTCCGGTTACACCTAATCGACAAAATTACTCGTAATCCATTCAGGAACACAAACAGTGATAAATAAAAAATAAAGCAATAATGAGATAAAATGCTGGATCATAACTCTGTACAACTGTAAGAAATCTGGTAAACACTTTAAAAACTCACTGTCAGTTATGTAAAATTCCAACAACTAACATTAGAGATCTAATCATACCTTAATAAATGAATGTCCACTCAATGTCTTTCAAGATAACAAAAGAAAAAGGTGTAATTAGAACAAATCACAGTATTGGATGATCCGTTGCACTGTCATTGGCGGCATAAACAATGGTGTTACCATAGACATGAAAAGTACAACTCCAGTCAAATGGAAGTCTCGCTTCATTCGTGGCGTATAAAGGAGTTCAGATCTCATAGAAATCGGAAAACTGGAGGCATAATAAGGTGGGTCGACGTCCTAAACAAGTTCTATTCAATCAATAGTTGATATATTCTATATGAATTCAAAACAGCAACAAATATAGTAATTTCCTTTTCTGTTTGTAAATTCGTCTGTGTGCAGGCACACTTAGATACTTCGCTCATTTATTTATTTGATTATTTTTATTTATTTATTGTATGTCCTTACAACTTTAACTCCGCCATTGCCAGTCCCAAGCCCGGATGTAAAAGGAGGAGGGTTGGACGTGGGGCTAGCATCTGACCCTGTCAACCCCAACTTGCTACAAAAACGCCAACAGATGAAAAACCAGAAACTGTAAACCTGAGGGAGGAAGGGTCTTCTTCTGGAAGACTTATGACGCTGTGTGGTTAAAGCAACGAGCCTGCGGAAGCCATAAAGCAGACCACCCTTCTATCAAACAGGAGAATTAACATCTCAACATGGAACGTGAAGACAATGTATGAGACAGGAAAAACAGCACAGGTAGCAGCAGAGATGAGGAACTACAACCTATCCCTACTGGGCATTAGTGAGACAAGATGGATTCCATCTGGACAAAGAAGACCAATGACAGGAGAGATGCTACTGTATTCAGGACATAAGGAATATGACGCGCCTCACACATAGGAGGTGGGGCTTATGCTGTCGAAGCAAGCATATAATGCACTGATGGGATGGGAACCACACGGGCCCAGAATCCTCACAGCAACGTTTAGGACCAAGAAGGAGACAATACAGATGAACGTCATGCAGTGCTACGCTCCAACAAATGACAGCGAAGACAAAGATAAGGACCAGATTTACAACAGACTACAGAACATAGTAGACAACTTCCCATACAAAGACATCATCAACATCCTCATGGGTGACGTCAATGCCAAAGGTGGGTCAGACAACACAGGGTACGAACAAGCCATGGGGATCCACGGCCTGGGCGAGATGACCGAAAATGGAGATAGATTCGCAGACCTTTGTGCACTAAAAAAACATGTTCATCGGGGTACCATCTTTCCCCACAAGAGACTCCACAAGAACACGTTGATATCTCCAGACCATGTGGCAGAAAATCAAATTGACCACATCTGCATAGCCATGAAGGTAAGAAGATCCCTGTAAGATGTGAGGATGAAAAGGGAAACAGATGTGGCATTTGACCACCACTTAGTTGTCGCAAGGCTGACACTTAAGCTGAAGAAGAACTGGATGTGCAAAAAAGAGAAGAAAACAAAGCATAACATCAGCCTGTTGAAAGATGCAAAAGCTAAAGAAGAATACAGACTGACGCTTAACAACAAATACCAAGTGCTACAAGAGCTTCTTGAACATGAGGAAGACAATGCGAACAACAGATGGCAGAAAGTCAAGGAGACAATCAGCATGCCAAGAAATACTAGGCCCCATGAAGCACCAGAAGAAAGAATGGATTTCATTCGAAACATTGCGCAAAATCCAGGAGCGGAAACAGAAGAAAGCAGCAGTAAATAGCAGTAGGACAAGAATTACAAAAGTAAATATACATAAAGAGTACACTGACGCCTACAGAGAAGTGAAAAGAATCATCAGGATAGACAAGAGAAACTACGTTGAAGGACTGTCAGCAGAGGCAGAAGAGGATGAAGGAGGCTGTCTACCCACAGTTACAAGATGAGCGAGCGGGCTTCCGGAAGAACAGATCGTGTATGAACCAAATAGCTACTCTTCGCGTTATAGTCGAGCAATCGTTGAGTAGAATTCTTCGCTCTACTTGGCATTCGAAAGCGTGGACCAAGAGACACTCTAGAAACTTCTTCGCCACTACCAAACCAAGCTGGTGAACCTGATTAAAAACGCTTATAACGGAATGTCTTGCATAGTCATTCATGCAGGACAGCACACAGACAGCTTCCTAGTGCAGACTGGCATGAGGCAAGGCTGCTTGTTGTCGCCGTTTCTAATCCTTCTCGCCATCGACTGGATTATGAAGATGCCCACCAATGGACGGAAAAATGGGATCCAGTGGACATTGTGGAGTCAGCTTTAGGACCTGGACTTTGCCGATTACCTAGCACTCTTGTTCCACAGTCAGCAGCAAATGCAGGACAAGACTGACGTACTGACAGCCACATCAGCACAGGTTGGCCGTAACAACCACGATGACAAGACCAAGATCGTCAAGATCAATTTTGTCAGTAACAACCCAGTCTCACTGAATTGAAGCCCGCTGGACGAGGTGGAGTCCTTCACGTACCTGGGCAGCATTATCAACCAGCAGGGTGGCACAGATGCAGACGTCAAGGCAAGGATCGGAAAGGCGAGAGCAGCTTTCATACAGCTCAAGAACATCTGGAGCTCCAAAGAAGTTTCCTTGACTACCAAGATCAGGTTTAACTCGAACGTGAAGTCAGTCCTATTGTATGGGGCAGAGACCTGGTGAACCACCAAGTCGACCGTAAGTAGAGTCAGACCTTCATCAACAACTGCCTAAGAAGAATTCTCCAGATCCGCTGGCCAGACACCATCAGCAACGCCAACCTGTGGCAGAGAACCTCCTAACTTCCGGTAGAGGTCTAGAACAAGAAGAGAAGGTGGGGTTTGATAGGACACACCCTACGTAAGCCGCCAACATCACCAAACAGGCACTGAGGTTGAAACCTCAAGAGAAGGGGCCGACCAAGAAACAGCTGGCGATGTGACCTTGACGCGAACATCACTAAGCTGGGTCACACCTGAAGTCAGCTGGAGGGAATTGCACAGGACAGAAGTCTCTGGCGATCTATTGTTGGTGACCTATACCCCTGCAGGGGTGACAGGCAAAACTGACTGACTGATTTACAACTTTAAAGTCAACATAGATTGCACAGAATCACACAAATGCCACTCTGTTTAGCTAATTTAAGGGGCCGCGTTGCTCATCGCAGTGACAGAAATTACCGACTGTTACCATTCATTTTCGACTAGATTATACAATGATGCAGAGATATTAGCTATCTAAAAGCAGCCATTGCCAGGGGTATTTTCATGACAGCAACAATTTTGTAGTTTTCCCTCACGTAGCCAATGAAAACATTTTAAAAATTAATGAAACGAATATTAGAGTTAAAACAAATTAGAAAATACAAACAGTTTAATAAAACAAATTTTATTTGACAAAACTCTTTCCAACTAGTATTGCTTTGTTTAAATTAAAAATAAAACAGAACAGTTTTTCCAAATTTGTAGGCATGAATTTGAAGCATTGGGGAGGTAATCAATGTGCTGAATTGTTTCTCAATAAAAGCATAATGTGTGAATGATAACATTATCTTTAAGCAATTTCACATTTCCATCATGTTTAGTGTTGGGCTTTTACATTATATTGAGACACAAGCTTTTCTGAACTCAATTTCTTCCGTCTCTTCAACAACATCATTCCATTAGGCATTCCTATTTATTTTCCATGCAGCAGAACATATTAGCTTTCATACGCAAAGACCTGTACGATGTCAGTTTTATCCGAAGTACTAATTTTTGAAGGGAGATAATTCATTATAGTTAACTAGGCTATTATCACAGGTGGTTTGCACATGCGTGGTGTTGTGTTTGGCATTATTTCCATACTCGATGAATGTGGTGGGGGGAACACGTTCATCTATTCCAGTTCTAATATTATGGTAAATCTTTACAGCATGTACCATTATTAACTTAATTGTAAAGTCGGCAATCAGTATTAAGGAGCAAACATGTATATCAAAAGGAAACCAATGAAATTGAATTCTGTTCAATTTCATTTAATTTGACGAATGAGTTCATGCATTTTAAAATAGGTGTAGAGATGAATATAAATAAACGTTTTTAAATCTGTATAAAGAGGTATCGCATTTACACAATTAAGACGTGAAAGCAGAACTACTCACAGGAGTCGGCTGTCGTATGTTTTCATGTATATACCACGATCAGTTCTGTTTTGCTTTGACCTCGCCATAACATTCAATGCACGTAGACAAAAATACATGTACAGAACTTCTTGTATTGTTTATAAAATATAACCTGAGCACCAAAAGATATTAAATTCACTTTAGCTCCTTGAGGTTTGATTGTACAGTATAAAGACAGGTTAACACTGATCCAACTTGAAAAGTTCAATCGACAGATCAATGAAAGCTATTTCGTAAAGAGTGCATTCTTATCATGTAATGTATTAACTCCACCAAGGTGTGAAAATTAAAAGTAAACAACGTGATCTGAGAAAAATAAAGTAGTTACACTTCATATGATTTAACACTTTGTCAGGATACTCTCGTTTATCTATATCCACTCCCTACCCTACCCCTCCTCCCATCCCTAATTGTATTATCTTGGATTACCAAGATGGTGCAAGTAACAATAATTCTGCACCAAAATAAATGGTTGCAGAGCATATTATATTCAGGCCTCTGGAAGAAAAACCTCAAACACTTCTCTTGTTTGATGTCAACACACCCACTCATATGTATTCATTGAAACTCCGCTTTTGATGTCATATCCATCTAATATGCTGCAATCGGATAACTAACATTTTTTATCTAAATAAATCGGCATATTGGTCAGAATACACATACAGTTTAGGATAAAAATTATTGTATTTATCGATTTGAGTTTGGTCGCTTATGAAACAATATGTCATTTTGCTACTTTCCTTTTAGTTTACAATGAAGAAGAAAAATGAGAGTAACTTAGGATTGATTTTTTTAATAAAAAAAGGTTTGCTGTATCAACATCCTGTATACATTAGTTGTTTACGTGTATACAAAATTACCGTTCGAATTTCTAAATACTAACTGGCCTCTTCATTATCGTAAATATATGTATTATCCAGAGTCAATGTGCAATTTATATGGATTGCCTAGAGTGTATATGCAAATGATAGAAATTGCATAGAGTCAATGTGCAAGTGATATGGATTGCCTAAGGTCAATGTGCAAATTGTATGGATTGCCTAGGGTCAATGTGCAAATGATATGGATTGCCTAGAGTTGACATGTAAATAGTATGGATTGCCTAGGGTCAATGTGCAGATGGTATGGATTGCATAGAGTCAATGTGCAAATGGTATGGATTGCCTAAGGTCAATGTGCAAGTGATATGGATTGCCTAGGGTCAATGTGCAAATGGTATGGATTGCCCTGGATCAATGTGCAAGTGATATGGATTGCCTATGGTCAATGTGCAAGTGATATGGATTGCCTAGAGTCAATGTGCAAGTGGTATGGATTGTCCTGGATCAATGTGCAAGTGGTATGGATTGCCTAGAGTGGATATGTAAATAGTATGTATTGCTTAGGGACAATGTGCAAATGGCATGGATTGCATACGGTCAATGTGCAAATGGTATGGATTTCTTAGAGTTGATATGCAAATGATAAATATATTGCCTGGAGTTAAAGTGCATATTATATATAATGCCTGGAGTCAATGTACAAGTGACATGGACTGCATGGAGTCAGTGTACAAGGGATGTGGATTGGCTACAGTTATTGTGTAAATGATATGCATTGGCTAGGGTTAATGTGCGAACGATACGCATTGGCTACAGTTAATGTGTGATTGGTATGGATTGCCAACAGTTAATTTAAAAATTATATTGATTGACTATAGGTAAGGTGTAAATGATATGGAATGTCTAGAGTTAAAGTGTATGTGATATGAATTGCCTAATTAATGTGCATATGATACGGATTGCCTAAAGTGCAGATTATATGGATTGCCTTGAGTTAATGTGCAAATAATATGAATTGCCTTGAGTTAATGTGCAAATGATTTGGAATGTCTAGAGTTAAAGTGCATATGATATGAATTGCCTTGAGTTAATGTGCAAACGGAATATATTGCCTTGAGTTAATGTGCAAACGGAATATATTGTCTTGAGTTAATGTGCAAATGATATACATTGCCTTAAGTTAGTGTGCAAATGATTTGCATTGCCTTGAGTTAATGTGCAAATAATATGCATTGCCTTGAGTTAATGTGCAAATGATATGCATTGCCTTGAGTTAATGTGCAAATGATATGCATTGCCTTAAGTTAATGTACAAATGATATGGATTGCCTTGAGTTAATCTGCAAATGATAACCGTTGGCTAGAGTTAATGTGCAAATAATATGAAATGGCTACTGGTTATGTGCAAATGATATGCATTGGATATAGGGTAATAAGTAAATTATATGCACTGGACAGAATTAATCGGCAAATTATACGGATTGGATACAGCTGATGTACAAACTGACTTGAGATAGAGTTATTATGCAAAAGATGTTGCCCATTTCATGGGACTCTAAGACTTTAACTTTCATACTGAGGTCTACAATTAAAGTCAAGAATTAACTGCAACAAAAGTAGGCATGAAATAACTTGAATCAACAAATTGTTTGTTGTAATGAAACAGGACTGATCTGGCTGTGCTGTGCTTGAAGAATAAAGAAGACCGGGCATTACACGCTCTTGGTTACTTGGCATTACATGTTAAGGGAGGCAACTGAGGAAAACCAGTAGATGTCGCTAGGACAAAAGCATAGGAATATCTGATCGATCCACCAAGGTGTATATAGGGTTACCATATCGGAAACTGGGCTGGCAAAGATGGGACGAGGGTTGAGGGTCATAAGAAGTAGAGTCAGAGAGAAGTACCTGAAGTTGCACGCAAAGTAATCAGTTTAAAATATGATATGTTCACTTACGCTCCTGAAGGTTTTTAACTGCCCATTTAATCCATAAATGCTACTGCAAACGACAAAAAAAAAAATCCCAAATAGTTTCTATGAAACACTTTTCTTCTAATGACGTGATATCGGACACATGGAGGCTTTCCGTCAGTAATTAATTTTTCTTAGGGCTTTTAAAAGGCTACGTACTTATGTGCACTTATGACAACATCGCATTTGATCTGTATGCAATCTGGTATGGGTTTCTTTCGGCCATTCCTAGAAAACAAAAGTATGTGTATAAATACGTGTTTTGAATCCATGAATAAGTATGAAGATGTACCTCTTGTCACCTGTTTTACATAATTTATGTTATATATTTCGCTATGTATTTTTACCTTTCTTTAATTAACACAAGTGTTCTATTACCAGTGTTTACTCTACGTGCCGATTGAGGTAGGGCAATAAGCAAGATATTCATTACAGCAAAAATTGCTCATAGACATAAGATGCTGACTCAGTGAAAAGTGAAATCAACAAACACGTGGTCAGATATGTTAGGCAAATTATCGAAATTTAACTACACATCTTTACGAACCATGTTTTTATTGAAGAAAGAATGGACAAATATTATCACCATGTGTGTATGTATGTATGTATGTATATATGTGTGTGTGTGCGTGCGTGCGTGCGCGTGTGTGTGTATGTATGTATGTATGTTTGACCAATATATGTTTTAATATTGCAATGCAAATGACGAGATATTGAACACTCAAGGCAAATGTCATGTTAAACATGTTCAAAACAAAAATAGGCATCAGCTGTTTACTAGGCCATTTTGCTTAATTTCTGTATCTGAGGAGCTTAACTCAATGCAGCAAAGCTTTTAGAAATTATTGATAATAAATTCACTCCACGATTTAGCGTTCTCCTAGAACAATGGCTCTACAAAGCATAAACTATTTGTGGACAATCTTTGAAAACATACAAAAGCAAAAATAAAACATTTTTTCAAGCCCTCGTAAAAGGCAGTAAAAAGCACTCTGAAGTTAATCCGTCAAACCGCATGATATTTAATATCTGAAGTTAATCCGTCAAACAACATGATATGTAATATCTTAAGTTAATCTGTCAAACCGCATGATATGTAATATCTGAAGTTAATCCGTCAAACAACATGATATGTAATATCTTAAGTTAATCCGTCAAACCGCATGATATGTAATATCTGAAGTTCATCCGTCAAACTGCACGATATGTAATATCTGAAAGTTAATCCGTCAAACAGCATGATATGTAATATCTGAAGTTGATCCGTCAAATCGCATATATCATGTCTGAAGTTAGGATTATATCAAATTTAAAGCACGTGGGTTTTAATAAACGTATCATGATCAGATTGAATTAAGACAATTTCAGAATTTAATAATAAAATTGTTGAATAAATTTAATGTTCGCGTCTTTGCTCAACCATACAATCCCTCATTGAAATACTTAATGCTGTCTCTCCTACACACACAAACACACACTCATACACTGATCACCACGTGCCACTTCTTTGTTCAAGGATACATACATACACACATACATACATACATACATACATACATACATACATGTATACATACATACGTACGTACGTACATGCGTGCGTGCGTACATGCATGCATGCATGCATGCATACATACATACATACATACTTACATACATCCATCTATACATACATACATACTTACATACATCCATCTATACATACATACATACATACATACATACATACATACATACATACATACCAGGCAAATTAAAACAGAAAAAGGAAAGTATCACACGGTCTTGTAAACACACATACACACACCCCATTTTGCGTGTGTTATATACGAAATAATTCTAAATTCATATTGTACATTAAGCTATATTCCTCTAATTTCAGAAATGTATATACCAGGAAGACTAACGTGAGATGAGTACGTTTTAAAAGTTATGCACATGCCATGAAAAAGAGGAATCTAACATGAATACATCTTGAAGGCTCTGAGAGAATTTAGTTAAAAGCCACTGAATAAACTCCGTGACTAAGTGTACAAAAATAAGCCACCACGTATGTGTTCCATAAGGTACAAAACAACCTAACTTTACCGGCAAAACTTGTTAATTCGGTTTTAAAATGAAAATTGCCCGCAATGACATCAAAAATAAGAATGTCCTGGCTATCAAATTGTTTTCACAGCATAAAATAATCTAAACTAACAACGTTAAGAGGGATATTTGGCTGAATATTACAACGCCCAGAAGCTCTTGGGATGACATTATCTCCTAGATAAGTGCATATTTCGATCTTTGAACAAGATTTGAGTAGCTCTTGTACAGTTGTTAATGCAAACCCTTGTATTGCGAATAGTCCCTTGTGATTCGCAAGGTCATTACTGGCACGGTCTCAGATACGATGCATTATTTTGCTATTACAAGACAATGAAGCAATGTACCGATGTGCAAATATTTGCATAGATTCCACAATTCTGAGACAATCCTTTCTTGGAAACACCAATACTTATGGAATTCCACATTAATTTATCTGCTTTGCTTTGTAGGAAAGGAGTGGTGTTTGCTATCATGAGCTACTTCCTTTTTCATTTTATGTGGGAAATTTGGTCGAATTTCATGCACATATATTTACCAGCCAGACGCAGTCTACAAGCCTTCTAAAACTTCTTTTTAAAATATTTTTGACCAGATGACGCTTTCCCATGGAGATACAGACATTATCAAAGTCAAATCAATCCCCCACACAATCCATTCTTTATTTCATCGTTTGTTATTGATAATATTATTCTTTTAAACACATATCTTATCATAAATGTTTTAATATATATAATAAAATAAATCAGGTACATGATATGTTTCAGCTTTTTAACTCAGCCTTCTTAACGTAAATATGGCATACTTCAAAAGGAACTAAAAAATAACAGATAAAAGGATATCAGTTATGAAATGTATTGGCTTATTTTCTTTTAAAGACATTATACCAAGTGCTGGATAATCAGGTTTTCCGCCAAACTGATGCCTCGCCTAAAACAGATTGAAAATATCAGTTACAGACATAAACTTATTTTCCTAAGGTTTTTGAAATTGTATGGGGTTCACAACAGTTCACAATTTTGAAGTGTCAGTTGTATAAACCCCGTCTTCAATTGAAAACAAAATTCGGTTCCGCACGATTTGAACTCCTAATGCAAAAATCATGTTCGTGGATTAGATAAATGAATTACTTGACAACCCTCGGCTTTCTTTAAAAGTCTCATCACAACTCTTACTTAGAATTTAAATCAGAGTTCCTGATTTTTCCACTGTGAAGTAAAATTACATGGCTACCAAGAATGTTATATGATTTCCTCCTGTTAAGTAGACAACTATTCAAGCGGTGCAGATAATGTTTGATTCCCCAAATATTCTTAGTTAATAATAGAATTATATTATTTTGAAAATTTAGCAGCTAGCAAATAACAGTTATGCTTGAATCTCGTAGAAATATATGAAATCATAAGTAAACAAACTACATACGGGTCCCTGTAATTTCTTCGTTACTGATCGTTAGTTGATTTGATCATTTCCTACATTTCGCTTGTTTGCTTCCTTGCTAGTTTATTTATTTCCTGGGTGGTTTGCTTGCTATTTTCCCTCACATGTCTTTTCTTCTTTCTTTTTTTCATTATTTTTTAAAATTTCTTTTCAACTAAGTCTGACACCAAATAGCATATCATTTAGTAGATTGTTATGAATCGCAACTTTATCTGATTCTTGTTGTAATATCATCGGCATGCAGCGTTCTCATGGCTACGAGTTATTAACAGTATTGCCCAACACTGTACCTTACACCGTACGGATTCTTTGTTACCCAGTTTTGTATATTAGACCCTGTGGGTTCCTTATTATCTTGTACAACCCTATATCATGGACCCTGCTGATTCTTTGTAATATTGCTCAATTTAATATCCTGGACCCAGTGTGTGTTTTTTTATTGCCATGCCAAACTCTGCATCAGACAGCACGGAAATTCTTTACAGTATTGCTATATTCTATATCCTAGACCCTTGCGGGTTCTTTACATTATTGCCTAACTCTGTATCCTGGACCGCGCGGGTTCATTTTGCTGATGTCCAATTCCGTGCATGAAATTCTGCAAATTCATTATAGTATTGCCCAACTGTGTCTCCAACACCATACGGGTATTTAAAGTATTGCCCAACTCTGTATCCTAAATACTGCGTGTTCTTTATACTTATTGCCGAGCTCTGTATATGAGACTCTGATGGTTCTTTACAGCAGTACCCAACTCTATCCTGGACTTGGAAGTTCTTTATAATAACGCCTAACTCTTTGATCGATATATAGATTTTGAATGTATTACGGCTGATTAAGAGGATTTCAGTTGCGTATCCCATCTAATACCATTTTATAGACAGGACTCTAAACAAGGTAGCTCAGTAGTTTTAAGCAGGAGTCTAGTAATATAATCTATCCGGTTTGTGGGTAGGATAGAAACATCCAGCCCAGGGATAAGATTTCCACTGATGGCGTGGATAGCCGAGCTACTGGAATGAATCTTGATCTCTCACAACCAGGTTTTGTTATCCTGCACAAAACAAAGAAAAAGAAACAGCAAAAACATTGGAATACTTAACCATACACACCTGTTCTCAGGCGAGCTTTTCCTTTCGCATTTTTATTTAGTAATGACTAATGCACTGCGTTAGCATAAGACTTTGCCTACACACAGGGCAAAGATGCAAAGATAAGAGTTATCTAACCTATGGCAAGTTTCGAGATCACTACCGGTGGGTGAGGTCATGTCCTCACAGCCTACTGATGTTGTGTATGAGTTAATATATGACAAAACTGCTTCATGACTTTCTTACAAAAAAAAATATGTTTAAAGCAAGAAAAGGAAAGATATGAGCACTCATGTGTTCCCCGATGCATTTGCTAATGAAAGACCCAACCATCTCAGCAACAAGATATCTCAGATCCCCATGCCTTTCATGATACGAAGCTGAATTTGAAATAATTTCATTTTAGACCATTTGTCTTTCATCACAATCAACTGCCCTTGATTATCATCTCATCATTGACAGTTACATATAGTTATTACCCAAAATACGTGAAATTTGTATCTGCTTTAATAACATGACTGCACATCTAAAGCTTGGTTAAATAATATAGTGGAAATGGTTACTGTAATCGAGAGTTTTGGACATTTCACTTTTGACCCGTTGCAAGGAGAATTTGAGACTACCAAAAGCATGACACCTTGTTTGTAAATGGTTCCTTTAAGTGGGCAAGAAAACAACCAGTATATAGTTTGGTTAATAAATCCACCCATTCGCGCAAGAGTTAGTGGTGTTACGGACAGACTGACGGACGAACGGTCGGAGAGTATAATAACATCACGAACTCTAATGCGTCGGGATCAAAGCATTTATCTCCTTAATGATCAGTATCAAAGTATCTAGATTTCGGGGATATAAACAAGGGCACGAATGATATGGACATTGGTGTTAAATGCTGAATGTTCATGCTAATTAAAGACGTTTGAAAATTAATTACATAAATATTTTTGAGACCATATTGACTCTGTCCATAATCCGGATTTAGTAAGTACTGGCGAAGAGTTGTAGAAACTTTTGCAATTTCGTTTGCTTTGCACCTCTCTGTTTCCGGGTTCAGTCCTAACTCCACAGACAAAGGAAGGATAAACGGTCTTCAATTTAAGGTCGGTTATTTCCTCCACCTTCCACCGACTCAGGCGCCTACTCGACATTATACAAGCCAACAGTTGACATGCCTTCAATATCCAATCGACGCACAAAAATTACATCATAAAATTTTAAATGAATCTTTGAAATCCTGACACTCCTTTCTCACATAAATGATCTGTGAGATCCTCACACTCCTTTCCCACATAAATGATCTGTGAGATCCTCTCACTCCTTTCTCACATAAATGATCTGTGAAATCCTCACACTCCTTTCCCACACAAATGATATGTGAGATCCTCACACTCCTTTCCCACATAAATGTTATGTGAGATCCTCACACTCCTTTCCCACATAAATGATCTGTGAAATCCTCACACTCCTTTCCCACATAAATGATCTGTGAAATCCTCACACTCCTTTCCCGCATAAATCATCTGTCTAATCCTCACACTCCTTTCCCACATAAATGATCTGTGAGATCCTCATACTCCTTTCCCACATAAATCATCTGTCTAATCCTCACACTCCTTTCCCACATAAATGATCTGTGAAATCCTCACACTCCTTTCCCACATAAATTATATGTGAGATCCTCACACTCCTTTCCCACATAAATGATCTGTGAAATCCTCGCACTCCTTTCCCGCATAAATCATCTGTCTAATCCTTACACTTTTTCCCAACAGAAATTAATTTTTTATATCCTCACATCCTTTGCCCAAATAACTGAATCTGTGAAATCCTCACAACCCTTTTCCCCACATAAACGAAATTGTATAATATCATTCGGTGTTTATTTTTAAGGTCATATTTGTTTACAGATAATAAGTGTAGAAGGATACTTAGTCATCAACAAGAACTTAAATCTTCAATATCCATAGCAAGAATATCGTAAACGGTACATTGCAAGTCTGCTAGGTGATAACTATTGATTTATTTTTATCAGGTAAGTCTCTCTCTCTCTCTCTCACTGGTTGGATACTTGATCTTTTTCAATCCGGGGTCAGTATGTATTTTCCTTTACTAAAAACAAGAAACCCACTAAATTTGGCCAAGGTGAAAGATAAAGAACATTAAATGTGGAATCAATTGTTCATTTTAAGCCTAGATGACCGGTATTTTTCACCTGTTAACTATACTATCGATGGTTGCCTGTCATATCTCAATGCAAGTCATCCATTATGTCTAGTCATATCCTGTATCACAGGACACGGTTATTTTGCGGTAACCTTTCTTCCTTGGAGGCCATCTGACATTGACCGATGGCCCTTTTAACTCTTAAATAAATGATTGTCTCCTTTGTCACAAATGAATGCCATTTACATCGTTTAGTCAAGGCATGTGGCATAAAACTGAAGATGTTTTTTTTAAAAATCTTCATCCTTCTTTCATCCCCTGTAACCTTGACTTTTAGCCTTTAGACCCCAAAATAGATAATTCGCTTTGTTTGTATCAAATGCAAATGCATAAAGTTTGGTCAAAGTAGGTTTCAAAAAAAAATTTGTTGCGTGGAAACCATTTGTATTCCTAAAGTAAATGTGACCTTGACATTTACCATTTATCCAAAAATCTGTATGTGTCTTTCTTATCTCGAATGCTAACTATTGACAAACATTGGGTTTTCTGTCTGATATACTCGTCAAGTTAAAGTGTGGAACTGTTCCCCTCCTTTCAGTTCATGCAAGTCATCTAGAAAGTTTCGATAACACATGTGGCATAGAACTTAAGTTATGTAAAATATTTTCCTTCTTTCAGTTTCTATTCTCTTGACCTTTGACCTATAGACCCCAAATTAATTGTTATATTTCTTGTGTTAAATGTAAATGATCCTAAATGCTTGATAAAAGTAGGTTTTAAAAATGGCATCATGTGTGTAAACCCTTTCTCTTTTTGAGTCTTGATCTTTTGGCCATTTATTCCCAAATCTGTAGGTGTATTTCTTATCTCATGTGTTAGCTTTTTACATACTATGTACCAGATGCGCACCTCAAATTATTGTGTGGAATTCTTCCTCATTTCAGTTCCTATAGCTTCGACCTTTTGCACCAGAAGTCAATAGGTTTTCCCCAGATGCATACCGTTTACAAAATTGTATAATGGTAGACGGTAGATAACTTAAATTATTTTACAGAAACGAAATGGGCAACAGCGATGGACGGACAACGCACGTATAAAAACCATCGTTAAACGATGTATTGCGTACTAATGTGAATTGGAGATAAAGGAAATGTTCGTTTTTACCTTGCAAATTATTATACGGACAAGAATTATCAATTCTATCCTACACATACCTGTTACAAACGTTGTATTGAGCCGCGTAGGCTTATCACTCGCAAGCAAACTCCCTGTAGATAGTGCTCTACAGTTATGTATTTTACATATTGTTAGATTTTAAAAGAAAAATAACTTCGAAGTTTTTCCTCCTTGGTTATACTTGCTATTTAAAAAAGACGTTATATATCTTACTTATTGTTAATGGAACTTTTCGTTCCATATATTTTAATGTATGATTTTTTGTGTCGTGTGGATTATAGAGTAAACAACTTGGATTTAGTTCAGATGTGTATCATTCATAAAAATGCTAGCTCCGCTTTGTTATTTTCACTTCCTGGACTTCAGAGGTCAATCGTAATTTAAAAAAAAAAAGATGGAGCCAATAACGTTTTTACATTTTATGTACTTGGTAATTCATTCACTGTACATTTTAAAGCTGGTATTGTCTAGTCTGGCAAACTTCGTTTCCTTATTTTAATAACTGCCAAGCATAATGTACTTCACACTAGTTCTTGCTGATTTTCAAGCACGTGGGAGTAGTCATTTTGGTTAGCTATGTTGCTTAGATCATGTACAATTTTCACAAGTACAATATCCTAAGAAATTTTAGCACAGTACATAAATGTATCATAGAGGTATGCCAACATTCTCTCCACTGTACGTGTGGCAAATGCAAACAACTTCACATTACACCTGTCACTCTCTCCGAAGCATATAATATCTGTCCAGACCCTCATGGTATGATTCTCACAGTCCGGATGAACCCAAAACAGAATTAATGCAACAAAAGATCAAGTGCTCATTTGAAATTCAATGCATGACGCTACAAATCCAATGTTCAGAGTCGGGTTAAAACAGCGATATTGAGTAGCCATATTTCTAACAATATTGGGACATTTTAGGAAACTTTGTGATGATGGCGGGATGACTCTGTGTGTGTGTGTGTGTGTGTGTGTGTGTGTGTTGAATTTTTATGGTAGGTGTAACAATTTTTCAGTCATATCGCTAAGATGTCTGCAGTGTGGTAGTTTATAGCGATGGGGATGATAGCATGATGTCCCACCTAGTCACATTATCCTGACACCAGGCCGACCAGTCCTAACACTAACCTCTTAATGCTGAGCGCCAAGCGAGGCAGATAGTACCATTATTATGTCTTTCTTATGACTCGTTTGGTGTTCGAAGCCGCATCCGAGGTGGACGCTCTCACTATTTAGGCCACGGGAGCGGTACAAGATAGGTAAAATGACTAATGTCGCATTGATAACAAGTGAGGCAAAACTGACTGATGTAGCACTGATTACAATACAGGTAAAATGACTGATATCGCAATCATAACAAGATAAGCAAAACTGACTGATGTAGCACTGATAACTATACAGGCAAAATTGACTGATATTGCATTGATGACAAGATAGCTAAATTGACTGATATCGCACTGATAACAAGATAGGTAAAACTGACTGATGTAGCATTTATAACAAGATAGGTAAAATTGACTGATATCGCACTGATAACAAGATAGGTAAAACTGACTGATGTAGCACTGATAACAAGATAGGTAAAACTGACTGATGTAGAACAGACAAAAAGATAGGTAAAACTGACTGATGTAGAACTGATAACAAGATAGGTAAAGACTGATGTAGCACTGATAACAAGATAGGTAAAACTGACTGATGTAGCACTGATAACACAATAGGTAAAATTGACTGATATCGCACTGATAACAAGATAGGTAAAACTGACTGATGCAGCACTGATAACAAGATAGGTAAAACTGACTGATATAGCACTGATAACACTATAGGTACAACTGACTGATGTAGAACTGATAACAAGATAGGTAAAGACTGATGTAGCACTGATAACAAGATAGGTACAACTGACTGATGTAGCACTGATAACACAATAGGTAAAACTGACTGATGTAGCACTGATAACACAATAGGTAAAACTGACTGATGCAGCACTGATAACAAGATAGGTAAAACTGACTGATGCAGCACTGATAACAAGATAGGTAAAACTGACTGATGTAGCATTTATAACAAGATAGGTAAAATTGACTGATATCGCATTCAGAACAAGACTGGTAAAATAACCGATATAGTCTTAAAAACAAGATAAATCAAAATGACTCATATAGTATGGATGCAAGATATGTAAAACTGACACATAACATGTGATAGCTCAATCGTTTAGTGTTCGAATTCACAGTCAGTGAGTTACGCGCCGGAACACCAGCCAGACCAGTCCTGATTGGCTTCTGTGGTGTGTATTTATGCAGGGCATTTTACTCGCATCTGTATGTCCTGATGTGCCCTTGAACACCAACCAATTAATCAATCAATGAGTCCATTACTCTAGGGTATATTACATTTCAAGGTCAAACTTGATAGACATATTCATGGTAATTCTTGATATGACATCCCAAAATGTGGCTCATCTATCTTGTTTGAAACCAATTCAAAGCTGTGTTAATTATTATCACCCGTCAGTATAATAAAAACAACCAGAAAAACAGACCTTGAATAACGAAATAATGACCTCTTGCCACAGCTTTGTGAGTCTTTTACTCTTGCAGGTATCAAATAACCCGTGCAAAAACTAACAAACAACCATAGGAATAAAAACAACACAACAAAAAGCAGTGAGGTACCTACTTTAATGATAAAAATGTTCTCAGGCAAAGTTCTTTCAAATACTCTTCATTAAAACCCTTGAGAATGTGCAAGGTCATTGTGGATGTGATTATACAGTTTGAATCCACTAGCAACTCAATAATTTATACCTTCCGGAATAGATATATAAATATAGAAAGACGTATGGACGAATAGATAAATATATAAATAAATAGACGTCACATGAAAACATGAAGATTAACTGACCTAGTTAAACCCGATGATATTATTTTAACCCGCACTTTTTGGGTGGAAAGTCCGACACACTAACCACGAAGCCATTGCGATCCTTCAGACAAATAGATATCTATCCGCTTATTGGAAATCTTCTTTTTGTATGTATTTGGTATGTAATTGTTTATCCACTAATAGATTATGTAATAATAACGATAATACACGGATTAATCATACATCGATCGATGGACACGTATATACATACATACATCATCTACAGTAAAAGTTGTAGAGGTCATTTAGGCGTTCAACACTATTTCAGTAATCGTGTTATTTTTTTAGAATTTGATTCTACGTGCCATTAAATAACAATTATTCACTTTATTTGTATCCTCACACATCCATATTCCTTTGGAAGATCATTATTTGTACGCCCCGAAAAGTATGTGCAGCAGAATGTCATTATTTACACGCCCCGAAAAATCAGGCAAAATCAATGTTGAACTATAAATAAATAGTACGTGGACAATTTTGGACGAGATCAAACTAAAGGTGTGATGCAGTACATCCGGATTGATTGTCGCGCGCTTTGATATCACAATGAAAGAAACGCATATTGATAAACAAATTTGTACTCCCCTATGTTAGGACGATAAGACTCGACTTGCTCTTTTCTTAATCAAGTCTAGTACATGGCCACCATTGTAAAAGTCCATGGTGATCGATAATTTTCGTCTGAAAGTTTCTTGATAACAGTTCAGATACAGATCATTAAATAATCACAAATGAATATAGACTTTGGTTAAGCAAAATTAGTATTATATTTTAAAACAACAATTTCTATTTAGTTTAAGAACTGTAAATGTGCATATGTGACCTGTATGACTTTTACTATATATGGTTCAGATTATGTTGACGTCAAGCATTTTTGTTACGTCATATGTATTCAGGCATAGGATTTATCGTGCTGCTTAAGTACGTAGAAAGGATCTCAAATGGTTAATAATTTAATATTGACTTTATGAAACGAGTCGAATAATGTCCAGCGTCCTTCCTAATAAACAGAACATTTTACACAGACAAAATCGTTTTTCAACACAGAATGTACAATGCGCGTGATGTCGCATTGTTTGATGCAGTAACTCGTTAGAGTGCAGTAGACGATCCATATTTACGTAACCTGTCACTTTCACAACATTACACTGTTGCAGTATTAATGTGAAAGAAGGTTTACTGGATGCAGAAATTCCCCTATTTAATGTAATGTATTTGTGACCGGATATTTGCAGTACTTGACTTATAACAGCAGCCAACAGAATATTTAAACAAATTTCATTTTGAGTCGGAATTGCATCACATATTTAGCGTGTAAATATGCAGTGGTTGGAAAAACTTCTGTCATTTTGGAGACCGGTTTATCTCCACATTCTTCTGTGAACAAAGGCGAGTCGATTTACCTCTGCAAAGTTAGCATTTAAACTACGCTTGTATTTAGGGTGGATTCCATGCTACAGATTTACTGACCCACTCCAACCCTACCCTACACACCCGCCATGAAGTGAGCAATTCTCTTAGTTATAGTTGTTGTTTTGCTCTAGTCTTGGGGTATTAACCATTTTTCATGATATATGTTATACATGACAGAACAAGACCCTGCGGTGGTAATTGGCCATATTCAAACAGACGAGACCATTTACCCCCAATTCCATTTCTTGGACCGCTCCGGTGGCCTAGTGGTTAGTGCGTCCGCCTTGGATGCGGGAGGTCGTGGGTTCGAACCCCGACCGAGTCATACCAAAAAATTATAAAAATAGAACTAACACCTGTCTCGCTAGGCGCTCAGCATTAAGAGGTTAGTGTTATGACTGGTCAGTCTGGTGTCAGGATAATGTGACATGATGATATATGTCTGCGAGATGATATCCAAGTGCTAGACATAAACTGCCACACTACAGACATCGCAGCGATATGACTGCAAAATTGTTTAAGCTACGTTTAAAAAATATCCAAAATATTAAAATAATCGATTTCTTGAGTCGAGTTGAAAAATGACCGCCAAAATGTTAATTGAAAACAAAACAAAAGCGAGGTTAAAAATATTTTCCTACAATCGCAGTCAATCAATAAAAAGAATACTGCACAATCATTTCATGTGCTTCTTTGGACCAATCAGAATCACATACAGTGTTATATGTTCACATGTTATAAAATAAAAAATATGAAACTGCACACACTATAGGCAAAGTGTACCATCTATGTGATAAATATAATGTACGACCCTACTAACTGATCACGGAAGAATAACGATAATACACAGCTTGTTATATGCAAAGTGAACTAAGTGATTTTCCAAAGAACACTGATACACCAGACTGGCTTGCGTGGTTATCAAGCTCTACAAGAGGACGATGAAAAATCGGTTCTCACAACCCTCCATGGAAAGGTTAAGGCTGTTCTATATATGAAAGATCAGTCAAACATAAAACCTCTTGGATACAAGGCACTCTCTTTTAATACTTTCAAATGTGTTGTTTAGGTACTAAAAGATCGTGAAAACCGTTAAAATTTGTGAAGTAGTTTTAACTTTTGATAGAACCTGTATTAACAAAACATGCTGACTTTATATATATAACGCATATATATATATATATATATATATATATATATATATATATATATATATATATATATATATATATATATATATATATATATATATATATATATATATATATAATAGATGTTTAAGAACATTCATCGTTTAAGATGTATAATCACAATAATACAGCAAATAGTTCGTCATTTGCGAAGAATATAAACGGATAGCTATTAAAACAAACTTTTTTATATCCTCTTTCATCCCGATACTCATGCCAATGTTCTGACCTTTCAAACAACTGTATGTCAAATCTGTCTACTTCAAATGACGGCGCATAAATTTGCCAAATTCAAAAGAGTATATACACCAGGTATTCTCACCCTGTTTTAATATACATTCAGTTTTATTCACGCTTCTTCTTTCAAGGTAATTCTTATATAAAGGTGTCAACATAAATTCAGTAGGAGCGATTGGTCTTATTTGATTTTCATTTTATTGCATTTATTGTATTATTTTCTTGAATTAATAAATTTTTATTTTATTATATATTATTGCTACGATGAAAATGGAAAAGCGTATTATGGATTTTCAAATGGACTGCATTTGGATTTGTGATATATCGGCAACTCCAAGTGAATGATGATATCCACTCTGTTTAGTAAAATAAATAACCAATCGTCCTATCGATTTCTAACTTGACTGCAGTTGGATTAGAGGTATATCGGCAACTGCTAGTGAATGATGGCATCTACCGTATTTAATGAAATATATAACCACCTCCGACCTGAACAAGTTCGTAAATGATAGTTCCACTAAGTCCGACTCGCACTCATGGCGTTTGAAAACGTTTCCTATAAAGTAACATTGCCCTATTATTTTAAATGGAAAGTTCATAACAATTATCACTCTCGTATTAGACGGACATTAGCTTCATAAACACTGAAAATGTAAATGTAGATATAAAAAAAACTTTTGTGAATGGAAATTTGTTGGTTCAAACTTTAGAACATTTGGTATATATACCGTGTTTATTGAAGTGGTAACGATCTTCAAATTGCTCGTTTTGTCGCAATTTCAGTTTGCGTACACTTCATTGTTATAAAGACTACATCAAAGAATGGTGTTGAGTCAAATACTCGTATAAATTTTTTAATGGAAAAACACTAAACCTTAAGTTATATATGCCTATTAATTCAAGTATTTTGGTGTGTGGGTGGGTCTTTCTGCCAATAAGGATTTCAGCTTCTGAAGATATCTGACCCAGATGAAAGTAAAATCACCAGGATGTGATACCAGGAACAATTTCTTGAAAAGAAATAAATCATACTTCATCTGGGGAAAAATTAAACTAACTGGATCCCATTTTTGCTTCGGCGTCAGCAATACATGTCTAGTAAATTTGCTTGTAATGTTCGGCATGGAAGTACTGTAACCGTGAGTTATATAACTGAGTGGTAGATGTAACTATTGTATACAGACATCGACTTTGTGACGTCACGGGTAGTCCCTAATGGCGGCAAAAGGTAAAAGAGAAAATACTTTCTCTTAGCTCATTTATTTTGTAGCAGTACAAAATATTTTGGGTTCTAGTGTGGAGATTACATAAAACATTTAAGTTCTAAATGTGAGCTAAACACAGAATACGTTTAATTGTGTTTATTTTTAAAATAGTTATCAGAGCAGTTGTATCGATCTTTAATGATATATATCGTGTCGGAATACTTAGTATCGATGTATAATGATGTTATATATCTGATCGGAATACTTTGTAGGGATGTATAATAATGACATATATCGTGTCCGAATATAATGCATCCATGTATGATGACATATATCATGCCGGAACTCCGTGTATCCGTGTGTAATGATCATATATATCGTGTCGGAATACTTGTTATAAATGTATAATGATGATATATAACGTGTCGGAATATCTTGTATCCATATATAAAAAATAATATATAATATATCGTGTCGAAATGCTAGTATCGATTCATAATGATGATATGTATCGTGTCAGATCACCTTTTGTATATCGTATTTAAATACATTGTGTCCGTTTATACTGATATGTGTTGGAATACCTTATATCGATCTTCCCGTTTAGAATTGGACACGACCAATCTTTTAAGCCATGAAATCTTGAAAGATTTTTCGAATAAATCAGGATCGATCATGGTTAAGCCACCATTCTTAATGTCTAGTGGTATGGTAGATCGTTTAATTTTATCGTTCGATTTATTCCATAGCAATGTATAAAAAAAACCGAGAGTAATTAATAGAGATCTAGGGGATACATTTAGGCCAGTGACGATACCTGTTACTAATACATCACACTTTTATCTAGACATTTCAACATTACAACTTTAATTATGCATACAAATGTGGTATATATATATATATATATATATATATATATATATATATATATATATATATATATATATATATATATATATATATATATATATATGTGTGTGTGTGTGTGTGTGTGTGTGTGCAAGTTAATTTCTCCACGTATAAATAATCATGTAATTAATATTATAATGACGTCAAAATTGTTAAGTTACAAAAGTTTTGTAAAGGAATAATAATGATACCTATATATAGCATATATAGAGGACATTGTGTAAAGCGAAGATAAATCATATATGTATGAAAAATGCATATCAAATGGTGGGGGATCCTCCATATATATATGAAAAATGCATATCAAATGTTGGGGGATCCTCCATATATATATGAAAAATGCATATCAAATGGTGGGGAATCCTCCATATATATATGATTTATCTTCGGTTTGCACAATGTTCTCTAGATACATTTTGATGTTTTCAGTGATGTTCTCTATATACATTTTGATGTTTTTAGTGATGTTCTCTATATACATTTTGATGTTTTCAGTGATGTTCTCTATACACTTTTTGATGTTTTCAGTGATGTTCTCTATATACATTTTGATGTTTTTAGTGATGTTCTCTATGTACATTTTGATGTTTTTAGTGATGTTCTCTATGTACATTTTGATGTTTTAGTGATGCTCTCTATGCACATTTTGATGTTTCAGTGATGTTCTCTATGTACATTTTGATATTTCAGTGATGTTCTCTATATACATTTTGAGGTTTCAGTGATGTTATCTATATACATTTTGATGTTTCAGTGATGTTCTCTATGTACATTTTGATGTTTTCAGTGATGTTCTCTATGTACATTTTGATGTTTCAGTGATGTTATCTATATACATTTTGATGTTTTCAGTGATGTTCTCTATATACATTTTGATGTTTTCAGTGATGTTCTCTATGTACATTTTGATGTTTTTAGTGATGTTCTCTATGTACATTTTGATGTTTTTAGTGATGTTCTCTGTGTACATTTTGATGTTTTAGTGATGCTCTCTATGCACATTTTGATGTTTCAGTGATGTTCTCTATGTACATTTTGATATTTCAGTGATGTTCTCTATATACATTTTGATGTTTCAGTGATGTTCTCTATGTACATTTTGATTTTTTCAGTGATGTTCTCTATGTACATTTTGATGTTTCAGTGATGTTATCTATATACATTTTGATGTTTCAGTGATGTTCTCTATGTACATTTTGATGTTTTCAGTGATGTTCTCTATGTACATTTTGATGTTTCAGTGATGTTATCTATATACATTTTGATGTTTTCAGTGATGTTCTCTATATACATTTTGATGTTTTCAGTGATGTTCTCTATGTACATTTTGATGTTTTTAGTGATGTTCTCTATGAACATTTTGATGTTTTAGTGATGCTCTCTATGCACATTTTGATGTTTCAGTGATGTTCTCTATGTACATTTTGATGTTTCAGTGATGTTATCTATATACATTTTGATGTTTCAGTGATGTTCTCTATGTACATTTTGATGTTTTCAGTGATGTTCTCTATGTACTTTTTGATGTTTCAGTGATTTTCTCTATATATGATCTCTGTGTACTTTTTGATATTTTCAGTTATTTTCACTATGTACTTTTTGATGTTTCAGTGATGTTCACTATACATCTTTTAATGTTTTCAGTGATGTTGTCTGTGTACATTTTAATGTTTTCAATGATGTTCTCTATGTACTTTTTGATGTTTTCAGTGAAGTTCTCTATGTACTTTTTGATGTTTCAGTGATGTTCTCTATGTACTTTTTGATGTTTTCAGTGAAGTTCTCTATGTACTTTTTGATGTTTTCAGTGAAGTTCTCTATGTACGTTTTGATGTTTTCAGTGATGTTCTCTATACACTTTTTGATGTTTTCAGTGATGTTCTGTATACACATTTTGATGTTTTCAGTGACGTTCTCTATACACTTTTTGATGTTTTCAGTGACGTTCTCTATACACTGTTTGATGTTTTCAGTGACGTTCTCTATATATCCTTTGCATGTTGTCAGGGACAATATGCAGAAAGGAGGGACATGTCGTGACTTTTGTTAACTCTAAATAATATCTATTGCATCGTACAGATACATTTTAATTGTCTATATTAAACTGAGAAGTCCATGGCGACACTCTAGCATATAATAAAATATTGGTGCGTACTTAGTGTACGGTACAATGAGGTTAAGTCAATTGCAATGTAATTTTACCGAGAAGAGATTAGGCTGGTTACATTCTCTCTCTCTCTCTCTCTCTCTCTCTCTCTCTCTCACACACACACACACACACACACACACACACACATAACCCCGCGCGCGCACACTCACACGCACACACACACAAGTACACACATGCAAAGAAATGACAGTTTGCAGAAACTTAGAGCGATACCGTGCTAAATAATATTTAGCCATAACTGCATCGATTGAACTGGTGTCAGTTTCACATGTGTTATCAATTTACAATTAATTTACGCCGGGTGAGAGATTACATTAGCATTAGGTACAAACTGATTGATAGAGATCTATGCTTTCTCATATTGAATGTGTAAAACATGTCATACTAACAAGGAATATCGCAGGTGTTGAATAGACTCAAATCCGTATGATAACACAGTCCTAATTATCCCTAATTTAGCAAATTATACTTTAACTGATATGGCAAACAACCTTTTAACTCATGGCTACGATACCGACAGGATAATTTTCTTACTTTATCGATCACCAGAAAGGGTAAGGAAGAAAAGCTGTAACGTTTGATCGAATTAATAATTTTTACATTGGAGTCAACACTTTATTTTCAGTCGTTAAAATCATTGGATTTACTCGTTTCTATCCCTTGTTTTATTTTTATTTGAAAGTTGTGACTTAAATAAAGTTTTAAAACATAAAATTAAAATACTAGTAAGTTATTAGGAATATAAATGTAGGTGTTTATTAATGCTACGTATATCCCTCATATTACAAAAGTTAACAAATATGTAATACCAATAATAATAAAATAATAATAATAATAATAATAATAATAATAATAATAAAATAACTGAAGGAATTACAAAGGTATCGGTCACATCTTTCAGTGAGTAGATACTGTTTAAATGGTCAATACACGGAATTGCATTAAGAATAAAGTGTATTAAATAAAGTCGCTTGCTTTATTATGTACTTGATTTTTCAAGTAATGAAATCACTTAGTTGTAGCAAAACTCATTGCACAGCAGAATGCGTATTTATACATGCATGCGTGAATACATGCACACACACAAACAGACACACACACATACATACATGCATGCGTGCGTGCGTGCGTGCGTACGTACATGCATACATACATACATACATACATACATTTGTTTTTTTCCAATATCTTCACCCACAGATAAAAAAGGACTATATTTTTCCAGAAATAGGTTTCTTGCTGATCCAAAGATCTGGTCTGGAAAATATACATTTCTTTTATTTTACTTCTTCAAATCTGTGGATTTTATATGTAAAAAAATAAACAAAAAAAATCTTGTCAGCAGTGTAAAAATGTACACCAAAATATTATCATAATTTGACATATATTCCGATTGTTCAATGTTAGTGTTTCGTCCAATGATTTTACTTCTTAAGTTGCAGATACAAAAATGATCTTCTGTGGTCAACGTGTGCCTTGTGGAGTTCAATTAATTAAAATAGCTACCATAATATAAGCTGATCCAACTGCAAATCTTTACAGACCCAGATCTGCCGTCGCATAATGGGCCAGCAGATCTGGGTATATGTGGCTTGTTAATACTAATGAGTAGAACAAACACCATAGACCCGGATCTTCCGGGCGCATTATATGATGGCAGATCAGGATATATGTTGTCTGCTCTTTGTCTCGCCCTTGAATATATACGGTGTGGCAAACATGTCCGATTATGCAGTAGGCAACAAGATGGCACAGGCTGAAAAATGTTGTCAATAATGATACGCAATTAAGAATGTTTAAGATTATATGATATTTAGGTTGACAGGCTGTATCGGTTGTCTGTATTGGGCAATAATTTAGGTCGATAGGTTGTATCAGGTGTCTCTAATTTAGGATAACAACCATTTTCATGGCTGGTAATATGTCGGCCTTGAATGCGATAAGGTGAGAGAATTGATTATAAGATGAGGCTATGGGAATGCATCAGGGCTTGCTCACAAAACTTATTTAACTGCAGTAAATTAGCAAGACAGATCATAGAACCACAGGGAAGAAAGTAGTCATATAAAATTGGCACATAATCAAGATTTTTACTTTTCGTATTATCCAATTTCAGTAAATAATTTTTAATTTCTATTGAATTGTAGGCAAAGACAATATTTAAATTTTCATTTGAAATATATGATTGCCTCTAAAACTTATTGATGTAAATATCTGAAAGATAACATCAAATCTTGCCCTTATTTTAGCTTGGTCGTTAATAGGAATCATGCAAAAAGCCCAAAGAAAGTTCAGTTCCATCCCATCCACTAACAACTAACCCTAGAAAAAGGATGGTGGAAATGAACGACATGAAATAAAGAGACAGTTTTGTTGTTAAAAAAAATATCATACAAGATGAAGAACACACACGGAGATATCAGACAGGTTTTATCATCCATTACCCTTTCGTAGTGACCTGCTTAGTTTGGTGATTTGCAAATACCTCCCTAGATTAATGATTGATTGATTGGTGTTTAAACGTGTATATGAGAGACATCAAGAGTTTTGTCGTGCCGAGGTACACCACTGCGGCCAACCCAGCTTGGTTTTGGTATGATCTAAATCCGCGTCTATCTGGTCCCAAGTTGGAACGGCTAACCAGCGAGCCACCGCGATTCTGGATTAAACCGAGGTCGTAAGAAGGTTGTTAGAACAAAATTAAAAGGAAGCCTATTAAATAAAAACAATGCAAAATACCGTTTAGATTACTAACGAAAAGTTGTTGAGGTATAGAAATGGAGTTAAAACAAATGAAATGAAGTTTCCTCGCCAGGTGCTAATAGGACATGGAACATCTGCTCGTCTGAGAGAGAGAGAGAGAGAGCAGGCCCAACCCTAGGGCAAGGCGAACGAGGCAACCGCATTTGGCCCCGCGCTTTCAGGAAATCAACTCCGCAATGCAAGTTTTTTGCTTGGGAGCCCATCTCATCGCTTGCTGTCTTGGGCCCCGCACATCCTAGGTCCGGGCCTGAGAGAACGATCATATAAGGAATGTATAAGTTTTATTTGTGTTAGAAACATCCGTATATCCATACACAATTATACATTATTTATATATGCCAATCCATAACCTCGAATGCAATGCGATGGCTGATCCCGTTTACAGTTAAGGACTCAAAGGCCCCAAACTAAAATTTTTGCAACGTAACATGGCGTCAAAGTAGTTCTATCATGTCGCAACAGTGCAAAATTACGTCACGATATAATATGTGTTTGTGTTCGATTTGATAACATAAATAATTAAAACAATATTTCTCTTCAAACATATGTGTTTTCACTTTGATTTCATCAAACTCAATTTAAATACAATTTAATTTTTAATAAATGGGGTGTACAATAAATGATTAAGAGTTACTGTAGTTTTGAATATTTTAGCGCTGCCCGAAGTACACTGGACTCGAAAGTTCTGTCCTTCGTGCTTCTGTGGCGTCCGTACTATTTAACATTACAAGCACATTGTTGGCGAGATTAAAGCACAACGGGGGGAGAACGAAGTACATCATACCTCAGGCAAGACCACAATATCACACAGCAAAAACAGTATACTTTATTTATTTATTATATACCCCATTTGTTAAATTTAAAAGAAAACAAATTGTATTTAAATAGCTTTCACCAAAAGTGAATATTTGTAAGTCTGAAGAGAGAAAATTGGATTCGAATTTTATACGATTTAAGTGATGGTCGCGCTTCGCTAGAGACGCCGGCCACCTCCAGTTGAAATCTGCCACATTCTTGAAACGAAATATAGCAAACTTTCAAAACTTTCAGCCAGCAGTTCATGCAATGTTGCTGTTAAGTGTTCGTCGATTTTTCATCCTTTTCTGCCCCAAAATTCAAAGCAGAAAATCCATAAAGGGGGGAGGGGCAGGGGGTCAAATGGTGTGAGCAGGATGAGGATTTGGTTACAATCCACAATTTTTGTGTACTTCTGAAAGGGGGGCGGATATAAAGCGAAGTTGAGTGCATTTTCACAAAGAGGAGAGAATGTTATAATACTTCTATGCAACTTTCATGTATTGTGACTGAAAATTATTTGTTTAAGTGTGAGATTTGTATTGACAATTTTGCAGTCATCTCTCTACGATGTCTGGAGCGTGGCAGTTTATAGTGATGTCTAGCATTGGGGCATCATGCCGCAGACATGTAGTATGATGTCCCAACCAGTCACATTATCCTGACACCAGGCCGACCAGTCCTAAAACTGACCTCTTAATGCTGAGCGCCTAGCGAGGCAGCTGTTAGTACCATTTTTATAAGTCTTTGGTATGACTCGGCCGGGGTTCAAACCCGCGAATGTTTGCATATGGTGTTAGGGTAACAACGCGCTATATATAGTAGATTGTTGATTGACGTGGCTGCTTCCATGTGCGTGAGAAATGAAATTTACTTGTCTAAAGTACACAAACTGTATGATTTATTTAAATAAGGAAAATTAATTTTGAAAAAGCAGACAATATTAGTTTTTGAAAGTGGAACAAAATGGGTCATTATATATATATATATATATATATATATATATATATATATATATATATATATATATATATATATATATATATACATAACTTACTGCCATAAGAGTGAGTGGTGTTTACATTTCCAACATGTACAAGGGAATGTTTTCATACCTCTGTGCTACTCTCAATTACTTTAGCTGGGAATTCTTTTCATTTTGTACTTGAAATTGTGCATCCAGCCAAACAAAATGGCTGCTCCGATGTCTGGGAAGTGAAAAGAGCAAGCGGAGCTAGTAGTTTTTGGATAGTTGCACATATGAAGTAAGGCCAAGCTGTATACCCTATAACAAAATATTACAACCATCAATCTTACACCAACATAAAGGATATTATATTTTTTTAAACACAATATACGAGGTATACAAGGATCTTTTAATAGCCAGCATAATCAGTGAAGAAATTCTTTTTCTTTAAAATTCTAACCGTATGCAAAGTACTGAACTGTATTTCGGAACATCTATTTACTTCGTCTGTGGATGCAGTTTGATACTTTTATGTTAAGGTGATAGACATGCCATGACGTCATGTTACGTAGCAACAACATAAAACAACACTTATTGGGGCTTAACAGTACCCAAAATAAGTGCTTGATGACGTCCGGTAAGTACACAATTTACAGGAGAATCCCAAGCAGATTCATTTGCAAATCTTATTTTATAATATACGCGATTATCAAGTGTTCACCGACATGCAACACTTACATTTTACTTTTCGTTCAGATATTCATCGCATTTGTGCATTTTGTTATTCGATCATTGTTGATTCCCATATCTGTGCACTCGTGAGTTCTAATATCGAATCGGGGAGAAACGTGATTCATTGTAATAATATAAGAAAGTTCTACATCTTTAAGAAAAAGATTTTTTCTACACCTATTCAAATGATTTGTTATTTCTTCATGCATTTGGGAACTGAACACTAAAGTACTGACATAGATCCCAGCTCTCTTTCTATCCCAATTCAAACTTTCTGTTATCGAAATTTTGTCAGTCTTGTCCAAGTACGAGTTGTATTCAAAAGAACTTCCCGTGTGTGTGCTTTATTGGCCAAATCTTTTTAATCTTTGTATAAATAGGCACCACTATGCAATTTTCTCCAATCAATAGCTTGTGTAAAAGGCATAATAGATTTAAGCAAATATCGCTCTGCTCTCGAATACTGATATAACTACAAATCAACAACATGTACACTTATTAAAACAAATTTTAGAACACCGCCTAACTTCAATACATTCAAATACTATCTATCGATACTTGACTCAGTGTTCCGCTTATATATATATATATATATATATATATATATATATATATATATATATATATATATATATATATATATAATGGTCACAACACACAAATCCTTAAAAATTCGGTTGAAGGAGATAACCAAGTAATTGTGCTGCCCTTTCTAAGTTTGATAATTTATTGAAAATCGTCAATAGAAACTGAATTTAATTTATTGCTGATATGAATAATAACGTGGGAAATAATAATGATTCTAAAACTAACCTCCTTTAAGAGGTTAGTGTTAGGACTGGTCGGCCTGGTGTCAGGATAATGTGACTGGGTGGGACATCATGCTACATGACTGCGGCACATGATGCCCCAGTGCTAGAAGTCACTATAAATTGTCACACTGCAGACATCGTAGCGATATGACTGGAAAATTGATAAAGCTAAGTTAAAATTCCTAATCACACACACACACACACACACACACACACACACACTATTAATATTTGTGTAGCTAAGAACATCTTCATAAACAATGGGACTTTATTATATATATATAACACTGAGTCAAGTATCGATAGATAGTATTTGAATGTATTGCAGTTAGGCAGTGTTCTAAAATTTGTATTTATTAACCACGTTTTATTGAAACAATTTGATTACGCATATTTGTTTTTTAATACCGGTTGCATATGAACTTCCACATCTAATATTCTGTATTATTTAAATATTTATTGATGTTGAAGACATATTCGCACGCCTTCTCCCTCCACCTATCCTCTAAAAATGATCGCTGAACTGCCGTAACATTTCGTAGAGGAAGTCTGCATTCCAGTTAGATGGTTCAAATCAAGCACTGTACGTGATTAAAATGGATTAATTTACTGGGCTTAAAGGAGAATAGAAATCAAAATTTTCCTTTTACATATGTAATTATCTACAGATTTTAATTCGACTGCAATGTTTATAAATTAAATATCGTAAGCGGGTAGTGATTATATTGCGTGGAAGATAACACGATTCCGTAAATTGCCGAGTTTTTCCGAGTTTTGATGAGACGACAGATCACGTGGTACTGTGACGCTATACTAGCCAGTCCTCGAATACAAACATAAACATTGGCGAGCAAGGCAGAGAGGAGACCACATTTGGGTTGCACATTCAAAAGTTGAATCTGCAGTCTGATATAATAGTTTATGTACTGTACTGGTAAGTGCTAAAAAAAATTTGTTAGGCACAGGTCCCGGGCTGGTGACTTAAATAAGCTAAAAGTCCTGAATGAAATCCCACAAGCCGGGACAGCTCATACCTGTCAACTCTCAAGCCGGGAGAAAAACCTCCCGATTTTGAGGGTATTTCCTCATCTACCTCCCGATCTCGTAATATCTCTCAATTTTGCGCAGCGAAGTCCCGATTATTACATTATGTCTGTCAATTTTCATTTGTCAGAAGAAAAAAACCCAACCCCAAACCATTTATAAATATAATGTATGCAATCCACAGTCTAAACTGCCAGACTGCAGACATCGTAGCGATATGACTGAAAAATTGTTAAAGCTATGTTAAAAATTCAAATCACATGCACACACGTCTAAATCCGGCACTGGACGAAATAATTAATATACAACAGTTTTTTTCTTCTTTTTTTCTTCTTCAGATAATAGAATGTGAAGATTAAACATTATTCAAGTAAATTTCAGATATTTTTAAACAACTACAACAGTACTAACGTAAAAAAATATAAATGAATAAAATTGTCACCAATTAGCTTAAATGAATGATCACTTTGAAATTTTCTCTGCAAAGAAAATCGCATCTCCATTTCCGCCAAAGAAACTCGGCCAGTTAACACCTGACATTCCTCTACCGTATATGAAAAGTTTAATATACCATGAATAAATTACAAGGAATAAAACAAAATATACCATGCAGTATATGTGGCTCTAAAGAACTAATTCTGAATAAATATTTTATTCAGCAAACAGTGTTACATGCATTAAGACTTAAACCTAAGGAAATAAGGTGGGGCATAAAACTTGAGAAAAACAGTTGCCACATGTACGGTAACTTGTGACTGCAGATTTGAACTGTTAAAATGAAGTCCATGGCATCGTAAGTAACAACAAAATAGGCATCGTTTATTTGGTAATCAATTGCTGGTGCTTACACATACACACATTGTCGAACATGGTTTCTTTGAATTATGTCCGAAGGGCAGTCCTTTTCACAAGATCAATGCAAGGATAAGGATTATGTTCATTAGTCACACCGGCTTTATTGTTTGCGTCCTTAAATCAAAACTTTAGCTATTTTGCAATTTAGCCAGAACTGACCAGAATATGCAAAAGGGGCTTGTCGTGGGGGAATAATAAGGCGTATCAGAGGGAGAAAAGGCACGTCAAATGGGCGGTCGCACATTGGGGCAAGGGGGGGGGGGGTCAATAGCCCCCCCCCCCGTTCTATTGTCAGACAGTTGATGTGAAACTTTGACCTCTTTTTTTTTTAATCGCTGCTTTTTAAACTGCCCAAGGAATAGTCTTATATCAGTTCCAATTATTACAGATTACCGTTTATGCATACTACATGTATACAATGCATTTTTTTAATTAAATTTTTAATTTTTATAAGATTACTGAAAATTGTGTTTTCTCAAAACACGACAGGTTTAGAATCTTATTTTTAGCAAAGCTTCCATTTGATTAAAATCAAATCTAAATTTCACCTAGACAGTGGTGATTTGATTTAGATTGTGCCGTGTTAAGGCATGTATGTCAACATCCTGAAAATACATTTACTCATTTCACCAGCGCGATCAAAAGTTTTCTCAGGCAAACAATTTTTGTTTCGACAAGCCTGACGGGCACCTCACTTTGAATACAGGATGGGCCGGAACTAAAACCAGAAGGGGCCCAGGGTGTCGGGCTATCAGATTTGTTTTTAGCACTGCTGGTGTAGATAAATGATACGTGGATTGATTGTTGCATTTTGTGGTCACTTACTCGTCCTTCTGCCTATTTTCGTAACTCACACGTTTAACACTTTTCCCAGGATTTAAAATGTCCAAAGGTATTTCTGGAACAGCGCCAACTTTTAGTCTAGGCCTAGCATTTGTGTATCTTTGAGCTGTCATTTTTTCATGATCCCTCTCGTAACATTCCTTTGAGAAATGTAACGAGCACATAGTGCTGTATGGTGTTGCTTTGAAATTAACTCGTTTGTAATAATGTACCCATTCTTTCATTATGCCTTTATCTTTCGGAAAAGAAATTTTTTTTATGTCCACAGGCTTTTCTTAATGTTCTATTACACCCGTAAGTAACGCAAAACGGTATTGTCTTTTACTCTGGCAACACCCACTTGGGCTGCTGGAGTCACTACTATGACGTCACATCCCGAAAGTAACCGAATAGGCGCGGAAATTTTGCATACGAGGTCACGGAAATTCAGCTCCTAGAAGATAGGCCAATATTTAAATATTGGCATTACGGTCGCAGATGATACTTCAGAATAAGGTTTTCTGCTATAGTACTTTTATTATTATTCTATATTTCCATTGGTTTCTGGTCTCCTTTAAGTTCCTGGTCTCCCAGCAGCTGTTTCCAGCCCACAGGCACCTTGCCTACTTGTTAAGACCCTCCCCAACCCTACCCCCACCTCACCCCACCTCCAAATAAAACAAAAGGAAAAAGAAAGATTTGGCTGGATCTGCCTCTGAGAAGTCAGAAAACAATCCAGACATACTTCATACTAGACAGTGATAGAACAGTGGCGATTATTAATGCGGACTAACATCGTTAATACAACACGGACTCGAGTCACGGGGACTTCTAAAGTATTACATGGTTATCAGAAATATTTGGACATGAACATTTAAACTTAAGCATCTCGCTAACCGTTGTTCACATCAAGTCGATATTTACAGATACTGTATAAACCACCATTCTTAATTATTTCGAGTAAGTTAGTCTCGACCTTTAAAAGTCGGAGTGGAACATTTAATATCTATTATATCTGGCCCGAAACGAATAATGCTTGTTATACGTTAAAGCTTGCATGATAAACACATGCGACAATGAAACATTTGAATACGTACCGAAGGTCATTTTGGTTAATTAATTCCGTATTCCCCGAGAAACATATAAAAATTATATTTCGCTGCAAGTTCGCAAAGCGTACCGAAATTTGCAATTTGAGAACCGTTCACTAAAATTGACCAACTGACCAAGGCGTTGATTCATGGATAACCAAATGTACTTGCCGTCTTCTGCATACATCAATATAGGTATTTCTCGGAAAACCACTTTAAAAAAGTTCATACAGTAGCACCATTTTTGAAGTAAATGAGTCATTTACTCCTTCTGTGCGAATACCTCTTCATGCGTGCATATACGGTAGAACAACAAACTGTATCATTCGTTAAGCTCACACAATTTGGCTCTGTTTTGAAAACAAAGCAATTGTACGTACTATTTAAAAATCTTGTTTTGTAAAGGTGGGAACAAACGATCTTCTCAAAAAATGTAATCAGTTAATGCAAGAAAGCACATCAAACACATGACTTCAAAGTTTGAAAATACGGGTGACAAGGGATTTAAATCAACTTGTTGTACACAGGCTCTTAATTGTATGATTTAAAAATTCCACCAAAGTTAAGGAACTAAGTGTAAATATAGATAATTTAATAGGTAGGTAAGTAAGTAAAACAAGTGATTGAATCATGTCGACCACTTTTTCACTTGTTCACTGAAAAATTTCCTATAATCCTAACTTTAATATATTTAAAATACGAAATGGATTTCATCCATATTCATTGTTAATGCAAGTATGGATGGCTGTATAGGTCTATGTAAAAGATGCCACTAATAAGCACCTCTTACATCTTTCACTAAAATAGCACATGTGAGCCTAGTCACAATGATTTGCTAGATTGTATCGTTTCTTTTAGGTTTATTTACAACCGACAAGAAAATGAAATAGTCTTTCCTGAACAACTAATTGTTTAAGATAAATGAAGTTTCTGTATTATGTAATTCAGACATTACCTACTTCGTCGCAAAATAGATTGCAGCCGACTGGCACTTGCTACTCGTGTAACTACAACTCGTGAAGAGTATGGAATGAAACATGACATGCCTGTAATAGTCTTTACCGACAAAACGTAGCTTGTCTAACCTAATTATGTTTTAAAGTCCGATAAACTCTTGAGGGGAACTGATTGGTGCAAAGAATGTTTCTTCGACTTTGTTTGGCTCTTTACGGAACGGGAGATGGGGTGAGGGTGGGGGGATGGGGTGAGGGTGGGCGTATGGATGAGTTGCTCACATCACGGATTTGAATCCCGCTTGGAACGAGTTATAATTCTAACTTGTTTGGTAAATGTTGGTCTCGTTGTTTTTAAATTTATTTCATATAATTAACTGAAACTGAAAAAGATAACAAGAGAAATTCTTGGACGACATATTGGTTGATGATACATTCTCATGATATCATACAACTGTTCAAAGGCAAGAGTAGACAATTTGCACGTATGTATCGTGCTTTACACGACAATAATTCGAGAAAATGCTGTTTTGATCAGATATCGTAACACATAATACTCTCTTCCTGGCAAAAACGAAAAACTTTAACTAAAACAAAAATATTCTACATATGTGACCTTGAAGTACCCGCCAAGGGTAAAAGAAATATTAGAAAATGAAAACCTTAAACCAAACCATAATTAAAATCTGATTGTTCTGTGATCTTGACCTCAAGGTCAACAGGCTTATGACGTACATCGCGAAATAAATTCTCTTTGTTTCATCACGCTACATTTTAAGTATGAACAGAATCCAGCAGAAGTTTAAGGAAATGAAGCCAAATTATAAATACCAACCAAAACTTACAAGCAAATCTTACGTATCAGTGACCTTGACCTCACGGTCAAAGAAATGAGGGTGTGTATTGAAGATAGAATATCATTTATATCATGATGGATATCCCATTTGTGAAAAGAATAATCGAGGATAATTTGGACAGTATGATGGGCATATGTGATGACCATAAAACTATGTGGTATAAATAAAAATGTTATGATTGGATACTGATTTTTTTGTCCTAAAGTGTGTCCTTCGTATATATAACAAAGAAATGAAGTGATACTGGGTCGCTATTTTAAAATATATCATCGTTATCGATAAATATGAATATGATTAGATACTTATAAATTAGCCGATAGTATATCGGCTACAGCTATTTTCATCGATATGAACACAGCAGGTTCCTGATCTCCATTCCAAAGTATATAGTGTGGTATAGATTTTTGAATGTAACTGGATACTGAATGGCCATCAGAAAAGTATTCGCCATATGTATCCCTTGTGTTATACATTAATGAGGGAATGATGGGATACAACACTATAATATTTTTTGACGTGTTTTACACCAAAAGGAATATGATAGCATATATATCAGCTATAGTAAATTGTTGTCGGTGTCACACATTCATTGCTATAACATAGGATAATGATGCGATATTTGAAGTATATGCCGTGTATACATCAATAGGAATATACTTGGATACCCTGTAGTTATCTCACCGTGAATGCCATGGTGTACATAAATAGGAAAATACTTGGATACTCTTTTGTGATCTCACCGTGAATGCCATGATATACGTTAATAGGAATATAATGGGATACCCTTTCGTTATGTTACCGTGAATGCGATGATATACATTAATAGGAATATAGTTGGTCTCACTGTGAATGCCATAGTATACATTAATAGGAATAGACTTGGATACCGTTTAGTTATCTCACCGTGAATGCCATGGCAAACATTAATAGGATTATAATGGGATACCCTTTGGTAATCTCACCGCGATTATCACAATATACATCACTATGGGTAATTCTCAATACCGAGTGACTATTCTCCCTAAAAATGCCAAGATGTAGAGTGAGTGAGATATAAAACTGAATCCAGATTGGCCATTAAAAGGTAGATGCCGTGGAATGTATTAATGGAGAAATAATTAAATGAGTATGGGATGTCTTAAAATGTATGACTTGGTGTTCATTACTTGGGAAAAGATCAACACAGACAGGCCATCGTAAATTATGGACTTAACTACTTTGTTTCGTCCAAATCATAAAACCTGTGTTATACAATTTAGGACTTCAGATTTCTTACTTTGTCAAACAAATTCTATATTCACAATCTTTCAATGAAAGCAAATGCTTGATTTAAAAAAGAAAGAACGCAGTCTTTCGAAAACATGTAATGACGTTCAAAACAAAATGATGATATAGTTATGATTATGTTCATACAGCATTAAGAAAAGAAACTATTTCCAGTAATATTAATAATTTTATTATCCGTATTTTACCGTGCGTCCCTTTATCGTTTATATTTTCCATTCATTTTACGTTCTATTGAAACCCTGTTTACATGGTGATGAAAAGGAAGTATTGGTATTGTGAGTAAATAAACAACGTTAACGGAGGTCTTTAAAGGAGAAATATGACATTAAAAATATCAAAAGTTTTTATAATTTTTTACTAACCTGTTGTACCATTTTCATCCGTAATCTCGTCATATGATCCTGCACGCTGTCTGTGTCTGTGGCCGCCATTTTGTCCGTCCTCGGTGTCTTGTTTCGGGTGCAATTGGTCTTTTAGTAGTTTTCCATGCAGAACCGTGCGTACATCCGAAATAGTTCTGTTGGAGCGATCTATAATCCTACTGACACACGCAGTGGGCCAAACTATTTCGTCACAGGGGAGCGACAAGCGAATATTATCAATAAATCTCAAGATGTGTCTATTAAACACCGCGTGTCCTCAATTTATAGAAACCAACAACGAAATATGCGATAAGAAGCTTATACTGGCTTGCATATGTTCCATTTTTAACTTTAATATGAAATAAATTGCTGAACAGGTAAATATATAGACACACTATTTCACCTCTTGGAATGATGTTAACCACCTCTAAGTTCATTTAAAGAAATTAAATTTGACAAACTTATAAAGTATGATCTTATTATGTACAAAAGTCGCATTGATATATGCTGATATTTCCGCTATTGTTGGTGATAATGCAAAGTGGCCTCAATGGGTTAGTTTATTTAGATCGCGGACAAAGCAAGGGACATAAAAAGACGCATACTGCGTGTTATGTATATAAAGAGGGAAACTCTAATTCTTACTGTATTGTTGTGCTCAGAGCATGTCGCTTGGTATTGTTGTCGACCGTTCTGGCTTTGAATACTTGTAAGGCAGTTGTGAATTTAATACTTACACAGGTCTTATTTGAACGAATTGAGGGTAACTGCTATTTGCACGTGACAACAGTTATACCACAAAACACAAAACTAACTATACTGTAAATAGTTTGGTTGGTTTGGTGTTTTGCGACAGAGCAGAACAAGTAGGTTATTTAGAGTTGAAGCAATCAGAGTAGATCTCGTGCTTGTACGATGGTAGGATTCAAACCCGCACCATTGATGTCGCTAGTCCGGTTCTCTAATTATTGAATGTGACTTAAAGCATAAGATGTTTTCTTTTGTATCTAGTTTTTGTGGAATTTCCATGTTCAACTCAGCATGTCTTCTGATGAAATCCATATGAAGTCTTAGTATGCTTTGATAAAAGGAAATGAACTCAATCTTCACATATACTTTGAATGGATATACAAAGTGAACGCAAGAGCATGCCAAACTTTTATTAAAATAATCCACTGTATGGTTTAAAAGATATGGCTGATTAATTTAAAATGTTGACATTCCGTGATATGATATTTGTCATTCTGGTATGAATCATGATAATTCCAGTTTCCCGACTATCGACGCAACTGTATGAATTGCTGTTTCACTCGTATTAAAATGGGTCAATATACGGCCTGTGGAATATATGTTGCTCATTATTTTTTAAAAATCATCAAGTATATCCATAGAAATAAACCAGATCTGAGGGTTTTTCTTCATGGGATATTTGTGTGTGCTTTTTAACTTTCAGAATTATTGATCTACTCCCTAAAGGTTTAAAAATTAATTGTCTCAAGATGGTAGCGAATTTCCTTAATTTTTATATTTTTGGAACGAATAAACCAAAACATTTTGGAAACAAGGAATTTTGATTTTGGAACGATACGCGCTGAAAGTTGTACTTTTTTTCTTTTCTTTCGAGGTTAGGGAGATGGCGGGGGGGGGGGGAGAAGCATTCACTTTGGATTGAGAGATACACGGGTCTGATCGTTAAAACTACAGCGAAGGTAAGTGTAACCACGTTTCTAAAGTTGGGGAAGTATGTGATACAGTCTGTACGAACGTACATGTATAATGTAATTTAACTCAACAAACACCGTTAGAGTTAGACACATGGAACTTGAAATGATGATAGTTCTTTGGTTGTAGATTATGCCTGCACTATATTAATTTTTATTGCATCCCATGGAGTGTGGCTGTAGGGGTACGAGTGATTTGACATACATTTGTAATAACTACCGAGTTGTATATAATGATTGCCTCACAATCGGCATATTTGTTTAATGATTCATGTACAACACATATCCCACTTTGACCCCTGGGAAAGCCTCTGGGTCTACACCTCAGAACATAGTCTACTGTCATATGATAAGAACAACTGACATCCCCACCCTATAACCATAAATTACCTTACTGGGCATGATAAAGTAAATTTATAGATGCAGCTGATATTGATTCAGTTCATCCCAACTTGGACTTAACCCTGGGCCATAACATTGAATATATATATATATATATATATATATATATATATATATATATATATATATATATATATATATATATATATATATATATATATATATATATATATATATATATATATATATCAATTTGATATACCAATACTATTGGTGTATCAAACTGTGATCCGCCAATGGTGCAATAATACGCATATATAAAAATTCTTGCAACGGTGCCCTTGCAACTGTGTGCTGTCCACTCATTTATCATTTAATGACGTATCAAAATAACGATAAAAAGTATGAATAATCCCCGTTGTCTAAATGAATTTAATACGGTACACAATTTCGTCGGAATCCTTTGTGCTTTCAGTTCCCCCTCCCCTCTCATGCAAAGGGACAAAATACGCAGAAATCAAAATTGAGAGGGAAAAAAGAATTTGGGCTGGATGAAAACCTG
This sequence comes from Sinohyriopsis cumingii, assembly GCA_028554795.2. NCBI lineage: Eukaryota > Metazoa > Mollusca > Bivalvia > Unionida > Unionidae > Sinohyriopsis > Sinohyriopsis cumingii. The sequence continues at coordinate 37,213,021 of CM068832.1, forward strand.
GAAACTGAACTTACACCAATTAACCTACAAGAATACGGTTCGTTGTAACGATATGTATGCATTGTCCTTGGGATTTATTTTTAGTGTTTATATAATCAGTGATACAAAGTTGCAAAACCTGTCGACATAATACGGTAAATGTCTCGGTTGCGTGGTAAGCATAGTGTGATGTATTTGTTGTTTTGTTGTTGTCGTTTCTTAAACCTATATTAATGTTCTAAAAATTGATTATTATTAATTAAATATGAAAGTGTCCAAAGGCATCTCTCTCTCTCTCTCTCTCTCTCTTGACTATCGTAATAAGATATAGGCGAAAATCAATGAAAAGACGAGCCAAAGGAGCTTGACGTTTTATCAATAAAGTACGATGAAATCTCTGACAAAACGAAATCACCTTATCGGTAATACAAATTAAAACAAGGAGTGCAAGCGTGACTCCAAACCATTCGCTAGATTCGACTTTTGTCACGCATCTTTTATCGCTCCAGAATTGCAAGAAGACTGAAAAAGCTACACATATCCATTCAAAAGACAGTAACGCATCAACGCAAAACTCTCGGATGACCATCGCATTAATCTAATCTGGCGAATTAACCTTTATTTTCACAATTACGGTCACGAAGTCTTTCTACAGGACTCCATCAGGCGGAAGTAGTCGATTCTGCCACGGGATGAAGAACACCTTGAAACGTAATTTCACAAAATAAAATGTTTAACTAGCTTTTTATTTCAGATTGTATCATATGATAATTTTCTATAAATTTCCTGAATATAAATATCTAGTTAAAGTTAGGATAGTAGAAATGACGGTTGATGACGTCATCACAATTCAACCATTAAGGCCAAGACGGATGCTGGACCCGGTAGTATTAAACGACAACACAGACTCTGCGCCGTGATCGGTACGAGTATTAGACCCTAACGCTTATTTGCTGCAGGGTATACAATCTGGTGAAATCAGTGTTTAAGAAAGCAGCCTTCAATTGCATCAAGAGTAACGTTCAACGCAAAGACAGAGTTGCAAGACTCTTGGATGATCAACAAGGCAGATGAAATTGGGGGAGTGGACAGTCGCTCAGTATTCATGGAAAACTTAAACGACGATTTGAATACAATCTAAAGGTCACAGTTGTCAGAATTAGCTCCAGTACTGAGTGCTGACGGCGCCACACTGCTCACTGACAACAAAACGATACTGCAAAGATGGGCAGAACACTTGAACAACATTCTCAATCAACAACAATTACATATCAGCAAGTAGGCAACTGTTCGACTGCCCATGTGGAAACCAGCAGCGTTTTTGCTAATCATCCAACGCTGACTGAAACTGAGAAGCAATTGACCTGCTGTCAAATGGCAAAGCATTTGGAGCAGATGCTATACCAGCTGCCCTCTACAAAACCGGAGGTTCGCACATAGCTCAGAAAATGACTGAACTCTTCCAGTCAGTGTGGACTCTGGGAACTATACAACAGTTATACAATGATGCATCAATCGTGCACTTGTTTAAGCGGATAGACAGCAGATAATCCTGTGACAACCGTCGGTGTATCACATTTCTATCAATAGTCAGCAGAATGTTTGCCAGAATTCTGCTGAATCCCTTAGTGTATCAAAAACAACAATAACACATGCCTGAGAGTCAGAGTGGCTTCAGGAAATTAAGATGGACCAAACACATAGTGTTTACAGCTCGTGAACTTAACGAGAAATGCCGGAAAAAGAACTCCAACATGTAAACCGCTTTCGTCAATCTGACAAAAGCCTTTCACGCAGTAGACAAGTTCACATACCTCTGTCACGTGATGACAAAAAAGTCAGAATAGTTATAGCAAGTATGGTCATTGGTAGTCTTCGCTAAGTATATGGGAGCACAGAGGCATCAGTCTGCAAACCAGACTAGAAGTGCACAATGTTACTGTGACAACGAATATGTTGTATGCTTGTGAACGTGGACGGTGTATAGTCGCATGCCAAGAAGCTGAACAACTTCACAATACTGCCCGAGGAAACTAATTAGGATAAGATATAAGGAAAGGTCTCAAACATGGAGGTTTTCACGCAGGCAATCATTCCAAGCATCTACACTCTGCTGATGGAATCACATATTAGATGGGCAAGCTATGCCATCAGAATGTCAGACGAGCAAGCAACAAAGAAGATCTTTTACGGTGAACTAAAGAAGGGAGGTGAGAAGAAACCCTTCAAAGGCACCCTCAAGTCATCCTGAGACATTTCAACATTAACCCAGAGTCTTGTGAAGATCTCGCACCGGATCGTTCCTCCTGGCACAATCATATCCATGCTCAATGTACAGACTATGAGCTAAACAGAATTGCAGATTTTCAAAGCACACGTATCTCTATACAGCTGTTTTATTCATTTTTTGGTCCTAATATATAGACCGTATTCCTGGCTGCAGAAATTGCCTAAAATAAAGATATGACGCAACAACTATGTGGTCAGCTTCAAGAAGCACAAATAAGACAGTAAATCTGCAACACTTTCAGAAACAACCAGAGCAGTGTAACACCAGGTAATTGCAAATAACACTATTATGTATACTTTATCTTTCAAGTGCCACGTCGATTTTCTCGATCCGTTTTAGTGAGAGCTTCAGGTTGCTCCTTCCCTAAAGCTATTTTCTTTTACTTCTTATGTGTAAAAATTGGAATGCATTTTCAACAGGACAAATTATATTATTGGCCATTGTATGTTATTATCGTAATGATATATTTGCGAAGAAACCTGTGACTTTTTCTTTATAAAAAAGTAATGGTGTGACGCAGCAACTAAGGGGAATTTCAAAGGTTATGAAATTTTTACAATAAAAACGTGTGTATCCTAGCAGAACATATGAGAAATTATCAAGAAATTTGTTCTGACGAGACCCCCTTTTTCAGGAAAAAATGCCGAATCGAGATGTAGATAGTTAATATTATCGTGACAGATTCACGTTTTTCAGGAACAGTGAACTTTTTCAACGAAAAACGTTACTTTTTGCGAAAATTTTGTATCAGTGAAGAAAGTCACTTTTACAAGAAGAAAATGCGTCTACATAAAAATTGTACACACACACACACACACACACACACACACACCAAAACAATTCTGAAAAGTTCGTTTTTCATGTCAGACTAGCATCAGTATGCAATGACACCTTTCGTGCAGATTTATTTGTATGGTCTGGTTAGGTACTCAAAGTGTCCGAGTGTTGCATAAATTGCAAAATCTTCGTGAACAGTTTTTTTAAAACTATATATAGATCATATGCCTTGAAGAAGGCTACTTTCTTCACGAAAAGTGATTTACATATCGATGCAAATCTGTCACGAAAAGGTTACGAAAAAGTTACTCCTTTTGCGAACAAAATGTTACTATAATCCTGATAAAGTTTTGTTCTCATGAAAAATGTAACTTTTGTTTTTACAAATATCTCACTGTTATACGTTGATGTAATTATTTCCACAAAGTTACATTTTTCGTGAAAAATTATAACTTTCATGAAAGATGTGAATCGTTACATGAAAAAAAATCTATCTTACGAAAATGTATCATTTTTTCATAAAGAAAGGTGAACAATCAGAAAAGTTCTATCCTGAAAAAGCCTTCATTGTTTACGTGTTCGGCCAATGTACACACTATTCACTTTGGAAACATAAATCTGATGTGAAGATTTTTTGACGATATTTTAGCTAAACAAAATCTTCATAAAGAAACATTTCTACACAAAAATAATAGACCCTTTTTATATAAATGACCTGATCGGATATATAAAGAAAGAATGCATCAGAAATAAACCGCGAAACTGATTAATTGAATGAATGATACCGACAAACAACAATTAGTCTCAGAAGAATGGCAATCTTAGTTTGCTAACGGTGATTATAATGCTCATTAGTTTCAGAAAATTCATTATTTAGTTCCCTAATAACATCATTCTACATATTTTTCTAGGGGCTTCGGGTGGCTAGGTGGTTTAAGGCACTCGCCTTTACATGTCTCCGACATATCCGCGGGGGGTTCGAGTCTCTGGCTGAGCCAGCGTGGGTGTCTGAGAAAGCTTGCCAGAAGCTTCCCATGGGTCGGTGGTTCTTTCTGAGATTTTTACATGTTGCTGCACCAGATATACTGGCCTCACGTGCAACCTATCACGTACTGAAAAATATTATTAAACCACCACCACCACCACCATTTTTTATAAGGTTCATTTGTGGGTTGGTGCTGTGCAACTGCAAATTATGTTACAAAGAAAATCCACCCCTAGCCCAATTAAATTGCACAAAATTTGAGACCGTATTCACATAGTTATCACCTGTTTTCAGTTCTGAGTCCGACAAAAATTAGTTTTTATTTTGCGTGCTCAGTAATTCATGCCCAACCCTCCAAATATATCACTACCTCTATCACCATCATCAAAAACCAACCCATCAACTACAAACATTTACCACACCCCAAAAATTACTCGAGTGTTAAAACGACGCATTGAATCACTCTGTTGACATCGTCGTCGTTTATAATGGTGTTTCTGTTTCATGGTACATTAAATCTTCAGTTTATCTTGAATGCATGTAATATTTTACTGCAGTCGTGGGTTTGCTTTCATTCATATATATATATATATATATATATATATATATATATATATATATATATATATATATATATATATATATATATATATATATATATATATATATATATATTATACAACCGTTTGAATGCCACCTAAATACATCGCCACCAACCATCGCTTACCGCCAACGATATGATCATAACAAGACTCATAACAAGTTTGCATAACGCCACCCTTAACTAGCGCCATCCCTCTATTCTTTAATTGGGATAAAAGTGCCACTTTCTACATTAAGTGACTTTATTATTACTCCAGTCGATTCCCGTAGGCATCGTGGCATACATTGATCTCTTCTACTACCTGTGTCTTTTAAACAATCGTTCAAACAGTAATTGCGTGGGATGTATTCATAACTTTATAACTGGGTCATTATTTTATCGTGAATTAATTTGTAAATAGACAAGATGATTATTTAAAATTTGGATTAAGATGTAATTTCGGCAACATTATACAATTTGTACTATACATTTAAAGTAGCACTGTATCTTTTGGTATAAATGTATTAGGCCTTGTGTTTTTGATATGATAGTACTTGGATATAAGTGTTACATTTAGAAGCCAACATGCAATAAAGCCATTGCATTAAATAGATATATATTATTGTATATTTATTATTATTTGCATAATTTCTCTCCATCTTCCTATCCGCACACACACACACACAAACACACATGACGCTTCAACATTGTTTTACCGTCAGTTTTGACTTCTGACGTCTGTTCAAGTTACAACGAATCTTGATTGTGTATACAGTATCTCGTTACAACGCCTACATGTAATCACAGACACATTTTGCAAATGAACGAGGCCTGCCAAATACAAGTTTCTAATATGACGCATCTTCCGAGACAGCATATATAAATAGACAGATAGATGGAAAATATCGATGCATCGATTTACCAACATTAACTTGCGTTTCATAAATATAGTACTCAGCCCATTAATCTTGGACTATGCGCACTTCTTCTCACAGTATGTACATTATCTCGATGTCACATTTATTTTACACATGGCTGGTCTATTAACAAAATTACCTGGTAATACTAACTTGAAGAATTATCTTGTGTATTAATTATTCATGACACCATCTGCTTGTCTGCAAAACAGTCACGTGATATCATGGGGGGGGGGGGGTGACTGTATTGTATCAGTAACGTTTGTTTCATCTCTTCCAAGCAAGATAATGTCTTGGAAAAATAAAATAAGCAGAATTAGATTGTGTTAGAATCAAACATCTTATATTTATAACAAGAACTCTATATATAGTTTTCTGCCGTTTTTTTTTTTCCTTCTTCTTCTTGTGTATGAAGTTCGATATAGACCTATTAAAAGGAAACTGAAACTTAATTGATGATGAAATCGCTTGGTATTGAAATGAAAAGACAGTCAGTGTTAAAAAAAATGATGTTTTTTTCTTCTCTTCTCCAAATGTGATGACAGCGACATGAGGCTGGAAATACAAGAAGTGGCCATTCTGTTCTGGGCAGTTTATCATAGATCAGTAAGGGTGCCAGAATGATGTGTGGTGTTATAACGGGTGTGGCCTGTATTAAAACGTGTGACGAGGATACATTTCTTGCCTGAAAATGAGCTGGAGAAAAGGCTCATAGATACTAGTAAACTGAATCAATCTCTCTATAGTATAGCCGTAAGTATAGGAGTTAGTGACAGCATGTGTCCCTTGAAGAAGTGTAAACTGGAGGGAAGTGAAAGAAAACAGTCTTCAGTCCATATTCCAACTCCTTTCCTCCTCCCCCTCATCATCATCACCACCATCAAAGTATATGCTAGTCTCAGTTTAACCGATCAAACGTCCTAAGTCTAGGTTTAATTTGTAAGACAAGTTTGCGGCATTGGTTTTTGTATTCTCCGATATAACTTGTTTCTGGACTTGAGTATGAAACGTACAAATCGAATTAGATTAAATTTACGCCCTAGCTAGGTTTGATCAATAGGGTCCCACTCCACAGTTTGGTTTTTTGCAGACGGGTGAATAAAAAAATGAATCCCGATATTTGAGAAATAGTATCATATGCTATTTAAAATAGTATCCATAAATGTTTATGTTGGCGAGAAGTCGTTTTGTTTAATGGGTCAATATCTACCAGATGTTTTTCCAGATGATACGAATATAAAGCTCCGTGTGTATTCAGAGCGAATACAATCTTACGAAACAAAACTGCGAATCAAATGTTTGCGATGAAACTAAAAATGTTTATCTTCAGATTTTTCGTCTTCAAAAATTGTGTACAGTGAATGGCAACGTCGGTGACTTAAATGTCCAAATGAATTTAGTTGCATAAAAATTCGTTAGTCAGAACAGGGACAAGGCAAAAATTCCAAATATTGGCTATTTTTGACACATTTATGCTGCTAAACAAACATGACTTAAACAATTGAAGGTTACGTTTGACATATATACAATAAAACCATAAGATAGAATTTTATTTTGGCTCGCAAGAAACTCAGGTCGTAGTATTTTTGACAGGATGTATCTCAAATATTGAACATTATGCTTTCGACACACAGGTGTGGAAGTGAAATCTTGTGAAAACTCTGGATCCAAGAATGAAACTCCACTGATCTTTATCATCCTACAAGACAGATCCTGAGATGTAGTGTCTTCAGTTAGGGGTTATCTCTATTCCCGAAGGTTTCCTTCATTAGACTGCTCGGAAAAAGCTTCATCATCAAAGACAGGAAATAAAGGACCCGAACATTAAAGAGGCAACCAGTCTCTTCAAACGTGTGTGGTTTTGTATACATGTATAACTATTCATTTTTATGCGATGAGATACTACATGAACAATATTACTGTTGTAATATTTCTATACATGTTGCATCTTCAGTATTCAAATCCTTCGATGTGGTAGCACTTGAAAGTGATATATCACGTCATACATTAATTAAAACTTAGATAAGAAAGAAAACTGAAGAGCGTTGTATCTTTTCGATAAAAGCGTTCAAGATTTAGGATGTTCTTTGTGTACTGTCTGATATCAGATAATCCCTTTAGAGATATTAACTTAGGTTAATGTTGTTCTGAAAAACTACTATTCACCCTCGTCGAATTCTCTCTGCCGTTTCTAAAGATGGTATTTTGGAAAATTGTGTTAGCTTGGATGAGACATATTTATTACAAATTCAATAAATTTTCCAAGTTGTGCGCTTTCTCGGCACCTAAACCTCAAACCGGAACAGCACCCTTGTGAAAATCTAGCCTAGAACCGCCGACAGTCTTAGTAACCTAACCGCACGCTTAAAACTTGAAGAAGCGACATAAATATTACATGCAAAGACAAACCGACATGGTTGGAGCATGAATCATGAATGCGTTGTATCGTCACTCCTGTATTGCAATCTGTATTGTATAATGGAGTGATGTAGAATTACATGGGCCTCTATGGGGTCAAGGAGACTTTAACATTACGCTGTTATCAATGGGCCTGTGATGGGTTCAAAGGAAATTCACAATCAGTCAATAAGATTAACAATTTAGGCCGAAATGGGATCAAGGGAAACGTGACCAACGCTGAGTCATTTACTAGCGAACACACCACACTTACTATCCAACACGCTGTTTTAAGTGACCAACACCCAGTAATGTTGTTGTTGCTGTAGGGTTTAACGCCATTTTTCAGCACACGATAGGCTATACACGGCGGCCAGTATATATGTTGGAGGAAGAACCCAGTAAAACCCCGGAAAGAGCCAGCGACCCACGAGAAGCTACTGGCAAGCTTTCTCACATACCCACATTGGCCGAATCTGAGACTCGAACCCACGCAGTCAGAGGTGAGATGGCAGTGATCCGTAACGGAGAGCGCTTTAGACCACTCGGCCACTCGGGGCCCCCAACACCCAGTAATGCACTATCGACATACACAAACATACCGTAACACACAAGGAGAGGAATAAAGGATTTAAGTTTAAGCTTTGAAAGACACAAGTAAATACAACACAAACATAAAACACTCATTATTTTGGCAATGATTGAATATTATGTCTTTTATGAGAGTTCTGGCTGGCCCCGAAAATGGCTGAGGTTTTTCCTTCTTTTTTTAAGTTACACTCCTTTAGTGGCCGCATGTCTGGGGCCGAGCACTGCAGGCAGCTCGCTCTTTTTTCAATTGTTTCCCGGCAAAGGATAGACAGAAACGGAGGAGAAAAAGTGAGACTTACTATCCTCATTTTCGAAGTCCTCCACTTGAAGGACTAAGGGTTGCTTTTGCTTGATGATACACCTGTTTCTGCAGCCCCATCTCAAGTTCCATACTTCAGTCTTCTAGCTAGGCTATCTTCCTATATAGGGATCTTCGACGCTGCTGTTGCTGTTCTTCTTACTTCTGCGTTTCTTTCCTTCAAACTCGTTTTCTTTCTTTTTCTTCGTCTAGCACATCTTTGATGAACTCTTCCGCCCGATTAATGCATAACAGTGTTCGTTTTACAAATTTTATATGGGGAAAGAAATGCATAATTTCGGTTGGTATATTGTATGTGTGTTTCGTTGTTTGTCTGTGTCTATGTCGACTACAACAACTAAAACTTAAAATCCGTTACTATTGCCTTTCCCCGCGTTTCTACAAAAGCATTTCTGTCCCTATAATACCAGTCCCATGTCAGATCTATGGACAAATTTAACATGGGGTTTCTCGTTCGTCCCTGAATAGTCCTCTGCACGAGAACCTATGGGTTAATGTCAATACCATTTGTCCCTCAATACCCCCATGCAACTACTTCCGTCCGACCGTTGTTGTGGCGTGTTTAACGCCATATTTCGTCACAAGTTAGGCTACAAATGGCTGTCAGAATAACTAGCGGAGGAAGAACCCAGAAAAATTTCGATAAGAAACAACGACCCACATGAAGCTACTGGCAAGTTTTCTCAAGTACGCATATTGGTCAAGTCCGAGACTCCTCGGACACCCATGGGCACCCCATTCGTCCGTCGTTCGTTAACAGTTGTTTTTATCGCTACTCCACCTAAACCAGTCGGACGGACGTCATGAAACTTAGCATATAGTTTCAGCATGAGGTGTATTTTACTCTAAATGAAAATTGTGCCAGGCGAATACCCGTCTTGAAAACCCAGTTTCGCCATTCCTCGTGAACAAATGGTCATATCCACTCGAGGTTGTGACTCAACGACTTCTTACGACTTGAAAATGGGCCTGCATGATAGAAATGCTGATCTGACATCCAAAATGTGGCCGCCTTCTTGAAAATCTGGTTTTTGTTACACCTGATGAACAGATGGTCAAATCGGAATGAGGTTTTTAATAAAGAATTCCTATGATTTGTAGAGGGTCGTTTGGTCGGCAGTTTAGGTGCTAGCAATCAGTACGTCATGAGCACATTAAAGTCCCTCCCAAATGGTTGAAAGGGGAAACGTGTCCTTGTTTTTCGTTTATTTTTTTCTTCTTGTTTTGGGGGTATTTTTTTGTTTGTTTGTTTGTTTGTTTGTTTGTTTGTTTTGTTGGAGAGTGTTTTGTTTCCAAGCAAGTACGTGAAGTAGTTGTCGACCTTTACATTTTTGCTGCGGTAAGGAATAAATAACGATGCAGGTAACTATAATAATGACGATGCATATTGGCTCTGCATCATTATTCATTATCTGGGATATGTTGTTAATAGGAATATACGTTTTCGATACGGTTGTCTGTTAAGTTTCAAAAGCTTTCATTCTGGGATAAAATATTTGTAAAACTTATAATAACCAATCTACAACTGTCATTACAACCAATATTCTTTACGACAAATGCTTTATCACTGTGTAAACACATACTTCACGTCTGGACTGGTTTAAAGCCAGTGCGAAGTTTAATTTTTAAATGGCAAATAGATGTGCAATCAAATGTGACTGTCGCGCTTTTATGTGGTAGGGCATAATTTAATATCAAACAAGTTCCTCTTTCAAAGGAAGTGATCGCAATGTTAAAATGAAAGAGTGTTTTGAGGGTGTCACGGGAGATTAGATGGCAAGTAGGTAAATATGTTGTACCCTACGTAAATAAATGATGATGATGATGATGATGATGATGATGATGATGATTGCCGCTTCGTTGTGACGTCCAACGAATCTCCATCGTTTCAAGTAAAGAACTTCTCTCATTTCCTCCTTAGTGTTAGGCAAAATATTTGCATTCAGCACTAAAGATCTGGTAGAGAAAAGATCGGTGAAATACAGTCTAAATTAATTGTGATGCCTGTGTTGCTTGCAGTTTTCTCTATGAGGGATTTTGCTCTAATTTCAATTCTGCACTTAAAGAAACTAGTGTTAATTTCAAAAACGAGTGTTGATTAAACATTGACTCTATGTTTTCTGCTATAAATAGGATAAGTTCTTAAATGATTCTGTTTGCTAAAATTTCACGTTTCTTTACCAACTAATCGTAGCCCTTCAAGCCCATATATATTCTATTTTATGCTTACCCATTCCTAGACTGGTTCCCATGATGCATATAATTAATACACCGACACCTGTATCCACACCTGAATTCCTTGACAGGTCAATGGATAGTGGTAGCATATATATATATAAGTAAACTGCTCTCTCTCTCTCTCTCAACTATGTAATGTAAAGTATTGTTTATCATGTATTTATATAACGGCTACTTAATAATAATAATAATAATAATAATAATACATTTATCCAGGACTGGCAAATAACAAGTAATATATAACAATTATACCAAAATTTACACTATGTAATACAAGCATAATAAACGGTTGTAATACAGAATATATATATATATATATATATATATATATATATATATATATATATATATATATATATATATATATATATATATATATATATATATAATAATAATAATAATAATAATGAGATGTCAACTAGGTATGACCCATAAATGTTTACATAATTAATTTCCATTGGGATCGTGAGGAATCAAGATTTTGGGGCTGGGTATATTTTGCAAGTTAAAATTGCACATATATAAGGTATTCAATGAAAATTCCACCACATTATGAGGATCAAATGATCATTAACCCAGCTGCTGATACAAATTTACAAGCATACACTTTACATTAGAACTGATAAACTCTCATCAGCATTTTTCCCTACTTATAATGCATTCAGCATTTGCGTTAAAAGAAAATAATTTTTTTTTATAAAGTATGTTTCTTTAATAATACTTACCACATCAAAATATCTAAGGCAGTACTACCACCACATCACAAATCCAGACCCTCTTCTAAAAGTTTTTTTTTAAAATTATTTTTATTAGTTTTATTGTCATTATTATTTAGGGGAGCTAAATGTTGTCTGACTACAAGTGGCTGACAGAGTAATCACCCCTAGTTATAGGTTTTATCATAACAAATCTTGTGTGTATCTCAGTTACTACTGGAGTGGAATTCATATGCTACTAGTAGGATGTAGCTGTAAGGAGGCTGGGAGAGTGACTCGGAATGCAATTGGACAGATCCATGTCAAATTTCAGCAACGACGTACTTTCGTCTCGTCAGTCAGCGGATTAAAGACATGACGAATGCCAAGCTCACGATTTTTGAGAAAATAAATCATATTCCTATCGATTTCATGCAGATATATCTCGATGAAAGGTCGTTAAAGTTTGCTGGGCCGGTTAGTAAGCGGCTACCCCATGACGACACCATATAGTGAGGCGAATTCCAACTTTTCGATAGGGAATGGACTCTGACCCTACATCCCAACATAAATGTCCAAATATCAAAAATGGGGCGATAATGGTCAGAGGAAACTCGGACTAGAGTCATACCAAAGAACTATAAAAATGTACAAACAGCTGCCTCGCTAGGCGCTCAGCGTTAAGAGGTTAGTGTTAGGACTGGTCGGCCTGATGTCAGGATAATGTGACTGGGTGGGACATCATGCTACATGTCTGCGGCATGATGCCCCAATGCTAGACATCACTATAAACTGCCACACTGCTGACATCATAGCAGTATGACTGAAGTTTTTTTAAAGCTACGTTAAAAATCCAGATCACACACACACGCGTGACAGCCTATGTATGTAAAGATATCAATCCTTAATTTTAAATAACTAACATTGGAAGCTGTTATATAAATATGATGTAAACTTACCTGCAATAAAGCCCAAGACAGTGGCTATACAGGTAAAGTCATTGATTCATCACTTTAATAAATAACAAAAATAAAGCAGTGGAATTATACAGTGATATGCATACTTAAATAACCGCTATATTCGTGAGGTTTTTTTTTATAGCACAGGCACTGACTGATATTAATCATATTGTGAATGTCCCAAGTCGAGAGGCTACACTAGCAACACGTGCAGATAAGCAGGGAAGGGTTATAATGCTTACGACAAAGTTGTGATTCTCCTATATACAGAATGACTTTATCTGCGATAGAAAGGACCGAGAGAAAAAAAAATTGAAAATATAGATGGAGTATATTTTCTGACAAGAGAAAACTCCTCCATCTTGCTCTAATGTTGAATATCGTCCAAAATCTTGAAGATGCTGTGCGAGATCTTTCAAGCGGAGAGACTGTGCTACTTAGTATAAGTGGAAGTAGAAACTGGGGTTTACTCAGGATTTGGCACCAGTCCCTATATCATGTGACCAGACAACATTTATCTCCCTTAGCAAAAGAAAAACCAAAAAAAAAAAAAAAATTATTAAAAAAATTATTTTAAAAAAAATTGAGCTGTAATGGCTGGATTTGGTACTACTCCTTACGTTATCATGATTAGGTAATGTATTTGAATATGAGAAATAAAAATAAACAACTCAACACAGAGATTAACAAGAATCAAAACAAGTTGAATCACATTATGCAGGTACCACAGTACATGTACTACAAATGCAAACACTCGACTACTACACTTGCCAACGTAACCGTTGTTGCTGATACTGCCAATGTTGCATATTGTTATTGATTAACTACTACACCCATACTTTTCCTAATCGAGTATTTTTCTCATTCTAGGATAGCGCACTGGTTTGTAAAAACTGATATGAGATTAAATCGAATTATAAATTTTAAACTTTCCCTTTTGCAAAATAAATTATTCCATAAAAAGAATGCTAATCCCATTCTTTATGGCACCAAAAAGCTGTTATCATTTGATATATCGTTGATGTGGACATAGTATATCAAAATTTCAAGATTACATTTTCCGTTGTCCACATAAACTATTGACCCATGTTCCCTTCACCAATTTAATTTTACCATTCCCATTTATAAGCAAAAACGGTCGACCCTCTTTCCTTCAACATTTGTAAACATTGTCATTCCTGTTTGACCCCATAAACATTGTTGTCCCTATCAACACATTCGACAAAATAAGTATATCTGACTCCTTCATGTCATTCCCATATTATACATATTGTTTTAACCCCTACTCTAATGCATTACAGTTTATTTTTAGGGGTTTTAATGTCCACAGGGCATAGTCTGAATATGTAGTCATTTCTGAATGAATGTTGTTAATTTTAAGCTCTCTTTGAAGGCCATGTATTCCCCTCCCCCAACCCCGGTAAGTTTGGGACCGGTTTGTGCCTGAAGGGCCTACTGCATTTTTCGATGACTAGGACAGTCAGGTGCGAAAGGTCATGGATTGTGGTCCTTAAAGCGTTTCTCAGGAGTAGTTCTATTCATCTAAACCTTAATGGTGGTTCCCCTGCTATTACTTTGGTGTTCCTCAACAGAGGTGCTTTTGGGTACACTTGTGCGGATATTATAGCTTGGTATTGTATTCGACTTCCTTTTTTAAAAATAATTCTGGAGCGGCCTAGGCGTATGCCTGGCATCCATAATTTATTTTCGAACCAATTAATGTCCGAAGTAATGCGAAAAGTGTGTCCTGGTCCACCACCCAATGGGTTCCCTTTAGGTTCCTCAAGAGGTTTAAGTCCTGTCCACATCTTCGCACTAGCTCAGCTATGTGCCTATCCCATGCTGGGTGCTCATCAAACAGTAGTAGTGAATAGGGATACCCTACGGACAATGGGAATTAGCATTAAAAACACCCTTGGGACAATCTACGGACAATGGAAATTTAACATGGCGAAAAATCGTGGGACAATCTACGGACAAGGGGAATTTAACATGGGAATAAATCGTGGGACAATCTACGGACAAGGGGAATTTAACATGGGATTTTTTTTTTTTTAAATTTTTAAAAAAAGGGGTAGGCAATTCAAAGACTATCTCTTTTCGAGAAATATGGCTGGCCCTGAAAAGGGCCTTTGGTTTATGTTAATATGCCCTTAACATAAAGGGCATTTGCGACATCTTCTTGTCCTCAAACTTCGTCTTACAGCAGGGCCATACATCAGAGTCCTCTTGAGGCAACCTTGTCTCTCTATATAGACTCTTCTTATCCACAGGCTGCTGTTGATCCTGTGGACAACGGTCCACTTGGATCGGACATACATGAGCATGTCCGTCCTGAACATCATTGTTGACACAAGGGTTGAAGATTCAACGTCGGTCCACATGTTGAGGCTCCGAGAATAGGTGAATCAATGCAGTGAACGGCGCTTATTTATAGGGACAGAAAGGATTGAAACGGATTGAGTTCATTCACCAATCCGAACACGCGTTACAGAATTCAGTCAGCCCGCATCCAATCCGAAGAGAGCAGTCTGTGACGTCACGTAGTCAATATAGATTCGCTAGCGCTTGTGTGCAGTCAATCTATGCGACAGTGATTCAACATGACGGAAACTCAGAAAACGATCCATTGGGGTGCACCAGCAGGGGAGACCGCCCAAGGGAACTCGGACTTACTTTCAGAAGAGGTGAATTGGGATTTTGTGGATTTTCTCTCCTCGCAAGAATTTGTTCCGGAACCTTCGTTACCTTCTTCATTACCGCAAGTGGAGAATTTTAGACAGAGACAGAAAGAAGAATTGGAGAAATTTATACAACGACAAAAGGAAGCCGAACAAGTTTTTCTCCTACAGCAACAGCAGCAAGAAGAAGAGGTAAGAAAAAAACAACAGCAGCAACAGCAAGAAGAAGTAGTAGCAGCAAAGAAACAAGAGGGTGAAAATCAAACGGTCACGGTACTGTTGGACATTTTAGCGGAGTTAAGAAGTCTGAAACAAATGTATCAGACTTCATTATCACGACCGAAGAGAATACGACCTTCCCGAGCTAAACACGTCAACCCTGTGACTAAGCCTACCGTACCACCCTTAGTGATTTCAACCCAATCATCATCAGCATTACGCAGTTCAGAAGTAGGCCTTGGCCGTGGCAAAGGCATAAGGCAGTTAAAATTGATTGCTTAAACTCACCCCTGCACCATAAAGAAAAAAGGCCCTTTTCAGGGCCACCCACATTTCTCGAAAAGAAATACATTTTCAATTTGCCAATAACTCAAAAAACCCCACCCATTTTACCCTTATAGTACGTGTCTGTGTATGAGTGCGTGAGTGTAGCTTCTTATTTTAAAATCAGAACTCAAAGACTCTTACCTTATATCATTCATTTATTCTTTTCTCCATTTTTTACAATCCAATTCACAACACAACACTTTAATAAAAAGTTCATTGATTTCTTCTGTCTCCTTGTTTAGTCTCTCTGTTTTTTGAATTTCTTCACCGTCACACTCTTTTCCTCTTCTTCTTCCTCCTCGCTTTCTTCCCTTCTTCTTTTTTCTCTTGTTTCTTTTTCTTCACCTGTCTTCTTTCTTCCTCAGAAGAATCCCTCTCTTCCTCTGAAGAATCCCTCTCTTCTTCTGAAGAATTCCTCTTTTCTTCTGACTCCTCTTGTTTCTTTTTTGGGCAATCTGGAGACCAATGTCCTTTTTCTTTACAATAATAACAGGTATCTTGACTTTTGTCTTTTTTATCCCCTGTTTTTTTTCTTTTTTGACGGTCTGGACACTCTGAAGACCAATGCCCTTTCTTCTGACAGATATAGCAAGTATCTTGACTTTTATCTCTAAAGGAAGGAGAGTAGTCCGTAGGCTGGTCTGAAGAGAATTTTCTAATGACCCCTCGCAAAGCTCTGACGAAACGTTCCATCTGGTCAGTCTCTTCCATCGTTGTGTTCGGCTTGAGAGTGAAATGAATAGTGAAAGGACAAGACACACACCCTTTTATATACGCTGGTCTGCTATGACTATAAAGTAGTTTATGGTGTTTGAACTTGAGTCATTTGACTTTTTGCTTTCAAGATGAAACGATCCCATTCATTCGAGAAGAAAGAAGAAGAAAGTAAGAGGCAGAAACGTGATCTATCGCCTCGTACCAGGGCTGAAATCTTGGCACAAATTCATGCCAGTGATTTTGAAGAGGACATGAGTGAACCAGAATCCGAACCCTCTAAACCAAGTTCACCACCCTTTGTCAACCCTGAAAAGTACTATTCCATTCGAGAGACGGAAAAGCGCTCCTCTAGAAAATTTAGAACCACGGCTTACAAATACACGGTGAAGTTTAAAGATTTCAAGGCTGAAGTGCCGTTAGAGAAAGCAGAAGTGTTCATCACCGAGGTGTGGGATTCTTTGCTCACTGCACTCAAGCAGCAATGTCAACCCAAAGAAGACGATCGCTTGAGACTTTCCATACAACACGACGGTTTGAAATCCCCTGTTTGGATCGAGTTTAGCACCCCTGCAGAATTGACTGCTTCCAAAGTCATGGACAAGATTCAACACGTGCAACAATCTAATGACCAGTTTGACATCACCGATGGAAAAGCCACACTGGACATGACCCACGTCTCTCCTCCTCAAGGGACTGGACGCAAAAAGATGTTATTGGTAGACGACCTTCGCAACACCAAAACAAGTCTCGTCCGAATTAACAACCCTCAAGACCAGATGTGTTTAGCCCGTGCCATCGTGGTGGGACGAACCTATGCCAACAAGAACGACACGGTAGAATGGAAAAGAACCTGGGACACTATTCAACGTTCCGACCGAGCCAAACAACGAAACGAAGCAGAACTCTTGTTACAACAAGCCGGATTGCCCAAAGACACACCCTGCGGCATTCCTGAGATGCAAAAATTGCAAGATGTCCTAGCTCCACGATACACCTTGAAAGTGCACCCTCAAGAAATGCGCGGACCTCTATTGTTTCGAGGCCAAGATTTTAAGGACGGAAAATACATTCATGTTTATCATCACGATGACCATTTCGATACGATTACCAGTATCACCGGATTTCTGGGATACGGTTATTACTGTGAGAAATGTGACCATGGTTATAATAATCGAGAGCAACACAAGCATTGTGGATTGAAATGCTCAGGATGTTTGGCCTCTTCACCCTGTCTGAGCGAAGAACCAGTGCCTTGTTCCACTTGTCTGCGCACGTTTGTCAGCCCTACCTGTTACCAACAACATCTGAAAACGCAAGGTTCACAGAAGAAATGTGCTTGTCAACTCCTGAGATTGTGCCCTACGTGTGAACAAGTCATATGTACCAATGCTGCCAAGGCACACGTATGTCGAGGAAAGAAAAAATGTCACATTTGTCACCACATCGTGGACTTGGAACACCAATGCTACGTGCAAAAATACCAACCCCCACCAGAGAAAGAGGACGGTCACAAGAAGAAAGGCAATTTCATCTTTTTCGATTTCGAATGCATGCAAGAGACCGGCATTCACATTCCTAATTTCTGCGTGGCTCATCGAGCGTGCGAGAAGTGCATTCAAGAACCTATCTTCAGTCATTGCCCTCACTGCAGCAAGATACCCGGAGGGCGTGAAAAAATCTTTCGGGGACCAAACACGTTAGCCGATTTTGCCCAATGGGTCTTAGACCCCGTCGACAAGACGTGGAGCCAAGAGGACATCGAACGTTACGGAGATTGTCATCGTCATGCCACGGTGATGGCTCACAATTTCTCCGGATACGATGGACAGTTTCTTTTGAGGTACTATACGGAACAAGGCACCGAGCGTCCTAAAGTGACTTTGAACGGAGCCAAAATCATTTTCATGCAAGTGGGACAAGTACAGTTTAAAGATTCGATGAGCTATTTGGCCATGCCTTTGAGTCGAATGCCTAAAACGTTTGGAATGACAGAAATGGCTAAAGGGTACTTTCCACACTTTTTCAATACGGAAGCCAATCAACATGCTGTTCTACCCCATTTGCCTGAGGTTCACTATTACGACCCCGACAACATGCGTACCGAACAACGAGAAGCTTTCTACGCTTGGTACCAGATTCACGCCTCGGACCCTTTCGACTTTCAGGAAGAAATGCTAAAGTATTGTCGTTCCGACGTGGACATTTTACGGCGTTGCTGTGGAAAATTTCGAGAACTGTTCATGGAACACGGAGGGGTCGATCCTTTGAAAGAAGCTTGCACCATTGCCAAAGCGTGTTCCTTAGTGTACCGCCAACGATTCATGCCTGAAAACACCGTGGCTGTCATCAGTCCTCAAACGACCCACTATGTCAAGCGTCAATACTCGGTCAAAGCCCTACGTTGGTTACATTACTTGTGCGACAAGGAAGACAAATGGATTCAGCATGCCCGCAACGGAGGAGGCGAAAAGACCATTGGAACGTATTCGGTTGATGGCTGGGACTTAGAAAACCCCAAGATCGTGTACGAGTTTAACGGTTGCTTATTTCACGGATGTCCCGTCTGTTACCCTGACCGTGGCACTAAAAATCAGTTTTTGCAACGAACCATGGAAGACTTGTACCAGGACACTTGTCAGCGACGCCTAAAGTTAGAACAGCAAGGATACCAAGTGGTGGAAATGTGGGAACACGAGTACGATCACCGTATGAAAACCGATCCCGAGTTTAAACGCCTCGTGGAAAGTTACCAGTTCATGGACCCGCTGAACCCGAGGGATAGTTTGTACGGAGGAAGGACCAATGCCACCTGTTTGCTGTACCAAGCCGACGAAAAGAAAGGAGAAGAAATCAAATACTTGGATGTGTGTTCGCTGTATCCCTACGTGTGTAAATATTGTCGCTTTCCTGTAGGGCACCCGCAATTGCTGACGGAACACATCGACCTGAAAAACATTCGACAATACGAAGGCTTGATCAAGTGCAAAGTTTTGCCTCCCACGAACCTCTACCATCCCGTCTTACCTCACCATTGTCAAGGCAAACTGATGTTTCCCTTGTGCCGTACTTGTGCCGAAACGTGCAACCAAGACCAGCCTTGTCATCACAGCCAGGAAGAACGGGCCTTGACGGGAACCTGGGTCAGCGTAGAATTGTTCAAAGCTCTGGACATGGGATACGAACTGTTAGAAGTATACGAGATTTGCCACTTTCCCAAGACACAACAGTACCGCAAGGGTGATCCCAGTCAGAAAGGCATTTTCGCCGACTACGTGGATGCCTTTTTGAAACTGAAGCAAGAAGCCAGCGGCTATCCTTCCTGGTGTCACACTCCCGAAGACCAAATACAATTCAAAGAGAAATATTACGAACAAGAAGGCATCACTTTAGACCACATCGAGAAAAACGAAGGCAGGCGATCGTTTGCCAAAGTGATGTTAAATTGCTTGTGGGGTAAAATGGCACAACGACCGTGTTTACCCAAGACGGAATATTTGACAGAACCTTCCCGCTACTTCCAGATGATTCACGACAAAACCAAATACATGAAACACGTGGACGTCGTTCGAGAGAATTTGATCTTGGTCAATTACGAAGAAGATCTGGACTTTGTACAAGACGATCCTTTTGGAAATGTCATCATTGCGGCTTACGTGACAGACCATGCTCGCTTAAAATTGTACGAAGCTTTAGAACTGTTAGAAGAACGCGTCCTGTACTTTGACACGGACAGTTGCATTTACATCCATCACCCGATTCAACATCACCCTAACATCGAAGGAGACCGTTTAGGAGCCTGGACAGACGAGCATCCCGACGACAAGATTCTAAGTTTCGTCAGTGGCGGTCCCAAAAATTACGGCTACGAATACCGGGACAAACAAGGAGAAGTGCACACGACGTGCAAAGTGAAAGGACTGACTCTGAATTATCGTACCAGTCGTGTGGTCAACTTTGGGGTATTGAAAGAAGCCTTGCAATCGGGAGAGGATGGAAACTTTAAAGTGACCACTCACCAACCGAACAAGATTGTACGTTTACCCACTCACCACATCGTCAGTCGACCTTTGGAAAAAGTTTATCAAATCGTGTACCAGAAGCGAGTTCGACTTCCCAATCATTTCACCTTACCGTATGGACACGTTGGTATAAAACATTGGTTGTAAGAGGATAGCCACCCACCAGAAAGATGACTTCGCCACAGCAAGAATCGAGTGAGAAAACCGATGAGAACTCCAAGTTCAAACCCTACCATTTTCAAGTCTTCTTACCTGACTATTGTGATTGTGCCCGTCGATTGGACACGTTTCAGAAATGGCCTACGGATAGGGAAGGATTACCTTCTTCGCATGTTTTAGCTATAACAGGATTTGTCTACTTGGGACCTGAGTCAGGATTGGGATACGAGGTACAGTGTTTCGCTTGCGGACTGAAGTTACGAATGGATCTATGTATCTATAAAGATTCAGCTATTCTGGAACATACTCGATGGTCTCCGCACTGCCCTTACCTTTCTATGGCCTTTCCACCCATTACACTACGGTACAATGTTGACGGTACCTTAGAGACGGTACCTTCCGAAACAAGACATAAAAAACGTAAAAAAGGAAAGATGTACAAACTGGAGACTGCATTGCGACTAGTATAAAAAGGGGGCTATGGTCAAGATCGATAGTTCATTGTGACTACCAAGACCGAGCTAACAAGATGAATACTTTGAAAGAGACATCGTTCCAGTTTGGGGATTGTAAAAAAGCTGTATCTTTCTCTACTGGATGGATAAGACCCAGACATTGCGACGGAAAATGTCCGGAAGGAAACTGCGATTGTCCATGTGGTTACCATTGTAATTGCGTAACGGAGTTTGCAGACGAGTGCGATTGTGAGCCTTGCGATGGGACCGATGCTGTACCTTGTGACCTGAGCGATGCCGTAAAGCATCATGGGAACTTTAGTGCCCCTACCCCTGTCATGGAAAGTGATGCTGTGCGTGTCAAACCTGTGGGATGCGAAAGCGATGCTGCTCGTCCTCTTGGACATTTTACTGGGTTTCGTTTTAAAGGGGAATGTCGACCTTCACGTTTACCTCCCTACGGATGTCATCCAGCCCTGAGCAAACTCCTGCCCATTTCACTCAACCCTCATCGAAACGAACCTGTGAAAAACGAATATTCGTTTCCTGTGCGTTTGTCGGAATACTGCGACTTTGAAAATCGTCTTCAATCGTTCAAAGGAAAATGGCCAAAGTATCTGGGAGGACCGACCCCCGAAGAATTAGCCAGAGCCGGATTTTTCTACTTGGGCGAAGGAGATAAAGTCAAGTGCTTCAGTTGCGGTGTGTCACTTCACCACTGGGAACCGCAAGATTCGGCCTACGTAGAACATGCTCGATGGTCACCGAATTGTCATTACTTACCCTTAGTGGGACCGAGACATTGAAGTAACTTCTTACCATAATAATCTGTTCATGGATACTTTACAAGAGAACATTCGTGCTTTGCCTGTGGAGTTGAGAGAACGCATTTATCGAGAACTGGTCAAAATGCAAGTGAAACGTAAAGAACAATTGCATCCGTTACGTCACCGGTGTTTGAACCACTGGTACCTGAAGGCTATACAAGGACTGATTGAGTTGAAAGTGTTCCATTGGACAGACATTGATCAACGACCTCCTGGTTATAAAAAGGGTTGGTTTGGTATTGACGATTCTATCTACTACATTGTAAACGTACTGCATCGAATTCCAGAGGAAGAGTTAACGAATTACCAACATCTTGAACACAATGTCAACTTGGTGAAAGAGGAAACTTCTGAACGAATTGTAATGTGTAGATTAGTGACTCAACGATTTAAATTCGACACTGAAGTGAAACCATGTTTGTGCAAAGAGTACATTTCTTGTGTCAGACCAAAGAGGATTTAGTATGACCTATTCATGGATACTTTACAAGAGAACATTCGTGCTTTGCCTGTGGAGTTGAGAGAACGCATTTACCGAGAGCTGGTCAAAATACAAGTGAAACGTAAAGAACAATTGCATCCGATACGTCACCAGATCTTTAACCACTGGTACCTGAAGGGTATAAGAGAACTGATTCGTCAGAAATTCTTTCAATGGTCAGACATTGTTCAAAACTTTGAGGTCGCTAATGATCGACATGTTCATGATTATGGTTACTTCGAGATTCACCTAGTGCAATGCATTGAGGAAGACAAGTTAAAGGATTACCAACATATTTTACGTGGAATCTACTTAGAGGAAGAGGAAACACTTAAACGAACTCTAACGTTTCGGTTACAGTATGCAAGATTTAGATTCCCTACTGGAGAACGAAGATCTCTGGCTAGAAAGTACGTCTATTGCATCCGAAAAAAAGAGAATATAAAAACAGGCTGCCATGCCACGGTTTATGTCACATGTCATCCAACAGATTCCGTGGAAGGAACTCAATGACCATATTCAAACCGTGGATCATTACCATCAATTATTACAAGAACTGTATCCATTCAATTTTGGACGACAAGTGGTGTGTGTCTTAGTGACTTGTTTTCTGGGATTTCGTTTACCAGCCGATTCCTTGTGGACTCTTTACGATCAGTACTTACCACCTCCATGGCCTTAAATGGTCACGAAAAACTCCTTTTGTTCAAAGCCTTGCGTTTTCATCTGGATACTTCTCGACCTCAACAGGAAAAAAAGATTCGTCAACTTTTAGCGACCCAAGACGTGTATGACGATGTGTGTGTAGCTTGTGACTTACACCCTCATTGGACAGATGTTCGTGATTGGAAAAAGGGGGGTTTTGAGGTTTGGACCCAAGAAGTGGCCCAGTATGCACAAGAGTTGTTCAAGGAAAAAAGTTACTTTTCAACCTGTGTTAGTGACGGTGCCAGAAGAACCCGTCACCGAGAACAACCACTCGCTTCAGGACAGGACTGTCATGGACATACCTGAAAGGTCATTCCGGGAGGACACTTGTGTGACAATACCTCAAGTAGAGACTGTAAGAACATTACACACTGTCCCTAGGACATCTTCGTTACCCAAAACATGTTGTACAGACACTTGTTTATATTTCACTTTGATTGTTTTGCTGTGTTTTATATTCCTGTACATCACTATTTGGGTTGTATGTATTTTTGTCTTTCGTGTTCATATTTGAAACATTCAATAAACGTGTTCTGAAAAAGTATATAAACTCTTGTCTTGTTTGTTTTTAGTGTCACAAGTGACATTTCTCACACCATGGCTACCTCTGCTGTCTCTGCTCCCTCTTCCTCTACTGTCAAAGTCATTGACGAACACTTAGATCGTGCCAGTTGGGAGGCTTTGTATCTTCGCCATCCCTTTAACATGCTCATTGCTGGACCTAGCGGTTCAGGCAAAACCGAATTCGTCAAACGTTTGATCGAACATAAACATCATTTGATCGATCGACCCCCTCAACGGATCGTGTGGTGTTACAAAGAGTGGCAATCGGCGTACAGCCTCTTGCGAGAAAGTCAAGGCGATTCCATCGTGTTTGTGGAAGGCATTCCTAAAGAAGACGATGGCATCGTCTCTGACTCCCGTCTAACCCATTTGGTCATTTTCGACGACATGTTAGGAGAAGACGAAGAAGAAATTAAATTGTGGTTTACGCGCAAAGGGCATCACCGTAATGCCAGTGTCGTTTACATCACCCAAAATTTGTTTCAACAAAGTAAAGCCCATCGCACCATCAGTCTCAATGCGCATTACGTGGTCTTGTTTAAAAGTCCTCGAGATAAATCGCAAGTGCAAGTCTTAGCCAAACAGTTAGGAACGCCTTGGCTGACTCAGGCGTACGACGATGCCACTCAAACGCCACACGCCTATTTACTCGTCGATTTGAAACCTACGACCCCCGAGGATTTGCGATTTCGTACCCACTTGTTTCACCACTGGTGCCAAGACGGAGGGCCTGTCCTGTACACGTCTCCGTCCTCGACTTCATTTCACTCCCCATGAAAAAAATCTATAAAAACCTCAGACCCTTTTTCGTCTGTCTCACACAGTGTGAACATGACGTCCCTTCAGTCGCATCTTCCCGTCAAATTGATTCGTGCCTTGTATGGCATCAGTCGAGAAAAAGATCCACAAACACGAGCCCGTGTCTTAGAAGCTAGTCTCAAAGAAGTCTTACGATGGTTCACGGTGACGGCACGTCAATTACTCCAAGGAATCATTCAGATTCCTCATCAAACCAAACGCTTTTTCGATCGAAACAAAGTCGCTTTGGTCCAACTGGCCGATCCCCGCATCGACACTCAAACCAAAAAACAAATCATTTTGAAACCTGGAGGGAGCGGTACTCTAGGAGGGGTCATCATTCGCTCACTCTTAAGATGGGATCCTAATGCCCCCAAAGTTATCCCCAAGACAAAAGTCCAACGAATCCCCAAGAAGAAAAAGAAAAAGACCAGGTCCCCAAGAAGAATAACTTCTCCAGTGGCAGGACCCTCCTCTTACCAGACACCACCACCATCACCCCGGAAAAAGAAAAGAAGCCCCCAGAAAAAGAAACAGAGAAAAAGTCCCCAGAAAAAGAAAAGTCCACAGAAGAAGAAAACTAGTCGCAAGAGAGGCACTTCGGCCAGGACGCAACCTTACACTCGCAAGCCACGACCTGCCACAGCGTCTCCGGCAGCCTCACGTTTGTCCACTTCTCCGTTGATGTCACCAGGAACTGAAGAGTACTTGGAGACGTTGATTACACCAAGAACTTCTCCGTTGATGACCCCCAAAAGAACTTCCCCAGTGGCAGGACCCTCCAATTTAGCGGCAGTGGCTGCTGCTCACAAAGTACCTTCTCCCAAAATCAAAGTCCATGAAAGATCGGGCATGTTACAAAGTTTACTGGATTTGTCCAAGCAAGAACTGGCTCGATTTAGTCCGTTACGTACCCCTGCACGAGTGTCATGCCTGTCCTCAAACTAATACGCCGTAAAGACAATCAGTGGCGACGCGTTCCAGTATAAAAAAGGCCTGTGACCGAGTAGGGTATCAGTGTTTTTTGGTGCTCCTAAAGACTCAAAGATGTCACCCTCCAGAAAACCCCAAGGAAAGAAAAGGAAAGGACTGCCACCACGTTTAGTCAAACATGGGGACCTGTTATCTGTCCTGTCCAAAGCTTCTCCACCCTTACGAAAAAAACTCATTCAAACGGCTTCCAGAGACGTCATCGATACCGTGTGCGAATGTTGTTTGAACGCCTTGAAAGGCACGATCCCTTTGTCCAAACACCAGAAACAATGCTTAAGCAAGCATCGTCACGTTCTTCGCCAAATGGTTCGAAAAAAAATTCCCATTCGTCAAAAAAAGAAGATGTTGGTCCAACGTGGAGGCATTTTGCCTCTCTTGTTAGGCCCCATACTGAAAGGAGTCTTGGGAACCATGTTGGGAGGACTGGTGGGAGCAAGATAAAAAGGCCCTCGGAAGTCCCAAGATCTCAGAATCGACCCCTGACAACCCCATGGAAGGACGAAAACTAGCTTTAGTGCCTTACAAACGATGGATGGAATACCATCGGTGGCAAGAACAACGCACCCCGCATTTACCTCCCAATCCCAATTTGAGCGAAATGTCCCAGTTACAACACGAATTGCAGTCCTTGATGGATCGCCAAGATTTGTCCGAAACAGAAAAATCGCAAAAGTACGGTCAACTCTTGCAACGATTGCAACTCTTTCACCAGAAAGCTTTAGACGAAACAGCTCTACCCACTCTGAAAGATTTTAAGACCTTGATGAAAAGTCCAGCACCATCACCAGTACCAGTACCAGTACCAGTACCAGTGGTCAAGACAGAAAAAGGAGAAGAAGATGAAGGGTTTCTAACTCCACCAGAAAAAGTACGCAAGTTAACAACACCACCTACCTCCAGAATTGGATGGATTAAAAAGATGATGGCCACCCCTTCTTCATCACAAGAGAAAAAGAAAGTGAAGACAGAAGTGAAACAAGAACCGATATCCCCTGCACAGACATCCTCCTCCTCTTCGACACCTATTGCTGGTCGCACACGCAAAGCCTTGCAATCCAAGAAAATACCCCAAGAGAAAAAGAGTAGCCTCTTCCAAGAGTGGGTGCCTTATTAACACATCAACCAACACAAAAAATGGAAAAAGTCTTAGCCAGCATTTACTACGATCCCTCGCATCCTGCAGGTTACGCAGGAGTTCAAAAATTGTATCGTGCTGCCAAAACTCGACTGAAAAGTCTCCGTTTACCTCAAGTGCAACGATGGTTACAAGAACAAGCTACCTACACTTTACACAAACCCATTCGACGCAAGTTTGCCAGAAGTCGCACCCGAGTGGAAGGCATCGATCATCAATGGCAAGCCGATTTAGCCGATGTCTCTCATTTGGCCAGCTACAATCGCGGCTACAAATATTTGTTTTGTGTCATCGACGTCTTTTCCAAATTTGCCTGGGTCGTGCCCTTGACTTCCAAATCGAGCAGCGAGTTAGTGCGAGCCCTGCAACGGGTGTTGAAACAAAGCGGTCGTCGCCCTCTTCGATGGCAAACGGACAAAGGCACCGAATTTCTGAACCAAGCTTTCCAAAAAGAATTAAAGAAACGTGACATTCATTTTTTTACCACCGAGAATCCCGAAACCAAAGCCAGCATCGTGGAACGTTTTCAACGTACTTTGAAAGAACGCATGTGGAAATATTTTACGCATCACCACACTCTGAAGTACATCGACATCTTACCGCACCTGGTGCAAGCGTACAACCAATCTTACCATCGAAGCATCGGACGTGCCCCGCAAGAAGTGACTCCCGACAACGAAGTGCTGGTGTTTGAGCGTCTGTTTGGTACGTCCCCGACGAGGGCTGTCCCCAAGAAAAGTGGAGAGTTGACCGTAGGAGATTGGGTGCGCATTGGCAAAACCAAACGCACTTTCGACAAAGGTTACTTACCTAACTGGACGACCGAATTGTTTCGCGTCACTGGACGAGTGCATGGCCGTCATCCTGCCGTCTATAAATTGGAAGACATGAACGGAGAAGTACTCAAAGGAACGTTTTATTTGCCCGAGTTACAACGTGTCACCAAAAAAGAAGACGACGTGTACGACATCGAAAGCATTCTCGAACGCAGAACCCGTAAAGTGGGCAAACGACGTGTCAAAGAAGTCAAAGTACGTTGGAAAGGATATCCACCCAGTTTCGATTCTTGGATCGACGCTTCGCAAGTCATCGACTATAAAAAGAAGAAGTGACCATCATGCCCTTTCACACAGCAGACGCAGCTACGTCGACCAGTCCTTCTTCCCCTAGTTCTTCTGTGCAAGATTTACAAAAACAACCCTTGTGGGTGTGGTGTGGAGAACGTGTGCCTAAAACGCAAATCGTCTTTTTCTGCCAAATCTTCGTGGTGTATTGTGTCATCGGGGCAGCCATCGCCAATTTGAGTTTGCAACAAGGAGACAAACAATTGTGGACCATTTTATTGAGCAGTTGCATCGGTTACCTGCTTCCCAATCCCTCCCTGAAATTCTCCTCGAACGGGAACGTTGTGTCCAGTGCCAGTGCCAGTCACCACTCCAACCACAACCACAACCAGAACCCCATTTTGGACGGAGACACGCCTCTGACATCCACTAACCCCTCGGACAGCCACAGAACTCTGGAATTATGAGTCACCAAAACCAATTTTACTTAACCTTACCCAGTGACAGTTCCATGGAGGTGTTTCCCCACAACACGTTGTGCTGTTACACGGCCAAATTACCTCAGGCCATCCCCTTAGATCACGAAGCCCATTGGGAAGTGGCTTTAGTGGAAATCATTCACCCGACCCAAGTCCTCAATGTCCTTCCCAATCAAAATTTTTTTCATGTGGAAGTTCATGACGAGTCATTGCAACAGGAGTTGAATAAGAAAGTCATATATGACAATAAAACCTATAATGAGAAAACTCAAAAGTGGACCTACCACTTTTTCATTTCCCCAGGCTATTATTTTAGTGGTCAACATTTGGTCAGCACCATAGCCTCCAGGTTTAATGCCGTGTTTCTGAAAGCTTTGGAGCATGTTAACAAAAGTGTCACCATGGAGTACCACAAAACAGCTCGTCGCTTCTCGATGAAATTTGAGCGGAGTAAAATCCTGTCCATTTTATTTTGTCCTGAATTGTTTGACATGTTGGGCGGAGACATGAACCTGAGAATGAGCATACTCAAGAACAACGAATTACCCATCGTTTACGACAACGAGTCTTTTAGCAAGTTATTTCGTACCCCAGTAGAACTGAACCAAGGACTGAATTTGATGTTCGTGTACTCCGATGTGGTGGAGTATAACGTGGTGGGACACACCTCCGTACCGTTACTGCGTGCCATTCCTTTCAAAGTGGATTCTGCCGCGAACGCTGACGAGGAAGGTGGAAACACTTACCACGTCCACCGCGAATTTGTCCATCCTCACTATTTGCCCGTCAGCAAGTCGTATTTGGACACGGTCAACATTACTATAAAAGGAGATCTGGGACAAAATATTCCATTTACCAAAGGAAAAGTCACGGTGAAACTCCATTTTCGAAAACGGTTCTCTCACGATTCGTAAGTAAGTCATGTATCCAGTGTACCAAGGGGTTGCACGACAGCGAGGACACGGTTTAGGAGACATGTTAAAATCGGCCTTTCGTTCGGTGGCCCCAGTGTTGAAACCGATGGTGACACGCGGGTTGCACGCCTTGAAAGATGCGGCACTGACGCAAGGCAAAGAATTTCTCCAAAATGTCATCATCGACAAACAAAACCCTAAAGAAGCCTTCATGAGGGCAGGCAAAAATGTCCTGCTGCAAACGGGTAAAGACATTTTAGGCCGACGAGACACACCTATAAATGCCCTGCACGCTACCGAGTCAGGCATTCAGCAAGGACAAGGCAGAAAGAGACGACGAAGAAAACACCCTTTCACCAGACTTCAAGCTAGAAAAGCCAAGAAAAGAAGAACCGTTCGAGACTTAGACGTTTTCGATTATTGAGACACAGAAAAAATGATGCACCGAGAGTCATGTGCTTGTTCCAAGACGGAACTGGATATGTTTGCCATGCCCCCCACCATGATGACGATGCAAGAATCCCAGTGGGTGGAATTTCATCCCGTCTCCTCTTTGACGGATTCCGCTCCCATCGAGTTCGAAATCAAAGGACAACCCGAAGATTACATCGATCTGAATAGCAGTTACCTGTATTTGAAAGTCAAAGTGATCAAAACTGACAACACCAATCCTGGAGCCAATGATAGGGTAGCGCCCGTCAACAATTTCATGCATTCCTTGTTCAGCGAAGTGGACTTGTACTTGAATAGCAAACTGGTCAGCAGCAGCATGGATACTTACCCATATCGTGCCTACTTGGAAAATCTCTTGACGTACGGAAAAGAAGCCAAGAATACTCATCTGGATGCTTGCGTGGTATGGAAACCTGACACGGCAGGTGCAGGCACGTTTAGCGACACAGCCCTGACAGAAGATGACAATCCTCACAATGTGGGGTTTAACACACGTAGAACTAAAATTTTGCAAGGACGTAGTTTAGAACTGATGGATCGTTTGTATTTGGACATGTGGTTACAAGAAAAGTATTTACTGAACGGAGTTGATATTCGCCTGAGACTGAATCGTAGCACTGCCGCTTTCCATTTGATGGCCCATGCCAACGAATACAAAACTGTTATCCAAGAAGCCAGACTTTACGTACGCCGTGTGGAAGTGTTACCTAAAGTGGGAAACGACATCAGTCAGACGTTGAGCAGAACGACCGCCAAGTATCCCATACGACGTGTGGAAGTGAAAACGTTCACCATTCCTGTTGGACAGCGATCCATGATCGAAGATCATCTGTTCCAAGGACAGTTACCCAAGCGTTTGATCGTTGGTATCGTCAGGAATTCAGCTTTCAATGGACTTCACAACGAAAATCCTTTTGAGTTTCGACACTCTAGCGTGTCCAAAATCGAAGTCAGTCGTGACGGCAAGACCTTGTGTACACGACCCTTTGAGCCTAACTTTGCCCAGAACAATTACTTGAGATCGTACTTGTCCCTGTACGAAGCCACCGGACAGTTAGGAACCAATACCAGTCACGGTATTACGTACGAAGATTATGCAGGAGGCTACGCTTTGTGGGCTTTCGATTTCACTCCAGACCAAGGCAGCGACGAGGGACATTTCCACCCTATAAAATCTGGCCAGATTCGTGTGGAAATTCAGTTTGCAAATCGAGACCCTGCTGATCCAACGTTGAACGTGATCCTGTATGCAGAATTTGACAATACGATAGAAATCAACAGTTTGAGAGAAGTCATTCTAGATTACTAGAAGCCATGGAAGACTGTTATCCCTCTTTACCTAGTGAAGAAACTTTGGACATGAAATGTGAGGAGACCGTGGAAGGAGAATCCCAAGACAAAGACGAAGAAATTGTCATGATGAAGTCGAGATGGCCAGAACAAGAAGCCCATTTAGTCTCCTGTTTTGCCAAACACTTGGTCGACAAAATGACGGAATTGATCAAGAAAAATTGTTATGGATGTCAAAACGATCATCCCAGTCAAATTCAACACGATAAATGCCTGATGTTGAGTCAAGAAGAAAAATTGGACGAGTATCTGGACGAAGCTTGGAGTCTCATCTCAAACAAAGACGTGTTGCACCAGTGGTATAAAGACTTGCGTGAACATTCTTGTCCACCATTAACCACTCAAGAGATCCATCGTATCGAAGCTCTCCTGAATCAGAGTGAGGAAACAGAACGAATAACCGTTTATTCGTCAGACATTTTCAAGCAAAAAGTCAGGATCGAATTGACGACTTATTATTACCTGTGAAGAAGAAAAAAAACACAAATCAATGGATACCTGGGAACTTTATTACCTTTTGAACCATAGTTCGTATACGGCTTCTTGGAATCCTGTCGTCTGTGCTAAAGATGAACTCCCTCATCGCAAACCTAAAGACCATCAAGCTTACGTGATCAACACGGACGAAAGTCATCTCCCAGGAACCCACTGGGTAGCCGTCTACTTTCCTCAAGAAGGATGTGTGGAATATTTCGATTCGTACGGATTGCCCCCTTTGGAAGACGATATCATCGACTTTATGAGAAGAAATGCTCAAACCACCCGATTCAATAACGTGAAATTACAAGGCACAGATTCCTTGGTGTGTGGACAGTACTGTGTGTATTTTCTGCATCATCGCAGCCTGGGCTATTCCTTAGAACATTTAGTGACTCATTTTGATCCTCGTTCTTCTGCTAGAAACGATGTGAAAGTAGATCGATGGTTTTGTGACCATTATGCTTATCTTTTGTCTCAAGCTAGGAAACGTAGTGTCCATCAATGGCCTAATGATTTCCAACAGTGGAAATCACAATTTCATTCACAACGTTGTCAGCCTTGTTTAAAGTAGATGGTATTTGAAGAAAAAAATGTTTGTGATTTGAAAAAAATTGTTAGATGTTATAGTGTTGGATTAATGTTAAAAAATGTTAGAGTTGTTGTTGTTTAGTGTTAAGTGATTTTTGAATAAAAATGTTGTGTTTTGAAAAAAATGCCTTTGTGGTTTGTTTAGCTATAAGAATATTGGATTGATGCTCTTTCATTTCTTACTATCCCTCTCATGAACGTTGCGGCTCGAAAACCGTGTGGGGGATGTTTTCCTTCACGTCCGCGCTTTAACTTTAAGAACCGGGTTGTTCCCAGTCTAGCCATCCATTGTCGACTCATCCTCCTAAGAAGATGTGCTCCAAACTAGCTAAGCTCAACGAAGCCTACGTGAATTTGCATAGGGTCAGACACAGTCTGATACCGAAGCCAGAAGAAATAGAGAATGTGAGAATGTTAAAAATCACTGAAGACCTGATAGAAGAGCTCTTCAGAGAAGAAATGAACAAGGAGAAAGAAGAATGGACAGAGAAGTACAGACTTCAGAGACAGCAGCAACAGCAGCAACAACAACAGCAGCAGCAACAACCTGAAGCTGACAGAGGCTTTGTCGATTGTCGTATCGACACCAAAGAATTCTTCTTCTCTTTCCGAAGAAGCAGACCTATTGCCAGAAAGTCTATCCTCAGAGGACATCGCATTCTTAGAAACTAAAAAAGAATGCCATAGCAAAACAAAAAACAGCCCTTTTCAGGGCTACCCAATACTCTAGAAAAGAAATAACTATTAATTTGCCAATGTGTGTAGGTAGAGTAGTGTGAAAATAAACACTAACTCTTTCTTAAAGAATGTGAGGGTATGAGTTTGTGTGTTTGTGTAATTGTGTTTGTAAGTGAAAAAATAGATTGATGTGTATAGTAGATTAAAATGATGTTAGTTTTTTGGCTGTTTGAGGTGTATATTTGGGGTTAGATTGGATTGCCTTGCGTATGTGGATAGTCTATTGAAGTGATGGGTAGCATAAAAACGTGAGTGAGTGTTTCTTTTAGGTCCGCGCGTTGTTGTTGTTTCTTGGTCATGATCTAGGTAAGATGAATTTTATGTTTTTAGGGGATGTTTTCCTTCACGTCCGCGCTTTCAGTATAAAATGAAACTCGTTCGGCAGTCCAGCTACCCTTGTTGATTGATCAACACCAAAAATGAACACGAGACTGGAGAAACTGTTGGAACTTCATGTGCATCTGGAATATGCCAGGCGCATATTAAATGAACTGGCCGCTGAAGCCATTGTCGAGGAGGGAAGGATAAGAGAGGAGGAAAGAAGAAAAAAAGAAGAGGAGGAAAGAAGATATAAAGAAGAGGAGGAGGAAAAGGAGAGAAGAAAAAATTTCAGAATCCCAGAGAGTGAAAATTGGGATTCTGAAGCGACATATCCTGCCTCTGCTCTCTCCCCCCAAAAGGTAAAAAGTAACTGGGGGATAAGATGTGTATGTGGCGCCAGGCCTGGAAGGTGCCACCATTAACCAGGTGTCCATGAAGTTCCAAACAAAAACAGCCCTTTTCAGGGCTACCCAATACTCTAGAAAAGAAATAACTATTAATTTGCCAATGTGTGTAGGTAGAGTAGTGTGAAAATAAACACTAACTCTTTATTAATAGTGGAAGTGTATGTGTTTGTGTGTTTGTAAGAGCTCAGGTATGTTTGTGTGAATAGTAGATTATGGGTTTCTTAGCAAATGTGGAGAGTATAGTTAGGGTTATATTATATAAAATGAGAAAGTAGGGGGATGTTTTCCTTCACGTCCGCGCGATGTTGGTCATCATCTAGGTAAGATCCATTTTATGTTTTAGGGGGATGTTTTCCTTCACGTTCGCGCTTTTCGTATAAGAACCCACAGTATTAGTTGTTCAAACCATTCTGCAAAGAATACAAAGAAGAAGATGGCGTCAAACCAAATGGACAAATTACAAACCTTGCAAGACGTTTTAGACAACTTAGGAATAATGGAACAGATGCTAATAAGACTGGTTGAAGACCATTATTCCTATAGTCCCCATCGTGTGAAGATGGAAATTAACAATTTAAGGAAAGCAAAGGACAAGATTAGTGGTGTCATGAAAGAGATCAAGGAGGAGAAGGAGGATGAAGAGGAAAAG
This sequence comes from Sinohyriopsis cumingii, assembly GCA_028554795.2. NCBI lineage: Eukaryota > Metazoa > Mollusca > Bivalvia > Unionida > Unionidae > Sinohyriopsis > Sinohyriopsis cumingii. The sequence continues at coordinate 37,247,277 of CM068832.1, forward strand.
ATAAGAATAAGAACATGGAACGAAAAAATTGAAAAAGAAGAGGAAAATGAGAAGAGGAAGAAAGAAGAAGAGGAGGAAGAGAAGAAAGAAGAGAAGGAGAAAAAAAAGAAGAGAAAGAGTGTTGGAGCTAAAATAAGAAGTTGGTGGAGGAAAAGAAGAAATTAGAAGAAGAAAACCCAAAGGCCCTTTTCAGGGCCAGCCATATTTCTCGAAAAGAGATAGTCTTTGAATTGCCTACCCCTTTTTTTAAAAATTTAAAAAAAAAAAAATCCCATGTTAAATTCCCCTTGTCCGTAGATTGTCCCACGATTTATTCCCATGTTAAATTCCCCTTGTCCGTAGATTGTCCCACGATTTTTCGCCATGTTAAATTTCCATTGTCCGTAGAGTGTCCCAAGGGTGTTTTTAATGCTAATTCCCATTGTCCGTAGGGTATCCCTATTCACTACTAACAGTATCCTGAGACGTTTTAAAGTTATTTATAAAAAAATTTAATTACAATATTATTTAGGTATAATCTTGGTGGATTTCTAAGGATTTTGTTTTTCGGGGTAAACAGTACTCCAGTTGTCTTGCAAGTCTGAAGTCCCATCTATTTGCCCATTGACTAGTTCACCCACCACATCTTCAATGGATGGGTTACCAACTTTTCAGATTCGGCTGTTGTCGGCAAACTGCGATAGGTCCAGACAGGACTGATCTGTTGAATGGTCCATGTCGTTAATCATGGCGTTATATAGAGTAGGACTAAGTAAACTCATTGTGGTGTTCCATTTTCGAGCTCTTGGACTTCTAATGGTAGGTATTACACTCTGATTAGGATTTTCCAACCGATTAAGAAATTCCAATCTATTTGTGTATGCTGGCAATTGACCAGTAGTGGCTTAACTTCGCAATAAATGTTTCTTTCCAAAATAAGATCGTAGGCTCTTTTTAAGATCAACGAAAACTACAATTAGGTTTCAGTCACATTTCCTTTTAGTACTGAACGCCACATCAAAGTTTGATTACATGCGTACAGGTTGATCTATGGTGTATTTTAAGTTGCAGAATCCTGGTTTCGGGATAAAGATTACAGTCGCATGTCTCTAATTTACTGGAATTGCACCCGATCACCGGATCGCATTCAACAGGTCCAATATCGCCAATTCATTCTTTCCGGGAGATTTGTCGAGCTCATTGTCCAGTTTATCCTCCACATGGGGTGTGGCTTGTTACGTGTAAACACCGTTCCCCATTCATTGATTGTAAAGTCGACATTAGCGGGCTTGAGTGATTACCTGTGCCTGTGAACACATAGGGGTGTTCTTGTTCCAGCCTTTTTCTGGTGTTTTTGGAACATGGTGGAATGGTTGGAATTTCTGTACATATCGACAAAATGAGCTGCTATTTTGTCGGCCTTTTCTTTATTTGTTGTTCGTATACAGAATTTAGTGTTGCGAAGGTGTTTTTCCCCCTTTTTTCCATAATATGGCCAATACTTGTTTAATCTTTTGATTAACCATTAGAAGTACACGAGCAGAAGTCCTTCCATGATTTCTATTTAGCGATGAGAATTACGTTTTGGGCTAATCTTTCTTTTTCTTTATCAACAAGGAAGTCTTAGGCCTGTTTAGCGTGCCTAAATCAAGTCAGGGCATTTCTTTTTCTCTTGATGGCTGTTACATTCATCATTCCACCAAGGATCGGACTGTTTGACACCACCTCCCCCTGCTTGGGGTATGCAAGCTCATCTGCCGAGGACAGAGATTCATGTGTATTGTGGTTCATTTGTTCTGTATTGTTGTCGCGCATCTCATTGATGTCTTTCCTCTCGCATAAAGAGCAAAACGGATCCCAGTCCGCCTTATCAAATCTCCATCTTGATATATTTGCTGTTTTGTTAATTTGCAATAACATGTGCACAGAGATAAAGATTGGAAAGTGACAATTTTCTAGCGTACTTAATTGATCAACTTCCCAGCCAGCGAGTACTGTAGTATTAGGAGAGCATATAGTTGGATAGTTGCGTGGTTGGAACTGGAAGGTTGGCGGAATTGATAGTTGATTAGCGGTCTGGCTGACTGGTGGGCTGGCTGTCTGGTTATATGTATATCTGTTTGTAGAAGGTGGTGATGGTGGTGGTTAACAACTCTCAGCTGCGTACCGCTGCTTGCTCTTACTTGACGTCGCTTTTTAGTGTTTCTTAACGTTAGGTGGATTTAGTGGAGAGTTACGAAGTCTCTTATTATCCCAGCTCGAATTGCGTCCTTCCCCTCCGGGTGTTATAAATATAAAATGACTGTCTGCCTTGGTTAGTTTGCGTACGGCGTCTAACGACTGTCTTACTGAACTGGAATTAAAGACAGTGCACTAGTTAATTACTCGTTAAGTTTCCAAGGAGCAGCATTCGACAATTCAATGAATGTACCGCGTTAATTATCATGTCTGGGCGCGACAAGGTAGGGGAAGTCGTACAGCGGCAGCAAACCTCTTCTGAAATGCCATAGATTTACTATCGATCAAATTCTGCCCACTTGTCTAATTTGGGCTATCCCTGATACCCAATTCTGTGTAAGCCACACTTATAATTAAAATCCATCCATCGAGGTTTTTTTTTTTTTTAATTTCCTATCCAACAGATATTTGGGAGAAAATAAATTGTGTACATAGCGTACTTTTAAGTTCCAAAATATGCAATTCAAATGCAAACTGAGCTAGAAAAACTCTTGACTATTTTGTAGTCTTTATACGGCGTATAATGCTGGAGAGTAATTTTAGAATGGTGTTCAAAAGGATAAAATTAGCAAGTTACACAGGTATATCAGAATGGGTTCTGGAGACCAAAATAAAAACTCTTGGTCAGTTTGATAGTAGCATAAAAAGTGATTTTTTTTTCACAGCTTGTTTTCTGCTTCGGACGTCTTCTACGCATTCTGCGGCAATCCGTGTCTCATCAAACATAGCTCCGGAAACTACTCCTGTTCGTTTTTCTCCGCTAGCTGCACATTGGCGGATCGAGCTGATATTTTAGTGCTTTATCCTAGCGACATCTATTGGATTCTATGAGTTGCTCCCTAAGTATGTAATGCCGACAAACCAATGGCGTGCAACAGCGGTCATTTTATATCCACCGGAAATGGTGGCGGCAATGGACATTAAAATGATACTTTTTAAGATTAACATTGAAGTTGTGACTACTTACCAGAGAGAAGCCATTACAGGTGTATTTGAGTGAAAGGTATTTGGAAAATTGCTTTTTTATGAGTCCATTCAATTTGTGCACTCCCCTTGTCTCGATCATGTCGGAACAGTGTTCAAATTTGAACAACTTAATTTGGTTGGATGCGGTGGCTTTCCGCCGCATCCAGTGAAATTCACAGGTCCGAAGCACAGAGATATATACTCCATCCTCCAATGTGTAGATACGCTTAACATATCGGAATCTTGGCTAACGAAGATGGTATGCGTATCGATTATATATACTTATAAAATGGACTCTAAATTGCCGCTACACAGGTTTTAGTTTCCGTGTTTCCAGCTATGTCAAGCTATATATTTAACAGCATTTACAAAGTGGCCGCCTTTCTTCTTATTTCCAATGTTTTCTGTAGACCCATGTCCTGCAGCCCCTATCTATTGGGTCGCTTTCCGTTTCTTCCACCTGCTTTATCTCCTCCACGTCTATTGTTCGTATGAAGATTGGCAGACGCAGTCGGGTCGGGTTCGATGTCGGATTCTGGATCCACTTCAGTTTGTCTCATGGTCGAGGTTTATAGTCTGCCGCACTGTTGTTGTAGTGGGAAGTCCTTTTCATATCGCCGGGTCGTTGACTGGATGTTAGCCTCTGCATTAGGACTGGATCTTGGCAGGGTGAAGTGTAGTCAATGGCCCACCGTGTCCTCTTCGCTCCATGTTTTCCTTGCCCTAGCCGCCTCCATTTTCTCCATCAGTTTTTTTTTCTCATCCTCTATGGCTGTGACCCACACCAATTATAAAGTTGTCCTTTTTTCACCTGTCATCATGCTCCAGGTGGTAGTTAAAGCCCTGCCAATAGCCTTGAGGGCCCGTAGTGCAGGTAATGGTATTACATCAGTAGCTGGAAACCTAATTAGTACTGCGCCTAACGTGTTGTGTCTCTCTACGTCGCTAGTGTGCTCTGTTCTCTGGATTCAAGATGGGTGCTAAGGTACAAAAAGCTGATTTTAACATATCTCCTAAACCATATCCCCGTTATCGAGCGACTCCTTGGTACACAGGTTAAATTGGTTACAATCAATGGAGAGTCATTTTCGAAAATGAAGTTCACCGTGACTTTTCCTTTCGAAAATAGAATATTTTGTCCAAGATCTCCTTCTAATGTCATCTCCTTTTATACTAATGTCGACACTAAAATACGGTTTACTGAGAATGTACCATTACCGTTTGACCACATAAACACGTTTGACCCAGTTATGCCATTTCCATGTTCGCCCATGGGCGCCTATATAATTATATGACCCGCAATCACCATATACAACCACTCACCTTCTCAAACAGACGGTTGACAGGAACATGAAAAGTCTTGCAGAATTTGTGTAACTGAATCATGTATTAGTAATCGGGTTATTAAACAAATCCGAGTGATCTAGTCTACAATGGAGAATTGAGGATTGCCGACAGTCAGAAACAATTTCAATCAACAAAAACGGACTGGCTACAAATGACAGACCAGACATGCAATCTCCGCATTGACATGGACAAAAAATTGCACCAAGGACTAATAGATGAAAACTTGGACAAAGGAAACTAAACATTAATGTACGAACTGTGCCATTTACTGATTAAAAAAAAAACGGTGATCTTTAAAATATACTTCACTAGAGATTTCGTCATAAACGTGCTATAATACAAGCGGTATGTATATAAATTTGTGAATCAGACATTTTATTGTTTGTTTTGTTTTGGGTTTTTTTGTTTGCTTTTTAAGTGCATCAATCAAAAAATATATCTCATGTTACATGAGTTGAAGTTTATATTAAATTTGTCACTTGAGCATTTCGAACATTTCTATTAGTATTTTCATTTTTCATATATTTCTCACACTATGTCCATAACTTATATTTCTCATACTATGACCATTACACATATTTCTCATACTATGACCATTACACATATTTCTCACACTATGTACATTACATATTTTTCTTTAATATTTTTCAAAAATTGATCTGTTGCAGCTTAAACAAAGAAGGGACTTTTTGTAATTTAACAGTTCATTGGAAATCCTATTTCCTTTCTAGTGATTTTGTTTTCATTTCAATCCTAGTAGTAAATGGGGGCACCCTAGCGACAATGGGAATTAGCATTACAAGACCCCTTGGGCAACTCTAGCGACAATGGAAAATTAACATGGAGAAAAATCGTGGGACAATCTGGCGACAAGGGAAATTAACATGGAGAAAAATCGTGGGTCACTCTAGCGACAAGGGGAATTTAACATGGAACTATAGTGTGGGTCTGTCTAGCGACAAGGGGAAATTAACATGGGAATAGAGTTTGGGTTTGTCTAGGGACAAGGGGAATTGAATATGGGATTTTTTTTTTAAATTTAAATTTAAATTTAAATTTAAAAAAAGGGGTAGGCAATGGAAAGGCTATCTCTTTTCGAGAAATATGGCTGGCCCTGAAAAGGGCCTTTGGGTTTTCTTCTTCTTCTGCTTCTAATTTCATCTTTTTCTCCACCAAGTTCTTATTTTATCTCCAACACTCTTTCTCTTCTTCTCTTTCTTTTTCTCCTGCTCTTCTTTCTTCTTCTTCTCTTCCTCCTCTTCTTTCTTCCTCTTCTCATTTTCTTCTTCTTTTTCAATCTTTTCGTTCCATTTGCTTATTCTTATTCTTTCCTCTTCATCCTCCTTCTCCTCCTTTATCTCTTTCATGACACCACTAATCTTGTCCTTTACCTTTTTTAAGTTATTAATTTCCATCTTTACACGATGGGGACTATAGGAATAATGGTCTTCAACCAGTCTTATTAACATCTGCTCCATCATTCCTAAGTTGTCTAAAACGTCCTGTAATGTTTGTATTTTGTCCATTTGGTTAGAAGCCATCTTCTTTTTTATTCTTTGCAGAATGGTTTGAACGACGAATACTATGGGTTCTTATACTTAAAGCGCGTACGTGAAGGAAAACATCCCCCTAAAACGTAAAATTGATCTTACCTAGATCATGACCAAACAACGCGCGAACGTGAAGGAAAACATCCCCCTACTTTTTCATTTCATATAATAAAACCCAAACTATACTTTCTCATTTCATATAATAAAAACCCAAACTATACTCTCCACATACGCTAAGAAACAATAAACAAAATCCATAATCTACTATCCACACAATCTTACGTGAGCGCTTACAAAACCCAAACTATACTCTTCACATACGCTAAGAACAATAAACAAATCCATAATCTACTATTCACACAATCGTACGTGAGCGGGTACAAACACAAACACAAACACGCAAACACAAACACACAAACACAAACACACAAACACATACGCTAAGAACAATAAACTAATCCATAATCTACTATCCACACAATCGTACGTGAGCGCTTACAGAACCCTAACTATACTCTTCACCTACGCTAAGAAACAATAAAGAAACCCATAATCTACTATTCACACAAACATACCTGAGCTCTTACAAGCACCAACACACAAACACATACCCTCACACTATCTTAAAAAAGAGTTAGTGTTTATAATCACACTACTCTACCTACACACATTGGCAAATCGATCGTTATTTCTTTTCTAGAGTATTGGGTAGCCCTGAAAAGGGCTGTTTTTTTTTTTTTGGAACTTCATGGACGCCTGGTTAATGGTGGCACCTTCCAGGCCTAGCGCCACATACACATCTTGTCCCCCAGTTACTTTTTACCTTTTTGGGGGAGAGAGCAGAGGCAGGATATGTCGCTTCAGAATCCCAATTTTCGCTCTCTGGGATTCTGAAATTTCTTCTTCTTCTCTCCTTTTCCTCCTCCTCCTCTTCTTTGTATCTTCTCTCCTCCTCTTTGTATCTTCTTTCCTCTTCTTCTTTATATCTTCTCTCCGCCTCTTCTTTGTTTCTTCTTTCCTCCTCCTCTTTTATCCTTCCCTCCTCCACAATGGCTTCCGCGGCCAGTTCATTTAATATGCGCCTGGCATATTCCAGATGCACATGAAGTTCCAACAGTTTCGCCAGTCTCGTGTTCATTTTTGGTGTTGATCAATCAACAAGGGTAGCTGGACTGCCGAACGAGTTTCAATTTATAGTGAAAGCGCGGACGTGAAGGAAAACATCCCCTAAAAACATAAAATTGATCTTACCTACATCATGACCAAAAAACAACAACGCGCGGACCTAAAAGAAACACTCACTCACTTTTTATACTACCCATCACTATTTTAAAATTTTTTATAAATCACTTCAATAGACTATCCACATACGCAAAGCAATCCAATCTAACCCCAAATTTACACTTCAAACACCAAAAAAAAAAAAGACATCATTTTAATCTACTATCCATACCAACTTACTTAACCACTTACAAACACAAACACACAAACACATACCCTCACATTTTTTTAAAAAAGAGTTAGTGTTTATTTTCACACTACTCTACCTACACACATTGGCAAATCGATTGTTATTTCTTTTCTAGAGTATTGGGTAGCCCTGAAAAGGGCTGTTTTTTTTTTTGTTTGCTATGGCATTCTTTTTAGTTTCTAAGAATGCGATGTCCTCTGAGGATAGACTTTCTGGCGATAGGTCTGCTTCTTCGGAAAGAGAAGAAGAACTCTTTGGTGTCGATACGACAATCGACAAAGCCTCTGTCAGCTTCAGGTTCCTGCTGCTGCTCTTGTTGTTGTTGTTGTTGCTGTCTCTGAAGTCTGTACTTCTCTGTCCATTCTTCTTTTTCCCTGTTCATTTCTTCTCTGAAGAGCTCTTCTATCAGGTCTTCGGTGATTTTTAACATTCTCACATTCTCTATTTCTTCTGGTTTCGGTATCAGACTGTGTCTGACCTTATGCAAATTCACGTAGGCTTCGTTGAGTTTAGCTAGTTTGGAGCACATCTTCTTAGGAGGATGAGTCGACAATGGATGGTTAGACTGGAAACAACCCGTTTCTTAAAGTCAAAGCGCGGACGTGAAGGAAAACATCCCCCACACGGTTTTTGAGTCGCAACGTTCAGTGAGTGTCATGAGAGGGATAGTAAGAAATGAAAGAGCATCAATCCAACATTCTTATAGCTAAACAAAAGACAAAGGCATTTTTTTCAAAACACAAAATTTTTTATTCAAAAATCTCTTAACACTAAACAACAACTCTAACATTTTTAACAATAATCCAACAATATAACATCAAACAATTTTTTCAAAACACAACATTTTTTATTCAAAAATCACTTAACACTAAACAACAACAACTCTAACATTTTTTAACAACAATGCAACACTAAAAGTTTCTCCACTAGGTAAAGAGGGATAACAGTCTTCCATGGTTTCTAGTAATCTAGGATGACTTCTCTCAAACTGTTGATTTCTATGGTATTATCGAATTCTGCATACAGGATGACGTTCACCGTTTCATCAGGGTCTCGGTCTTTAAACTGAATTTCCACACGAATCTGGCCGGATTTTATAGGGTGGAAATGTCCCTCGTCGCTGCCTTGGTCTGGAGTGAAATCGAAAGCCCACAAAGCGTAGCCTCCTGCATAATCCTCGTACGTAATACCGTGACTGGTATTGGTTCCTAACTGTCCAGTGGCTTCGTACAAGGACAAGTACGATCTCAAGTAATTCTTCTTTTTAAAGTCAGGTTCGAAAGGTCGGGTACACAAGGTCTTGCCATCGCGACTGACTTCGATTTTGGACACGCCAAAGTGTTGAAAGTAGAAAGGATTTTTTTCGGCAGCTCCGTTGAAGGCTGTATTCTCGACGATACCAACGATCAAACGTTCGGGTAACTGTCCTTGGAACAGATGATCTTCGATCATGGATCGCTGTCCCTTGGGAATGGTGAAGGTTTTCACTTCCACGCGTCGTATGGGATACTTGGCGGTCGTTCTGCTCAACGTCTGACTGATGTCGTTTCCCACTTTAGGTAACACTTCCACACGGCGTACGTAGAGTCTGGCTTCTAGGATTTTGGTTTTGTAACCGTCACTATCAGCCATCAAATGGAAAGCGGCACTGCTACGATTCAGTCTCAGGCGGACATCCACCCCGTTCAGCAAATACTTTTCTTGCAACCACATGTCCAAATGCAAACGATCCATCAGTTCTAAACTTGTGTCGGCTCCCGTGATTCTCTTTCTTCGTTCTACAAATCCATCATTGTTGTCTTTCTTTTCATCAGTTTCCAATATTTCAAACTTGGTAGGTTCGTCAGCTTCCCATACCACACAGGCATTGAGATGAGTGTTCTTGGCATCTATTCCGTACGTCAAGAGATTTTCCAGGTAGGCACGATAAGGGTAAGTATCCATGCTGCTACTGACCAGTTTGTTATTCAAGTACAAGTCCACTCCACTGAACAAGGAATGCATGAAATTGTTGACGGGAGCTACTGCTTCATCGTCTATAGCACCTCCAGTCTTATCTAGAATTTTGACTTTCAGGTACAAGTAACTGCTATTCAGATCGATGTAATCTTCGGGCTGTCCTTTGATTTCAAACTCGATGGGAGCGGAATCGGTCAGTGAGGAGACGGGGTGAAATTCCACCCACTGGGATTCTTGCATCGTCATCATCGTGGGGGGCATGGCAAACAGATCCAGTTCCGTCTTGGAACAAGCGCAAGATTCTCGGTGCATCATTTTTTTGTCTCTTTTCTCAATAATCGAAAACGTCTAAGTTTCGAACGGTTCTTCTTTTCTTGGCCTTTCTCGCTTGAAGTCTGGTGAAAGGGTGTTTTCTTCGTCGTCTCTTTCTGCCTTGTCCTTGCTGAATGCCTGAGTCGGTAGCGTGCAGGGCATTTATAGGTGTTTCTCGTTGGCCTGAAATGTCTTTGCCCGTTTGCAGCAAGACATTTTTGCCTGCCCTCATGAAGGCTTCTTTAGGGTTTTGTTTGTCGATGATGACATTTTGGAGAAATTCTTTGCCTTGCGTCAGTGCCGCATCTTTCAAGGCGTGCAATCCGCGTGTCACCATCGGTTTCAATACCGGGGCCACCGAACGAAAGGCCGATTTTAACATATCTCCTAAGCCGTGTCCTCGCTGTTGAGCAACCCCTCGGTACACTGGATACATGACTTAAGAGTCGTGAGAGAACCGTTTTCGAAAATGGAGTTTCACCGTGACTTTTCCTTTGGTGAATGAAATATTTTGTCCCAGATCTCCTTTTATAGCAATGTTGACCGTGTCCAAATACGACTTACTGACAGGCAAATAGTGAGGATGGACAAATTCGCGGTGGACGTGGTAAGTGTTTCCACCTTCCTCGTCAGTGTTCGTGGCAGAATCCACTTTGAAAGGAATGACACGCAGTAACGGTACGGAGGTGTGTCCCACCACGTTGTACTCCACCACATCGGAATACACGAACATCAAATTCAGTCCTTGGTTCAGTTCTACCGGGGCACGAAATAACTTGCTAAAAGACTCGTTGTCGTAAAGGATGGGTAATTCGTTTTTCTTGATCATGGTCTTTCTCATGTCCATGTCTCCGCCCAACATGTCATACAATTCAGGACAAAATAAAATGGACAGGATTTTACTCCGTTCAAATTTCATCAAGAAGCGACGAGCTGCTTTGTGGTACTCCATGGTGACATTTTTGTTGACATGCTCCAAAGCTTTCAGAAACACGACATTAAACCTGGAGGTTATGGTGCTGACCAAATGTTGACCACTAAAATAATAGCCTGGGGGAATGAACAAGTGATAGGTGGTGTACTTTTGTGTACGGGTTTTCTTGTCATATTTGACATTGCTATCCATCCACTGTTGCATTTGCTCGTCATGAACTTCCACATCAAAAAAATTTTGATTGGGAAGGACATTGAGGACTTGGGTCGGGTGAATCATTTCTACTAAAGCCACTTCCCAATGGGCTTCGTGATCTAAGGGGATGGCCTGAGGTAATTTGGCCGTGTAACAGCACAACGTGTTCTTGGGAAACACCTCCATGGAACTGTCACTGGGTAAAGTTGAGTAAAATTGGTTTTGGTGACTCATAATTCCAGAGTTCTGTGGCTGTCCGAGGGGTTACTGGACGTCAGAGGCGTGTCTCCGTCCAAAATGGGGTTCTGGTTGTGATTGAAGTGGTGACTGGCACTGGCACTGGACACAAGGTTCCCGGGGTTCCCGTTCGAGGTGAATTTCAGGGAGGGATTAGGAAGCAGGTAACCGATGCAACTGCTCAATAAAATGGTCCACAATTGTTTGTCTCCTTGTTGCAAACTCAAATTGGCGATGGCTGCCCCGATGACACAATACACCACGAAGATTTGGCAGAAAAAGACGATTTGCGTTTTAGGCACACGTTCTCCACACCACACCCACAAGGGTTGTTTTTGTAAATCTTGCACAGAAGAACTAGGTGAAGGAGGAGTGGTCGACGTAGCTGCGTCTGCTGTGTGAAAGGGCATGATGGTCACTTCTTCTTTTTATAGTCGATGACTTGCGAAGCGTCGATCCAAGAATCAAAACTGGGTGGATATCCTTTCCAACGTACTTTGACTTCTTTGACACGTCGTTTGCCCACTTTACGGGTTCTGCGTTCGAGAATGCTTTCGATGTCGTACACGTCCTCTTCTTTTTTGGTGACACGTTGTAACTCGGACAAATAAAACGTTCCTTTGAGCACTTCTCCGTTCATGTCTTCCAATTTATAGACGGCAGGATGACGGCCATGCACTCGTCCAGTGACGCGAAACAATTCGGTCGTCCAGTTAGGTAAGTAACCTTTGTCGAAAGTGCGTTTGGTTTTGCCAATGCGCACCAAATCTCCTACGGCCAACTCTCCACTTTTCTTGGGGACAGCCCTCGTCGGGGACGTACCAAACAGGCGCTCAAACACCAACACTTCGTTGTCGGGAGTCACGTCTTGCGGGGCACGTCCGATGCTTCGATGGTAAGATTGGTTGTACGCTTGCACCAGGTGCGGTAAGATGTCGATGTACTTCAGAGTGTGGTGATGCGTAAAATATTTCCACATGCATTCTTTCAAAGTGCGTTGAAAATGTTCCACGATGCTGGCTTTGGTTTTGGGATTCTCGGTGGTAAAAAAATGAATGTCACGTTTCTTTAATTCTTTTTGGAAAGCTTGGTTCAGAAATTCGGTGCCTTTGTCCGTTTGCCATCGAAGAGGGTGACGACCGCTTTGTTTCAACACCCGTTGCAGGGCTCGCACTAACTCGCTGCTCGATTTGGAAGTCAAGGGCACGACCCAGGCAAATTTGGAAAAGACGTCGATGACACAAAACAAATATTTGTAGCCACGATTGTAGCTGGCCAAATGAGAGACATCGGCTAAATCGGCTTGCCATTGATGATCGATGCCTTCCACTCGGGTGCGACTTCTGGCAAACATGCGTCGAATGGGTTTGTGTAAAGTGTAGGTAGCTTGTTCTTGTAACCATCGTTGCACTTGAGGTAAACGGAGACTTTTCAGTCGCGTTTTGGCAGCACGATACAATTTTTGAACTCCTGCGTAACATGCAGGATGGGAGGGATCGTAATAAATGCTGGCTAAGACTTTTTCCATTTTTTTGTGTTGGTTGGTGTGTTAATAAGACACCCACTCTTGGAGGATGCTACTCTTTTTCTCTTGGGGTATTTTCTTGGATTGCAATGCTTTGCGTGTGCGGCCAGCAATAGGTGTCGAAGAGGAGAAGGATGTCTGAGCGGGGGATATCGGTTCTTGTTTCACTTCTGTCTTCACTTCTGTCTTCACTTTCTTTTTCTCTTGTGAGGAAGAAGGGGTGGCCATCATCTTTTTAATCCATCCAATTCTGGAGGTAGGTGGTGTTGTTAACTTGCGTACTTTTTCTGGTGGAGTTTGAAACCCTTCCTCTTCTTCTCCTTTTTCTGTCTTGGTCACGGGTACTGGTGGTACTGGTACTGGTACTGGTGATGGTGCTGGACTTTTCATCAAGGTCTTAAAATCTTTCAGAGTGGGTAGAGCTGTTTCGTCTAAAGCTTTCTGGTGAAAGAGTTGCAGTCGTTGCAAGAGTTGACCGTACTTTTGCGATTTTTCTGTTTCGGACAAATCTTGGCGATCCATCAAGGACTGCAATTCGTGTTGTAACTGGGACATCTCGCTCAAATGGGGATTGGGAGGTAAATGCGGGGTGTGTTGTTCTTGCCACCGATGGTATTCCATCCATCGTTTGTAAGGCACTAAAGATAGTTTTCGTCCTTCCATGGGGTTGTCAGGGGTCGATTCTGAGATCTTGGAACTTCCGAGGCCTTTTTATCTTGCTCCCACCAGTCCTCCCAACATGGTTCCCAAGATTCCTTTCAGTATGGGGCCTAACAAGAGAGGTAAAATACCTCCACGTTGCACTAACATCTTCTTTTTTTGACGAATGGGAATTTTCTTTTGAACCATTTGGCGAAGAACGTGACGATCTTTGCCTAAGCATTGTTTCTGGTGTTTGGACAAAGGGATCGTGCCTTTCAAAACGTTCAAACAACATTCGCACACGGTATCGATGACCTCTTTGGAAGCTGTTTGAATGAGTTTTTTTCGTAGGGGTGGAGAAGCTTTGGATAGGACAGATAACATGTCCCCATGTTTGGCTAAACGTGGTGGCAGTCCTTTCCTTTTCTTTCCTTGGGGTTTTCTGGAGGGTGACATCTTTGAGTCTTCAGGAGCACCAAAAAACACTGATACCCGACTTGGTCACAGGCCTTTTTTATACTGGAACGCGTCGCCACTGATTGTCTTTACGTCGTATTAGTTTGAGGACAGGCATGACACTCGTGCAGGGGTACGTAACGGACTAAATCGAGCCAGTTCTTGCTTGGACAAATCCAGTAAACTTTGTAACATGCCCGATCTTTCTTGAACTTTGATTTTGGGAGAAGGTACTTTGTGAGCAGCAGCCACTGCCACTAAATTGGAAGGTCCTGCCACTGGGGAAGTTCTTTTGGGGGTCATCAACGGAGAAGTTCTTGGTGTGATCAACGTCTCCAAGTACTCTTCAGTTCTGGGTGTCATTAACGGAGAAGTGGACAAACGTGAAGCTGCCGGAGACGCAGTCACCGCCGTGGCAGGTCGTGGTTTGCGAGTGTAAGGTTGCGTCCTGGCCGAAGTGCCTCTCTTGCGACTAGTTTTCTGTGGACTTTTTTTTTTCTGGGGGCTTCTTTTCTTTTTCCGGGGTGGTGGTGGTGTCTGGTCAGAGGAGGGTCCTGCCACTGGAGAAGTTCTCCTTGGGGACCTGGTCTTTTTCTTCTTGGGGCTTCGTTGGACTTTTGTCTTGGGTATAACTTTGGGGGCATTAGGATCCCATCTTAAGAGTGAGCGAATGATGACCCCTCCTAGAGTACCGCTCCCTCCAGGTTTCAAAATGATTTGTTTTTTGGTTTGAGTGTCGATGCGGGGATCGGCCAGTTGGACCAAAGCGACTTTGTTTCGATCAAAAAAGCGTTTGGTTTGATGAGGAATCTGAATGATTCCTTGGAGTAATTGACGTGCCGTCACCGTGAACCATCGTAAGACTTCTTTGAGACTAGCTTCTAAGACACGAGCTCGTGTTTGTGGATCTTTTTCTCGACTGATGCCATACAAGGCACGAATCAATTTGACAGGAAGATGCGACTGAAGGGACGTCATGTTCGCACTGTGAGACAGACGAAAAAGGGTCTGAGGTTTTTATAGATTCTTTTATGGGGAGTGAAATGAAGTCGAGGACGGAGACGTGTACAGGACAGGCCCTCCGTCTTGGCACCAGTGGTGAAACAAGTGGGTACGAAATCGCAAATCCTCGGGAGTCGTAGGTTTCAAATCGACGAGTAAATAGGCGTGTGGCGTTTGAGTGGCATCGTCGTACGCCTGAGTCAGCCAAGGCGTTCCTAACTGTTTGGCTAAGACTTGCACTTGCGATTTATCTCGAGGGCTTTTAAACAAGACCACGTAATGCGCATTGAGACTGATGGTGCGATGGGCTTTACTTTGTCGAAACAAATTTTGGGTGATGTAAACGACACTGGCATTACGGTGATGCCCTTTGCGCGTGAACCACAGTTTAATTTCTTCTTCGTCTTCTCCTAACATGTCGTCGAAAATGACCAAATGGGTTTGACGGGAGTCAGAGACGATGCCGTCGTCTTCTTTAGGAATGCCTTCCACAAACACGATGGAATCGCCTTGACTTTCTCGCAAGAGGTTGTACGCCAATTGCCACTCTTTGTAACACCACACGATCCGTTGAGGGGGCCGATCGATCAAATGATGTTTATGTTCGATCAAACGTTTGACGAATTCAGTTTTGCCAGAACCGCTAGGTCCAGCAATAAGCATGTTAAAGGGATGGCGAAGATACAAAGCCTCCCAACTAGCACGATCTAAGTGTTCGTCGATGACTTTGACAGTAGAGGAAGAGGGAGCAGAGACAGCAGAGGTAGCCATGGTGTGAGGAATGTCACTTGTGACACGAAAAAACAAACAAGACAAGAGTTTATATACTTTTTCAGAACACGTTTATTGAATGTTTTTTTCAAACATGAATACGAAAGACAAAAATACATAAAAGCCAAAGGCTTAAGTACAAGAATAAAAGGCACATGAACGTGGAATAAAAAACAAGTGTCTGTACAACAACCACATGTTTTGGGTAAAGTTCTAACCAGTTCTATAGTAGGGGGTAAGGTCACACAAGTGTCCTCCCGAAAGGGTCTTTCAGACCTGTCCACGACAGTCCTGTCCTGGGTGACGGGTTCTTCTGGCACCGTCACTAACACAGGTTGAAAAGTAACTTTTTTCCTTGAATAACTCTCGTGCATACTGGGCCTCCTCT
This sequence comes from Sinohyriopsis cumingii, assembly GCA_028554795.2. Taxonomy (NCBI): domain Eukaryota; kingdom Metazoa; phylum Mollusca; class Bivalvia; order Unionida; family Unionidae; genus Sinohyriopsis; species Sinohyriopsis cumingii. Next base: position 37,263,249 of record CM068832.1, read on the forward strand.
TGTGTGCAAGCCTCAAAACCCTGGTCTCGGTGATGTCCAACATTTGACTCCTAACCAATCTGGTTTCTTCTTCGTCAACGACATGGTAAGTTACTTCAATGAACAATGAACTATTGGTCTTGGACGTTGTCCCTTTTTATATGCTGACCAATATCGATGTGACCGTACGGCAACGTAAAGTGATTGGGAAGTCTCACTCGCTTCTGGTACACGATTTGATAGATTTTTTCCAGGGGCCGACTGACGATGTGGTGAGTGGGTAAACGTACAATCTTGTTCGGTTGATAAGTGGTCACTTTAAAGTTTCCATCCTCTCCCGATTGCAAGGCTTCTTTCAATACCCCAAAGTTGACCACTCGACTGGTACGATGATTCAGAGTCAGTCCTTTCACTTTGCACGTCGTGTGCACTTCTCCTTGTTTGTCACGGTATTCGTAGCCGTAATTTTTGGGACCACCACTGACGAAACTTAGAATCTTGTCGTCGGGATGCTCGTCTGTCCAGGCTCCTAAACGGTCTCCTTCGATGTCAGGGTGCTGTTGAATCGGGTGATGGATGTAAATGCAACTGTCCGTGTCAAAGTACAGGACGCGTTCTTCTAACAGTTCTAAAGCTTCGTACAATTTTAAGCGAGCATGAGCTGTCACGTAAGCCGCAATGATGACATTTCCAAAAGGGTCGTCTTGTACAAAGTCCAGATCTTCTTCGTAATTGACCAAGATCAAATCCTCTCGAACGACGTCCACGTGTTTCATGTATTTGGTTTTGTCGTGAATCATCTGGAAGTAGCGGGAAGGTTCTGTCAAATATTCCGTCTTGGGTAAACACGGTCGTTGTGCCATTTTACCCTACAAGCAATTTAACATCACTTTGGCAAACGATCGCCTGCCTTCGTTTTTTTCGATGTGGTCTAAAGAGATGCCTTCTTGTGCGTAGTATTTCTCTTTGAATTGTATTTGGTCTTCGGGAGTGTGACACCAGGAAGGATAGCCGCTGGCTTCTTGTTTCAGTTTCAAAAAGGCATCCACGTAGTCGGCGAAAATGCCTTTCTGCGTGGGGTCACCCTTGTGGTACTGTTGTGTCTTGGGAAAGTGGCAAATTTCGTACACTTCTAACAGTTGGTATCCCATGTCCAGAGCTTTGAACAATTCCACGCTGACCCAGGTTCCCGTCAAGGCACGTTCTTCCTGGCTGTGATGGCAAGGTTGGTCCTGGTTGCACGTTTCGGCACAAGTGCGGCACAAGGGAAACATCAGTTTGCCTTGACAATGGTGAGGTAAGACGGGATGGTATAGGTTCGTGGGAGGCAAAACTTTACACTTGATCAAGCCTTCGTATTGTCGAATGTTTTTCAGGTCGATGTGTTCCGTGAACAATTGCGGATGCCCTACAGGAAAGCGACAATATTTGCACACGTAGGGATACAGCGAACACACGTCCAAGTATTTGATTTCTTCTCCTTTCTCTTCGTCGGCTTGGTACAGCAAACAGGTGGCATTGGTCCTTCCTCCGTACAAACTATCCCTCGGGTTCAGCGGGTCCATGAACTGGTAACTTTCCACGAGGCGTTTAAACTCGGGATCGGTTTTCAAACGGTGATCGTACTCGTGTTCCCACATTTCCACCACTTGGTATCCTTGCTGTTCTAACTTTAGGCGTCGCTGACAAGTGTCCTGGTACAAGTCTTCCATGGTTCGTTGCAAAAACTGATTTTTAGTGTCACGGTCAGGGTAACAGATGGGACATCCGTGAAATAAGCAACCGTTAAACTCGTACACGATCTTGGGGTTTTCTAAGTCCCAGCCATCTACCGAATACGTTCCGATGGTCTTTTCGCCTCCTCCGTTGCGGGCATGCTGAATCCACTTGTCTTCCTTGTCGCACAAGTAATGTAACCAACGTAGGGCTTTGACCGAGTATTGACGCTTGACATAGTGGGTCGTTTGAGGACTGATGACAACCACGGTGTTTTCAGGCATGAATCGTTGGCGGAACACTAAGGAACACGCTTTGGCAATGGTGCAAGCTTCTTTCAAAGGATCGACCCCTCCGTGTTCCATGAACAGTTCTCGAAATTTTCCACAGCAACGTCGTAAAATGTCCACGTCGGAACGACAATACTTTAACATTTCTTCCTAAAAGTCGAAGGGGTCAGAGGCATGAGCCTGGTACCAAGCGTAGAAAGCTTCTCGTTGTTCGGTACGCATGTTGTCGGGGTCGTAATAGTGAGCCTCAGGTAAATGGGGTAGAACGGCATGTTGATTGGCTTCCGTATTGAAAAAGTGTGGAAAGTACCCTTTAGCCATTTCTGTCATTCCAAACGTTTTAGGCATTCGACTCAAAGGCATGGCCAAGTAACTCATCGAATCTTTAAACTGTACTTGTCCCACTTGCATGAAAATGATTTTGGCTCCGTTCAAAGTCACTTTAGGACGTTCGGTGCCTTGTTCCGTATAGTATCTGAGAAGAAACTGTCCATCGTATCCGGAGAAATTGTGAGCCATCACCGTGGCATGACGATGACAATCTCCGTAACGTTCGATGTCCTCTTTGCTCCATGTCTTGTCGATGGGGTCTAAGACCCATTGGGCAAAATCGGCTAACGTGTTTGGTCCTCGAAAGATTTTTTCACGTCCTCCAGGAATCTTGCTGCAGTGAGGGCAATGACTGAAGATAGGTTCTTGAATGCACTTCTCGCACGCTCGGTGAGCCACGCAGAAATTAGGGATGTGAATGCCGGTCTCTTGCATGCATTCGAAATCGAAAAAGATGAAATTGCCTTTCTTCTTGTGACCGTCCTCTTCCTCTGGTGGGGGTTGGTATTTTTGCACGTAACATTCGTGTTCCAAGTCCACGATGTGGTGACAAATGTGACATTTTTTCTTTCCTCGACATACGTGTGCCTTGGTACTATTGGTATGTATGCCTTGTCCACACGTAGGGCACAATCTGAGGAGTTGACAAGCACATTTCTTCTGTGAACCTTGTGTTTTCAAATGTTGCTGGTAACAGGTAGGGCTGACAAACGTGCGCAGACAAGTTGAACAAGGCACTGGTTCTTCGCTCAGACAGGGTTGAGAGGCCAAACATCCTGGGCATTTCCATCCACAAGACTTGTGTTGCTCTCGATTGTTATAACCATAATCACATTTCTCACAATAATAACTGTATCCCAGGAATCCAGTGATACTGGTAATGATATCGAAATGTTCATCGTGATAATAGACATGAATGTATTTTCCGTCCTTAAAATCTTGGCCTCGAAACAACAGAGTTCCACGCATTTCTTGAGGGTGCACTTTCAAGGTGTAGCGTGGAGCTAGGGCATCTTGCAATTGTTGCATCTCAGGAATGCCACAGGGTGTGTCTTTGGACAGTCCGGCTTGTTGTAACAGGAGTTCTGCTTCAATTCGTTGTTTGGCTCGATCGGATTGTTGAATAGTTTTCCAGGTTCTTTTCCATTCTACCATGTCGTTCTTGTTGGCATAGGTTCGTCCCACCACGATGGCACGGGCTAAACACATCTGGTCTTGAGGGTTGTGAATTCGGACGAGACTTGTTTTGGTGTTGCGAAGGTTGTCCACCAATGACATCTTTTTGCGTCCTGTCCCTTGAGGAAGAGAGACGTGGGCCATTTTCAGTGTGGCTTTACCATCGGTGATGTCAAACTGGTCATTAGATTGTTGTACGTGTTGAATCTTGTCCATGATTTTGGAAGGGGTTAGTTCTGCGGGTCTGCTAAACTCGATCCAAACAGGGGATTTCAAACCGTCGTGATCTATGGATAGTGTCAAGCGATCGTCTTCTTTGTGTTGACATTGTCGCTTGAGTGCGGTGAGCAAAGAATCCCACATCTCGGTGATAAACCCTTCTGCTTTCTCCAAGGGTACGTCGGCCTTGAAATCTTTAAACTTCACCGTGTAGGTGTAAGCCGTGGTTCTAAATTTTCTAGAGGAGCGCTTTTCCGTCTCTCGAATGGAATAGTACTTTTCAGGGTTGACTAAGGGTGGTGAACTTGGTTTAGAGGGTTCGGATTCTGGTTCACTCATGTCCTCTTCAAAATCACTGGCATGAATTTGTGCCAAGATTTCAGCCCTGGTACGAGGCGATAGATCACGTTTCTGCCTCTTACTTTCTTCTTCTTCTTTCTTCTCGAATGAATAGGATCGTTTCATCTTGAGTGCAAAACGTCAAATGACTCAAGTTCAAACACCATAGACTAATTTATAGTCATGGCAAACCAGCGTATATAAAAAGGGTGTATCTTGTCCTTTCACTATTCATTTCACTCTCAAACCGAGGAGAACGATGGAAGAGACTAGCCAAATCGAACGTTTCGTCAGAGCTTTGCGAGGGGTCATTAGAAAATTCTCTTCAGACCAGCCGACAGACTACTCTCCTTCCTTTCGAGATAAGAGTCAGGATACTTGCTATATCTGTCAGAAGAAAGGGCATTGGTCTTCAGAGTGTCCAGACCGTCAAAAAAGAAAAAAAAACAGGGGCTAAAAAAGACAAAAGTCAAGATACCTGTTATTATTGTAAAGAAAAAGGACATTGGTCTCCAGATTGCCCAAAAAAGAAACAAGAGGAGTCAGAAGAAAAGAAGGATTCTTCAGAAGAAGAGAGGGATTCTTCGGAAGAAGAGAGGGATTCTTCAGAGGAAGAAAGAAGACAATTCTATTTAAAAGAAGCAAAGAAACAGGAGAAGAAAAGAAGAAGGGAAGAAAATAAGGAAAAAACGATGAAGAAATTCAAAAAACAGAGAGACTAAACAAGAAGAAAGAAGAAGTCAATGAACTTTTAATTAAAGTGTTGTGCTGTGAATTGGATTGTAAAAAATGGATAAAAGAATACATGAATGATATAAGGTAAGTGTCTTTGAGTTTTGATTTTAAAATAAGAAGCTACACTCACGCACTCATACACAGACACGTACTATAAGGGTAAAATGGGTGGGGTTTATTTTTGAGTTATTGGCAAATTGAAATTGTATTTCTTTTCGAGAAATGTGGGTGGCCCTGAAAAGGGCCTTTTTATTTTGGTGTAGGGGTGAGTTTAACCAATCAACTTTAACTGCCTTAAGCCTTTGCCACGGCCAAGGCCTACTTCTGATGATTGGGTTGAAATCACTAAGGGTGGTACGATAAGCTTAGTCACAGGGTTGGCGTGTTTAGCTCGGGAAGGTCGTATTCTCTTCGGTCGTGATAAAGAAGTCTGATACATTTGTTTCTTAACTCCGCTAAAATGTCCAACAGTACCGTAGCCGTTTGATTTTCACCCTCTTGTTTCTTTGCTGCTACTTCTTCTTGTTGTTGTTTTTTTCTTACCTCTTCTTGTTGCTGTTGCTGTTGCTGTTGCTGTAGGAGAAAAGCTTGTTCCGCTTCCTTTTGTCGTTGCATAAATTTCTCCAATTCTTCTTTCTGTCTCTGTCTAAAATTCTCCATTTGCGGTAATGAAGAAGGCAACGAAGGTTCCGGAACAAATTCTTGCGAGGTAAGAAAATCCACAAAATCCCAATGTACCTCTTCTGAAAGTAAGTCCGGGTTCCCTTGGGCAGTCTCTCCTGCTGGTGCACCCCAATGGATCGTTTTCTGAGTTTCCGTCATGTTGAATCACTGTCGCATAGATTGACTGCACACAAGCGCTAACGAATCTATATAGACCACGTGACGTCACAGACTGCTCTCTTCGGATTGGATGCGAGCTGACTGAATTTTGTAACGCGTGTTCGGATTGGTGAATGAATTCAATCCCTTTCAATCCTTCCTGTACCTATAAATAAGCGCAGTTCACTGCATTGATTCACCTATTCTCGTCGCTTCAAGATGTGGACCACAGCTGAGTCATCCACCCTTGTGTCTTCCATGATGTTTAGGACGGACATGCTCATGTACGTCAGGTCCAAGTGGACTGTTGTTGATAGGACAGATACTAGTCAATGGATGAGGAGAGTTTACATAGAAAGACAAGGATGTCTCAAGGGGGTACTTGTGTATGGACCGGCAGTTAGAAGGAGTTTAAGAAGAAGAAGAAGAAGATATGACAGATGCCATCTATGTTAATATTAATATTAACATAAACCCAAAGGCCCTTTTCAGGGCCAGCCATATTTCTCGAAAAGAGATAGCCTTTCCATTGCCTACCCCTTTTTTAAAATTTAAATTTAAATTTAAATTTAAAAAAAATCCCATATTCAATTCCCCTTGTCCCTAGACAAACCCACACTCTATTCCCATGTTAATTTCCCCTTGTCGCTAGACAGACCCACACTATAGTTCCATGTTAAATTCCCCTTGTCGCTAGAGTGACCCACGATTTTTCTCCATGTTAATTTCCCTTGTCGCCAGATTGTCCCACGATTTTTCTCCATGTTAATTTTCCATTGTCGCTAGAGTTGCCCAAGGGGTCTTGTAATGCTAATTCCCATTGTCGCTAGGGTGCCCCCATTTACTACTAATCCGCTTCGTACCGAATTAGATATTCTAAGCATTTCAGAATCACAGAATAAGATTCAAACATATTAGGCATGCATTAGCTCCATTTATGATATTAAATAGCCTTTCCGTTTCACATATCTTGTTTTCTTCCAAGTTTAATTACACAGGCGAGATACACTGCAAATAGTAATGCATCAAAAGGAAAGTATCTCTCAAAAGCAATATAAAATAATTGGGCTGGAAATAGGTAAAAAGTAAATATTTTTTATCAAAATCACTTAGATGAACGTTTTCATTTTTGATAAGCATTATTACTGAAACAAATAGAAATTATATTTTCGGCTTGTACACTGATATATTCACAAAAAAAACACGTATTTCGGTTTTTGAACTTATTTTGGTGATGCGTAACCGGCAACTCGGAGGACAATCGAGATAAAAACAAGATGTTTGTCTCACAGAAATAGCCGAGATGGTCCGATTCTCCCCAATGTTTGATCGTGTGACCAGATGAGTCAAGAACGGGAGGCAGCATTCGTCAACAAAGTAACAGATCTCATTACATAATTTTGTTAATCACCCAGTTATCAATTAAAGGTCGATTGCATTTTATATATCATCATGGTAAGTATTTTGGTTTAGTTTTAAGATAGTATTTTGCATACGACAACTCTAAATCAGAATGGCAACGTCTTATTTCTCAACTTTCTGTTTCACACATTGACATTCACCCTTGTAAAACAGCAACGATCAATCCTTGATTCAGGCTCATCATGGGTATGTAGAATTGTTGATACATCACTCTTTGGAAACAAGTTCGTGTAAATGACAGTGATATAGTTTCAGCCTTCCCACCCGCCCTCATTTAAGAAACGAAACTTATCAGGGGTTACTGTAGTCATACATGTAAGACCCGACGCTGATATTTATGTTGTGGGCGTCAGGGTCTTACAGCCTAACTAATGGCGCTGTGTAGTGTGTTTTTGATGTCAACTAACATCGTTACGAAAGTAAAATTTTCAGGAATATTTCACACAACTGACAAATAAAATAATGACGCTTTTCTACAAAGTAAAGTTATATTGTTTTAGTCAGACTTTACTTACTATGATGCCTTTTCTCTAATAAATTCAAATTCTCACAAAGAAATGGGCCCGTTTTCAAGATTCTTTGGCCTACTTTTCATTGGGCTGGAAAGCAATGAAAGCCGAGAATGCCGAAATCGGATAAAGTTGAAACATTATTTTTTAATGAAACGAATAAAAAATGTTTTATGTCTATTTGAACTGTAAGCAACGTTTCGTTTCGTTCAAGAAACATATCCTAAACATCAACCTACCTAAACTTACTTCAGCATACCTCGACTACCGTCGCATTGCAACAAATTCAAATGTATGTCAACGGAAGGTGAAAATGCATCCATTTGCTAGTGTCATATTTTCATTCCACCAGGATAAAGACAGCACAGTAAGTATATTAATTACACATAAATTAGTGGAAAAATGTCGATATAGGCTATCAAATGTGTGAGATGTTCCTGAAATTTTCATTACTCATACCGATGTCAACGACATCAGAACACACTATACAAGGCCGTTATTTGGACAGTAAGACATAGCACCTCAACAAAATCAAAATGTGCTATGTCTTACATGTAGGACTAGGGTTACTGTAGTCATACATGTAAGACATAGCACATGTTAATTTTGTTTAGGTGCTATGTCTTACTATTCAAATAACAGCATTTCAAAGTTTCAGGAGCATCTCACACACTTGGCAGCATATATCGACACTCTTCCACTAATTTATGTGTAATTAATATACTTACTGTACTGTCTTTATCCTGGCTGAATTGAAATATGATACTAGCAAATGGACACATTTTCACGTTCCGTTGACATACATTTGAATTTGTTGCAATGCGACAGTAGTCGAGGTATGCCAAAGGAAGTTCAAGCAGGTACATTTTGGGGATACGTTTCTTGAACTAAATGATCCGTTGCTTACAGTTCCAATATGCATAATATATTTTTTTCATTTCGTTAAAGAATAATATTTCTAAAGCGCTCACCGTTCCGGATCACTGCTGTCTCACCTCTGTCTGCATGGGTTCGAGTCCAAGTATCGGGTAGCGTGGGTATGTGGGAAAGCTTGTCAGTAGCTTCTCATGGGTCTGTGGTTCTTCCCTGGGTTTTCCTGGGTTCTTCCTGCACCAGTTATACTGGCCACCATGTATAGCCTATCTTGTGCTGAAAAATGGAGTTAAACCCTAGAACAACAACAACATCAACTTAACCCGATTTCAGCATTCACGGCTTTCATCGCTTTCTAGCCAACTGAATTGTAGGACAACAAAACTTGAAAATAGGTCCATTTATTTTGTGAGAATTTGAATTTATTAGAGAAAAGACATCAGAGTAAGTAAAGTGACTAAAACATTATGACTTTACTTTGTAGAAAAGCATTGTTATTTTAGTTGTCATTTGTTTTAAATATTCCTGAAAATTTGACATTCTTAATGATGTTAATCAACATAAAAACACGCTACACAGTGCCGTTAGTTACGCTGTAAGACCTTGACGCCCACAACATAAATATCAATGTCATGTCATACATGTAGGACTAGGGTTACTGTAGTCCAACAATGTAAGACATATCATGTTATTTATGTTTTAGTGCTATGTCTTACTGACCAAATAACAGCCTAGTATAGTGTGTTCCAATGTTGACATCGGAACAAGTAGTCAAAGTTTCCGGGATATCTCACACACTTGGCAGACTCTTCCACAAATTAATATGTAATTAATATACTTTGCTGTTTTTATTCTGGTGGAATCAACATCTGACACTAGCAAATTGACATATTTTAATGTTCCATTGACATACATTTGAATTTGTTAAAATGTGACTTTAGTTGAGGTATGCTAAGATATATTCAAGTAGGTTCGTGTGGGGATATGTTTCTTGAACAAAATGAAACATTGCTTTCAGTTTCAGTAGGCATAATATCTTTTTATTCATTTCGTTAAAGAATAATATTTCAACTTAACCCAATTTTGGCATTCCCCGCTTTCATCACTTTCCAGCCAATTGAAATGTAGGCCAACAAAACGTTAAAACAGGTCTATTTCTTTTGTGAGAATTTGAATTTGTTAAAGAAAAGATATTAGAGTAAGTAAAGTCTGACTAAAACATTCTGACTTTACTTTGTAGAAAAGTGTCATTATTGGTTGCTAGTAGTGTGAGATATTCCTGAAAATTTGACTTTTGTTATGATGTTAGTCGACATCAAAACATTCTACACAGTGCTGTTAGTTAGGCAGCAAGACCCAGATGCCCAAAACATAAATCTCAGTATCGAGGTTTTACATGTAGGACTAGGGTTACTGTAAACACTAAAATACAATGTACACTGAAAAACCAAAATACACATGAATTTACATGTTCTTGGTGTATATATCAGTATACACACATGAATTATGATTTGTTTTTGTTTGAATAGTGATACAGAGCAAAATAAAATATGATTCGATCAGTTTTGGTATGAATTATTTACATTTCCCCTAGTTATAGCACTTGCCTATTGGTCGTACTTTATTGGACAGGTATCATAAATGGTTGATCATTCCATTCCAGAACAGTCGTGTTATGATAAAGACTGACCATTCTGGAACTGAGGTAATTTCCAGAATGGACGGTGTAAGTCAATTTAATTCATATTATTCAAAAGTTAAAGTAAATATATAATAAAATGTCGGCAAATACTTTTGATTATTTTCACTTTGATTTTGTGTATGTATTACTACGATTCTCTGTTAATCATATTTGTCAAATCAAGTACGACTGAGTGATGCCATTACATGAATTCAGCTATAAATTGGAAGAAGAAAAAAAATTCATATCAAAATTACAGAAATCATATTTTATTTTGCTCTATATTATTATTCCAACAAAAATAAATCATAATTCCTGTGAGTACACTGATATATACATCGAGAACATATAATACATGTGTATTTTGGTGTTTATAGTAACCAATTTATCAGCTATATAAAACATGAACAAAACTTGCTCACTTCATTAATTGATTTATGATTTCTAACTTAATTGTCACCAAGCCGTCCCTAACAGTGTCATCTTTTTATGTTTTGAATCAAATGAAGGTTTTTAATGTTAATAAGGAACCTGCTCCAAGTCCATTGTCAGTGAAGACTGAAGGGTGGTTGAGTCCATTTTCAGTGAAGACTGAAGGGTGGATGAGTCCATTTTTACTGAAGGATGGACGCTATGCCTACACATACTTTAAAGGAAAGCACCATCATCTGCATCCAGTGTATCGAATGATGGTAAAATATTTCCAAAAATAGAAAACAAAGTTGAAAATTATATCCTTACGTCTCAGATTTACGAAGTTATCAGGAGCTTGCAGAATACTGTGAAATACATCAATCTTGTTGTGTGAACAACACATACTTGGTGATGCAGATGTTGTGATAGTGTTAAAGTTCTGTTAGGATTGAAGTGCAAGTTAGGTGAAAATCTTAGGAGCCTCATTATAGCATTCGAGTTAGAAAAAATAAATCAGTGAAGTAAATGAGTAAGGTTTGTAGACTGAACTATAATATTAGTACCAGCAACCTCCTTCATTTGTAGCAGATGAGTTAGAAAAATAAATCAATGAAGTAAATGAATAAGGTTTGTTGACTAAATTATAATATTAGTACCAGCAACCTACTTCATTGGTGAGGTTATAATTTGCTGATATAACTACTAATTGAATTGCAAGGTATCATTGACATCCAGATGTTTTTTTCCCACACTGGCTCATGTTTGTAACAGTGCATACATACTGTTATAGCTTGAAGCCCACTTAGATTATTCCAGCAAAAGACAAATACATGCTGTTACCAAAAATGACCTAAATAATTTCTCTAAACAAGTGTTCATAGTAGACTGCTATTTTGAATATGGCATCAGATTAGATGAGCACAACCCATTTACAGAAAAGTTCCATGTCATATAGATGCTTTTGATTTGTACATAGAGTGTACTGTACACGTTTCTGTAAGATGACACATTGCTCAAGTTTGCCTGTCTATTAGAAAAGGACAAATTAGCCACTCAGGTGGCACTTGGCCAAATCTTTCACATGTAATTGTGAACACAGAAATCTAGGCTTCTTAGTAACATAAGAGCTTAAAGTCTTTGAAACAACTAGCCAACTCAACCTGCTAATTACTGAATAAATACATAGCTGGCCATCTGGTGTTGGGTTCACAACATAGCCACTGTCATAAACCTTACATAACCCTTTAGCCAGCAAGAAGTTAAAAATCACGACCGTAAGGATGGAAATATTCTGTTTATATTTCCTCACACAGATGCAGCAAGCTTGTGTTTGGCTCTTGCTATAACCGCTGATAACTTGGACTGTAATTTGGCTCCTATATTAACAACTATAGGATCAATTGTTGAGGCTGTGACATCAAAGATCGTGTTAAGAAGTGTTTCTGATTCAGTTTAAGTTTTCTTCTGAGATTTGAGTAGATAATGATGAGAGGAACTTATTCCTATCTGTTGATTCTGGGAAAGTAACTGCTGTGTTTATAATTGTATTATATCGGATCTGTATTTAAAATTGTATTACATTGGAACTGTATTTATAACTGTATCACATTGGAACTGTATTTATAATTGTATTACACTGGAACTGGATGTAGGAACTTGGGGTTTTGTCTGGTGGCTCAATATTTTATGTAAGGATGGTCCTACAGTGCAAAACATTGAGCCTGATATTGATAATAGGAATGGGTTGATGTGTTTTACTGCTTGAAGTAAACACATATGAAGAATCTCATTTGGCCAATTGTTCTCAGATACTTTTGTTTTGTTAAAGAAATTATACCATAAATTAGCTAACTAAGGTATTTTTCTGATACCATCGCACTTCAACAACTGGAATGGTGTCCAGAATACATCAGTACAGAAAAAGGCATTACACTAAGTATAGTACAACTTAAACAATTAGACTTTATTCTTTTATTAGGTATGATAGCTTCCATTGTAGGGCTGATATAAGGAATATGTTCCACGTTAATTTTGCCATTTGTGATTTTAAATATTGTGATCAGACTTTTTCTGTTCTGCAGGTTGGAGGGATTGCCTCTGGACTGATTTCAGCAGTTGATTTACACTTGGATTTCTCTTGAATTAACAAATGCAGACTGATCTGTTCTGCTTCAGGCGTTATCAATTTCTTTTTTCTGTAATTTTGAGTGCGTTAACCAAATGTGAAGATGAATAGGGCATAAGGTATGTATTTTCTTTAGTTTCTTTATTACAGTAATCCAGAGAGTGTCAAAAAAGGCCTGAAGTTTGATTTGCTGTATTGGTTGAGTTTTGGCTTTGTTGTTTCTAGTAGAGTTTCTGCGTATGTTCAGTGCTAAGATGTGGATATCAGGTGTCAAAATAGGCCTGAAGTTTGATTTGCTTTATTGGTTGAGTTTTGGCTTTGTTGTTTCTAGTAGAGTTTCTGCGTATGTTCAGTGCTAAGATGTGGATATCAGGTAATTTCAGTGAACATCTGGTCTCATATCTTGTATATGTAGTGGTGCAGTTGTTTCAACCTTGTGGTTTGAAGAGCATACTGTTGCTAGTTTTGAATCACAGGAGCCATTGGCCATACCAGTCACTTCGAACATCAGAATCTTGTTGAAGTTTCTTAGAATCATCGGAGTATTTATATAGCTGAATAAAATGCAGCCATGCGTGAATAAGTGGAAAAGTTGAGTTTATACTGTCAGCTCCATTATTAATGTAATGCATGAACAAAAATGAGCCCAGAACTGTTGTCAAGGACAACCCTTTGGGTTCGTGACAAGGGTCCTGTTTTGATCCAGTTTTCTTGTTGCCATAGTTGCATGGCTCAATATTAGGATTTTTATTCCAATAATTTGTTGGATCAACAAAGTAAAATATCCTGTTTAAATTTTCACTCATCCTGCTAATAACAAACAGGAGCAAGATCAGTAGTTAATTTAACATTTCCTCAGCACACAAAGTACATAACACCACAGCCTTTCCAAGGTCATCCCTGAGCCAGTTGTGTTCATTTCCTCAGCACACAAAGTACATAACACCACAGCCTTTCCAGGGTCATCCTTCAGCCACTTGCGTTCATTTCCTCAGCACACAAAATACATAACACCACAGCCTTTCCAGGGTCATCCCTGAGCCAGTTGTGTTCATTTCCTCAGCACACAAAGTACATAACACCACAGCCTTTCCAGGGTCATCCTTCAGCCACTTGCGTTCATTTCCTCAGCACACAAAATACATAACACCACAGCCTTTCCAGGGTCATCCCTGAGCCAGTTGTGTTCGTTTCCTCAGCACACAAAGTACATAACACCACAGTCTTTCCAGGATCATCCCTGAGCCAGTTGTGTTCGTTTCCTCAGCACACAATGTACATAACACCACAGCCTTTCCAGGGTCATCCCTGAGCCAGTTGAGTTCATTTCCTCAGCACACAAAGTACATAACACCACAGCTTTTCCAGGGTCATCCCTGAGCCAGTTGTGTTCATTTCCTCAGCACACAAAGTACATAACACCACAGCCTTTCCAGGGTCATCCCTGAGCTAGTTGTGTTCATTTCCTCAGCACACAAAGTACATAACACCACAGCCTTTCCAGGGTCATCCTTCAGCCAGTTGTGTTCATTTCCTCAGCATTTCTTATACCTTCCTAGTCTCTTTTAGTAATCACATTTTCAGTAGTGCTTTCGCTTGTCATCCAGTTTATGCCATTTCAGTATTGAGTGTGTACCTTGCATTTACTTGCATATGTTTAAAGTTATCAGAGTACAGTGCATTGAATATTTATCAACAATAATATCAATATTGAAACATTGTTTGGTATAATTTTGGATTATTTGTTGAGTAGAAAGAGTGACCATTTCTTTGCTAGCCTGATACCCTATACATTTTATTGCCATCATTAATGATAGCAGTGCTAATGACTAGCACACCAGGCTAGTTCCAGTAATGAGCTGTTGAAGATTATTATCATCATTTACAATATCATTTATTTACTATATACATACTGATGTGAATCATTGATAATTTCTTTCCATTTACCAATATCACAATGGGTAGCATTTACATTCTCTTGAGTGTTTGAAGTGAAGTTGTCATTGCTATCATATGAGAGTGAGTGATGGAATGAGCCATTATGCAGCAGTTTTGCTTTTGAAATCTTAATCTTTTCCCAGTGTTTCTCAAAACTGTTTCAATATACAGGTACATGCAACATACACAAACTCGCAGATACATAAATGAACCATAAACATGTGCAGTTTTTCGATGTTCAAACTGAGTCCACCTGCAGTATATAGTTCTGCTTCTCCTCTCATGTGAATTTGTAACTCATGTCTGTTACAGTTTTCATAATCTTCTTGTTGTGTTTTGTTAAATTTACCCTTCACCGTGATGTTAGTTATGAAACTACCCATATAGAGCCTTGTAAAACCCAACTTACTTAAAAACTGAAATACGTAGAGGTCCCAGTAATGTAACCCTTATATAACTCAGGGAGTACCTGTAACTAGAATCGATTTGTGTAACTACTGTGAATACACCTCCCCATCTCTGTTGTTTCACTTTTCCGATTATCATGTTATATGGCTGGGAGAATTTCATTGTTGGAAATTTTGACATTCATTTTGGTTTCACAAACACAATTCATATTGGGTTTGTGTTGATCAATAATTTTATTGTTTACTGCATTGTTACACCTGAACCATATCTCAATGAAGCTAATGACTATTTGCTTCGAATTTAATTAGCAAAGATAGTGAATATGAATTTGTAACTTTAATATAATTTGAAAGTTTAGTACTGTTTGAAAATTTATTTACTGTCAATGAAATGATTGCTTTTTGTACCACATATATGATATATATAGTCAGAGTTGAATCCAGTGCAAAAACTCAAATTTGCTATTACATAATGCACTGGCATATCAGGGTCTATGCAGTTTTTAGGAGTAATCAGTTTTACAAACAACATAGAGCCTCATCTTACGGGACA
Organism: Sinohyriopsis cumingii; assembly: GCA_028554795.2. Classification (NCBI taxonomy): domain Eukaryota; kingdom Metazoa; phylum Mollusca; class Bivalvia; order Unionida; family Unionidae; genus Sinohyriopsis; species Sinohyriopsis cumingii. The sequence goes on from CM068832.1 coordinate 37,278,777, forward strand.
TATTGCATCATTGTAATTCTTTGTATGACATTTCAGTATTTTGATTAATAAGAAATATTAGAATCAACATTATACTCTGGTTTTCCTATACATGTCAACCCAGTCATACTTCAAGCCTTAAGCTACATCCCATATAATATTTGAGATTTTTAATATACATGTATAGTTATTATTGTTTTTTTAAAGTCTGAATGGCTGTCTGCATTTCAACTTTCTCATAGTACTGACTGACACGCTCTGACCCTTCTGGCTGTTTTAGAATGCTTGCCATCACGTTCCAGCAGTTATAATGCATGTAAAGTTAACTTATCATGCTTGCCATCACATTCCAGCAGTTATAATGCATATAAAGTTAACTTATAATGCTTGCCATCATGTTCCAGCAGTTATAATGCATGTAAAGTTAACTTATCATGCTTGCCATCACATTCCAGCAGTTATAATGCATATAAAGTTAACTTATAATGCTTGCCATCATGTTCCAGCAGTTATAATGCATGTAAAGTTAACTTATCATGCTTGCCATCACATTCCAGCAGTTATAATGCATGTACAGTTAACTTATCATGCCTGCCATCACGTTCCAGCAGTTATAATGCATGTAAAGTTAACTTATGCTTGCCATCGCGTTCCAGCAGTCATAATGCATGTAAAATTAACTTATCGTCGGTACTATGTATTAGTCATTTTTAATCCATGCTTTCCATTGACTGTCCCTCTTGAAGTGTAGATAATCCTCTTTGAATAGGATTAAATACATATGTCATTCCAAATTTCCTCCGTCTGTTTTCACCGCACTTGTCACGACATGTAGCCAAGCAATGCAAACACAAAACACACAACATATAAATTGGATATGAACTGCATTAGAATGTAGTGGAGCTAAAATGTACCCTAATTAAGTTATTTTTAAAGTCTATTATTTTACATTGTTTTACCATTAATACACCTTTTCTTCCTCAAGTGCTCATGTCGAGTGTCACCACATTTGTATACAGACTTTAGCAGTTTGTGTTCTCAAATGTTTTTCTACATATGCATTGAAAATCAGTGGAGGAATTGTGCATGGTGTGTATGTTGCTAGTATTCATTTTGAGGGGGGGGGTTGTTTATTGAAAGAGAACCTGTTAGGTTAAGACGTGTCTTGAACATAGAGAAGTAGAGTTTACATACATGTACCTTGTAATTGCTGCCAAATGAAGGCAAAGACTCAAAATCAGCCTGTAGAGGGTGTCTTCCTGCCATATGCCTCCAAAAAGTCAACATATCTGTGGCCATCAAGATTTTGAGCAAATAATAGTTTTAGCCATGTGAACATACCTGAGTCAGAGTCAATTATACTTCCTGAATCAGAGTCAGTTATACTTCCTGAGTCAGAGTCAATACTAAAGATGTCAAAATTGTAGAAAAAGTCATCCAGGTACCCTTCAATCCTAATGATCAGTTATCTGGATACCCCATCAAAGGGAAATCGTATTAAATGTGAACCTGAACTAGTTTGTTGTAAGTTCATACATGTCAACCCCCTGAGAGATATAAGTGTAATTATTGCTAAATTAAATTTAAGTGGCAAAAAAGTGTAGTCTGAGCATAAAAAGATTATTTATTACAATCCATTGTTTTAGAAAACCATATGAAAAATGTACATTTATTTTTGCTACTTACCTGGATCTGCGGTTACTTAAAATTCTTGTCACAAAATGGCTAAATCCACGTGGATTAGTTCAAGAATACAGATACAAAACAAAAGTAAGGGGCCCCGATTGGCCGAGTGGTCTAAAGCGCTCTCCGTTACGGATCACTGCCATTTCACCTCTGTCTGCGGCGGTTCGAGTCTAGGATTGAGCCAACGTGGGTATGTGAGAAAGCTTGTCAGTAGCTTCTCGTGGGTCGGTGGTTCTTTCCGGGGTTTTCCCGGGTTCTTCCTCCACCATTAATACTGGCCGCCATGTATAGCCTATCGTGTGCTGAAAAATGGCGTTAAGCCCCAAAACAACAACAACAACAACAACAACAAAACAAAAGTATAAATTATTTTTAAACAACATTCACTTTAACTAGTCTACATCACATGATTAATGTTTGATGAAAGGTCGTAAAGAAAACAAATTCTGAATGCTGTATTACATCACTGTAGAAAACTCCTCTTTCAAAATTTGTAACGTGCTATTGATTTGTCCTTTTTCTGATGCAACATGTTCTTCAAGTTAACAAAATCACTCTCCTCTATCATTTTTAAGTCACATAACATCCACGAGTCACATTGATAAAGCCCATTTGAGTTAATATTTGTTTTTTTCAATATAGACTGATGTGATACTTAAGTGAGAAAAGAAGATGAAACTGAAAGGCTCTTATCAAGGCACTCCATTGCCTCAAAAAGATTTTCTCTCTTGGCTAAAAAATTTTTTGTCGATTTTATATTTTATGTGTGATAGATTGATGTTCATCAATGTATGTATGTATGTATGTATGTCATATATTTCTTATATGACTGAAAAATTGTTAAAGCTACATTAAAAATCCAAATCACACACACACGCACATGTCTTATATATCTATGTCTCGCCAATCCCTAGTCCACTCCAGTGGCCTAGTGGTTAGAGCATCTACCTCGGAAGTGGGAGGTCGTGGGTTCGAACCCAGGCTGAGTCATACCAAAGACTTACAAAAATGGTATTAACAGCTGCCTCGCTAGGCACTCAGCGTTAAGAGGTTAGTGTTAGGACTGGTCGGCCTGATGTCAGGATAACGTGACTGGGTGGGACATCAAGCTACATGTCTGCAGCATGATGCCCTAGTGTTAGACATCACTATAAGCTGGCACACTGCAGACATTGTAGCAGTATGACTGGAAAATTGTTAAAGCTACATTAAAAATCCTAATCACATGCACACACACTCACCAGTTCCGCCAAGCATTCTATCCAGTTCTATGACCTGCCCCTCTGAGCCTTTTTTCCCCCCTGCTGTTTGGTCTGATTTAGGTCAGCCCCTTGCAACATTGTTGCCAATGTTCAGTACCCTTACGTCATCATTCCTATTGTCCCTATACAAAATCTAACCTATATTCCACGTTCCCTTGTCCATATATAGGCCCAAACCTTTTGTCTGCATAAACCCTCAGCTATGTCATTTGTTCATATAAATCATGTCCGTATATGTAGCCAGAGGGTTTTGTGATGGTAATTCCCATTGTCTGTATAGTGCCCCACTCTACTACCATCGCATTTACATTTTAGAATGTAATACTTGTGGTCATGGCTTTAACAGTGGAAGTGCAATTATACCCACTGGTTGGATTAGGGTGGTCTAGGTGCTCCCAGTGCTCAGTTTCTATCTGCTTTGAATCCTCGATCCGTCCCAGTTTAAACTGATATGTGGCACCCCAAGTTGGCGAAAAAAACTCTTCCAACAGTGTCTTGTATTCCACAGAGGTTATGAAAGAAACATCCATGCCAAGGATGGTAAAACTATAATGAATCTGTGACAGTTTCAAACTCAAGAAACCTGTGTTTTCTTAGAAACATTTCATTGCAGTTACTATAAATGAACTATAAGGAAATTGTTTGACATACATAGCAAAATGGTCACACACATCAATACGATCAGTAGATGAAGGTCTACAATGGATCTATGTCACATGACACAAGCCTCAAACTGTACCGTACTCATTATTCTGTCTTTCTCATTCCTGACTTCACCAGATATAATTTTTGATCTGATCTTGGAAACATGTTTTTCTTTCTTGTTTTACATGAACTAAACAGGCACCCTATAGCTAATTTTATTACCTGGGTGTTTATGAATGGGCAGGTACCCAAGTACCCGGGCACCTGTTGACATCTTTAGTCGGGGCCCTGAGTGGTCTAAAGTCCTCACCGTTCCGGATAACTGCCATCTCACCTCTGTCTGTGTGGGTTCGAGTCCAAGGCTCGGCTAGCATGGATACGTGGGAAAGCCTGCCATTAGCTTCTCGTGTGTGGGTGGTTCTTCCCTGGGTTTTCCAGGATTCTTCCTCCACCAGTTGTACTGGCTGCCATGTATAGCCTATCTTGTGCTGAAAAATGGCATTAAACCCTAGAACAACAACAACAACATCTTTAGTCAATAATACCTAAACTCTGGTTACTCTTTTGAGTGAAGGTGAATAACATTGTCCCAGTGAAGGTGAATAACACTGTCCCAGTGAAGGTGAATAACATTGTCCCAGTGAGCCATAGAATATACTGCTTAATATTGAGTGAGGCTGCCTTATAATGAAGTATATTATATATGCAATTTCACTATGTAACGAGATTAGATTCATGAATATATGTGCTTTACAACAGTAACTGTTATAATGAAAGGCCTTATAGTGAGGGAGTGCTTTATTAGTAACCATAATTTTATAAGTGTCATATTGAACTAATTAGTGAATAGATAAACTCATAGATAGACATTCTTTTTAAGAGATATTAAAGCTTTATCAGTTTCCTTTATACCACAGTTCAGTATGTATTGTGTTCAGTGGTTATGGGTCCTGGCTGCCATGTTATACTGAGGGAAAGATGTTTGTGTTAAGTACATTTTTTTTTCAAATGAGGGTCTTATAGGTTTTCATCTTAGAGTATATTTTGGCTACAGTATTTTAGATGTGATTTTGCTATTTGGGAGAAGTCTGTCTCAGATTTTAAAAACAGGTTATGCTAATGTTATTATAAAAGGCACACTTTTATTATGGATTTCATGACAAGAAAAGCAAGTATCTGAAAAATTATTATTATTATTATTATTATTATCATTATTATTATTATTATTATTATTATTAATATTATTAAGTTCCTTGTTGAACTAGGACACTAATATAAGGAGAATACCATTAATCAAAGTGAGAAAAACAGATTAAATGTATTAAACCATTACCATACTCTGTATATGGCAACATATTTGCAGACAATCATAAACAATAAGATGAATAATAATGTATTGCCAAATAAACAACACTGAAGCAACACAGAAACACATAATGAACTTATAAAAACCTTTACAGTTTAATGGGACACTACCTGTCAGTTGATTTGAGAATACGTTTCCTGCCCGAATTGCCAATTTATTTCATCGTAGGACTTTTCTATTTTTTCTTGTCCATTTCAGTGATCAGACTTAATATACACATCCATATTTAGTATGACTAGCATGGATGATGTAGTGGCCAGCCTTCGGCATACAATAGGGTCCCATAGCTCTGATGTCAATGGTGTCTCTTTTTCTGTTAATGGAAAACTAGCAACATGCTCTGCCGACAAGACTGTACGTCTTTGGAACACAAATGATTTCAGTGAACTTCCATGCTCACCGCTATTAGGACATACGTATTATGTACACTGTGTGACATTTTCACCTTATGGGAATCAGCTGGTGTCATGCTCCACGGATGGCAAGTTGATTATTTGGAACATAAAGACTGGTACCCAAGTAGCAACATTACAGCATGAGAGTAAAAGTCCCGTTCGTGTTTGCTGCTTCTCAACAAACTCGAGATGGCTAGTCACAGGAAGTGATGATGAAAATGTTTGCTTGTGGGATGTAGAGGCAAAATTGTTATCAAGGTAAATATAAAATTTTTGAATGCAAAATAAATGATATAGTGTGTCTGAAATAAACTATAATATGTATGCAAGTTAAATTTATATATACACCTCTCCCTCGATAACTCGCGCACAATGGGGTCCACAAACATAGACTGCACTATAAGCGAGGCACAAGTTACCAAGGGACCTCCAAAAATTGAAAAAAATTGCCTTAACATCAAGAAAACCATGGAGGAGGAGCAGCATTAGGGAACTGGGCTGTTTATTGACTTAATCCTCATTTTACAATCCTGTCGACAATAATTTTTAATAATGTGCTTTTTCTAATGCAGTTGTTTATTATTCTGTTCAAATAACATATATTTTCAAAATATCCAATATATGAAAGATCTTTCCAACTGGTTTCAACAACCATGAGGTGTACACGAAAAAAATCTGTGTTGTATGTCGCTGCTGTTTGTTTTCTTGATGCGTCTGATTCCCATAGTGGAATATATTATCCGGAGTCCACAGAGCAGGGAACTAGACTAACTGTTAATACATCAACAAACAATATTCCTTCTTTTTTTTTAAACTGCACTCTTTATTTTGTGAGACAATCGTCTACATCAAAACTCAATTTTTGTATTGTTCAATTAGTACAATATTGATGTCATGATTTCATTGGAAGTAATAATGAAACTTCTTATCATCCTTGAGGATATCTCTAGAAAATCGCTTGCCCACAATGGTCCGTATCTGTGAAATCAAACTCCTTATTTTACGAAGTATTCATTTCGCTTGGCTGCCCTGTTATCTTTGATCACAGTTATGAAAGAGTTGGTTAATTTAAGGTAGTTTATGTTACGTACACAATAACATTTATAAGTGTTCGATTGATCAAATGAAGTTAGTTCACCCGACATACGACCGGGGCCGCTAGATAAGTTTGTAGGAATTTTGCACCTTTTAACTTTTCTTTAATTCCACCTCCTTTTTTTAATTAAAAAGACATAATTAACATGATAATACAAAGGGGGCTAGCTTTTAATTCAGTGCAACAATACAACAAATACTTACAGAAGTCAGTTATCAAAATGCGGTCAGCACTTAATTAGGTTCTCAGAAAAACGCCTGGGGACATAACTAATATGGTACATTGATGCATTTTACATTTAATTACAAGAGACACATTGCATTTATGATGATTACACTTAAAAGAAACTAAAGATATAACTAGAACACAAATTTCAATAGACAAAAACATTATTTAATTTGTATTTATTTATTAAAGTACTGCCTCCACTCTGCGTAAGTGACATTTTTATTGATTGAAATTTCCTTACATATCATTAATTGCAGGTGTACAGGGAACGTCGTTTGGAAAGAAAATGTAAAAAAAATTGTGTGACCTATTTTTAAATTTGATATTTCATAGTGTTGATTAAATTTTCTAGGTCCTATCTACTGTTTTTGATGATAAAACGAGCGATACATCAGAGTTTCCATTGCCAAATTTGATTGCGATTTTCTTCAAGTTCAACAAATAGGGATCAATTTTGGTGGGACTAGTGTATATATATATGTGTGTGTGTGTGTGTGTGTGTGTGTGTGCCATTGGGGAAAGTCTTTAGTACAGCAGGAAACATTGCGATTGCACAGGCTTTGAGTTCAGACATTGTTGATATGTTAATTTTCCTCAAGAAAACTATGCAGTGACATATTTAGTGTTGTGCAAAAACAGATATTAAAAAAGATAGTTCATATATGTGGAGACTTTTAAAACAATATTCCTGTGAAGTTTAAATTAAAATGTAGACAGACTAGATAATTTAAATGTCTTCTGATGTTTGTAGATTTGTTTAATTTTTATGTTAATTTTATATGTTCAATTGACTAGACTACCTTTTGAAGCCTTACAAGGTAACATCACTTAGAGATGTTGTATTTCTCATATAGTAAATGTTATATTGATTAACAGTTTTATTGAAGTGTTACTGTATTGCAATGTTGACTTATTGTTTCTCAATACGGTTACTTCACTTGTATAACACTGGTCCCCTTCTTATATCCCCCCCCCAGTGGCCACCTCCTCTACCTGGCCAGTTTTCTCAGCACTGATGTACAAAAGTACTCCTCATGGGCATCCACCCCTCTAATGTGGGCAACAATGTCATATTTACCCCTCAAAGTGGCCGCATGTTATCTTCATGTGTCCAAAACCATTGTTTAATTCATACAGTATGGTTAAGTTATCCAATTATCTTGACTGATATCTGTTTCCTGATGTCAGCTCTTCATTCCTGAAAGATGTGTTGGCTAAAGTGCTGTACTCTGTTATGCTACACTGAGTCTTGCTTTCTCTGGTTCTTTAGGATAGGTCTTTATTTTGGAGTGATACTCCGCTGTATCTGTCTGGAGCTCCACAGTGTGACAGATTTCTGCCCCAGTAAGCTGTGGTCATATTTCTGGCTTGTTCCCAGATTGCCTTTCGAGATCGTCGACTGGGTCATCTAGTGGATTACAGTCTTGAGTTGCTGACTGGATTGTCTTCTGGATTGCTGACTAGGTCAATGTCTGAGTCTTCTTTGGTATTGCTTACTAAGTCATAGCCTGCATTGACTAAGTCATGGTTGTGGGTCCTCACTCCCTCAAGATCAATAGAGATGAATAGGTTCAAAATGATGAGAAGAGAAATTTTCTATTACTGTCTGTATTCTTGCAAGGCTGTGATAACAAGATTCCTATGCTTCTTGAACTGGCCTGTGAAAGACCTAGTCCCTATCATTTTTAGATTCCCTCCCTTTTCCTGACTGACAAGCTATGGCCAATTGTGCTTGCTCCAGCAGTGTGGGTTATGCTGCTTCTCTGAAAAAGGACATCTTCTCACCACATTACATCGTATCACGCTACCATTGCAACCACTCATGGTATGTATACATACCTAACAAGTCGAATCACATAAGCAAAAACAAAGACGCTAGATGGTACTCCAAGCCTGCTAACTTTCCAGGAATGGCGCTGGGCTTTGCCAATGTCGCAAACTGAATTTTTTTCTTATTGTCGATAAAATATACTATCAACCAATTTTTTGGGCAACTTTTTTGCTGTTTAAACTTGTATATAAATCTTGGGTTTGGGGTGGAGAAATTCGAAGTCACCACGAAAGAAGTTACAAACTTGGATATAAAATGCACTAGGAGCTATTTATTGTTACACAAATAAATCATTTGTTCATATTGACAAATGTGACTTAACAACACATTTTAACATCATAATCTGGCCTGGGTATTGTAAAAGCTTGGATACACTGAGCAGCAGGGAGGGTGAACCCTACAACTTTTAGAGCAGGTTTGTCGCGAAAATAAAGCTTCCTACAAAAAATAAAAAATACAAGGTTAATAACGCCAAACCAAAGACCCTAACCAACTGAGATTTTCTCTAATTTTGTTGCTTTATGTTTGATGTTTGTTTGTTCAAATATGTATGTGTGTTCATTTACCCACCCACCCACTGAATTTTTGTTGTCACCTTTCCTTCTGCTGCGTCTCATCCGAAAATGTCTATGTCTTTAATGGTGCCCACAGAAAGATTAAGTCGTGTGCTGGTCTTTGATTGCTTGGCTTCATTGAAGTGCGTGAGTTGACGTTCTGACAATGATTGTTTATTCGGACCACCTTCGATTTGTTCTTTTTTTTGGGGTGATATTTTTATTCCAATGTTCTCTTTTGATACTGGTTGTAGTTTTTATTCTGACCAGGAGTCAGAGGAACACTAACATGATGATATGACATTATAACATCATGAGTGATTTAATTTCATGATAAACACTGGGGCATCAATAAATCTCATTTGTCCACCAGCACCTTCAAGCAGCATTGTTTTATCTGAGAGTATATACAGCCCTTTTTGTGTAATTAACAATAGCTTCTATTGCCACACGAACTCGAAAGTGTATATGAACAACAGATTGCCTAACTAAATCCAAATTTAACAGAGAAAAGTAATAATTTGGATACACCGCTGTAAAATCTGGTTATGATATTTGCAGGCCAGAATCAACATTTTGATCACGTCCCATGAATGTCATCAAACTATGATATGCACGTGCAACAAGATTATTCTCAAAGTTAAGTATTATGTCCTCAGTTGGTTCTTGATGCTGGTTTATCCTTAATTAAACTTTATGAACACCAAGTTTGTCAAATATCATTGCGCTGCATTCTTGCGAGGTTACTTGTGCAGCATCTTGGAAAACAACAAATATATATCGCAGTGCAGATACACCTTGCTGTGATGCTATCCGCTATGTGAATAAACCATTAATGTTACTATGAACACTATCTATGGTCATCATCAACCATGATCTTGTTGATTTACCACCTGAGTCCATAAAAGAGAGCAACCGTTGTTCTTCATTGAGTGATGGTATCATTGTTGGCATCCACAATAAAAGTTTTGTCAGCATTACTTTATCTACATCACCGATAGGGTGCCATATTGCATCATCATTGATAGCCTTTCTTACAAGTACAACTGTGTGTTTAGCTCTGAAAATAACCTTTCTGCCATTTCTGCAAAATCTAAAGATATGTGACAGTGGAATTGCAAATGAAAATCTTCTCTGACCATCTTTCAGTATTGATGGACGTGCTGCAAACATAAGTTGAATTCTGGATTAGCACCATGAACCAGAGGCCACACATCGGTGTCAGTGTTATTGGCATTGTTTCTTGGTCGTCTTTTATTATACTGTATGTTGTTATGGTGGTTAGAAGTGTCTTTGGTAAACATCATTGACGGACCAGCTGATCTTGAATAATCATCAGAATATTTTGCTAGACCCAGTATTATTGTGGCAGCGTTGACATCATTCTGAAATATTTCAATATTTATTCCATTAATCATGTATGTAGCGCTGTTGAATACGCCATAATACCATTATTAACAAAACCAGCTCTGAAATCAGCTCCATATTCAGTATCATCTATTTTTATTTTTAAAATTTCACCTTTTACTTCAATAAATGCTTCAGAGGGTAAGAAATATATACTTGTATCTTGAACTTGCAGTTTGATTTGTCCACACTGATTTGGCTCTTATGCGTCATAAGAATAATATTGATAGTCATGCACATATTCATCCTTGAGAAATGGTACATCCATGTTGAATGCAGGATCAGATATACGTTTGAACATCTTTATTATAGTTGTTATTGTCTAACACAAAGACCACTTCCTGCTATTAATCTTGTGGTTATATTTTTTTTCTTTTTCTGACAGAGGTATACCAGCTAACTCTGCTAGTTTTTGATTTATGCTTGATTTATTATTTTACTGACATTTGCAGGCATAACTTCAGTGCTGGGTAGTTTTACTGATTGTGGTTTTCATCGTAATCATGCTAGTCTATCCTTGATTGCTGAGACTGCCTTGCTGGCAACATCACCAATACCTTTATCATGAACAACATCAATAGCTTTCATTCCTAGTTGCTTTGCAATTGGTATTGCTTTTGGGGCTGTCCTACTGAATCCATCACCATAGATCGCTTTGTATATTGGTAACAACAAATTTATTACCCTGACCATGATCGATCCACGTTGAGTATTATGTATAATCATCTTATTTTTTTGTCATTGATCTAATTGTATACCTCATTCACTGCGGTAATCATCGTTGATTTCATCAATGAGGGACCAATAAACATTAATATCCATGATACTACCTGTAAATAATCTCTGAAAAATAGCTGCTTCATTGATGATTTCTGGGGAATTATTGCCGGCTTGTTTTCTGCCAGTCAGAATCTCTAGTCAATCAACATTGGCAAGGACTTTGCTTGGACATGGAGTAATAAGACCACTTCCTTGAGTGACCAATTGCTCAGACCACTTCCAGTTGTTTCTTCTGCTTCTTTCTTACTTGGTGAACATAATTCCGTCATCTAATTTCTTCAGATTCCAAATCTTCTGTTTGTTTCCTTTCTCATTCAGCCTCTTTAAATTGCAACTTCATTTCTTTTTCTTTTCATTTCCCTTTTGCTTTTTCAAGTTTTGACTTGTTACTTCTTATTTTTGTCTTTTTTCCTGTATTACTTGTCTTTTTCGTTTAGTATACTCACCTACTGTCTGGTTAAAACTGTCATACAGATTAACATCTTCCTCAGATCTGACCAGTGGAGTATCAGTAGCGATGTGATATACATCTCTAATCCAATCGGCAGCTTTTAGAGTTTTAACATATTTGGGTTTTACATACTTATCTCTGTTATGATATCCAAACATGGCAATATCAAGTATTTGGTCTCTGTCCTTGATAGCGGCAATACCTTCAGGTGTGTATTTATCTGTAATGTTAATTCCAACTTTTGGCAGAGGTTGTGGCTGATGAGGTTGCAGGGGTGGTGGTTGAGCTGCTTGAAGACAGCCAACAATATCAACAGGTAATGTCTTGAGCTTTTTGAGCTGCCTCGGTTGCTGTAACAATTTTCTTTGTTGGTTCGACAATTGGTTTACCGGTAAATAACTGTTCTGTGCCTTCTGTAAATTCTAGCTGAGACTCTAGCTAGTCTAGCTGTGTGAGATTCCATTGTTGATATAATAATTATTTAAATATACCACACCCACACAGCAGCAGGGAAGGTGACGACAAAAATTGAGTTGGCAGGTGGGTAAACAAACATGCAAAAACACAAATTTAAAAATAAAGTAACAAAATGAACTAACCCAATTAGAGAAAGTCTCGGTCAGATAGAAGCTCTGGTTTGGTGTTATTAACCTTGTATTTTTATTTTTTGTATGAAGCTTTATTTTTGCGAAAAACTTGCTCTAAAAGTTGTAGGGTTCACCCTCCCTGCTGCTCACTCAGATAGTCATGCTACCCAATTAGCTACAATCGATTAACCTCTGCAAACAGGAACAGGAACGGTTGCAATCGACCAAGTGAGGATTTTTTTTTTCCATAACATACCTAAACACTAGTTTTGCTGAAATTCAAAGAAAACTGATTACCTGTGAAGCACTGATTGTTCTGTATAAATACTAAGCTAATGAAACAAAAAAAAATGAAAAAGATCAACAACAAAAAATCGGTCTCAATCAATGCTCTACTACAATTATTGATGTTACCACCACAATAACAAACTGGCATTTCTTTGGTCTTCGAAAGTTTACATTTAGTGGCGACTTCAATAACACATGCACCCATCATCAGAGCAAGCCAACTGCAATTTTCAATAAAAACAAAGCACCTTTCTTCAAAGGAAGTTAGTACCAAACTTAAATAAAAGCAATGAAAGCTGAAAAGGGACATCTTCTCCAAAGTGATTAGAGCACTTTTATTGTGCCTTGAAAGTTTCTACTTTGCAGGAAAAATGTGTAGGCTTACAACACAAGGGATCGTATCGTTGCTTACAATTGGCCTGTCATACATGTACATGTACCATACATAGTACATGTATGACAGGTCAGTTGTAAGCAATGATACAAGCCCCTGTGCCACAGGCAGCATACAATGCAAATTAAATTTAAAATCTTTTGAAACTATATATATATTTGGTCGTAGAAATGTTTGTTAAACTTTTTATTTTGTTGACATGTTTTCATTGCCCTGTTAACAGCCACATCCCTTTGGTAGCCTGATCAACATGTTAGCCATGTACATGTATGTGGCATGTAAACAATTACATGTATTAAGGCAGTGCTTCTGGCAACCATGAAAAGCACATTGAATTGTTTAGTGACATGTGTTTGACAGTGGGATAGATCAAATGAGGACTAACATTTTTCTATATTTTTGTTTACGTACAAGTTATATGTGCATATAAATTTTTAACAGTGATCCATCCTCAGATTTATAGATTTTTCATATACATGTAAAGTACATTATGCATTGTGGATTCTTCTACACAGTTGTGTCAATACACGCATGTGTATCAGATCAGTTTTGCCTTCAACTAATCTAGATTTCAGTTGTTTATTTTCACTCATTGTAAATCCTGCTCACTGACGTCAGGTCACCTCATACAAGTTTCACCTATATGTGAATTTTTTTTTTTTATAGCCCTCCCCACTTATCTCTACATCCACTTAAGTCGACAATATTACCTTGGTAACAGGGATATTGAGATAAACTAGTAGTACTGTATTATGAAAATTGGCAACAAAATATTGAGGATGACGATTTTTTTTCAGGCAACTTTATTAATGCCAGTGCCATCCCTGCTTGTAAAACCAAAACTTAAAGTTTATTGAAATGAATATTATTGTCCATGTGTTTTCTCATTCGTTCATAATTATAACATATACCACTACTGTTAATACTATATCATTATATGGTAACATCACATTTACAATCTGAAGTTTAGTTTTCATTAAAAGACTTTTTATGATGTCTAGTTGATCCAGAATGAAAGTACTGCACCTTAGATATTCAGTATGGCCACCAAAGATATTCAGTATGGCCACCTAAGATATTCAGTATGGCCACAAAAGATATTCAGTATGGCCACCTAAGATATTCAGTATGGCCACAAAAGATATTCAGTATGGCCACCTAAGATATTCAGTATGGCCACAAAAGATATTCCATATTGCCTACCAAAGACATTCAGTATTGGCCACCTAAGATATTCAGTATGGAAACCAAAGATATTCAGTATTGGCCACCTAACATATTCAATATGGCCACCAAAGATATTCCATTTTGCCTGCCAACAATATTCAGTATGGTCACCAAAGATGTTCAGTATGGCCACCAAAGATATTCCATATTGCCTACCAAAGATATTCTGTATGGTCACCAAAGATATTCAGTATGGCCACCAAAGATATTCAGTATTGGCCACCTAACATATTCAATATGGCCACCAAAGATATTCCATATTGCCTGCCAACGATATTCAGTATTGGCCACCAAAGATATTCAGTATTGGCCACCAAAGATTTTCAGTATGGTCACCTAAGATCTTCAGTATGGTCACCAAAGATATTCAGTATGGTCACCTAAGATATTCAGTATTGCCTGTCAAAGATATTCAATATGGCCACCAAAGATATTCCATATTGCCTGCCAAAGATATTCAGTATGGTCACCTAAGATATTCAGTATGGTCACTTAAGATATTCAGTATGGTCACCTAAGATATTCAGTATTGCCTGTCAAAGATATTCAGTATGGCCACCAAAGATATTCAGTATGGCCACCAAAGATATTCAGTATGGCCACAAAAGATATTCAATATGGCCACCTAAGATATTCAGTATGGCCACAAAAGATATTCAGTATGGCCACCTAAGATATTCAGTATGGCCACAAAAGATATTCCATATTGCCTACCAAAGACATTCAGTATTGGCCACCTAAGATATTCAGTATGGAAACCAAAGATATTCAGTATTGGCCACCTAACATATTCAATATGGCCACCAAAGATATTCCATATTGCCTGCCAACGATATTCAGTATGGTCACCAAAGATGTTCAGTATGGCCACCAAAGATATTCCATATTGCCTACCAAAGATATTCAGTATGGCCACCAAAGATATTCAGTATGGCCACCAAAGATATTCAGTATTGGCCACCTAACATATTCAATATGGCCACCAAAGATGTTCCATATTGCCTGTCAATGATATTCAGTATGGTCACCTAAGATATTCAGTATGGTCACCAAAGATATTCAGTATGGCCACCAAAGATATTCAGTATTGGCCACCAAAGATATTCAGTATTGCCTGTCAAAGATATTCAGTATTGCCTGCCAACGATATTCAGTATGGTCACCTAAGATATTCAGTATGGTCACCTAAGATATTCAGTATGGTCACCTAAGATATTCAGTATTGCCTGTCAAAGATATTCAATATGGCCACCAAAGATATTCCATATTGCCTGCCAAAGATATTCAGTATGGTCACCTAAGATATTCAGTATGGTCACCTAAGATATTCAGTATGGCCACCTAAGATATTCAGTATGGTCACCAAAGATATTCAGTACTAGCCACCTAACATATTCAATATGGCCACCAAAGATATTCCATATTTCCTGCCAAAGATATTCAGTATGGCCACCAAAGATATTCCATATTGCCTGCCAAAGATATTCGGTATGGTCACCTAAGATATTAAGTATGGCCACAAAAGATATTCAGTATTGGCCACCAAAGATATTCAGTATGGCCACCAAAGATATTTGGAATGGCCAGCAAAGATATTCCATATTACCACCAAAGCAACTGTCTTGAAAATCTTGTTATTGCTGCTCCTTTTTAATTGGAGTTGTGTTAACTTGCATACCTGTCAACTTGTACAGGTTACCCGTAATTTGTATGCGGTTTTGTTTTTATTTTCGTCAGTGTATGGCTATACAATCGGTTTTGTATAGGTTTTTTTTATAAAAAAATTAATTATTTTTTTTTATTGTTTTTTTTTGTTAAACCCTGAGTCTGGACATAAATTTTTTTAAAATTTAGTGCGATCCAGATTTTTTTTTATAGCTATGTGCAAGCAATGTGGGAATAACTCTAATATGCTTTGGAAAGCAATGGAAGCCAGGAATGGCAAAATCTGGTTAAGTGAAAGTATCTTTCCTTAAAGAAACAAATAAAAATCTGTTAATATTGAAGAAAGTGTTTAGATAGCTTTATTTTGTTCAAGATTCTTATGATCCTTTTAACTGATTTCGGTATTCCCAACTTTCATCACAGTTCATCCAACTACATTGTAGGCCAGTGGAACTTGAAAACATGTCCATTTGCTTGTGTGGAAATTTTAGTTTATTTAGGAAAAAGATTCATTGTAAGTAAAGTCTGACTAAAACATTATAACTTTAATTTGTAGAAAAGCACCAATATGAGATGCCAAGTATGTGAGATATTCCTGAAAATTGTCTTATTGTTCCAAAGTTAATTGATGTCAGAACACATTACACAGCGCAATCATTGGACAATAAGACCTTGACACTCAAAAAATAAATATCAGGTCAAGGTTTTATATTGTAGGACTAAGGATTTATGGGGGGAAAAGATAATTATGTAAAACTGAGACCAAGATAAATAAAAAAAAGTTAATATTACACCTTGAAAATTCATTGCTCAAAATACCTTGCAAATCTTTTATTTTTAAGTAGTAGCAACACTTTTGTTTTTGAGTTGCTCCACATCTGGATCATGAAGTGCTTAAAGATGATTTTGAGGATTATTGCATGTTGCTTGATTAGTTTCTGCGTGTATTAACAGGCAATCACCAGAAAAAGAGCTTTTGTAGCTACTGGCTGGATATTACCAGCCAGACAATTAGTACTGGTGGCATCCTTTTCCCAAATCTGAAATTAGTGACAATTTACCTTGCCACATAACAATGCAGACTGTGAGAGCTCTTTTTCTATGATGAAAAAAAAAACATTGTAGGAAGTCCCTGGATCATACACACTAACATCATTTTCACAGTGTAAAATAAACATTGACATCTGCTGCATAAACTTTAAAACCCCTGATTACATTTTGAAAAATGCAAAGGGTGCATGTGTTGCATATAATAACGTGTGTGTGTGTGTGTGTTACATCACATTGAAAATCAAAAGAATTAAATAAAGTTTCAGAGATATAAATAATTATATAAATGTGTGTAAAATTAGTTCGTTTATAGCATTTGTTGTTTTAAAACTCCTGATCTCATATAATGTATGAATACATTGTTTCATGTAAGGTGTTTTAGGTCTTTGTAAGGTTTTTATTGGTCTACAGGTTTTCATCTCATTTGGATGACAGGTGTGGACTTTTCACTAAAATCTTCCAATGAAATTGCTGCCCTTTGGATATTCAGCATTACTGCCACAGTGACCAACTTGATCATTTCATTATCACTAACCTCCTAGAATGGGCGGTCACGTAGATATGGGGTTTTAAATAAAAGACTTACTATGATTTCTTGTTGGTCTTAAGATTAATTGGTACTGATCAGTGGTGGCCATCTTGAAAATATTAAATTGAAATAAAGGTCCTAATGACATACGATTTTTACTGTAACACTTCTCACTATATTGATGCTACATGAAAATGAAGCCAATGTGACATCCCAAAATGTGGAAAATCTTGTAACAGTTACTTCTCCTGAACAGATAACCCTACTGACAATAAAATTTATTTAAAAAAAACAAAGCCTTGAAGGCCACCCTTAAAATCTTTATATGGCTACTCACATCGCTATAATGTGTGTGTGTGTGTTTTATTTTTAACATAGCTTTAACAATTTGAGTCATATAGCTACAATTGCTGATGTGTGGCAGTTTATAGTGATGTCTGGCACTGGGGCATCATGCTGCACACATGTGGCATCATGTCCTACCCAGTCACAATATCCCGAAACCAGGCCAACCAGTCCTAACACTAACCTCTTAATGCTGAGCGACAAGCAAGGCAGCTGCTGGTATCATTTTATAAGTCTTTGGTATGACTTGGCCAGAGTTAAAACCCACGACCTCCCACGTCTGTGGCAGACTCTCTAACCACTAGGCCACCAGAGTGGTTTAATGCATTTGTAATTTCGTCCATCATCTGGTCATTTTTCATATTTGTTGTGTTATTATGGTTTTTTTATTGTTTCCTTTTGTTTTAGTTTGTTTGCAATGAAATGGAAATGCATATACAGAAGTCATGGTAAGCAACATAATGATTCTTCCAGTACATTTTGTTTAACACTGCAAAGGTCAAGGTCATTGAAACTCTAGAGTCTGTCATGTTCTTCTAGTTCCATCATAGAGGTTATTAAATGTGGAGTGAATATTATGCACTGTTTATTGTACACATCTAATTATGATAATGAGGTGTCATTACGAAAGATCGACACCTATCTTTTCATGCTTTTTGTTTGTTTTGCAGAACATATAGAGGCCATGAAGCAACTGTGATGGGATGCTGTTTCACTCCAGACACCAATTACATTGTGTCAGGGAGTAGTAATGGAGATCTCAGGGTATGGGATGCACGCTTTGGGCATGGAAAACATCTGTTATACATAAGAGAAGGTCATGATCTTGGGGTCACATCCTGTGTCTTTTCACCAACATTTGGGTCTGCAGGTAATAAAGACATATTTTATTAAAATTGGTTGTGATGTATTTAAGTCTACCCAGTCTTGTATTTTTCATCACAACGTGAAAATATTCCAAAGCAAATTTACATTCATTGACAGGTAGGATAACTAGAACAGTCTGCATTATTACTGATCAGTGTTCCAAACTGCAAGTAAATTAGTACTATTTGTGACTAAAACGTGGTGTTTATGAGTGAAAAATGTCAACTGGCATTTCATAGTAATCATAAGAATCGTAATGTGCCATCTTGAAAATGACATCCGTGTTTTCTAATTGCAAGTACATTTATAAACACTTTTTGCATGAAATGTACTTGGCACATACACTTTGCTGGTAATTCACTGCATACAGTACTCACCCTCTTGAATGCCTCCCCTCCCCCCAACCAGTAGTGACCCACATTATACATCTAGAGTCCCATGGAACTGACTGTGTTCAAAAGTACCCCTC
This sequence comes from Sinohyriopsis cumingii, assembly GCA_028554795.2. Classification (NCBI taxonomy): domain Eukaryota; kingdom Metazoa; phylum Mollusca; class Bivalvia; order Unionida; family Unionidae; genus Sinohyriopsis; species Sinohyriopsis cumingii. The sequence continues at coordinate 37,297,878 of CM068832.1, forward strand.
ATGCATGGCCATCTTCTAGTGCTGCATTTGACCAGCATATTTGTGCAGATACTATCAGTTTTACCCCATCTTAGTGGCCACATAATGGAGACTTACAGATAAAAATCTAATATTTGTTGATTTTTTTTAAACTCATCATATTGACGTTTATTCCAACATAATAAAGTAACTTCACTTCATATATATATATATATATATATATATATATATATATATATATATATATATATATATATATATATATATAATTTTCCATTGCCTTATCTTCATATGTGTAAATTAATGTAATTATATTTTCCTGTTGAGAGTAATTTTATTAGTTTCGAAATTTTATATTTACTAGGAAAGTCAAAATTTACGTGTTGATTTCATACCAAGCAAGTAAAGGATGGATAATATAATATCATGCTCAGATAATATGTTGATTGTTGAAGATAGATGTATTTGATATAAGGGGATTTTAATTAGATGATCGTAATATTGCTTATTAATATGTCTCCTTTAAAAGCAGGTGCCTTCCAAGATTTGTTTGCTGTATATATAAATATACCTTTGTATATCTATTGACAGATCCATCAGCACCTAGAGGAGGGTTTTCCCGCTTTCTGCTGGCCACCAGTGGTCAAGATGACCTGGTAAAACTCTGGGATTTCACTGCTATTGAGGGATCCACTAGTATGTTTACCAAAATGCAGCATTAATTTTAGGCTGTGGCAATTTGCTGATGATATTTTTCATCTTTTGCACATATAAAGGACCAAAGAAAATAAAGTAATGGATCATTTAGACTGAATTGAACACATCCCATGCTTACTGAATAGAGTACACTCATTGCTAGAGACCGATAAAATAATCAGTTTTATTGGCTGATAGAAATATGATACTAATTATCTTTAGCACCAGTCAAGATCATATGGTCAGTCCTAGATAATAATAAAAAAACGTGTATAAAAGAAAAGATGAAATTTTCAGAAAAAAATACTCTATTTATTTCACAAGTGTATATTGAGGAATAAATATAGTTTTAAATGTCCTGAATAAATTCCAAAGGGGAATGGTTTCTCGAACATGAGTAATTCAAATCTCAGAAGGCTAATGACAGGTGAGATTGTTAATGAACACAGATGCTCTTAATCAACACAGGTGCTCATATTGTAAACTTATTAATTTTTGCAATATGTATTCACTTTCCCAGCAATATATACTGTGAATCAATCATTGTTGAGTCGAAATTAATGACATTTTGCTATGTTTTCTTCTAAACTTACACAAAAGTGTGTCCAAAACAGTGGAGAAATAAATTTTAGAAAACCATGCTGTAGTCTGACTCTACAATGATATTTACCGTATTTCATGAGTTTTTTGTGCCCTTTAATTTTACATACACAATCCAGTTATCAGAGTAATAATTATTTAAATGTATCATAATTTTTTATACCTATCACTTTGTATTTTTCAAAAAAATCATTTAAATTATTTGACATAACATTTCTACGAAGAAGATTTGCATTTGCAAAAAAGATCAAAAATATCATATTGCCATTTTGTTTTTACAAAAATTAATAATTAATTGTTGGTGAGAAAATACAATGATTGATGCATAAACATGGGTGCCCACAACTTAGGTAAAGGGGGTCACATGGCCCCCTTCCCAAATCATACAGCATGCATATATATATATATATATATATATATATATATATATATATATATATATATATTCCTACAAGTTTAATCATGCAAATGAAGCTGAAAATATGTCACCAGATTCAGTTCAAAACGCTTAGTAAATATCAGCTTTAATTTTCAGACTGCTTACTATAATAACTCACCCAGCTGCGACTGACACCAAAAAACCTGCAGGTGCCCATGTGCATAAGCTCTCTTATTGTCATTACAGTATCTACTGGCATTTATTAACAAATGGACAAAGGACTTCACAGACCATACCTTTAAGTATTATCATTAATTAGTTCTCCTTATTAAGTCTGTCGCCGTAACAAAACACCACATGCATTTTAACACGAGTTTGGAAGCCCTTTGATGTTTTCTTATCTAACAAAAATTAATCTCAGTACATGCTAAAGTGAAGACCACAGACCATTGGTCAACTAGTCTTATTGTTTCATTGTATTCATAGAAACATAAAATATGAAAACCTTGTCATTTTCCATCTTAAATTTGAAAGTCACGGACTCCGTTAAATCAATTTGTATATATATTATCTTTTAAGTGCTTGTTCTGTTTTGATGTGGATATAATTAAAATTTTATTGCAAATCTGTTCTACGATATACCTCGCTATTATCTTTATTGGCGTGTTCGAATAACAAGTAATGAGTATGATCGCTTGTCCTTATAGCATCTGCTGTATGGACAACGGCTTCAATAGCACATTGACAGATTTTGTTTTCCCTAAAGAGAGCCTCATTTCCCTACTGGCAGCCTCGCTGATTTGACCTCTTCTGTCCATTCTTGCCCTCAATCTGGTTTCAACTGGAATACCAAAGCGCTAAGCATGTTTAATTACAGTGTAAATAACACTGCATAGCCATGTGATTGTTGTGACCATGTACATTGTAATTAATACAAAAATAACTTGTTGATTTAGTGGTGTTTATTGATAATGGAATACAGTAGGGTTGTAATACATGAGAATTATCACAATCGTCAAGTAACTGAAAGTAGTCTTTTTTTTCTCTTTGCAAAAGCTACAAATAAAAGCCACCCAGAATAAATACGGTCTTGTACACTGAATAAAGTTTGTTCATCTCCACACATACACATATGCGCGTGCTTGTGTGCATTAACTAAAACATGATTTCAAAAAGTTCTTTATTTTTTATTGCAATATGATGAGATTATTGTTGCTCTAAAAATACAAGTTGCACTTAATTTCTTGACAAAGTGGACTTGTATCATTGTGTACAATGTACCAGTAAATAATACCTATAACTAATACATGTTCAGACCATCTTAATCATTTGGCCAATATTACACCACAGCTACATATGCTCTAAATACAGATGAGCTTGCACACATAATCCTCTCTCTCTCTCTCATTCACTAATAACAACGTAAATCTTTTTGAGTGCTTTTATTTTTATTGTAATTAGATTCTTGAGTCGAGAGTAGAATGAGACAGAAAATATATGTTTACTTTGTACATTTGTACCATTAGGTTGTCGAGTAACATGTTCTGTAGAACTTGTTCAGGTACGATCCCTTTATTTTTCGTATACGGTCAGTACCACCAAATTGTAATTATTTATTTTACATATTTTATGTACTCTGAAATGAATTGTTCTTTCATGTACAAAAATTACATGAAATACGGTATTTGCAAAAATAATTATATCTGTGACATGAGTGCTTGTGATAATGATGTGCGCTTTAATTTCCTTAACAAACAAAAACAGTTACGGGTATATGCAACCTGGGTTTTCTTCTCTTTTTTACCTGGTAGGAGCCATTGGGCCCAACTTTTTCCATAGCTTAAGTGAACACCGGATTTACTTTCACTACATTAAATATGCTTTCTTTCTTCCTCTTGCCATTTATACTGTCTGCCGTATATAGCCTATCTTGAACTGAGAAAAGGTGTTAAACACAAAACAGCAAGAACAACACATTCTGAGTTCTGAGACATCTGTTATAGGAGTTGTGTCCCCAGAATTTGCATTTTCTTACATTGGTTTGTATAATATAACTAATGATTTCTTTATTTAAACTGTTAGCATGTACCTTTATATTGATTCAAATTATTTTGATTTCTAACATTTCATGAATGTACAGGTATTATGCCTCCTGCCTTGATTCTTAGTCCTCTTGTCATTTGGTTTCCCTAGTGTTACTTTACCAAGGATAAATTTGACCGAAGGTATGTGTTCATGACACTTATTCAAACAGTGCCACTCTGCCATCAAATGTTGCCACTATTACAAAACTTTTTTTTTTAAATTAAAATTAATTCTCTCTCAAAACTTGCCCAGCAAAAATTGACCAAATGTGATGGAAAGCATCTGGGGATAAAAGTCTCTCAGCTTTGTTCAGATGATGTTGATCCGTCATCACATATGACCAAAATGAGAAAAATCTTCAAAAATCACTTAACAGAAAGCATTCTGGATAGATTGTCAGATATGGCTGTCATTAAAAACTGCTTAACCTAATTTGACCAATTTTACAGAAATCATCCTAGTATCTCTTTATAGTTTGTTCTAATAATGCCAATATACCATCAATATGGCAACTATATGTGAAAGGAGAAAAACTTTTAAATGACATCTCCAAAACTACGGCAAAATTTGACAGAAAGTACTCTGGCATAAATGCCTCTCAGACTTGTACAAAAGATGACAATCTGCCATCAAAAATGTTCACTGTGACAAAAATACACAAGTCTTTAAGCACCATTTTCACATAATTTGATCAAATTTGACATAAAGACATTTAATGTTTTGTATAAATGATTTTTTGTATCTGGTGTCAGGTATAGCATCCATTATCAAAAAAAAAACTTGAATGTGTTCTGAGAAAATGATCATCAGAGTCTGACCAAATTTGACTGAAAATTTGACATGAATGGCTTTCAGATTTATACAAATTATTCCAATCTGACATTGAATATGGCCATTGTTACTAAAAATAGAGAATCCTTTGAATGAAAGTTACTCAACAAAATTTTGTAACATTTAACAGCAAGCATCTTGTCATGAAAGGCATACAGGTTTATACAGATGATATCAGTCTGCCATCAGATATAGCTGCTGCTACTAAAAATAGAAAATCTTTTAATAACTGGCTATGTTTGACAAAACCATTAGATCTTGAAAACCTTTAACATTTAAAGAAATGTTGCCAATCTACCAACAAATATGGAAGCCATTGCTAATAATAGAAACACATATACTCAACTTTTGACAGAAAACTGCATCCAGGCATAGAGGCCTTTTAGTATTTGACAAATGATGTTGATGAGTCTTCAGATATAGGTGATGGTATAAAAACCTGGAGAAAACTTTGAAACAGTTGTTTTCATTTTTATCCAGTCAATGGAAAAGTAATTTAAAAAAACTTAAATGGAAAACATCCTGCTAGAAAGGTCCAGATTTTTTAGCCAGCTGCTCTTGCATTTGGGTATTAGGCTCATGTAATCCAGGTGAGTGACATTAGGTCCATCTAGGTACCTTGCTACTTTTATTGCTGTAAGAATCACATTTATATAATTTCAGATGTGTCCTTGACTGTGAGAGCTACTTTGAAAGGACATAAGGCCCCTGTGATGAACTGTTGTTTCTCCCCAAATGGAGAGCTTCTTGCATCAGGGTACTACTTCAACTGCTACAGTTTTTAGTTCTGTTACTCCTGTTTCTCCCTCTCTTTCAAGGGTACTACTGTTGTAGATATCCTCTTTTTTGCTCTAGTGGTGATAGACCTGTCCATTGTCCATTATCTGATGCCTGTCCATCCAGTAGCACAGGTTTGTTATTGCTTTTCTTAAATTACTTAGAGGATTGCCACAAGACTTTACACACACATTCATGCTAGAGTTTAATTGTGTTTAAATAAAAATGGTGCTGCTCAGACATCCAGTATAATCACCAAAGCATCCATCTTGAAAATCTGGTTATAACTTTTCCTTCTGAGTGAATGTTCAAATCCACATGGAATTTTCATCCAAAGGCTTCTTATGATGTCTAGTTGGTCCAAATGAAAATGGTTCTGTTTGGATATCAGTTATTATGGCTGCCACAGTTGCTATCTTGAAAATCTTGTTATCATTATCCTTCCTGAATGGATCGTGATATCAACATGGAAGTTTCACAAAAACACTTCTTATGATTGGTCATACATGAAAATGGTGCCTTTATGTTGTATAATACGGCCACCATGGCAGTCATCTTGCTATCGTTATATTGCTACTGTTCAGGATGGGTTTTTCACCAGAAGACTTGACGTCTAGATGATCCTAAATGAAAATGGTGGCCCCCAGACATCCAATATGGCTACCACAACATACAGATTTAAAATCTTGTTATTGCAACTCTTTCTGAACCAAAACTCATTGCCATGGGCTTCATCAGAAATCTTGTGATGTTTGGTTCATATGAATCAAAAATGCTTCTCATCTGATGGCCAGTGGCCACAATGGAAGCCATCTTGACATTCTTATTATTGCTACTCCTAAATAAAGCCATATTGACATGGGGTTTTCATCAGAAGGCTATTTATGGTATCTAGTTAGTAATGCATGAAAATGGTGCCAATATGACTTCAGTGGTTGCAATAATGAACCTATTAAAAACCTTGTCACAAATTCTCCTGAATGGGATGGTCATATCAACATGAGGTTTTCATCAAACATCTTCTAATGGTGTCTACTTTGTCCTAAATGAAAATGGTGCCAATCATACAGTCAGTATGGCTGCATCATTGGCTGATTTAGAAAAGTTTATTGTTCAAGAATAACATATTTGGTTTCAACACTCAGTAATTATAAATAAGAAATGCATTGCTGTTCACTTTGTAGGACTGTTGTTATAGATAGTTTTGTTATGATTTTGCATATTTTTTGAATTACTTGATTTCAGTATTTCCCACCACCTCCACCACAACCACCACTACCATTTTATAGGTTAGGCATCCAGAAGGCATTTATGGCACCCATTTTTTCTAAGATGCCTATGTCATGAAAAGAAAAAGGCACATGGATTGTTTAGCTGAAAATGTACAATTATTTGGCAATACATCATGTTTTTCCATGTAAGCTTGACACAGAAGAGGGAAGACACTCCTTTCCAGGGGAGGTAAATCAGTTTGGAGCAATTCATAAAGCAGACTAGATCTCCTAACCCCATTGCTCCACAGATGAATAAAAACATACAAATGCCAACAAATTTGTTCGATTGCACATAGAAACACTAAAGATATACAGAAATGTAGACATGCACACTTCGAAACCCATGTCCTCTTAGAATCAACATCTGGCCTGCCATGCATTTTAATACTCTCCAGCACATTTATTGGTAGTCTAATTACTCATAATTAATTCATTTTAGTGTACTTTTATCATAGGATTGTGTGCAGGGAAAAAGTATAATTGCTTTGTACTTCTCATTTACTGGGTTTAGTCCCTAGTTTAGATACGTTTATGCCTGTGACAGAACCAGGGTGTCAGATAAATCGATTTAAAAATTTGGATTAGTGGAATGCCTTATAAATCATTTGGATATTCTATCTTCATAAATATTACACATTTTAAGGGGACTGAAAATAAAACATGTACCTTTTTGGCCATAATAGGTATATTCTCTTCAAATTATAATAAAACATCAAGTGGAACTTGAATCAGATTGTGATGGCAAATGTTCCAATAATAATTAGTTAATATAGGTCATGGTATTGTCAGTTGAATGAGAAAGGAAGAGTTGTATACAGTAATACCTCGTGCATTCGTGTTTCTGGATTCGCGAATTCACGGATTTGCGAAATTTTCATTGGTACCCTCTACGTACATGTTTTCTTTATTTTATTGAATTGTACCTTCGTTATATGACTTCTGTGACATATGAAGTTTACTTAGTTTACCTTCCTGACAATGACAAAGAAAACATCAGTCATTAAGTTTACAGTCCCATTTGTTACTTGGTTTTACCTTACTGTGAGTACAAAAGAAAATGGCAGCCAGTGAATTAGTATAGGGGTAATATTAGTATACATGTACCGTACTGTAAATGCGCTAGTGTGGCAAATACCCATTAGGCGATACTGTACTCTATTTTTACATCAACCATTTATTTCTCTTTTTAAGGGTAATGTATTAAGCTAACTTTTAAATGAAATTAAAGTGCTTTGGGAGCATGATTTGGGTCATATTTAGGGTTTAAACCCTAGAAATAAGCATCTATTAGCATTTGTAGTGACTCGTACCAAACATTCGCGATTCCTCCTGATCCGCGACTGGTTCTGGAACCTAACCTCACGAATGTTCGAGGTATTACTGTATCTCGTAATTTTTATAAAATCTACAAGCATTTTTAGTTTTGATTACATGTTCACTGCCTGGTGACCACTGATGACATTTATTATAATTATTAGGTTTGACTCATAACAGGCTTTTCTGTGAAATGTTGTTCGCATATGTCTGGTGATATCATGTCTTCCCCCATATACTATCTTCAGTCCACCTTGCATGAAACACACAATGTAAACTCAAGACCTTGGCTACTTGTCTGCACCAACTTTAGCTCTGATTTCCAAGCACTGTTGAACTTGTGAAACTTTTTAGCTGGTGGAGTTTTAACACTGGGAGAAAACACAAGTTTTGGCATTTGGACATGAGTGGTTCTTGTACTAAATTTAATTGGTATATTGGGCCCTTGAACAAGCATTCTGTTGTAGTTTGAACCTTGCAGTCGTCAGTACATTTTAGAAATGCTTGTTAAATAAGGGCTGTCTAAAAGATCTAAAATGGCTGACTCTCAGCATGGTTCATATACAGCTGACAATTTTATGTGGCATATACTCGCTGATGATAACAACGATGACACTGATTTTGAAAAGTTTGCAGTATATCAGATTATTGAACCTGGGAAAGTGTTACAGGTAATACCAGTGAGTAAGTTTGAGCCAAAAAATTATGTTTAATACAAGTCTGATGATGGTCAAACCCCTTTCCAGTGTCTATTTCAAAATTAAATTTGGAAATGGAGAAAATCAAGCCTGATTAAAATACAGGCAGTTTAAAAGCAGAGTTTCTTTTCTCAGACAGGCACTGCAGGATCTTGTGGTACAAAACTGTATAGCACTTAAAGGGTTAAGGTAAATTAAATAAACAAGAATCTGTTTACAAGAAATTAAAATCTAAGGATAGATGTATTTATTTGATTAATACCTCTGTCTGACCAAACAAACTATGGCATTGATGGACTTAAAACACTAGTGCAGCATTATGGAAGAGATAAGGAATCATACTCTGTTGTCAGCAAAGCACTGATTCAGAAAAGAGAAACTATGTCAGAATTCATATTATTGAAAAATATTATTTTGGAGCTGAGATTTCCAAGAAACAATGCCTATGAACTGTGGAAAATTGTAAATAACAACCATAAAGAACAAGCTGGCTAATGTAGCTATGTATGTCCCTCCAGACCACAGACTGATAAGGTTTTCTCAGCACGGAGCAATATTCATAAACAGATATGGAATAGAATAAACTCAGAAACAACAGGTTAATGCTTATACAGCTAGAGGGAACATCTTTTGAGGATTTTTATTTTAATAGATCCCTAACAGAGTGGAGCAAGAAGAAAGAGAGATACAGCCATCTCTGCTGTAATTTTGTCCAGTTGCTGGTATAATCACATGTATGCAAGCTGATGTAGTTGCCCATCAATGAACAGTAGTTTCCTCTGGTTTAACTAGTTGCCATTTTTATGTCATGATTAAAGTTTATATATATATATATATATATATATATATATATATATATATATATACACACACACACACACATGTATGTATGTACATCCTTCTATTGAAACTGCATTGTTTCCTTTTTTCATATACCAGAGATAAATGCAAATTTCTGCATAATAATTTTATTTGCAGATCATTCATTTTATCATCTTGCAGTTTTATAGTTGTATTTATAAGAATATTGTACACAGTTGTGGTCAAATAAAATATGAAGAAAACAAAACCACATTACAGTGAGATATGGAGCTATTGTTTGTGTGTGTCAGAACCAGTAGTTCAGTTAAAGCAAAACAAGTAAAATTGACATAATAGAGAAATTAATTAAACCTTTTATTATGATTGAACCTGGTTCTATTGTTACAAGCTGAAGCTATCATTAATCATTTTACATAAAGCACATTCATTGACTCATTTTGAATAGTTGTCAATTAAACAGTGAGACCTTTATAACTTGTTGGTTTCTTCTTGCAGCTCAATTGACAAGACAGTCAGATTGTGGGATCCAGTAAGTATATCCTAGTATTAAGCCTGTCTTAAAGGACATATAAAGGATACATGTACACGAGGGTCTTAAAGGACATATAAAGGATACATATACACAAGGGTCTTAAAGGACGTGTAAAGGATATATGTACACAAGGGTCTTAAAGGACATGTAAAGGATACATGTACACAAGGGTCTTACAGGACATGTAAAGGATACATGTACACAAGGGTTTTAAAGGATACATGTACACAAGGGTCTTAAAGGACATGTAAAGGATACATGTACACAAAGGTCTTAAAGGACATGTAAAGGATACATGTACACAAGGGTCTTAAAGTACATGAAAATGATACATGTACACAAGGGTCTTAAAGGACATGGAAAGGATATATAAAGGGTCTTAAAGGCTACATGTACACAAAGGTCTTAAAGGACATGTAAAGGATACATGTACACAAGGGCCTTAAAGGATACATGTACACAAGGGTCTTAAAGGACATGTAAAGGATACATGTACACAAAGGTCTTAAAGGACATATAAAGGATACATGTACACAAGGGTCTTAATGGACATGTAAAAGGATACATGTACACAAGGGTCTTAAAGGACATGTAAAGGATACATGTACACAAGGGTCTTAAAGGACATGTAAAGGATACATGTACACAAGGGTCTTAAAGGACATATAAAGGATACATGTACACAAGGGTCTTAAGGGACATGTAAAGGATACATGTACACAAGGGTCTTAAAGGACATGTAAAGGATACATGTACATAAGGGACAACATTTTTAAATCTATTTATCCAAATTCACATTCTTAACTACCCTAAAAAGCCAGTTGGGTAGAAAGGACAAAAGTGAATGAGGCATTGAGTGATCTTTAATCATGTGATCTAACATCTGACTGACATAGCTTGTTGGCATTTCACAAACAGGATTTTTTGGAACTGTGGTTGTTGATTCAGAATAAAATAAGGTTCCATTGGTTAAAAAAATGATTTTATTCAGAGAAACATCAGTGTCAGAACTTTATTTTTATTGTTGTTCTAGTTGTAAAATATTGATACTGAGATTTCACTGCAAGTAATAGATCTCTGCTTATCCTTGAGCAAATCTCTGAGTGCCAGTTTGGGAATTTTAAGTCAACTGCAAGCACTGGAACCTGCTTCTCCATAATGAACCGTATATGTGAAATAAAGCTTTTCTTGCACTGAGTACACATTTTTCATGGTTCACAGTTAAGTAGGATAAACCACTGATTATTGTTACATAATTTAATTATGTTACTGACTGGTTAATGTTACATACTTGAATTATGTTACTGACTGGTTACTACTCACCTCTGTCTGTGTGGGTTCAAGTCTCAGATTCAGCTTATGTGGGTATGTGAGAAAGTTTGCCAGTAGCTTCCCGTGGGTTGGTGGTTCTTTCCGGGGTTTTCCTGGACTCTTCCTCCACCAATAATACTGGCCGCTATGTATAGCCTATCATGTGCTGAAAAATGGCGTTAAACCCTACAACAACAACAACTGACTGGTTAATGTTACATACTTGAATTATGTTACTGACTGGTTAATGTTAAATAATTTAATTATGTTACTGACTGGTTAATGTTACATAGTTTAATTATGTTACTGACTGGTTAATGTTACATAGTTTAATTATTTACTGACTGGTTAATGTTACATACTTTAATTATGTTTCTGAAATAATAATGTTTAAGATCAATGTTTGATTGCTGAATTAAATAGCTGACTCAACTTACTACCATGACCGCTAGCTCTTATGTAGGTAGGATTTATGTGCCTTTTAGCTTCTGCTATGACCCCTAGCTCTTATGTAGGTAGGATTTATGTGCCTTTTTACTTCTACCATGATCCCTACCTATTATGTAGGTAGGATTTATGTGCCTTTTAACTTCTACCATGACCCCTTGCTCTTATGTAGGTAGGATTTATGTGCCTTTTAACTTCTACCATGACCCCTAGCTCTTATGTAGGTAGGATTTATGTGCCTTTTTGCTTCTACCATGATCCCTACCTATTATGTAGGTAGGATTTATGTGCCTTTTAACTTCTTTTATTCTTCTGTTTTACTTGATTTGATATTCAAGACATAATTAATCTGATAAGACACAGCAGGTCAACTTTCAAATGATTGTAACATTGTAACAAATAATTTAGATATCAAAACACAGTTTACTCAGTTAGCTTGTCATGGAAACTGTTGTGGACATTGCATTGATGGTTGTTTGATACTTGTCATGTTTGAATAGAAGAATGCATATTGCATGTCTGATAATTACACTGAAACCGATTTAAAAATAAATATCAAGCATGAATTTCATTTAACTTATTTAATTGTTATTTTTTCTTAGTGTTGTCACCAACAGGCCTTACTAACATTTGAATTGATCAATATTTCATGGTATAGTTATTTACTGTGTAAAGATAAACAAAAATTATAGAAAATTAAACAAAATACTTGACATTATATTAAAAGTTGCAAATTTCATGATATTAATTAAAATTTCCATGCATTAACAAACCATTTTGATGATAAAACAAGCAAATATAGTAAGGTTAATTTTTGCCAAATTTGATCATAATTTTATTCAGGTTCAGGAAATAGGATCCTTTTTTGTGGTCTTTGTTGTAAGCAAAAATGGATCCACACCTGGTCCTGTATTATAATGAGGTATGCAAGTTATCCAAGTGTGCCTGAAATTTGTTGTTTCAGGTGACCTTGCCAGCTGTATGTTTTGGTTGCCTTGAAGAATGGGGATTATTTATCAGATTTAGTTTCTTCTTTTGTATTTTTATTTTACTTGGTTCATTGGAAGTTACATTGAATGAAGCAAATCTGATTACTGATGCTGTACAAGAATAATGTAATAAATCGCCTATTTTGAAAAATACATAGGAACCTGTCTTAGAGAGACTAGCTGTGGGAACAAAGTCCCAAAACAGCCATTTTTGCTGGACATATCTGATAAATGAACTGAAATGATATTATAATGGACCTGCATTGATCCTAGTTATCCCACACCATTACAGTACTGTTTTTGTTGTCTAAACATATTATAATGGCAAACAGTATTTAGCATAGTTCTGAAAGAAAATGATTTATTAATAAGCCAAAAATAGAAGAACAGAAATCTCACAAGTAATGTGAGGGTAATAAAAAAACTGAAATACACAACAAAATAAATTCTGGAATCGAAGATTGCCCATTATCTGGTATACATACAACTTTGTTGTCTGATTTACCATACAAGTGGTTTCTTTACTGCAAGTTTTGCGGACATCTATGACAGTAATGTAGAGTCCAATTTTGTTGACTTTTAAGACTTTATCTTTTAAAAAAATAGTCTTTTATTGTGGGAGCCCTATAGTAATCACCATTTCAGGCAATACATAATCCCCACTGTCCTTCCTCTTGCACTTCTTATAACCATGAAACCTCAGTAACCCTTACACATAACTGTATGTCATTGATAGATGAATGACATGATATGTAAATGTGTGCTATAAAGATTTTGTTCATCTTTTCAAGTCGAAATTACCATTTTTTAATTATTTGTACATCTCCCAGCAACAAATCCTTGTAACCAGCATTAAAGCTCTGAAACCATTCAGCATATTCTGATGCAGTTTGATGTATGCCCAGATTTGCATGTATGAGATTTTTAGCTTACTTGACTTTTAGGCCAAATGAAGTAGGGTCCTTTATCTTTATCATTTATTCAGTTCTTATTTACAGCTTTTTCTTAAACTTTTTTACCAGATTTGAAGGACAAAACAACTTTGCATAAAGGTCTTTCAGAATTTGATTGAATGTTGCTGTCATGAAATTATGTTACCAGAAATAAAATATAGCCAGAATCTTTGAATTGTTTCTTAACACGGCAGTTCAGAATTTAACAAAATTTGACAGAAGGTATTCTGGCATGAAGGGCATTCAAATTAGTTCACCACATATCATCTTACTGACCTAGATTTTCTTGTTTAAGAAAAGCATTGGAAGGCATCCATATAAAGCCAACTTATGCAGAGTTCTTTCCATCACATTTTAATTTAAAACAGAAAATGTAATTTTAAGTTACAATTTACATTAATTTCAATAAAACAAGTTATAAAATAAAACAAAATAATGCATATCAGATATTATAATGGATGAATTGAGAACCATTCAACTTATTCTGCTGCAGTTCGGTAGTATTATTGCCTCATAGACCTAGATGTGCCTTTGATGGGTTTTGTCCATTTTGGATAGAGTTATTGCCCTTGACAATTAAGTTCATATCTTCACATGGGATGTTGCTTCTAACTGACAAAGCCTAAGAACCATTCAGCATATTCTGATGCAATTTGGTATAAACATTTCCTCATTGACATACATATGCCTTATATGGGCTGAATCTTGTGTTGAACCAAGTCTTGTCTTCATCTGGGAACTTGGAAAGTTGCTTTGCATACCGAATAACTGGAGAACCTGACAGATTTAGTAAGCACATTCTTGCATATACCTAGATGTGCATTCTTAGGCCTATATGTTTATTTTATGGGTTTTGTCTCATCAGCACAATGTCACTAATTAATAAACCAGACCAAATCATTTGCACCATTCGGACAGAGTTATGGCCTTTGTCCATCAACTTTACATGGGATGCTTGCTTGCAATCAGTATAGCTTAAGAACCATTAACATATTCTGACAGAATTTAGTAAAAACATTCTTGCTTAGACCTAGATGTACATTCTTTGGCCTTGATGTGTATTTCTTGGGTTTGACTCATCTGTACAGTGCCACTAAATAACATTCCTGTGTTTCTATGCTATAAAACACCAAACCATACAAATCATTTGCACCATTTTGAACAGAGTTATGGCCCTTTTCAATCAAGTTTATATCTTTGCATAAGATGTTGCTTGGTATCAGTATAACCATTCAGCATATTTTGATACAGTTTGATGTGTTTCATAGATCTGTGTGTCTTGTTTACTCCATCTTAGATGGAACTGTGACCCTGACTAATAAACTTCATATTTTTTTCTTTGCTTGTATTTGATAAGAATATGAAAGAGTCGATTTAAAACATTCCATGTCATCATTCAGAGGAGTCATGACCCCTGAATGTCTATATTCTCTTAACATAGGTTTCCCAATATAGTTTCTACTGCTTAAGGTCTGTGGAGCAAACTTTAGTTAGCATGGTCCTTTTGTGATGTATCCATTGCTAATAAATAATTTGATTCAAATTGTTTCCCAAAACAATTTATTCTGTTTAAAGCCCTGTGGTGCAAACTGTAGTAAGTATGGCTTTTTTTGATGCACCCATTGCTAATAGCTCTAGTTTCACCTGTGTTCTTAATAGTTTCACTTTTGACTAGTGTTCTTTAGTGTTATAAAAATATATGTTCTGTTCACATGTAAGGTATTTTTGCACTTTGAATAAATTTACAGAACAGTGAGGTTTTTTTTGTCAAATGCATATATTTCATACATTTTTTTCTCTCTTTTCTTCAGATGTCGGACACAAATAAAGGTGTAATTACAGCTGTGCATGTAATTGAAGGTCATTCAAGGTAAGAACATGCATTGTAGCATATTAGTAGCTGTGAATGTAATTGAAGGTCATTCAAGGTAAGAACACACAGTGTAGCTTATATAATGGCTGTGCATGTAATTGAAGGTCATTTAAGGCAGCAATAGTTCAATAGCAGTGTATTTCAGTGTACATCCTATGCTCATCACAAAAGCAGGTCACTGTGATGCATATATCATGCTTCACTTCACTAGTTGTGGTTAAATTTTGACTTTTTAACTGTTTATGCTTGAATCATTAAACTTGACAATTTTATACATAAACAAGTATCACATATATACCTAATTCTTTTTTGCACAAAGGTCTTTTGGTATGCTGTGTATATGCCACGCTATGTAGAATCATGAAATTTGGCATGGGGATGCACCTTTACAAGCACTGCTCTTTCATCGCAGAAGTAGGTCATTATGTCCCATATTGTATTCTTCATTGACATGGGTTACATGTAATATTTGTGTCACATTTCTTATGATGTTGTTGTTGTTGTTGTTGTGGGGTTTAGCGCCATTTTTCAGCACAAGATAGGCTATACATGGCGGCCAGTATAACTGGTGGAGGAAGAACCCTGGAAAACCCAGGGAAGAACCACCAACCCACAAGAAGCTACTGGCAGGCTTTTCCCACGTACCCATGCTAGCCGAGCCTTGGATTCGAATCCTCGCAGACAGAGGTGAGATGGCAGTGATCCGTAACAGTGAGCGCTTTAGACCACTCGGCCTTTCGGGGCCCTACATTTCTCATGAGTTAATCCATGTATTGCGTGAGTGAAGAAAATGAGTTAATACGTGGGGCATGGTAAATGTCACTTGTACTGTGAATAGCTCTTTGAGTAGTAGTCAGCTCAGACCAATCAATTCAAAGCATGCGATATACATGTGATTATTTATTTTCCCACACTCCGTCCATTTCATGCCAAATGTGTCATTCAAGTTTTGGCTCTCAAGTTGAAAAGGGGGATGAACTTGAGTTGGATGACATTTACCAAAAATGGATTCAGGTGATGAAAGATAGTTGTGGGAAAGAGGAGTTTTAATGTGAATAGTGCATCTGGATTGAGCAGTGCAATATTTTGTCACTAAGGGTTAATATTTAAGGGATACATGGGACATGGTTTGTAAAGCAGAACAATTTGAACCTGGTAGTGTCTCTGAAAATGGTTTGGAGTCTGTGTCCATTCTCCTAGTTAAGTTCTGAACATGTTTATTTTGATTTTCTTTCTTTTTTATGTTACAGATATGTGACTTGCTGTGCTTTTTCGTCTGACAGCAGTTTATTGGCCACAGGTTCTAATGACAGAACTGTTATGATCTGGAAAATCACATCCCTGAATGCTTTGAGCAGTATGTAGCACAATTCTTCATTATCACTGTGTTAGGTTTTCATTGCGGAAATAACTTGGGAGTGGTTCTTATGGCCATAGCTTTAGCTTTTTCCTGTTTCTTTTCTTTCTCTGTGGCATGAAGCCAAGGAATTTATACCAGTCTATTTTTGTTGTTACTCGGATATAGCTTAGTTGCCTAAAGTGGCCACACTTGGAGTCAAAATTACACCATCGCAGTCTTTACTTCACAGTGCCAACCTCAAAGCTATGTTGACCTTTTCCTTGCAATATTGGTGTCTGCTACAGGATGTTTGAACACAGGGATACCATCGACCTTATTTTGAAATAACAGAATGTTTTAAATGTGACAAACTTGACCAAAATGTAACAGCATGACAATTATTTGGCAAATACTTAATTATTCTCAACACATTATAATGTTGTAACAGCTGGACATGAAAGAAAACGTTTTTCTGTAGTTTTCTTTGCCAGTACCACCACTTTTTTTCTTTCTCTGTACCATAATTAATGGTGTAAAATAATGTTAAGTTATAGACTCCATTTTCTATAATATATATAAACATTATTAAAAGCAGATTATGGTTTGATGGATTAATAATACTTTTGTTTTGATCCTGGTTAGCTGGTCCCACATATTTTTTATTTTTGTAACACTTGGTGGTGGCAAAGGAATGTAATGGGCATAAGTTATTGCCCTTTGTCTCACTATATCTTGCTAATGGAATTTTGAGCATCAGTACACGAGAATATTCTCAGAGCTTTATCCTGGTTATTGTGCATTAGTAATCAGAATTATATAGTTTTGTGTTCATGTATTTCAATCAAAAATAAAAGAATTCTTTGTGCACATAAGCACAATGTCGTCACTTGCATTTTGTTTTTCACACTTCAGTCAATTTGTGATCGCATAGTACAGCAGCATCTGATTGATAAAGTAACTATCAGATCTTGTTTTTTTTAAGTAATTTTTAATGGCCGATCATTTTATGTTATTTTATTTTTTTTATCCTGTGTTTAGCCTCGAGGAGTTCCTCTCGACATCAATTTCCTATAGCACAGCCCAAGTCCAAATCAGAGGTTAAACTGCCGATAGAATGGACAGTTGACGAAGTTTGTGTATGGTTCAAGGAAATAGGACTGCATAAGTATGATTCCAACTTGCGTAGCAACGAAATTGATGGGACAGAACTTATGTCCCTTACAGATAACAATCTTAAGTCCATTGGAATTGGTAAGTTGAGCATTAAAGATCTGAAACGAGAGTGACTTGTTCATATATATTTTATATAAATTTATGATTCTTTAATAAATTATCAATATAGTCATTTAATAGGAGTCACACACATATAAAATATTAAATAAACTGTTTAAATTGTTGTGCACTTGTTGTGGTCTTTTTTCAAGTGTACAAAGTAAAAATTTGTTACTGCTACTATGTACAAACTGTCTGAAATCTCTCCTTCTATCCAACAACTTGCTTCATAAAAAGTAAACATTAACTGCTTATTAATTTAATACGTTATGTACTTGTTGCTCAAATCTCCCAAACTAAAAAATTTCAAATATGTTTCCATATAGCTTTTAGTATATAACAATTAATTGTACCTTGCAATATCATCGTTTTCATGTCTTAAACATTGAATGTGTGTCTGTGATTTGGAGTTTTAACATAGTTTTTAAAATTATTCAGTCGTATTGCTTCAATATCTGCAGTATGGCAGTTTATAGTGATGTCTAGCACTGGGGCATCATGCCAAAGACATGTAGCATGATGTCCCACCCAGACACATTATCCTGACACCAGGCTAACCAGTCCTTACAATAACCTTTTAATGCTGAGTGCCTAGCAAGACGGCTGTTAGTACCATTTTTATAAGTCTTTGGTATGACTCGGCTGGGGTTAAAACCTGTGACCTCTCGCATCCAAGACCATTGCTTTAACCACTAGGCCACTGGAGTGGTCTCTTAAATATTGAAAATAACAATCAATGCTGTGAATTTTCCTTCCAGATGCCCTCGGACACAGAAACAAAATTCTCAGATCAAGGGACAGTTTAAAGAATTATGCAGTGCAGAGAAAAGTGTCAATAGGAAATATAGGTATGAAACAGAATTAATTAGCATTTTAAACTACTTGTTTTTTTTGTAGAACCCATCTTAATAGGGAAACATAGAAATCACTTTTCTATTAGCATCAGGTTAACGTTTTACATTTGTATACATTTCTTTAACCCCTTGATAGATTCTCATGATGCTTGGCATACATCGTTATGAAGCTAAGATGATATGTTCCCATGTCATTGTTTCATGGGTTTCGAGGTCATAGTCATAGAAAATTTAGCCTGAAGTTTTGGTTACATTTTCACTTTTGCTAATATTCGACAGAATGCTGTGGACACATCATGTCTTCCAGTTTTTTATTCATACACCAGAAGAACTTATGGGGTGGCTTGTTGTCCAGCATCTAGCATCTGACATTCATCTGTTAATACAAGCTTGTTGTCACTAATCCTAAGCTGATTGGAGGATTGTCATGAAACTTTAATACACTTGAATCCCAGAGTCCAGTTGGTCCTAAACAAATTCTTATGTCTAGTTGGTCACAAATGAAAATTGTGTCAATTTAAGGTTCAGTATGGCCACTACAGCAGCCATCTTTAAACTCACGTTATTGCTACTCATCCTGAATGGAAAGTCATGCAGTTTTGGCCAGAAGACCTTTTATGATGGTCTGAAATGAAAATGGTGCTTTGAGAAATTCAATATGGCCACCACAGCAGCCATCTTGAAAATCTTGTTATTGGTTCTCTTGATTGGAAGGCGATATTGGCCTGTGAATTTTGCTGGAAGACTTTTTATAGTGTGAAGTCAATTTTTAATCAGAGTTGTGATGATCATATATTGAGTATGAAGTCAGTTTTTAATCAAAGTTGTGCTGATCTTCCATGGAGTATGAAGTCAGTTTTTAATCAAAGTTGTGCTGATCTTATATGGAGTATGAAGTCAGTTTTTAATCAAAGTTGTGCTGATCTTGTATGGAATATGAAGTCAGTTTTTAATCAAATTTGTGTTGATCTTATATGGAATATGAAGTCAGTTTTTAATCAAAGCTGTGCTGATCTTGTATGGAGTATGAAGTCAGTTTGTAATCAAAGTTGTGCTGATCTTATATGGAGTATGAAGTCAGTTTTGTAATCAAAGTTGTGCTGATCTTTTATGGAATATAAAGTCAGCTTTTAATCAAAGTTGTGCTGATCTTTTATGGAATATGAAGTCAGCTTTTAATCAAAGTTGTGCTGATCTTATATGGAGTATGAAGTCAGTTTTTAATCAAAGTTGTGCTGATCTTATATTGAGTATGAAGTCAGTTTTTAATCAAATTTGTGCTGATCTTATATGGAGTATGAAGTCAGTTTTTAATCAAAGTTGTGCTGATCTTATATGGAATATGAAGTCAGTTTTTAATCAAAGTTATGCTGATCTTATATGGAATATGAAGCAAGTTTTTAATCAAAGTTGTACTGATCTTATATGGAATATGAAGTCAGTTTTTAATCAAAGTTGTGCTGATCTTATATGGAATATGAAGTCAGTTTTGAATCAAAGTTGTGCTGATCTTATATGGAATATGAAGTCAGTTTTTAATCAAAGTTGTGCTGATCTTATATGGAATATGAAGCAAGTTTTTAATCAAAGTTGTGCTGATCTTATATGGAATATGAAGTCAGTTTTGAATCAAAGTTGTGCTGATCTTATATGGAATATGAAGTCAGTTTTTAATCAAATTTGTGCTATCTTATATGGAGTATGTAGTCAGTTTTGTAATCAAAGTTGTGCTGATCTTATATTGAGTATGAAGTCAGTTTTTAATCAAATTTGTGCTGATCTTCAATATCTTATTGCTACTCCTCATACATGGAAAGTCATATCAGCATAGGTTTTCACAAAACATATTGTTGGTCCTAAGTAAAACTGCTTGGCCAGTAACCATGTCAGCCATATCCATTCAAACTGAATCAAAAAAATCATGGTTACACTTGTCTGGCCCATCATCTCTTTCGTGGCTCTTATCAGGACAGCCATGCAAGAGAAAGAATGTAGTCATTTGATTGTGGGGAGAATCTCAAGAACATGAAGGCCCACCACACTGAATGCTTTATGAATGAAAGAGGCGAGTTTTCAAGGACTAGTTTTAAGTTGATAGCATAGTCCTATTAAACGCCTCAATCTGTCAACTAGCTGACTTCTTTCTCTTGTTCTACAAAGAGAAAATGGTCTAAAGCGCTCTCCAGTCTGGATCACTGCCATCTCACCTCTGTCTGCGTTGGTTCGAGTCTAGGATTCGGCCAGTATGGGTATGTGAGAAAACTTGCCAGTAGCTTCTTGTGGGTGGTTGTTCTTTCTGGGGTTTTCCTGGATTCTTCCTCCACCATTAATACTGGCTGCCATGTATTGCCTATCATGTGCTGAAAAATGGCATTAAACCCCACAACAACAACAACAAAGAGAAAAAGTGGGCTCAAGTTACCATAAAAGGCTACTGCTCCGTGATATCTGACACATTCATTTATCATGGCAGAAGAGGTATCAGTCATGATAAAGACCTGTCTAACCCAAGCCAATTTTGATTTCAGTAGGCCAAAATCCTTCACCTGTTTCAAACTGAAATCTGCCCTGGATCTTAAATGGCTTACTTCAGACAAATCTGAGCCATTAGTCTCGATCTTGTAGAAACTGTTATAATACTATTTCCTGATAGTTTTAGCTTCAGCTTGCAGGTTGATTGACTTGCCTATTTCAGATTGGATGGTTTAGTGATCCTCATGACTCAGCTAGGCATAGTATACAAGAACCAGTCACCATTAGGGTCAGTCAGAGAATCGTCATATGCTTCTTCACATCTATAGATAAATTGAGAGCAGCGGCCATGCAAGTTCCTCTCTCTCAAGCACTACTTCAGGTGCACAGAGACAAGTTGTGGCATGCACTAAGGACTCATGCTTCCCGTGAAAATGAGAAAGTAGGTCATCACCTTCAAAGCCAGATCTTCCTGGCTAAGATGGGTTATGTGCTCAGTATACTCCATTGTCACCTCATGAGAATTTCAACTCATGAAAGCAGAGAGATATCTGTGAGCCTTGCAACATTTGTATGTGAATCATCAAGGAAGCTGTTGGTGAGCATGCAGTGTTAGCCTTCCCGAGTTTTATCTTGGGGATTTAGCTTCATAGAGGCAAAACCTGAACCTGGTGGGTCCCATGGCTGCAGTCATGACAATCACCAGGCTGAATTAAACCAACACAGCCTCTTAACTTTGCTGGATTTGCCAGTGAATTGTGATAGTAAGAAGATTTCAGTAATCATCTTTACCTGATAGAGTGGTTACACTTCATGTGACCATATGCTGTGTTGCTTTAAGTAGGAGAATGGGTTATCTTCCATAGGGAATAGTTTTTCTTACATAGAAAGGATACTACAGGTATAGGTAGAATGCTCAGCATTTGCTCCTCCTAATGTAATTGGATTGGGGAAGTTATTTGAAGGAGAAGGCAAAATTTTTAGTAAATTACTTTCTTCTAGGAATTCTTACCAAATCACATTACATAAAAACCATCCAACCTCCCCACAATGCAAGCATCATCATTGTTATATCATCCAGTATAAAAACTAGTGACATCTGGTGTTGGCAAAAGGAAGTATAGCAAGAGTTATTGCCCTTTGTCTACACAAGATAGAAAAGAAGAATTTTTGTCTTTTTAGTTGGGCTGGATTCGGGAAGTAGAATGTTAAGATCCCCTAACATTAATGTGATCAGTAAATATTCTCATTGAAACATAATTTACTTACAAATGTGTTTTTTCCACTCACTGACAGAAAAATGATTCTGTCCTGCTGATTTTGTGTCATAAAGAAGCTTCAGTTTAAATTGGTGACTGCATCTTGATACCTGTAGTTCTGCACACACAACTTTCCCCTCCCTGTTTTTTATAGCTAAGATGATACAATTCCAATATTTTCTTTACTTGACTGATTTATTTGTATATTGCTTGATATTTTCCTTAGCATGATGGCACTTTGTGGACTGCATCTTTGATACCTATAGTTCTGCACACACAACTTTCCCCTCCCTGTTTTTTTATAGCTAAGATGATACAATTCCAATATTTTCTATACTTGACTGATTTATTTGTATACTGCATGATATTTTACTTAGCATGATGGCACTTTGTGGACTGCATCTTTGATACCTGTAGTTCTGCACACACAACTTTCCCCTCCCTGTTTTTTTTTTTTTATTTTATAGCTAAGATGATACAATTCCAATATTTTCTATACTTGACTGATTTGTTTGTATACTGCATGATGGCACTTTGTGGACTGCATCTTTGGTACCTGTAGTTCTGCACACACAACTTTCCCCTCCGTTTTTTATAGCTAAGATGATACAATTCCAATATTTTCTTTACTTGACTATTTGTATACTGCATAATATTTTATTTAGCATGATGGCACTTTGTGGACTGCATCTTTGGTACCTGTAGTTCTGCACACACAACTTTCCCTTCCCTGTTTTTTATAGCTAAGATGATACAATTCCAATATTTTCTATACTTGACTGATTTATTTGTATACTGCATGATATTTTACTTAGCATGATGGCACTTTGTGGACTGCATCTTTGATACCTGTAGTTCTGCACACACAACTTTCCCCTCCCTGTTTATTTTTATAGCTAAGATGATACAATTCCAATATTTTCTTTACTTGACTGATTTATTTGTATACTGCATGATATTTTACTTAGCATGATGGCACTTTGTGAACCCCAACCATCAATGTTATCATGCGATTTCCTGGTATCTGTATTTTTCATAAGTTTATCTGTACATTATATTTGGCTCACATGAATTAGTCTTTGCGCAAATTATCTGTAACATTTATTTGCAAAAAAAGAAATTCCTGCCAATTTATTCTCATGGAATTTTAAGATATCTATTTTATCTTTGACTTAAACATTTCTGATTATTCAGAAATGGTGGACAATAGATACACTGGCAGGAAACATGGGATGTTCATATAAATAAAGACATGGATGTAGCCCAATAAATCATCTCCAAGTCTGCCCTGATGTCTTTGGGCCCAATCTGGCCTATTCATTATTCTTTAAAACCTGCAAATCCATGCTGACACTTCTGTCTGCACACATTGTTGTGCATTTTAGACACCTGTATTTCTCAATTAGAGTTAAAAGTCAGCTGAAGGGTCCTTTTGTCAATACATATTTCCAGATCAAGTCCTATATTTGACAAGTTGTAAATGCACATAGACTAACACAACCCTGCATACTGTGGCCATTTCAGATTTCATGTTGATGGAATTTTACACATTGGTAACTAAACTATAGAATTAATGGAATTTTTGTATGATGTAACAGTATCACTTGTAAATAGTTTCAGCAGTTTAGCCATTACATTACAGTGATATCAGGCTCTTGTTGTTAAATACATTCCATATTACAGACAGACATGTTACAGTCACACCAGCCTATAAATAGTTATACATTTGTGTATTTGTGTATTTTCAGATTCTCACATTCCAGATGAATATTTGTGCCCAATAACAAGGGAGATAATGCATGACCCTGTCATGGCTACAGGTAAGTGTGTATTATCCCCCCCCCCCATCCTTACTTTTTTCTTATGTCCCTTTGAAGGTATTCATTATGCCTTTTTTTTATAAAAGTTATTCTGGCAGTTATTAGATTGTCAGATTATTCATACCACCATGAAATTCCAGCATTATTACATTTTGACCAAACTAGTGATAAATGCATTATTGCAACATTACA
Source organism: Sinohyriopsis cumingii (assembly GCA_028554795.2). Classification (NCBI taxonomy): domain Eukaryota; kingdom Metazoa; phylum Mollusca; class Bivalvia; order Unionida; family Unionidae; genus Sinohyriopsis; species Sinohyriopsis cumingii. Next base: position 37,322,646 of record CM068832.1, read on the forward strand.
AAAGGCTCATTGTTTAAGTCAGTATATACATATATCAAAATATTGTATTGATCGTTATGGCCTTTTTACACTTTATCATTACTGGATAAAGATTTTAATAGTCATAATCTTGGTTGGTTCTTTTATTTCCAGTAGGGCTAGAAGGTTTAAAAAGAGCATTTCTGCTTGCAGTGTAAATATAAGAAGGTTTAGAAAGAGCATTTCAGCTTGCAGTGTAAATATAAGAAGGTTTAGAAAGAGCATTTCATCTTGCAGTGTAAATATAAACTTTAGGAAGAGCATTTCATCTTGCAGTGTAAATATAAACTTTAGGAAGAGCATTTCAGCTTGCAGTATAAATATAAGAAGGTTTAGAAAGAGCATTTCAGCTTGCAGTGTAAATATAAGAAGGTTTAGAAAGAGCATTTCAGTTTGCAGAGTAAATATAAGAAGGTTTAGAAAGAGCATTTCAGCTTACAGTATAAATATAAGAAGGTTTAGAAAGAGCATTTCAGATTGCAGTGTAAATATAAGAAGGTTTAGAAAGAGCATTTCAGCTTATTGTAAATATAAGAAGGTTTAGAAAGAGCATTTCAGCTTACAGTGTAAATATAGGAAGTTTAGAAAGAGCATTTCAGCTTAAAGTGTAAATATAAGGTTTAGAAAGAGCATTTCAGCTTACAGTGTAAATATCAGAAGGTTTAGAAAGAGCATTTCAGCTTACAGTGTAAATATAAGAAGGTTTAGAAAGAGCATTTCAGCTTACATTGTAAATATAAAAGTTCAGTACACAAAGATACACCAACATGTTTTCTATACATAACCATGCAGATATCTTAACACAATCTGATTAAATGTTATTGACTAGCCTAGGTGTGATATTGATGAGAAAAATGTGCACTATGCATTTTTGTGTGATGCTTTCAGTACACATTTGCTAAACAAATTCAAATTAGGAAAACTGTGCACTATGCATTTTTGTGTGATGCTTTCAGTACACATTTGCTAAACAAATTCATATTAAGACAGAGAAATAATTGACTACTCAAGAGATTTCTTAAAATTACCACTCACACTTCAAAAAGACTTATAAGTATAGCTGCCAACCCTCACAATTCTGGCATGAATTTCTGTGCAAAAAAAAATCATGAATTCTCCATTTCTCAATTATTTAAAATTTTCCCATTAAGTGACAGTTGTGATATCAGCCATTGCTGAAATGGTCCAATGCTGCTAGTTGCAATGTTAGTAGAACTATAACCAATTGCTACAGTTAACCTGGTAGCAAGCATTTATAGCGTATTTTAATCTATATGTATAAGAGTAGTTTTACAAATGCTCATGATACAGGGAATTTAATTAAGTACTAAGGAATATGTGCTAATGATACAGGGAATTTAAGTATTAAGAAAAATATGCTTATGATATAGTGAATTTGTCACACTATATAACAAATAAATGGTTTCATTTCAGATGGCTACACATATGAGAGAGCAGCAATCCAGTCTTGGATAGATTCAGGGAAAGATCGCAGCCCAATGACTAACTCTCCTCTTACCAGTAAAGAGCTGGTCCCCAACCGAAGTCTGAAAATGCTGATACAGAAGTTTTTGAATGGATGATTCAGCAATATTCATCATAATGCTGATCAAGAATGGTTGTGGAAGATAGTTTTTGTGCTTTCATCCTTTGATATAATTCTTTACAAAGAATTACTCTCCTTCTTATAGAAGTTATTCTTTCTCTCCTTGTACAGGGAAGTAGAGTTGAAATAAACAGCACATATATTGTACAGAAAACATTGTGAATAAGAAAAAGTTATTTTAAAAATTTATTTTACATAATGAATTTCTGTTTCTTTTATTTCATCATAAATGTCACACATATTTTAAACTGAATAATTACACACATTAATTCAAAGTCATATATATCTTCAGTCATGCGTTTTTAGGATTTCTATTATCCAAATTTTAAGAGGGTACAACAATAGTATATCTATACAGTTTAACCTTTTCTTTTCTTTTCCAATTCCCTGGGCAGTTTAAAAGAAAGGTTTGGATAAAACTCATTTGAAATGGACAAGTACTAAAGCTACAAATGGTTCAGATGACCTTTATTTATATAAGTGAGTTTCTGTTGAAAGTTTAAGTTTTCACTGTAACTGTCTGATTTTCCTCTTATGCACACAACTTGGCAGTTAAGCCAGGGATATTCTAAAACACTGATCTCAAAATCTACAAAGAAGCATATTATAAGAATAAACTTTTTGTGTGAGAAACATTCATTTATTCTGGAGTTTGTTATTTTGATGACATTTTCTTGGCTCATGTACTGCCAACAACATTGAGTTAGTATATTACCAAAAACAAGTAATATAGCATTTAAAATCTCAGTTTTAATCTGATTCATTACGTCATTAAATTAAATGCATAAAAAGAATGGATGGGGGAAGGAACAGGAGATTGAGGTTCAGATATTTCAAATTACCTATTTTAAACTAGTAGGGGTTTATTGTGTGCAATGAAAATAACATATATAGTCACTTTAAGTAAAGTCCAACTGCAAAATATGATGGCAAATAAGGATCTTTGTTATTTGTTATACTGATTGCTCCCTAAAAACTGCATAAATCCAAATCAGGTGGTGCATTATGCAATTGCAGATCTGGATTTGTGCAGTTTGCAGTTGGACTCAACTTATAAGCAAGTATGTATGGTAGGTTTTTTTCTTTATATAGAAGTCTGTGTTATTGTCTTTTGTTGTTGTTGAGTTTAATTTTAGTAGCATTCGCACAATTGTGCATGTGCCACTTTTTTCTGACTGCACCGCAGCCTGCTAGTTGTTCCTGGGGAAGGGGATGGTGCCACCTCCCCCAGGCTTTTATGGATTCAAGGAACCCTGATAGTTTGGCCTCAATCTGTGGGTCCATAAAGGTCCCTACAGTTGAATGGTAGGCTGTCATTAGTGGGAAGGAGAGCTCGGGAACGGTCCTGCTTGCTTTACATCACTGGTTTCTTGTTGCATTTGCCTGGTGTTTTTTTTTTTTTTTTTTTTTTTTTTGAGATTTTTTTTTCTTTCTTCAAAATGTTCTAAAAGGAGGGTGATGTTCCATGCTGTTTATAGAGGTTCTTAGTAGATATCATGTATGAAGAGAGATTTTCAAGGTTATTATGGGATTACTAGTTGAGGTGTTTTGGGTGTGTTTCCTACGTTATGTTATTTATAAGTTTTTAGATATTACCTCTTTAAGTTATTTATTAATTAATGTTTTTAGAGATTGAATGTTATTTATACTTTATTTAGCAAGAGACCGGAGTCCTAGCCGATTACACGGTTCGTTAAGGACATCTAGGACATCCGATTTTGCGGTTTCCTTAGTTTTTTATAGGTGCTTCGTAAGTGAATCATTTATTAATACTTTTATAAAAATGAATGATATGTTATGGGTTTTTATGTGGTGGCTTCTAAATTTATTTAGCTAGTTACTGGGTCTTTTGGTTTTGTGGGGATAGTAATTATATTTTGTTCCTAAGTCCTGCTGAGTCTATGAATTGATTTATATCTTTATATGCTGATTGTTTATTTTTATTAGAGTCCATAAGTAACTCTGGGTATGTGTGTGGTGATCCAATCTCTTTTTGGTTTTTGATAAATATTTTCCGAGCGGGTTGATATTTTGGGCATATATTGAATACGTGGTGTAGATCTTCGGTGGTGTGGCAGTCAAAGCAGTTAATGGTTGCTGGTTTGGGTCCTATAAACCTTCCAAAACTGCTTGCTAGTTTAGTTTTTCCAGTTATTATCCTGTTTATGGTTTTCTGTTCTAAATAGGTACCCTTAGGTAGCTGTATGTTCCTATCTACGTTTTTTGGGGTTTCATGGTGCTTTTTACCTTTTGTGGAGGAGTTCCAAAAATCTTGCCATGTTTGGTCTATATATGTTTGTGCGAAGCTTATTGCTTCTGTAGAGCTATAGTTAAGCTTGATAGAGTTTTGATCTTCTAGTTTGGTTTTTGCAACTTTGTCTGCTGTTTCGTTGCCAGAGATTCCAATGTGCAACGGTATCCACATGAGGAATTGTTCCCTAGAGTGTGTATTGCGATTTTGGATTGATTTGATAACGCTTAGGGAATCACTTATAATGACTGCTTTAGGTATTTGGTTGTCTTTGATCCATTGTAGTGATTCATGTATAGCCCAGAATTCAGTGGTGTAAATTGAGCAATAGTCAGGTAATCTGGATCCCGTTTGTATATTCAATTCAGGGATGACTATTGCTGCTGCTGTTCTTAGTGGGTTGTTTGTTTTTGATCCATCGGTATATATTTTAACATAGTCCGGGTATTTTTGGTTGATTTCGTTTACCAGTACAGGTTTTAGTAAGTTTTCTTGTCCTTCTTTATTGCCTAATTTGGTAGCTTCAGTGTTAATCCTTGGTGGTTTTTGTAACCATGGTGATTTGTTCTGGTCTGTATTGTTTGTTACCTGGTTTTTTAGTAGAGGTATCTTTTCTCTTAGTTCAAGGATTACTTTGCCACTTGGTGTGATAGGTATGATTTTGGGTTTGAAGACAACTTTACACTTATTTATAGCTATTTTGGTGGGATGGTTGTCTGGGTGGGTATCTAATCGAATGGAGTATCGGAGGAGCAGTTCTTGCCTACATAATTTTAAGGGTAGTTCTCCTGTTAGTGTTTGTAGTTCTTCTAATGATGTTGAGGGGGGTGTTCCTGTGCATAATAGTAAGGCTTTTCTCTGGATAGTGTCAAGTTTTTGTAGTACAGGCTGCTTAGCCGAGTTATATGCTTGGCAACCGTAATCCAGTTTTGATCTAATTAGGCTTTTATATATCATGAGGAGGGTTTCCTGGTTGAATCCCCAGTCAGTCCCTGTGATTGTCTTTGTTGTGCAAAATATAATATATATTCATACAAGGATACATATCAGTTTGAATTTGATTGCAAAATTTATTTTCTTAATATCCAAAAGGACAATCACTATTGTCTGTATCAGACATTGTTTGCAAGAAGTTATCCATGTACACTCTAGTAACACATATGTGCTATTTTGTAATGTAATGTTTTATAATTGTTATGAAGTTTGTATTTTAAGTATTATTTCACTTAGGAATCACAATGGATTATAAGTATCATAATCATGGTATATCATGGAACAGAAATAAATGAGTATGCTTTGCCTTTTCCTGATTCTAAGGAACTCCAAAAGTTAACAATTTTTTTGTCTTGAAACAAATTAAAGATCAGCAGGGTGTTCGGACTTACTCTCACCTATGTAGACATCACAGTAACTCAAGTTGTTGCAATGAGTTTGAAAAATGATTACTCAGAGGTGATTATTTAAAGTTACTGGTGAATGAAAAAGCTGTTTAGTGCTTTTTTTCATGTGTATGCATCAACTATTCAGGCCATGATAGTCAATGTCGTGTAGTTTTTGAACAGCCATTTTTATTTCTCCAAGTGGATTTGCCTAAATAAAGCGTCCAGGGAATGCAGTAATCATTTACCTTTTCTCTTTCAAAATGATGAAATAAAATCAGTTTTTGGACATAAACAATTGGGTAGTTGTTATGCACTATATTTCAGTATAATAGACTGGTAAGTAGACCTTTTTGGATAACTCTTATTCAGTCAGCCTGAATAATGGAATAATTAATTAACCATGATAGTTGAACAAAGCCCATGGAAGTAGCACACAGTACTTATACAGATATCTTTAACTTTTGTCATGGAAGAAATGTGCAAAAACTTAGTGCATTAAAAGAATATTGAGAAATATTTTATGGTGTCTTAACTTTTATTGTCTTAACATGTATGGTAAATATGACAGTTAATTAACCATCTGTACTCGCTTGTAAGTCGAGTCTAACTACAAACATCATCGACCCTGATCTGCATTTGCATAATGCATTGCCCAATCAGGGTCTGTGATGTTTGTTATACTGAGTACTGCTAGCCATTATATATATACCAGTATAGATTCAAACGAGGAGGTGTAAAGACAAGAATTTTAAGATGCAGAGATGCTTCTAGGATGATGCAGAGATGCTCCTAGGATGTTATCATGGGGTTGGGAGTTAACTCTGCTTCAATAATATTTCAAATCGTAACATTACATTCGAACACAAAGCTCACAGAGATGGTTCTAATCTCATAAGCTGCAATCATCATGAGGCAACTCTGATCTTGAGAGATCTCAACGTACGCCCAGCGTATACCTTCTTCAGCCACGAAGCAAGGACCTGGGTTGTGTCTTGTTTTCTGTCTTCACTAGGAGGAAGAGGCATTTGTTTGTTCCGTGATAGGGCTCCGTGCATTTCAAGTAGTGCTTGAGAAGTAGACAGGATTTTGCATGGCTGATATTCTTGACTTGTCTATGGATGAGAGGGAGTGAATGATGACTCTTTGGTTACTCAATGGTGGCAACCAGTTTTTGGCTACAAAGACTTGTTGTCAGGAGGACTACCAAACCATCCGATCAGAAATGAAGATGGTTCGGATCGACTGAAAGTCCATGTTGCTTGCTTACCCTGCATGTGGAAGCTAAGCTATAAGGAAATGTGTTGTATGTGTGTATGTTTGATTTTTAACTTAGCTTTAAAAAAGTGTTTAGTCATATTGCCTTGAGGTCTGCATTGTAGCAGTTTAATGTCTAGTACTGGAGCATCATGCTGCAGACACGTAGCATGATGTCCTACCTAGTCACATTATCCTGAAACCAGGCCAGTCACTAACCTCTTAATGTTGAGTGCCAAGTAAGTCAGCTGTTAGTACCAGTTTTATTAGTCTGGTATGACTTGGCTGGGGTTTGAACCCATGAACTCCCTCATCCAAGGCAGATGCTCTAACTACTAGGCCACTGGTTGAAACATGTATAATAGACACTTAAACGAAGTGTGGGCTAGAGGCTTAAACTCAAACTTGGTAGAACCATGGACAAATTTCATTTGGGAAACAGGGTTAAGCATACATGCCAACCATTATGCTTTTTTTCACTAAATTACGCCTTACACATAAACATATATGGATTACGCAATTTCTATATATCCCCTTCCAAAAAATCAATAATTTGTTTTCTTGTTTTTATTAACATCCCATAGAATGTATTCTAAAAAAGATGGTTCCTACATAACTACGATATAAGAGTACGATCATCCGTAGACTTGCATGCACTTTCCTAACGGAATTATGTTCTATTTATAGCAGCTGTCCTATTTCCAAGAAACATGCTGGTTTCTACTTTAAAACATTTGACCTTGGATTCTATTTATCGGAGCTGTATGGCTTAGTTAGGAGATAACAGACTGGTTTTCTAATTTGTAATCTTTACTCGCAGATTCTTTGTTCTAATTCATATTTGGTACAGAACCAGTCTGTAGGATATTTGTCATTAAAAGTCAGATGTATTCAAGTCGATGCATGTATTAGAGCAAAAATATTTTTCAAATAATTTCACAGATGAATTCATTAAAGATGAAAAACCGATTCAGAGATGATTATATGAATTACATAACACATCGTTCATTCTAGGGCAGATTCACGCACATTATAGGCTAGGTGGAAAGGATCTTAATATTAGTCATGGTGTTAAATTTGATATGGAGCTACACTTGAAAACTAAAGAAATCTTGAATTATACTAACTCCAGTACTAAGGTAACTTCTTTTTATTACAACAAAACACAATGTTATAAATGCAGAAGTGTTGTTGACCAAGTTCTTGATAGAACACAAACTACCCCTAGCGGTAGAAGACTACTTTGGTCCTTTGATAAAACAGATGTTTCCTGATTCCAAAATTGCACAATGCATGCAAAATTATCTAATATTGTTCAGTCTTTAGCAGAAGATACTTCACTGAACATTGCAGAAGCCATGAAAATTGGGTCTTTTAGTATTGCCACAGACTGTAGCAGTGATTATGATGACAAAAAGTTGTACCCAGTATGTGTAAGAGACTTTGACAATGAAAAGGGCAAAGTCAGAGTGCTCTTCTTTCATTACCAGAATTAACAGTAGATTTCACTGGAGAAAACATTTTTGATTGGCTTGATAATGTTTTGAATAAAATATGATATAAATTGGCAGAATTGTATGGGGTTTTCAGCTGATAATACGTCGGTGATAACTGGAATTCATAAAGGAGTTGCATTCCATATTTTGAAAAATGTCTCATCAGTGTACATCACAGGTTGTCTCTGTCATTTGATGCACCTTGCTGCATGAAAGGCTGCCAATAAATTAGGAGACTGCCTGAAGTATCAAGCTGGCATTCTACCTGACAATGTATTTCATGCGGACAGAGTTGATTTTTTTTCCATCTTATTTCCCAGCTAAACGACCCAATAACTGGAAGATATAAATTTCCTCTTCTTTGTCAGGTTATGAATGGAATATTGGTTCCTCACCATTCGAATGCAGGCCGTGATAGATTGTTCTGTATTGTTAAAAAAAAATAAAACTGAATTCAGATCCAGGTTCAGTAATCTAGTACTTAGTGCTCTGGTGTACAAAACATTCATAATCTCATCTGATACAAAGTGTTGTGAAATGCAACATGAGAGTCTGTTGCTTTTTAAATCTAACAGTGCTACATATGAAAACTTGAAGTAGTAACTGATGTTAAAAGAAAATATGGATAAAAAAAATAATTTTGTAATTACGCTTACTGAGTTTGTATCATGTTATACGTGGATTACTCTTTCTCTTCTAGGATTTGTCTTTTTGTTCACTGGGATTACACTTTTTCCCGCGCCAGTGATTGGCATGTATGGTTATGGATTTTGGTCAACGGACAAAGTTGGCTAAAAGATCTGAAAGGTCTTTATCATGCCTAATGTCATCGGCCATGATGTTGGAATGTGTCCATTATCATAGAGCTGTAGCCTTTGATAGTGATCAGGGGCAACTGTTTCTCCTCAAAGAGCCAGAGAAATAAAAAGTCAGCCAGTTGAGGGATTGAGGCCCTCAAAGGGATGATGTGGATCTGGTACCAGTCCCTAAACACATGCCATTTCCCCTCGTAAGCCTTCAGAGCTGCTCTCGAGATTCTCTCCACAGTCAAAGGTTTAAATTGTTTGTCTCACAAGGTTGGCTGTCCTGATAAGAGCCAGGCATGTAGAAGAAGATAGTCCGGACAGGGATGGAACACCATCAGCCATGGTTAGATAAGGGGATTTGAGTTGGCCGGGATCTTCCTGGATAGATCTATCACTAGATCAAATAGATCAGTGACCCAGGATTTTGTCCCACCTAATAGGGGCGATCAGAATCATCTTGCAACTCTGACCCCATAACTTCTCGATTAGTTTTAGTATCAGGAATATGGGAGGGTAGGCAAAGGCCCACAACCCCTCCCAATTGATTGACAGTGCATCCACAGCCCAAGCTTCTGCATCTGGAACTGGAGAGAAGGTGGGTAACTTGTGATTCCACCTCGTCGCAAATCATCGGCAGTCCCAAAGGGCACATATCTGAGTGAAGACTGATAGGTTGTGAGACCATTCCATATGAAGGACTTGACCTCCCCTTGATAGAGTGTTGGGGGAATGTGTCTGACTTGTACGTTGATGTGGAGATTATTGCACCAGCATAGAAACTTCCAAATCAGGACACACAGTTTGGGTGATTTGGTTCCCCCCAGTTTAAGGAGATAGATCACCACTACCAAGTTGTCAGACATGAGGAGGATCGTTTCGCTAGGGAGTCGATCTACCCAGAAGTAAAAGGCCTTGATGACAGCCTTCATTTCAGGGAGGTTGATGTGCAGAGGCTGCTTCCCTGGCTCTCTTGTGCAAAGGACAGTAAAGTCTGGCAACAGATGGGCAACCCAACAATACTGAATGGTATCAGTCCATACTGTTATTTCCTCTTGGAGCTTCTCCAGCAGGATTTCCCTGGTCAGCCAGCCTGGGTTGCACCAATGATGCAGGAATGATTGAATTTTGTGCATGATTAGAAGGGCTTGATCATGGAGGCTTGAAAAAAGGGTGCCACTGAGTCAGCAATAACATCTGTAAGGGGAACATAAATAGGCAGCTGAGTGGGCTCAGGTCTGCCACCACACTGAATAAACTGAGGAGTTGCACTCTCACTGAAATCCAAGTCTGGTTGGAAACAGACTCAATGAATTCAGTGATTCTGGTGATGCAAACCATTTAACTTCTGGGATGAATGGAGGTCTGACTTTTCCCAGTTCACTAGAAAGCCTCAAAGAGCTAGAAGAGAAAGAAGATTGTTCCTGCCTTGGAGTAGGATAGAACTTAATGTGTATCTGGAGGATGTTGTCCAGGTATGCTTCAGTCACTGTAGAAGACGTCGACTGGAACAGGAAGACAATGCAATCCATAATCTGAGTGAAAAACGAGGGATTGATGTCGAGGCCAAAAAGAAGAATGGTGAATTGATAGTCGGTGTTTGTAGTAAGTGAAATGGAGAAACTTGCAGGAGACAGGATAGATAGTAATGTGAAAGTATGTGTCTGTCAGATCGAGACCTCGCCATCCCCATCTTGAAATGGGTCAGGTGACTCCAGTCAATGCTAGCTCTTTGCCTTCCAAAAAATAAACAGCCTTGAGTAAAACCCTGTGGATTGTGGCCTTTGTGCAAGCTCCACCTATTTATTTTTTTTATAAGCAATTGTATCTCCTGTTGTAGAAGGGCATCCTTCTGATCTGATGGTGTATTTGTGAAGGAGGGAGAAGGGATTTTTGAACAAAACCCGAAGCCCCTTTGAATGACCTGGAGCCCCCCACTCCATTCTGAGGGAATAGGGAGATGCATTAGGCTCAAAAATTGTTTTTTTTACTGTCTCTGTATGATTGCTTCCTGATGATCCGAACAGGGTCATCTGGAAAGGTAGGGTATGATAAGGTTGGAGATATGTGGATTGCACACATCATGCACACATGCGACACGTCATTTCAAGAGTAGACTGGCTGAAGCCATCAAGGTACTGGCCGTGTTGTGGTGAGCAACCCCAGTCATTATCAGCACTGCTGGTTGGATTCCCTGGTGAATGGTTGGCCTGGAAGCTGTCAGTATGAAGACAGTCTGGCTATCACCCATACCAGTGGCTCCAAAGCCTGGCTAGACAGACAGATTTCTCACTGAAATCATCATCATAGACAAGGCATGTTGCCAACAGGATGGACAGATAATTCACTAAGATCCCCATAAAACATAGTCGGCTGGACCAATTTGATGAAAAGGTCCCATGCTGGAATGGCTGAACAGCGTACAACGGCGTGGTTTTAATATCCATTAAATTCAATGGATCCAGATGCTGGCGCTATGTAAGATGGTCCAGCAAGCACCGGTACTGGCTGCATGGACAGATTTTTCTCCTTGAAATCTCCAGTATAGTAATGACAAAATGCTAATGGCATGGGATCTATTACTGTGATCCCATGTCAACTTTTTGGATGGACCATTTTGGTGTTGGATTGCCGATGTGGGCTGGATGGTTAGCGATGTCAGGACAGCCGGTGATTGCTGGACAGCCAATAACAGTATGGCAGTATTAAGAATTGGATCCAAAGGATTGGGCATGACCCCCATGTGTCTAGACTTCAAGGCTAAAGGCCATGCTCGGGCATGCAGGGGGACTTGTGTTTCGTGGAATTCCTAAATTTGGGGAATACTCCCCAATGAATCAGTAATGAACCATACGTTGTCTTCCTTGATTTATTCCATCTGTCCTTCCCTTCCATGCCGAAAGAAAGATAACTTTGAATGTGCATTTCATGCATATAGCAAGCATTCCTCCTGAAACAACACAAGAAAAGAAAACAATGCACATGTTAGCAAATTAATATGTGACTTGCTAGCTTCTGGCTTAAACTAGCAAATCAGTATGACTAATTGCCTAAAATGAAAGCTCAGTCTTCCCCTCACTATATATTATAGACGATGCATATCAGTATTATAGACGCTGACGCTGCATATCATAAACGGTGTTCACATAGTATAATAAAGAGTCATGGTAGACTTCCATGATGTGAAGTTGCATATAAATTATTTAAATTGACATCTGCTGAAATGTTGTTGTAGTAGGGTTTAATGCCATGTTTCAGCACAAGATAGGCTATACATGGCAGCCAGTATAACTGGTGGAGGAAGAACCCTGGAAAACCCCAGGAAGAACCACTGACCCATGAGAAGCTCCTGGCAAGCTTTCTCACCTACCCACTTTAGCCGAGCCTGAGACTCAAACACACACAGACAGGGGTGATATCACAGTGATTTGGAACGATGAACACTTTAGACCACTCAGCCCCCTCTGCTGAAATGACACAAAATCATATTTAAAGCAGAAACTAGTAAAGTATTAAAATATTACTAAGTCACTAAAACATTGTCATCACTAACAGAGCAGTGAAAATGTCCTTTCAGAAACCTATGGCCCTGTTATAACTTATGCACAGTTATTAGTTAATAATTAAACCACAATGCTATCAAAATAGCATGAAATATGAAAAGAGCAGAAATATCAAGCAGCGCCTAAGAATTTCGCTAAGAACATAACGAACGGAGTAAGCTTACTCATATTGACTTTATACAATGGTCAATGATAGTGTGGTGGGATGGTGTTCTTAAAAGACGCAGTCCCGAAAGGTGACAAAATCACTCAAAATTTGGTAGAAATTGTAAAATAATGCATACACCCTGCAGTAGATCAATAAATCTGCACAATAATTCCAAAATTAATATTATTGGGCCTATATGAACACAAAAATGGCTGGATTATCGGCAGACAACTGTCTGACATGTGCTTTGTACAGCAGTGTAAAGGGGAGGTAATGGGAATGAGTTACTGCCCTTTGTCTATTTAAAATTGGATTGACAATGTTTATCTTTTAGTAGGACCGGATTTGCGAGGCAGCAGGCTAATATTCCTAATATAATGTGATTGGGGAACATATTTGAAGGAGAAATCAAAATCTTTACAAGATATTACCAAAAGTAGAATAAGCATCAACCTGTTCATGATTTCTTTGATTAATCTGTTTCTTATCTCTGTATTAATATTGTTCTGTTGTAAGAGCCACCTTTCACAACTCACAGGTATAGTCTTTTGGATAATTCTGCTCCAAAATAAGATTTTTCACTCACATAAGCTCTGCTAAAATGTAACTTTTTTGAACTGACTACTATGCCAGATTTACTGTATTATGATTTTAAGTCCATTAATGCCAGTCTACTTGTTCAAAGAGAGGTATTTTGATCAGATAACTATCTTTACATTTTAATTTCATTTTTAGAGTCTTCTTCATTTGATCAATTGTAACCTTTAAGGAAGCCTTTCTGGTTTTGTAGCATATGATCCCACAATGCTAAATTGTGACAAGAAAAAACTTGGAAAGTGCACTCTACTTTTAAATTGTCTGCATTTTAGTCTGGCTTGTTTGTCTGCCTTTTCTTAAGTCTATTTTCAACTTATTGCTGAAATGAGGGTTTGACTGGCATGCCATCTGTTTTTGTTGATCCAGTATGCAATATCTCCAAAGTTCATGCACTCAAAAAAGCTGTCTTCATTTAGTGCTTGTTTTAAAAAATTAAAGTTGCTACAAGATGTTCATGTGGTATTTTTTTTAAAAATTAGTTGGGCCCTTTTTTCTAATGAGTATTTGTAAAACTTTTGTTCTAAATAGATTAAATATATTACAATGCTTGCTACAGGGCAAACTGTGACAAATGGATATAGTTCTACTAACATCGCAACTAGCATTACAGGACCGTTATTGGCATCAGAGACCACTGCTGATGTCACAACTAGCACTCAACAGGATAAAAGTTATTTTTTTCCTGATTTTGGCCAATTGAGGACTCAGGAATTCATGATTTCTTTTGCATGTGGTGTGAATCAGTGAATCGCTATCTAGAGTTGTGAATTCACACCAAAATTGTGAGGGTTGGTAGGTCTGCAAGCAGTTTAGGGGTAAAAAGATAAATAAAGTTGCATACTGCACAAAGTACGTTAAGTGCGACTGGAAATTAATTTATGCGAGTTCTCAAACATCACTGCTTTCCAAGTGTGCAAATTTACACAAATTTTGTGTGAACCATAGGATAGCACGCCCTGGGAGCATCTCTGAAGATGGCGGCGGTGGTTGAAATATTTGAGGCAATATCAGTTTTCATTCATGACCAATCTAAGATCATAATTTGTCTTATGTTGAAACACCTGTAGCAGCCATATTAAATATCCAACTGGAACCACTAATATTTAAGACCAACTGGATAGCATAAAAATTCTACTATTGAAAACGCCAAGTCAGTATTACTTTCCATTCAGCAGTAGTGAAAATATTTATCAGGATGGCTGCCATATCATATCAGTACCATATTTATTAAAGAGTTCGTAGTCATCAAAAGAAGCTTTTGAGTGAAAACCCCCTTTTGATATGACCATCCAGTCAGGAGGAGTAGCGATAAAAGGAATTACATGATGGCCATATTGGGCATCTGAGCAGTTTCACTTTCAATTGTGACTTTCTAGACCTCGGGATAAATGTGTTCGCAAAGCTTCACGCAAATCCTCAAAGTATTAGAAGTAGCAACAACAGAATTATGGTAATGGATGGATGATTGAAAACAGGCCATCCCTTAAGCTCTACTTGTCTATGACCAGTAGAGCTATGAAATGTTTGATGATCCCTTGGTACTACTCTAACCTTAATATGAGAAACACAAATGACAAAATACATTTTATATCGAAGTAGTTTATTTACAAGCAAGATTGTGATATTTTATAAGTGTCACTTTTTCCTTCCTTTCTTGGATCTTTTATCCAGTTTTGATGATTTGATTGAGAAAGGAGGGGTCTTGAAAGCAATCTCCTCATCACTGCTGTCCTCCTTCAAAACCTGAAGGGTACCTTTAGGAGTCTGGACCTCTGAGGGAATTTTCAAATAGATTTCCTTTGGACTTTCTTCCATTGAGGTGCCTGGAGCTTCATCTTTTCTGTCTGACTTCTTTGACTTTGTTTTTTCTTGCAACTGCTCCTGAAAATACAAGACACTATATATAGTTTTTGCATAAATCCATGTTTGTTTGTACCCCCTAACAATTTCAATAAAAAAAATCTTTAATGTGATAGAAAATGCAAAGAACACAGTCATTTCATTCATCAATTTATTATTTCTAACCTGACTGTGATCAGGGTGGCTCTAACACAGTCATCACCTGCATGTTTCATGCTTAATGGACCTTCCATACTAACACTACGCAGTACTGTGTGCACTATGGGTGAGTATATTTTCCTCAGACAACACAGTAAGGCAGTTCATCCCATTTGGTAACTGCCAGTTAATTCCGTAAATTACCATAAGGTCAAGAGGTGAGAGTTATAGCCCTTTACACACATGTACACAGAAATTACACTGCTTGTTAAATCCACATGAAAGGTAAATTTGTAATTATTATTTTCCTTTGCTTGATTCAACATTAAATATTGGAAGCAGACTACATACTATTTATTTTCTATGTACATACATGTGTAGTTGTGCATTCACTCCTTAATTGAAACTGGAAATGACTGGCATGCAAGGTTGTCTTTTACATTGAAAACTTCCATTTGGTATGAAATGCTCAAACGATAATGGTGTTAGGCCCCTCCCCCATTCATATTAGGTTTGAAATTACAGATCAATGAATGAACTAATTTCTGTGCATTTTTTAAATCCCATTTATGCTTTTCGTTTCTTAAATTCGGTAGAGGGGTACAAAGAAGCAGGAAGGTATATTCAGACTATAA
Organism: Sinohyriopsis cumingii; assembly: GCA_028554795.2. Taxonomy (NCBI): domain Eukaryota; kingdom Metazoa; phylum Mollusca; class Bivalvia; order Unionida; family Unionidae; genus Sinohyriopsis; species Sinohyriopsis cumingii. The sequence goes on from CM068832.1 coordinate 37,338,397, forward strand.
ATGCAAAACTATAGCCTGAAATTATAAGGCTCAGTCAAGAAAGACTTTACAATACTGTTCAAATTCTGACACGAAGACAGTGATGCAGTTACCTCTGGATACCAAAGTAGAAAAACTTTACCTATGTAAAATAAATACTGGGCATTATATTATCAATCAATGACGGCATGCACAAGTAAATTCACAAAAAACCTGATTCCTAAAATCACACATAAAGCAAATTTAAGTGACTGACTTTTAAGATAATACAGTATGAGTACTGATAACGGGGATTTTTGTTACTGGTATTTGACTCACTCCTGCTAATTGATACAAAATTGTCCATGATATACATGTATGCATCAATAATTAGCATGCTCAAAGTTCTACTCTGGCATTCCAACATCTCTACTGAAACAAAAGGCCATTTGACTGAACACAAAATAACAAGAGACCAAAGTGGGTTTGAGGTCCCTCACCTAGCTGATATGTACCTCATAGCCAAATGCAAGGGCAGTTGGCAACAAAATCTGCGTCAGATGGAAACTTTGTCAAAATGTCTTCATAAGAAATAATTCAATATGAAAATCGTTCTTTATTTCTAGCATTTTTATATCTAAAGGCCTTTCTAGTTTTTAGTAACTGTGGCCATATTTAATGATGGATCAGCATCATATGGTAAATATGGCTGATGCTTTTCATTGAATGCTTTGGTCAAATTCTGTTCAGTGCCTTTTTAGAAAGAAACTAATATAAGCTTAGTTTAATTTTTAGTAAGGGCAGCCATATTAGATGACAAATCAGCATATGTTCAAATCTGAAAGCTGCCTTGCCTGGATGCTTTCCAAAACTGGGTCAAATTCTCTTGAGCAGTTAGTGAGAAGTTGTTGTTGTTGTTGTTGTTGTTGTGGGGTTTAACGCCATTTTTGAGCACACGATAGGCTATACATGGCGGCCAGTATTAATGGTGGAGGAAGAACCAGGGAAAACACCGGAAAGAACCACCGACCCACGAGAAGCTACTGGCAAGCTTTCTCACATACCCACACTGGCTGAATCCTAGACTCGAACCGCCGCAGACAGAGGTGAGATGGCAGTGATCCGTAACGAAGAGCGCTTTAGACCACTCGGCCACTTGGGGCCCCTAGTGAGAAGTAATTAAAAGTTTCTCTTTTATAAATACTATAAATTGCAATCAGTTGTACATGGTATATTCTGATAAAATTCTGAATGCTGTTTGTAAAAAAAAAAAAAAAAAAAAAAAAAAATATTCAATTTAAGTAATGGTGGTCTTATTTAATGGCTAAACAGCATCTTATTATAAAATCTTAAAGGCCTTCATGCCAGGATGCATTCTTTCAACTTTGTTTGAATTCTGTTATGCAATTTCTGAGCAGCCATTTAAAAAGTTTTTCTATTTTTAGTAACAGTGGACATGTTTTTTATTTGTACAAATCTGATGGTGGATTGACATCTGTAAAAAAAACTGAAAGGCCTTCATGGCTGAATGCTGTCTGTCAAGTTTGGCTGAAACTGGTTCAATGGCTTTTGAGAAATTTTAAAGGCTATAGATGGAGACATGGCAAATGCAGGACCATATCGCAGACTCACTTGGCCTTGTATGCAAAAAAAAAAATTCATAAGAGTTTGCTCATCATTTCTTTATTTATACCCCTCTTTAAATCATATTTATCTATGTATCCAAAACCTGGCTTTGAGAAAATGGTTTATTTTGGAACACAGATGTTACAACTGTAAGACACGACAATACTAGTCACATGACCTCACTAGTAGCTATACAGGCTGCACTGGCGACAAACGGGTATATAAAGCTCACACTGCCATAACAAAGTGATCATTTGAAAAATGAATCAACCATATTATTTCCTCTGATGAGTTACAATAGTAACGAAACCAGTCAGGGACAGGAGATGACCAGGACACACCAGGAGATGGGAGGGTTTGCCTCCACATCCAAACAGTCATTATCTTCCCTAAACTTAGATGTGATATTATTGAAACAAAAACTATTCTGAGAAGAGACACAGGCTCAGATGGATCCCTCAAAATTTGCAAAAGCACTGATTTTACTGTATCAAAGCAATCCAGGTATAAAAAAAACTAAGACTAGTCCTCCAACGTTTTTCAATCAATCAACGTTCACAAGTCACATCCATAAATGCCCACTAAGCCTGACAACTTTACTAATTAATTACAGCATACTCCAACTAAGACTTTTCATCCATACTGGTGGCACTTGATTTATGCACTTTTATTTCTAATACATTTATAATTAAGAAATAACATTAAATATGCACTACTGTGCTCATTTGTACACCATTGCTGCTCATATATGTGCATTTATATTATTTTCAATTTATGCCACAACCACAGGAAGACATCTATGGCATAAAGCAAGAGTAACCTGTACTGTGATTCTGCAAGACAAACTGAAGAAACCAGTTGATTTTCCAGAAATATCTTGACAAACAGTTGCAACTAATTCTTTCAGTCACACAGACTTTGACCTTTGATAATATGACCTTAAAGTCAATAGGGTTCTTCATGCTTACCCCAAGTGCAAGCCATCCACAAAGTTTGGAAATCACTGATGATTGAAAACTAAAATTACTGTGCAAAAATTCATTTTCTTTTTTCAGACAAAATAACCATTATCACTGACCTTGATAATCTCAAAACTGATCAAGTTCTTCCTAACTCAACCCAACCACAAAGTCTGGTAACTGTAAATGATGGCGAACTCGAGTTGCTGTGTGGAAAACCATTTCTTTCTCTTGCAGTCAGTGACCCTGACCCCACAAAATCTACCTCGTGGCAGGTGTGTAAAAAAATTATAAACACTGGTTGGTTCTACGTATCTACAACAATAGTCCATACATTGGTTGGTTCTACGTATCTACAACAATAGTCCATACACTGGTTGGTTCTACGTATCTACAACAATAGTCCCTACACTGGTTGGTTCTACATATCTACAACAATAGTCCATACATTGGTTGGTTCTACATATCTACAACAATAGTCCATACATTGGTTGGTTCTCCATATCTACAACAATAGTCCATAAACTGATTGGTTCTCCATATCTACAACAATAGACCATACACTGGTTGGTTCTACATATCTACAACAATAGTCCAAACACTGGTTGGTTCTACATATCTACAACAATAGTCCATATACTGGTTGGTTCTACATATCTACAACAACAGTCCATACATTGGTTGGTTCTACATATCTACAACAACAGTCCATACATTGGTTGGTTCTACATATCTACAACAATAGTCCATACATTGGTTGGTTCTACATATCTACAACAATAGTCCATACATTGGTTGGTTCTATGTATCTACAACAATAGTCCATACACTGGTTGGTTCTATGTATCTACAACAATAGTCCATACACTGGTTGGTTCTACATATCTACAACAATAGTCCATACACTGGTTGGTTCTACATATCTACAACAATAGTCCATACACAGGTTGGTTCTACATATCTACAACAATAGTCCATACACTGGTTGGTTCTACATATCTACAACAATAGTCCATACATTGGTTGGTTCTACATATCTACAACAATAGTCCATACATTGGTTGGTTCTACATATCTACAACAATAGTCCATACATTGGTTGGTTCTACATATCTATAACAATAGTCCATACATTGGTTGGTTCTACATATCTACAACAATAGTCCATACACTGGTTGGTTCTACATATCTACAACAATAGTCCATACACTGGTTGGTTCTACATATCTACAACAATAGTCCATACATTGGTTGGTTCTACGTATCTACAACAATAGTCCATACATTGGTTGGTTCTACGTATCTACAACAATAGTCCATACATTGGTGAGCACAAGATGTAATTCAGAAATAAAACTGTAATGGCTAGAAAGTAGATGCAAACCCAGTGCATGTCTAAATCTTGCACGGTCACTTCTTTCTCCAAGAGCTACTTGCCCCAAGTGGACTGTTCACCATTTTTTTCTAGAAAACAAACTCTTCAACTAAATTTTTACAAATGGCAAGTACTTCACCAAAAGCCATTTTGCCACAGACCTGTGAATAAGAAAGATTTTTCTGGATCACCAACTAAAATATGGAGGAACCTTGCTATCAAGACATAATTCAAAGAAAACAGAATTCTTAACATTAAATTTGCTCCATTAATCAAGATATCAGAGTTCTGGATCCGGAAAACAAAATCAGGGACTTAAGTGTAAAATTACTATAAAATTTGTCTCTATTATTTGGGGAAGATAAAAAAATAAGAAAATTTGAAAAATTGTATATGAAAATACAGTCAGTCGGATAACACAGATTCACCTATGCAAATTTGGAGGTGTGTCAATGTATCAATCTCTGATTGGTGAAATTCTAGTGGTATGTTAAAGTTATCACTTGATCATGTGACCATGTGTGTGGAAAAACTAAGTAGCAAGACCATATTGTAACCAGTGATTGTATAAACAATGTTTTAGCTAGTTGCAGATGGGGATGTTAATAATTAAATAAACACACCGAGATCAAACCATCCACAATTTTTGACATAACATATGGTTAATAAATTAAGAGTGTCATTAAGCCTCTTTTTTGTTTACCAATTGTATGTAACAATCACAGTTTATTGATGGCTGTACAAATACAGTTGGACCACTCCGGTAGCCTAGTGGTTAGAGCATCCACCTTGGATGCAGGAGGTCATGGGTTCAATCCCTGGCTGAGCCATACCAAAGACTTATAAAAATGGTACTAACAGCTGCCTTGCTTGGCGCTCATGTCTGCGGCATGATGCCCCAGTGCTAGACATCACTATAAACTGTCACACTGCAGACATCGTAGCAATATGACTGAAACACTGTTAAAGCTACGTTAAAAATCCAAATCACACACACACACATACAGTTGATTGATTTAAGCTGTGGACAGTATAGGGGTTCATTTCAGAATAAAATGGGAACATCAATTACCAGCTCATTAGCAGCTAAAACAGCTGTAAAATACAACTTATGAAAATGACTGCATTTTATTAGTTAACCATAACACATGTTATAATAATGTGAAATAAACACAAATCAATAGATGTATTCCTTAATTTTTTTCAACCATTACTGAGTATACAGTACATTTACAGCTAGTAAAATACGTGTAAATGTACATGTATATGGTATGATGACATCATAAAATAAAAATGTGCATGATTCAATTATCCAGAAAACTTGTTAATCCGGACATATTCACTGGGAATGAAGGTGTCCAGATTAATGAGGCTCCTCTGTACTCACAATGCCATCCAATTCATAATTAATTCCTAGTGCTTCCAGCTTGTTCATCTTCTTTTTGTAAGCTCCAAGGAAGCGCCTGACACTCCTGGTTTGCTGTGTCTCTGTTTTTATTTGGTTGTGTCGCTTTGCATCCTGTATGTGTGTCATAGGCTTTCTGAATTTTCTGTTGGCACCCTTCATAAGCTTAGGATGAACTCTGTCCATAAATCGACCTGAAAACAATTTGTTACTTTATATTATATGATGAATCTACAATCAATGGTTATATTCTTAGCAACACAATAAATCAATATAACTTGGTTCCAAATATTTTGATCTATTATTTCATTTCAGAGGGTCTTTGCCCCAAAACAAGTCTTTAAAAACCTTGTGTCAGTACGATCATCCATTCAGTTAGAGTAGCTAGAAATTTTTGTTCAAGACAACTGTTGTGGTGACCATTTTGGATGCCAGGTCAGAACCATTTTTATTTATGACCAATTAAAAATAAGACATGTTTTGATAAAAACCTCATGTTGCTCTGACCACCTGCTCAGGAGGTGTAGTGATAAAATTTTCAAGATGGCACTAATCTACAATGTTCTTATTGAATGTCTAAGGGCTACGGGCTAACATTTTATTTCAGTCAAACTAGACATTAACATTTTTGGTAAAAACATATCAGTGAGACCAATTCAGGAGTAGCAATAACATGACTGACAACATGGCCAACATGGTGGCCATTTGGCTGTACAAGGCATGCCATTATTATACACAACCAACTAGATATTATAAGAAATCTTTTAGCAAAAATGCTATGTCAGCATGTCCATCTATTTAGGAGTAGAAATAACAAGATTATCACTATGTCACCATGGTGGCCTTGTTGGATGTCAGATGTTCATGATTTCATTTACTCCATAATTATGTGACTATCAATACTGGAGGAGTAGCCATACTAGATGTCAGATTAGCACCATTAAGATTAACATTATGCAAATTGTTCAGGCAAAAATCCAATGTTGATAAGATCATCCACTCAGGTGATAGTCAGGGTTCTCAATCAACATGTAACATTGGGTATTGATGCTTGGAATTTTAATCTCAACCATTTCTAACGCATGGAAATTCCAACCTATTTTTCTTTTTTTTAAATTATGCTTTGATTTGAGCTGGGGCATCAGTCCTAAATGCCCTTGATTTGCCTCTGGCATAATTTCCTGTTAAAAGTATTGTACAGTCCATTGCAAACCGACTATGTGACAGTGATCAACATTTGCTAGACTATTATTTACACCTTATCTGCCAATAATACGGCACTTAAAATCAATATGAACTGGACAGGTGAGATGAAGGTTAGATTGTTTTGCAATTACCTCTGACATTTATGATAGTTTGAAGAAGATGGGATGAGTTATGACTTGATGGAATAACTTTTGATGAAATATCTGTTCATATTTGACTGGCCTTCCATATGATTCTACCTGCTGTTGGAAAAAATACTGTCTCAATTACTGCATATACCACATTATAGTTGAAAACTAAAAGATTACTAAAATTACTATTGCATATGAACCCCAAAAATCGTTATAACTGGACATATATACCCACTTCAGGAATGAGTCTACTGAAGAAAATCTTACACTGGAGCAATGATGTGTTGATATATGTAATCAAAATTTATGAAGGCTAACATGTAGAGTTTAAGGCCAAATGTGAGATGAAGTTTTGAAGGCCAAATGTGAGATGAAGATTTTAAGGCCAAATGTGAGATGAAGATTTTAAGGCCAAATAAGAAATGCTTTATCTGGGCATTATGACTAAAAAGAGATCAAAAGCAGTCCTTGCTTTCAAATCTTTTAATAAAAATCAGGTAACCTTTGGCAGAGTTGAGATAAAAAGGAGAGAACAACCAAAAGTGATTTTGATAGAAACACTTTATAAGGTATTTTGATTCTTGGTATTATTTAATTCTTATTGCACTGTTCAAAAAGTTTTAGAGGAATATTTAAGGCAGTTGATACAGTGAAATCCCACTGTAGCATGCTTCGTTACAGCATGAATTTGGCTCCTGAAGAAAAAAAATCAAACAGTTTAGTATCCTTTCATTTAGGACCAACTATAATCATATTAAGTTTTTGATTGTCAATATGACCATGTGTTCTGGATAAGTAGAAGTACAATTCTGAAGCTGTACCACATGTCTGAGCATCATCATTTTCATTTAGGAACAACCAGAACTATGGATGCATGTGTGTGTGTATTTGTCTGTACATTTTCATGCAGATTTCCCATGTAGTTACGGAGCAGTTGTGATGATAAACTTGTGCTAATAGATGAATGATGGACAACATGCCCTGATCTATAATCAGTAGAGTTAAACAGGGTTCCTGCAAGCTTAACAAAAACAAATTCCATAACTTTTCCATTTTACAAAACTCAAGGACCAAAACATCTATGAATGAAACTATCTATCAAATGTAACTGTGTTGTGTTCAAAAACAAAGTTTTTTTAATCGGTGCTCAGTGCTCTTTGGTATTAACAATTATCAATTTTTATAACTCCATTGTCAGAAATTCCATGACTTTTCCAAAACTTTGCAAGGTTTTGAGAAATTCCATGACTTTTTAAGGCCCTTGAAAATTGTTATTTAATTTCCAAAACTTTTCCAAGATTCCAGGACCTGCAGGAGCCCTGGGTATAAAGCAATTACAAAATAATCTGTGCAGTTCGTATTTTTAAAACTCAATGTTATTTATGAATGCCGTAAAAAATTTTTTTAGATATTTTTTATCTACATACTTCAAAAATATCAAAGTTCTGGCTTACACTTTAATAATTTTCCAAACATTAGGTAATTATTCATAGTCTCTGCTGCAATACGGGCCACATCTTCTGATGCAAATTCTATGTATGCATAGCCTCTGCTGTTTCCAGTCTGCAAAAAAAAAAAAAAAGAGACTATAACAGTGCAGTATTAAACAGATTAAATAGGGACTGATGAGATCATTACTAAAATTGGTACCTGTAAATCCATGTTCATTAATTATCCCAATACTTTAGTCGTACTTGATTTCCAATACAAATTTTTTAAATTTAGGCCCAGCTAGACATCATAAGAAGCTTTCTGGTGAAAACCCCATGACAATACAATGTTCTTTTCAGGAGGAGTAACAATAACAACATTTTCAAGATGGCTGTCATAGTGTCCATACTGAATGTCTGAGGAGTGCGCAATTTTCTTTAAGACCAATTAGACCATGGGATGAATGTGTGTGGAAAGTTTCATGCAATTCTCCATGTAGCGTAAGAAAAGTAGCGAACAAACTTGTGCTAACAGACGCATGGACACCAGACAACTGATACCACAAGCACTTCTGGCCTACTAACAGAGCTAAAAATCTCACTTATTGCGGAACATCACACAGACAAGCTCTAAATAAGAACTAAATGCATTTTGCAATTTACATTTGTTTTCTTTTGTTTAACATTTGATGGGATATCTGTACACTGCAAAACACAAACTTCATGCTATGTTACAAGACTTAACCATTATCTTCCAGACGATGATCAGGGGCCCAGAGTGGCTGAGTGGTCTAAAGTGCTCTCCGTTACAGATCACTAACATCTCACCTCTGTCTTCGAGGGTTTGAGTCTTGAATTGTCTAAGTGGTTATGTGAGAAAGCGCTTGCCAGTAGCTTCTCATGGGTCGGTTGTTCTTTCCAGGGTTTCCCCGGGTTCTTCCTCCACCATTAATACTGGCCACCATGTATAGTCTATTGTGTGCTGAAAAATGGCGTTAAACCCTACAACAACAAGAAGACAATGATCATGCCTTTATGAATGCATCAGATGATTTACTTATCAGAGTGATCAAGTACTATCATTTCAGAACTGAAATGATTAGCAATGAATGTTGATTCAACACGCCATCATACAATATGGACTATCCCTAAGGCAGGAGCAAATGCTGACAACACTAGGACATTGAATGCCAACACTGAATATTGTAGTGAATGTTTTTCATATCAGGATGTGACCGACGCAATATTTTACAGTGGATTTTATTACACAAAGGTAACCAAAATGTAATTTGTCAATATACAAGTGTATTTCACACTGCTTATGTCTTCATGTACTCAAAATTTCCATTGTTTGTTTTCTCAAAGTGTACATGCTACTCACTGACCACAGGTTGCCCCTTACTGACGAATTTAATTTGTATCTTTGTTTCAGACACCCCCAAAAAAACTAATCTCGACAATATTTCCTCAGGCCAGAGGATGTCGATGTAAATGGGCAGGACTGTATTAGAAAGTCTCTTACTAAAATTATAATAAATAACCTAGACAATGTCAGGTACACCAGGTAAATTGTAGGGGAATTTCAATAACATAGACCCAGACCCAAATAAACATATTAACTTAGCTTATGAATGACACAATGTATATATGAAACAGTACAATATTTCTATACCTGTGAAAGAGCATCTACTATTAAATTTTCTTTTCCCTTTACATGCCTAATGTCAATATTTTATTCCTTCAACATCAAATTCCACCTAAATAATCTGATTTTTGTTTTTCATTTTGCCAATGAAAGTAAGAGGGTTGTGATCACTTAACATGATAATTACAGAAGAAAATGAACTAATATAGACTTCAGACAATGGCAATATCAATGCCAAACATTCCTTCTTGACTGTGGAATAATTTCTCTGGTACTTATTTCATTTCTTAGAAAATAGCACAATGGATGATCTACACCATTTTTTGTCTTCTATGATCCAGCATCTGTCTCGGCTTTAATATTGGAAGTGTGACATGTCATCAACCGTCATTTCTACTAACTTTAACTAGATATTTCTATTCAGGAAATTTATATAAAATTATCATATGATACAATATGAAATAAAAGGTAAGTTAAACATTTTATTTTGTGTTATTCATCCATGGCATAATCAGTTACTTCTGTCTGATGGAGTCCTGTAGAAAGACTTTGTGACCGTAATGGTGAAAATAAAGGTTAATTCGCCAGATTTGATTCATGCAATGGCCATCCAAGAGTTATGCATTCCTACGTTACTGTATTTTGAATGGACATGTGTAGCTTTTCAGTCTTTTGGCGATTCTGATGCAATAAAAGACTTGTGACAAAAGTCGAATCGAGTGGAAGGTTATGGTCACGCTTGCACTCCTTGTGTTAATTTATTGTACTGATAAGGTTATTTCGTGTTGTCAGAGATTTCATAATATTTCACTGATAAAACGTCCGACTCCTGTGCTTGCATCAACAGGCATTTTAAGTGAATTGTCTGAAATTTAGAGCTGAAAGAACTGGTGCACTCCTAAGTATGGCATTTAAGTTATCAAAGACTACTGACATTTTTCAGACCAATGAAACTTGGTTTTCCTGCTCAACAAATTTATCAAGGGTTCAGCAATTATGGAAAAACTGGAATAAAATTGTTCTGAAAAACGTCTTGGGATTGTATAGAAGATATCTTATAAAGTAGAAAAGAAAATGGACTTAATGTAAATTCAAGGTGTTTTCTTTGTCCAGTAGAGTGTCAGTCTCTTCAAGGGATTCTTTAGAAAAATACATAGTTGGGCAGAATATTTATTCTGTGCCTTGCAGTCCATTTAATACAGTAAAATGAGAACTACGGGAAAGTAAATAAATAGATTTTCATTTCAGTATTTTAATTTAATTATGGGCTCAAAATGCAGGCTCTGGCCTTGAAATGATTTCAAGCATACACATTTTAAAAGTAGATGTACTGTATTCTAACAGAATCTGCATGTATCATAAGTACTTGTGTGGAATAGAGAAATCCTATGCTAGATATCATGGTTCATTGGTAGGAAAGAAACATTACTTTCTTTTTGGATATGAATTTTGAACTCGAGGGTGGTATTTCTAAATCTTACAACATTAGACATGGTTTATTATTTTTTCCATGTACATGGATGAAAAAACTGGATTACCATGTACAAAGAAAATTGTTCTCCTTCAGCATGACAATGTGTTAAAAGAACAAAAAAACCTGAAAATTTAGAAAGAATGTACAAGTAAAAAGTGACCATTTAATTCTCTCTCTCTCATTGTAATAAGTCTTGCAGTGAAAATCCCAAGATGATCGATTTGGGATTAGTAGTGATGACAAGATCTTCAGGATGACCACTGTGGCTGCTATACAGGACATCAGGCAGGATGACCACTGTGGCTGCTATACTGGACATCTGAGCAACACCATTTTCATTTACGACCAACTAGATAGATTATGGGGCTTAAGTAATTTAGTAGAAGTAATGTTATCAGATTTGTGCTAATGAAAGGACAGATGATGGAAAACAGACAATCTCTTAATTAATATTTATTGTTAAAATATTTTACCTTTTTGCTGCGTGAGAGGCGAACTCTTGAGACTGTACCAAACTGTTTAAAATAGTCCTTCATGTCATGCTCAAAGAAGCCCCATGGAATGTGAGACAAACGAATTATGCCAGATTTCAAAGTAGAGCCACTCTGTAAAAAGAAAAGGACAAAAATCAAATATGCTTCGATGAATTTCTGAACAGTATAGCTAAAATAACTGTGCCAAATGTTCTTGTTTCAATCATTCAAATGCTTTATCAGGCTTGACTTTTCTAGCACTGGATTGTCCTGTTTATTATGCCCAATTCTTTTAAGCATTGGATTAGTGTTTTATTGTACATGGGGTTATCTTTTGTTTCTGAGGTTGTGTGTACTCAAGGCACCTTGAGTTTATATCATTCATGCTGGTTTATGTATGTTTTCCAAATTCTGCAAAATACCAAACTTGCAGAGGAAGAGCTTATGAAGGTTTTCCAAAAGGATGCATCGCTAAACACGTACATTCACACAGATATTCACAATGCCATCTTTTCCAATGGCAACTGCAATGACATTCATCGTACTACAGAATATATGAAATGATACATTACAAATTGAGACCAACTGCAACCTGCATAGATCCATATCTGCCATATATGAAATGATACATTACAAATTGAGACCAACTGCAACCTGCATAGATCCATATCTGCCATATATGAAATGATGCATTACAAATTGAGACCAACTGCAAATCACATACATAACCATACCTGCCATCACATAATGTGCATAATGTAAAAAAATTGCAGTGTCTATGTTGTTTGTTCTACTGAATAATCCTAATAAAGCTATAAAGACCCTAATCTGCTGGTGGATTATGCAATAACAGGTTTGGGTTCATGCAGTTTGCAGTTGAACCCAACTTATAAGCCACAAATTCAAAATAAAATTCTAGACCTTTCCCAGACCAAACAATACAACTTCCCAGACCTCCAAAAGAGCCCTGAATCCATATGCTAAAACTTCTATGACGGTTGTAATAACAAAGACACTTTCAAGACCTAGAAAAGTAATTTCAAATTTAGACCTTTTCTAGAATTTCAGACCCATACAGGAAGCCTGTGTAAGTTAGTTATATATATATATATATATATATATATATATATATATATATATATATATATATATATATATATCACAATATGTGTTACATTGGAGACTTTAACATGATGCTCATTGTGATACTAATCTTCTTGTGCCACACACAATCCTTCTTGAGACAGCCCTATATACATCTTAAGAAAGCACACCAAAACACATTGCCTGACAATAAGAAAACCTCACAAGGCTGAAAGTTTGATTATCTAATAGTACAGTTGTTTTCAAATGCCATGTACCTTATTCACATTTGATGCAGACTCTGTGAACATGGATTTTAGTGATGGTGTATTTGGTGTCACAGTCAATATGCTTTTATAAGATCTGAACTCGGCACGAGATGTCATTTTTGTAGTAGATATTATCTTAATCTAAATAAATACTTAATCAATCAATGTTAACTGAATATACAAATGGTCAATAAAGTATTTTTAATGTTGATACAACAGATACTCATACAACTAAGTGAGAAGCTGCCCTCCTTTAGAAGCCTTTTGTCAACATGCACTATCAAGGAGGAAAATTATGCTGAAAAACAATTTTCTGTGGATTTGTTCCCCCCACAAGATGCACACTGATAAGTGATTTTTAAAGCCACACCCAGTTATGGGCCTGAATCAGCATGTAGGTTGCACATGCCTAGCCTAAAGTTTCATTCCTCTATAGATCTGTTAATTCACACAATACTCTGTTAAAATCTGTTTAATACCATTTTTCAGCACAAGATAGGCTATACATGGCGGCCAGTATTAATGGATGGTGGAGGAAGAACCTGGGAAAATGCCCAGAAGGAACCACTGAACAACCCACAAGAAGCTACTGGCAAGCTTTCTCACATACCAGGGCTCGAATTTAACACAACTTTCTTTGTAGCCAGAAGGACTACTATACTGAGAAATTTACTAGTCCTGCCAAATCTTTACTAGTCCTGTTCACAAAACAATGTCACACAGCTTTCATGTACATTTACCGATTCAATTTTAAAGTTCGAACAACCCCAACAAAACTGTATGTTTTCTGTTTGTTTTTGCAAATTGTATACACCAGTTCCTTTCCTCATCATAATTCAGCCATTCCCTGTCTTTCGTCCATTTCTTCTGAAACTTTCCATTCCGTTTTTCCCTATCAAAAGAATTATTCCTCATCATTCTCATTCAACTTTTTCATTTTTTTTCCGGTGGCTGAACACCTTCTATCAAATGCCACATTTTGCCTGTCTTATAAGGAAGGAATTGTGCCTTGTTTTGGAATACGAGGTGTTATAGTATAGCTGACGTGAATTATTTAAAGCAAGAAAAGGAATGGCACAGTGTCTTTTATATAATAAAGTCAGAGCAAGAAACAAGTTCCAAAACACATGTATTTGCCCCCCCCCCATTAAATGGACTCTCCCTAATAAAGACTTAACTTCAGTGGATGTTCTGCATGATCAAAGCAGTGGCTATTGTAAACACTGCTATGAAATATTAGCATCAGAAGAAAGTGTTAGTTTCAGCTTGGAAAAGGTGTGTAAAAGCAATTGAATCTAATTGATTGTTCCTTTTTCCATAGTGACTGGAACGCATTTATTGTGCCATGAAAGTTGACTGTTTGCAAGAAAAAAGTTTATCCCTATGATCACTACCAATGGCAACATAAAACACAAATATAATTTCCAATCTATAGAAACTATAGATAACTGGCCATCAAGTTAACTGAAGGTAGGACATATCACAAGGATGTTTGTTAATAATTATAATTTGTTCACATTCCCTATTAATATCCTCATCCCCTATGTACCTTTGGCAAGAAGATAGTTGTCTTCGTCTTTGACCAAAATCTAGGCCAATTTAAGTACATGTATGTGTAGTATGTAAACAAGTATACAGCCACAATAATAAATATCTGAGTGAACTGTTTAGTGACACATGTTTGCTGACAATGGGATCACATGAGGACATCCATTTCTTATATACGTGTTATTTGTTTTCTAAAAGGATATGATTTAATACTCGAATTCATGGATTTTTCATATACATGTATATTACATATCACATTGTGGAATGTACTACACAAATGTAAGTTGTCAATATACAAGTATATTTCCAACTAGTCTTGTCTTCATTTAATCAAAATTTCTATTGGTTATTTTCCCCTCTGTGTAAATCCTAGTCACTTAGTCACTAATGATAAGTCACCTATTAAAAATTTCACTTGCATGCGAAATTTCATTTTTTTTCCAGCTCCCACCCTCATCACACACACTTCTCAAGATAACTGCTTATGTTGATAATATTATATTGGTCCCTATGATACTGAGTTAAATGGGTAGTACTGTATTATGAAAATGGTCACATTTTTTTTAAAAAATGGGTACAAAATATTATGGTTGGTGATTTGTGGGCAACCCCATTTTTTAAAACCAGTGACAACCCTGAACAAGACATTTTTAAAAGTCTTTTGGTGAAAACCCTATATTAATATGACTATCCATTACGGGGGAGTTGTGATGTAAAGATTTTCAAGATGGACATATTGAGTCTCAGTTGCATCATTATCATGGAGGACCAACTAGACAACATAAGAACTCATCTGATGGAAACCCCGTGTCGATATGATTTTCCATTTAACAGGTGTAGAAAAAAACAAGGCTTCCAAGATTGCCATCATGATGGGCATGGGACACTAGATCAGCATCATTTATTACCAACAAGACAAACTACCGGTAAACATAAGACGTGTTTTCATGAAAACCCCATGTTAATGCAACTTTTCCATTTTTTGTTTTTGCGTAACAAATGACAAACATTTTTAAGGTGGTTTCCAAGAAGTCGAGTTTGATATCAGATTCACGCCATTTTATAAGATGTCATTTGGTGAAAGGACATTGTTGATATGACCAGCCATCATGTCACAATAATCCAATTTACCTAATGAACATTTTTGTAGCTATGTTGGAGGTCAGAACTGCATCATTTTCATTTAAGGCAAACTAGACATCATAAAAAAAATATTTTCATAAAACCCCATGTTATGACCAGCCATTCTTCTTTACTATGGGCACGTTTTAAAATAGCAGACAGAAACAGAAAGAGCAAGTCGATTTGTAAATATGGAGGTGCAAGAAATTGTCTAGTGTTATATTTCTTTGTCTCTGGACTCACTACCCCAAATCAGTATGTTCCTTTCATTATTCATACAGTGTAAGAGATTGACCCTGATATTTATATCAGGGTCAATGTCTTACATTGCAGGACTATAATTTAGTTTGTATGGGGCTTAGTCCTACATGTAAGACCTCAACACTGATTTTATGTCTGGGCCTTATAGCCTAACTAACGGCGCTATGTAGCGTGTTTTGATGTCGACTAACATTGTAACAAAAGTCAAATTTTCAGGAATATCTCACACAACTGGCAACCAATAACGACACTTTTCTACGAAGTAAAGTCATAACGTTTTAGTCAGACTTTACTTACTCTGCTGTCTTTTCTCTAATAAATTCAAATTCTCACAAAAGAAATGGACCTGATTTCAAGTATCGCTGGCCTACATTTCAGTTGGCTGGAAAGCGATGCAAGACAGGAACGCCAAAATCGGGTTAAGTTGAAATATTATTCTTTAACGAAATGAATAAAAAATATATCATGCCTATTGGAGCTGTGAGCAACATTTTGTTTCGTTCAAGAAACATATCCCCCACATGAACCTACTTCGGCATACCTCGATTACCGTCACATTTCAACAAATTCAAATGTATGTCAACGGAACATAAAACTGTGTCCATTTGCTAGTGTCAGATTTTGATTTTACCAGGATAAAAACAGGACAGTAAGTATAATAATTACATATCAATTTGTGGAGGAGTGTCAATATTGGCTGCCAAGTGTGAGATATTCCTGAAAGATTGATTACTCGAAATGAAGTCAACCAACATCGGAACACGCTATGCAAGGCCGTTATCTGGGTAGTAAGACATAGCACTAAAACATAAATAACACTAGTCCTATAAGGTAAGACATAGCACATGTTTTTGTTTTAGTGCTATGTCTTACAAACCAAATAATGGCCTTGTATAGCGTGTTCCAATGTCAGTTGACATTGGAATGAGTAGTCAAAGTTTCAAGAACATCTCACACACTTGGCAGCCTATATCGACACTCTTGGAGAAAATGCTTGTGTCAGATTTTGATTTGGTCAATTGTGAAATCCAAGAGTATCCAAATGCAAACGGCACTGCCTGACGGTACTTGTCGAAGTTGTCCAGACATCAAAATCGGCGAACATTATTGCATTTTCTCCAATATGTCACAAATTGAATAAACCGTGTCAAGCTGTTTTGAAAATTGAACTATTCTTGATTACAACTGGCTTAAGTTGCAAATTAGAGGACGCAATCAGGATAATGTACAGGGTTGGAACTACCGACTTGTGCGGACTGGTGTCTTCCCTTGTGTTATATTGTTACAGGTTAGAACCCCCATCATTTGATTCAGGGACGGATACTCCACATTTTCTTTGTAACGAACCCCTGTGGTTGTGTGTGATATTTCTGAAAAGCTGACTTTCGCTACATTGTTAGTCGACATAAAAACAGGCTATTCAGCGCCGTTATTTGGGCAGTAAGACCCATCACCCCCAAGAACAAAAATTTCGGGTGATGTGTCTCACGTTCTAGGACTAAAATAACACGTGATACATCTAATATTGTAGGACTACCTATCGCCAATTCCTGAAACATTTCTTTAAAAATTGTAAAAATACGGCTAAGAACACCTTGTTAGTTTGCTCTCTTGTAATAAAACTTACACAATTTAACACACACACACACACACACATATATATATATATATATATATATATATATATATATATATATATATATATATATATATATATAATTATTATTATTTTTGCAATCTAAATTGGTTAAATTCATCGTGAAAATGGATCTACACGAAAATAGGTTCTTTGTGGTGAATATAGTACTAAATCAAAATAAAATAACTATAAATTCTATTTCTAAAATGTTAAAACGATATTATTTTCACCTGTTTCCTCTTTTCCCTAATATCGTCTTCAAATTTCTTCTGCTCCTCAGGATTCAATGCCACATTTGAAGGTTGTTCAGGAATAACACGTTTCTTATTCTTCGCCATCTTTAAATTTATTTAGACTGGTAACTCATGGTCATGTGTATTCTTTACGATTGCTTCAAATCCAGTCCAACCTTTCTAAGGGGGCGCTCACCAATTATTCTGTACTTTTCTGAGAGTGACGTTTGCAAGGTGAAGATGTTTGCATTTAAAACATGCACAATGGAGAGAATGTTGGCATACCTTTATGCTCCTTTAACGTAATGTGGCTGACATTTCTTTGGATATTGTACTTTTGGAAATTGCAAATGATCTAAGAACACTACTAACTAAATGACTGCTCCCTTGTGCTCCAAAAATCAGCCTGAATACACTATACTTAGCAGCTATTAAAATAGGGAAAATGAATTTAGCGATACTAGACAATGCCAGCTTCTGAAAGTGTAATGATTGAATTACCAAATTTATAAAACGTAAAAAAGTTCTCGGCTCTTTTTTATACAATTTACCTCTGAAGTTCAGGAAGTGAAAATGACCAAGTGGAGCTAGCACCTTTTAGAAAGATGCACATCTGGAACAAGGCCAATCTGTATGTTCTATAACCTATATCACACCCATTAATCATGCACCAAAATAAAGGCAATTAAAGGTTCTTTGCCCTATATACAATGTCTTTTTTAATTAGCCAGTATAAAAAGAGGAAAGCGGGGTAAATTCTTTTCATGTAAAATTCTAACCTATGTAAAATACAAAACTGTAGAGCGCCACCTTACGCCAGCTAGATAGCCAAAGCATTCCCAATGAACTTGGCAACGACAAAATTTACAAATGGCGAAGATAGTTATTGCAGGTGAGGTCATTGGTCATTTAAGAAAGTAACCTACGGCAATATTTATGCACATGTGCAATATCTTGTACCGTTTTCTCAAAGCATTTGATTATCATGTTAATACACACTATCGGGTTAAATCACAGTCAAATGCAGCTCGGGGTCAGGTAGCTTCGATATTGTAGCATCGACCATGTCGAGATTACCCGTTCAACGAAGAAGGTAGGGATGGATACGATGTCAGGAACTGGTCCAATACCGAATATTTCAAGAAAGGAAGTGCATAGTTTTTGTGGTATTATGTTCACTAAGTTGTAAGAAGGAGCCAAGTTATGATAGATGATATTGGAATGGTGACAGGAGATAACTGAATATAGGTCGTTTTATGTTTGTGCTGCTATAACTTACCATAATTTGGTTATGTAGAATCATGTTTTTCTGCAGATATAATTAGTAAATGCTACGTCAATGTAAAAATTATGAAGCATTAGAAAACCATTTTACATTGATGAAAAGACTTAAGAAAAATGCTGTACTGGCCAAGTAGGCACTTGGTATCAACGTTTAAGCTACAGGTGTCAATTTTGTTGGTGTTTGGGGTTTTGAATGCCATTTTGAAGTACATGGCGGCCAGTATAACTGGTGGAGGAAAAATTCAGTAAGAACCACCATCCCACTGGCAAGCTTTTTAACATATCCCATATTGGCTGAGCCTAAGATTTGCACCCACACAGACTTAAGTGAGATGGCAATAGTCGGTAAAGGTGAGTGCTTTAGACCACTTGGCCATCTGGGGACCCTAGTGCCTGTTTGCAATATAAAAGCCCATAGTGATCAGTAATTTTCATATAGAAGTACTATCTTGACAGTTAAGGTGCCAATTACTCAGCAGTTAGGCAGGGGAGCAGAAATCCATTGCCTGTATTATTAATTGTAAATTTCTTCTTATGGACAAGCAGCTTTTACAAGGTTGTAACCTGAAAGAGCAGTAGTTTCTGTTTTGTCAGAGCGATGTTTACGGAAGGTCCATTCATACTTTCCAGTGAGTACCATATGGGTGCATTGTATATTTTTATAGTATATGCTGAAATATATGGATTAGGACTGAAATCAGCCACATTTATTGACACAGTAAATGGAAACAAACAGTACTGATTTAGGCGATATCTTTTGAAGGTTACATGACAGTGAATCTCATTGGCTGAAAGATGGGGCTTCTCTGAGGAATCTTTTGTTTTGAACCAATCACTGCACTTCAAAATATTATGCGTGAAAGCAATGCATTTTCTCAGGAATGCATCTTGATGATCATTTTCTTATAAAGCTTGGGCCCCATGGTGAAAATTTGAAAGAAATATCAACTAAATGGGCTAAAACTAAATTTGACTGTAAAATGGAATACAATTAAAAAAAAGAAAATGGAGTTCAGAGATTCTTGGCTGAGGGCCAACAAAAATAGGAAATCAAGTTGTGTAATATATGTTAGAGATACCCCTCAGCGAAATAAAAAAATCAGTGGATTGTTTGCAGGACAGGTTATCACAAGGAAAGGAACACTGTTAATAAACTAATAAAGTGCAAAACACAATACATGCAGGTTAAAAAATATATTGGAACATTACTTAGGCTTGACACATATAAAGCCAAGCAGCTTCGGTCTCAGCCCAAAGTACAACCTTGAACAGACCAGTCTGAGCCTGAACCAATTGATGTAAAGTTTCTGCAGGATGTCATTTATAAAATTGGGGAAAATAAGGCCAGAGCCAAAGTGAGGCAGTCCATGGCTTCTATTTAGTCTTCTCTTCAGTGATCAGTGTGGACTGATGTGTTTGTGGCTATCTAGCTTTTTCAGAGTTAATTGCCTCCTTATTATATTGCCAACACACTTACTCAAGGACCGCTCCAGTGGCCTAGTGGTAGAGCATTAGCCTTAGATGCAGGAGGTTGCAGGTTTGAACCCTGTCCAATTCATACCAAAGATGAACGAAAATGGTACTAACAGCTGCCTCACTTGGCATTCAGCATTAGGTGGTTAGTGTCTGGACTTGTTGGCCTGGTGTCAGGATAATGTGTCTGGGTGGGACATCATGCTACATATCTGCAGCATGATGCCCCAGTGCTAAACATCACTATAAACTGTTACACTCCAGATATTGTAGTGATATAACTGAAAAATTGTTAAAGCTGTTAAAAATCTAAATCACACACACACACACTTACTCAAGGAAAAAACCCAAACAGATCACTTAAAGGTTTGCAAAAACTTTGTTTTCTCACATCTTTAGTTGAAGTATACCGTTTACAGCAAAAATAAAACAAGTTGAAATATACGTTACGTAACACAGATACCAATTTTTCTTACACAAGGGAACTTAAGGGCTGATATTTCTTGATGGCATTTTTTTCTTCACATTTAGATGTACAAAAATAACATCTTTTACTCTATTTTAGGAGAAGCTAACTGCCCTTATTTTGCAAGGGCAGAATTACTGGGTGACAAACTAGCCAGAAATCTTCCCAACTTTAATCTCCACAAGATTATCATACGTCCAGAGGACTGGAAGGTATAATATTAGCAGTTTCTTGCAACTTTATATTTACATGTAAAATCTTGTTGTCATGATACTTATTGTTGGTAAAAGAAGACAAGAAAATAGTTTCTTTTTCTTTTCTTTTCACAAGCTCAGGAGTGCAAAGTAAACATCATCTATGTTTGTTCTACTCTCCAAATATTACATCCAAGTTACATGTGCATTGTTTTTATTTATAATTTAAAATGTACGAGTTTGTTTAGTATTGTAATCACAGCATTTTTTAATTTCTGAATGAATATTTGTATTACTATACATCATTTCCTAGATGCAAGATCTTCTTATGTGTATAATGTAATTAAATAGGACATGTTCTTGGTGCATTTACAAGTCAGTTTTGTTACCTGCATTTGTATTGGTCCATGCCTTCTCAAGATGTTTAAACCCCTTGGTATAGACACATGTATTGCAATATTGTATGATTATTTTGTGCCTATTATATTTTGTCCTTTGTGAAGGCTTTTGAATGTATGGTTCAGCCAGGACATTTTTAATTTATTTTTTAATTCCATTTATTTTACATGCACTCTCTGCCAATACATACTAACCAGGGGGGAGATTTTGAAAACTGTGCAGAGAGATTTCAATAATTTTAAGGAAGATCATCACACCCACCACTGGCAACACTAAAACTTGAATTGCACATCTTGCAAAACACTGTACATGAATGACTTCCATGAGTCAGGCATGGAAACTTGTGCTTAAGAAGCAAGGAAAGAAGTAATATATATATTTTTTTAACTTTCCAACTTCATCCGAATCTCCCTTTCATTTAGACGTTTTAGAATAGGTCACCAACAGAGGACTGAACTTTGTAACAACTTTAATGCAATTTTTAAACTTTGGGTCTTACTCACTGTTGTGTTTAAGATTATATTTTCTCTTAACAAAACAAATATTTCTCCTGATTTTTTTTAATGAAACAAATTATTTCTGGGAGAAAAATAAAATTGCTGGAGTATGGGAGAAATAGTCTGATTTCAAGAGCCTCCTGCAAATAACTGGGAGGGTTGGCATGTCTGTAGTTTGCACTCTCTCTGGTCAGAATGTGTCGTGATCTGATCGGTTATTTACTTGACATAACCTTTAGCTATACATGTACATAAAACCATGTAAATGTAATGATGAGTTTTACAGCTATCTTATCCAACTTTCATAGCAGATGGAATTCAAGCAGTGGGTTACATTCCTATATTTTGCAAAGTTAAAATGTCTCAAGGTATATTTAATGTGCCAGGGTAATCTGTGTAGTATGTTATCTCAGGATATGTTAAATCTTTGTAGTATGCTGTTTCAGGGTATGTTAAATCTGTGTAGTATGCTGTATCAGGGTATGTTAAATCTAAGTAGTATGATATCTCAGAGTATGTTAAATCTGTGTAGTATGATGTCTCAGGGTATGTTAAATCTGTAGTATGCTGTCTCAGGGTATGTTAAATCTGTAGTATGCTGTCTCAGGGTATGTTAAGTCTGTGTAGTATGCTGTCTCAGGGTATGTTTAATCTGTGTAGTATGCTGTCTCAGGGTATGTTAAATCTGTGTAGTATGCTGTCTCAGAGTATGTTTAATCTGTGTAGTATGCTGTCTCAGGGTATGTTAAATCTGTGTAGTATGCTGTCTCAGGGTATGTTTAATCTGTGAAGTATGCTGTCTCAAGGTTATGTTTAATCTGTGTTGAATGCTGTCTCAGGGTATATTAAATCTGTGTAGTATGCTGTCTCAGGGTATGTTTAATCTGTGTAGTAGTATGCTGTCACAGGGTATGTTAAATCTTTGTAGTATGCTGTCTCGGAGTATGTTTAATCTGTGTAGTATGATGTCTCAGGGTATGTTAAATCTGTAGTATGCTGTCTCAGGGTATGTTAAATCTGTGTAGTATGCTGTCTCAGGGTATGTTAAATCTGTGTAGTATGCTGTCTCAGGGTATGTTTAATCTGTAGTATGCTGTCTCAGAGTATGTTTAATCTGTGTAGTATGCTGTCTCAGGGTATGTTAAATCTGTAGTATGCTGTCTCAGGGTATGTTAAATCTGTGTAATATGCTGTCTCAGGGTATGTTAAATCTAAGTAGTACATCTCAGAGTATGTTAAATCTGTGTAGTATGATGTCTCAGGGTATGTTAAATCTGTGTAGTATGCTGTCTCAGGGTATGCTAAATTTGCGTAGTATGCTGTCTCAGGGTATGTTTAATATGTTTACCTTATTTGCTGCCCTTTGTCAATGTGGAGTATAAGTTGAATTGGCTGATTTAGTAAATTTTCTATCCTTCATCCATATGTAAGTTGATGCAGAGTATAAGTCGAGGCCAGATCAATACCTTAGCTATTTCACTTTCGGTTTCATGCATATTAATGATATCACTGTAAGATATGCCAGATTACCACAAATTGTCAAATTCCATCACCAAAGCTAATATGCTTTTTCCAGAGAGATATTTCATCCCTTCTTCATGTTTTTTTTGTACCTTTTTGCCCATTTTGCTTAAGTTTTTGTCACACAAGGGAAAACTAATAAAATTGTAAAGGTCAGCTATAAAATATACCTACCATATGCCTTCAGTTTCAAAGATATGTAATTTATATTTAAATATTCAAAATATTTATATCCATATAGAATCCATTTAGGTTAAATCCCAAGAATGACTATTTAGAATGCTGTGTTAGTTTCTTTGAAAGTACAACTCTCGGCTCCCAGCAAACAAGATTATCAATAAGTGCATGTGCACTTCCTTTAGTTAGGCATTTGGTTTAAATTTTGCTCATGCTAGTTGTTACTTTGAATTGGTCTGATACTTCTGTCAGCGAGAACAAAAGATTTTACTGGTTGAGAAACTTACACGAGTAAGCACCTGGCTTTTCCTGTCATTACATGGTACTGTATTCACAATACCCGATGGGTAGCCTCACTTCCCTGCTGGTAGCCTCACTAATTTGATCTAGTCTGTCAAATCTTGCATTCAGACAGGTGTCAACTGGAATGACCCGGCCAAAGCTGCTTATTATATTCAGCACATGTATAACATTGAAAAAATGATAAATTATTTTTCTACACATTATCTTTTATACTTTGGAGAAGAAAAAAAAAGTATTTTTCCATGCAAAAACTTACAGAAGATGAAGCGATCTGAATAACAATATATATATAATGATGTCCCATGCAGGAAATTAACAGTGGCGTGTAAGTAAGCAGCAGTGATGTAGAAGGCTAAAATTATACACATGCAACACTTCAAATGAGCGTATTTGTGTCTTCCGGCTAGAAAATGATGAAGGCTAGCAAATTTACATAAATTAAGAAGAATCAAACTGAACTCGAGACTAATTTGAAGGCAATGTAAGAATTGGATGATATCAACCATGAATTATATGAATTTATTAATGGCACTCTAACCTTAGTGAAGGCAAATAATAATGAGTAGATAATTGTAGAAAGCAAAGATTGTTTCTTCAGAAATTTACATATCACCTTACTACATGCACCAATAAGTCACTACTTCACCATCTCTCTTAACCTTCATTTTCAGTACCAAGAGGTTAACAATTCACATTCACATAATTCACTGGCTTGACCTAAGCAACTCAAATCCTGTACTTCCATACTTTAATTTCTAATTGTTGGCTTTAAATCATTTTAAATAAGATCCAGTTACCTCTGAGCACCACATTCCCATGATTATCTGGTTTTATATTAAGCCTGGTAAGAAATCTTAAATGTTTATGTGTATGGAATTGTATAAAAATTAAGTAATTGCACGTTCACTTATTCTTGTAATTAATTTAATTTACCAAAAAAAGAAGACTGTGTTCGATTTCATACGGCCTGGTGTTCTATTTTCTAACCAAAAGCTAGACTACAGTATCCAAAAATCCATTAGTGTAGATATGGCATTTTATGCTGGTGACTTTTTTGTTGTTATGCTATTTCACTTTTAAATGTGTGTGATTGCTGGTCCAAAGTAACTGTTTGTTTTGGGTTGCATCCATTATTGTTCTAATGACCTTTCGGTCAAACATTAAAAATGTGCAGGATTGAAATTACAGGTTCAGTGTTGGCATACAACTGGAGTGGCTATTTACTGTTTTTCTTGAATGGTTTACTCAAGTAGATTTTTCTCTTCACTAACTCAGAAAAATCCAAACTCTGCTTATATTCTCTTGCTTTGTAAAACTACAAATATGAAGAAAATTTAACACATTTTAATGCAAAGCTATTCATTCTAAACAATTTTGAAAGTCATCATAAAATCTGGTACCACTCCAATAACAGACTGCTTACATGTATATTTATATGTTGGTTCCTATTAACCATAAATCTGACCTCCAAGTAGATAACAGCGACTGTGTACATGGTCTTCATTTCTAATTATGATACAAAAGTGAAAGTTGAGTCATCCTGTAGCTGTATTCAACATGTTCAGAAAATCGCCTAATTTCCTTATGTCAGACAGTACAGCATATTTGCGATTTTCAAGTTTTCAAATGTTGCTCTTAACCATTTTCATTATTATTTACAGGAATCAAAATGTCAAATAAATAAATTGCCTTCTGAAAATTTTATGAACTTGAGGCATTTTTTCTTTAAAATTTAGGCATTTTT
The DNA here is from genome assembly GCA_028554795.2 of Sinohyriopsis cumingii. NCBI lineage: Eukaryota > Metazoa > Mollusca > Bivalvia > Unionida > Unionidae > Sinohyriopsis > Sinohyriopsis cumingii. The sequence goes on from CM068832.1 coordinate 37,364,292, forward strand.
TTGTGAACCTTCCCCAAAAAATCAATTTTTTAAAGTTGAATTTCCAAACTTAATATTTTATTCCTAAAACTAGGTAAAAATGAAGGATATTTAACATTACCTTATAATGAGAAAGATTATGTTAAAGTTTGCACAGACTTGGTGATTTAAAGGATAAATATCTTACTTAAGGTTGATAGAGCAAACACATGAAGTAAATTTCCTGTATTCAGCATCTCTTCAAGCAAACTCCAATAGGAAAAAAGAAAGCTCAGATGTTTACTGGTACTTTATATTTCAGTCATGGCTTGAAACAACATGCAAAGAGCGGGGTTGGAATCACAGTAAATCCCCACTGGTTTGGCGGGAATTAATTGATAGAGGAGGAAAGGGTGTGTTAATAGGTGGAGCTAACGAGTTCCATGAATATGCAGATGGCTACTATGGAATAAAGTCTGACATGAAAAGCAACAAAATGAAAAATGTTGCACAAGAGAACCTGGATTTCAAGGTGGAAATAGACAATGAGGAGGAACAGTACAAGGCCCAAAGTGAACCTTTAATAGTATGTATTACAAATGCCAGCAGCACTGTATGCTATGCTATGATTGAAGCCATCGGCCGTGGAGATGTTTTTGGTAAAAATACAGAAATTAAATTGAAACTGTATGACAGCCTGGACAAAGGAGAATATCTTCATGGTGTGGAAATGGAGGTGCATGATTTGGCTCTTGGACTTTTACGTGGTGTTCAGTTTACATCAGACATTACCGAAGCTTTCAAAGACTGTGAAGCAATAGTACTACTGGACAGTGTTGTAAAAGATGAGAGTATGAGCAAGGAAACCTGGATAAAGGCAAATGCAGCTCTATTCACAAATTATGCAAAGGTGATAAATGAGGTAGCAAACAGAAATGTCAGGGTATTACTGTGTGGAGATGGACCTATAAATTTTAATGCATACATGATGATCAAAAATGCTCCAAACATATCAAGACAGAACTTTGCAGCATTGTCAGGAATGGTTGAAAACCATGCAAAGGCTGTCATGGCTGAGAAATTAAGGGTCAACTCAGCAGGAGTTGTTGACTTAATTATTTGGGGAAATGTGACTGGGGAACACTATGTTGACATAAACACATGTCGTGTCCATGGATATGATGGTGCAATCTGGGGACCACCTTCCTTCTCCTTGCCAGCAAAAGAAATGGTTTTTGACAAGAAATGGCTGGAAACTGAATTTCTAGAGCTTGTCCACAGACGTCAAGAGAAAGAACTAGAGATGACAAGACACCCATCTGCCATGTCACAGGCATCAACAATCAATACCACACTAGAGTACTGGTGGAATGGTTCCCCTTCAGGTCAAATGTTCTCCCTAGCTGTATGCTCTGAGGGATGGTATGGTGTCCCAAATGGGCTTGTTTTCTCATTCCCAGTTACCATGCACCCAAAGGGCTACTGGAATGTGGTCCAAGACATTGACTTGTCTGAAGAGGCAAAAGCCAAGATTTTTGTTACAGTAAAGGTAGGAATAGAGCTAATGCAGTCACTATTAAAAAATTAAGTACCAGTCTAACAATGTGCAGGTTTTACGTATGAAATTTAAATTGCAGATATTTTAACATTTACTAGGTTTTGAGATTAAAACAAGACTTAAAATATAGAGTATTTTGCTTTTTATTTTGCTTTTAATTTTTGTTTAATTCTATCCATGATCCAATACCTGCAGAAATTGCTATTTGGTACAGAGCAGAGAGTTCCAGATAACCAATATAAAAAATTGACTGAATGTATGTTTCACAAGTTCAAATGTCTGCTATGAAATAGATGAAAACAAGAATACCAATGTGTCAGTGACCTTGACCAATGGTCACTGTGGTTTTGAACATACTGTGCATAAATCATTATTGTTTTTATTAGACTTCGATCTTTTACTTCAAGACCCCAAAATCAATTGGTTTCTTTCTTACCTTAAAACAATATCCATTCACAAAGTCACAATGTTTGGTTTAAGAACTTACTCTGGAACAAAAGTTATTATACAACAACCATTTTCCTTCAAGTCACAATGACTAACCTTTTGATCCCAATAAATCAATGGGTCTATTCCTAAGTACAAACCATCATAAATTTTGGTCATTGTGCATGGTCTCAAACTAAGGTGTTGGAGCAAAAAAGAGTTTTCTTCTTTCAGTCACATTAAATTGGACCTTTATCCATCTGACCCCAAAATGAGTCAGATTATTTCATACCCAAAATGCAAGCAAATTGCAAAGTTTGGTATTGACAATGGTGGAAAACTCAAGCTATTGTGCAGAATCAAAAAAGAAAACAGACAGATCAATATCATAGCATGACACTCTGTCTTATGGTAAGCATATAACAAATATTTACAATTTTCAAGCACACTACCATATGTAGTTACTTACAAGTAGAGTCCAATGGCAAACTGCATAGACCCAGACATGCTGTTGCATAATGTGCCAGCATATCTGGGTCTGTTTAGTTTGCTAGGAATAATCAGTAGAACCAATAATATAGACCCAGATCTGCAGGTACATTATGCTACAGCAGATCATGATCTTTGTTGTTTGCAGTCTGACTCAACTTATAAGCAAGTATACATGGCATTTTACCTTACAGTTACTACTACTCAATTTATTTCATTTCAGTTTTAAAAGTTTCAGGCATAATCTGTCAAGAATTTATATATTACATGACAGGCAGTTTAAAATATTAAACATTTTCTTCTTATGCTTTAGCTTAAGTTAACTTATTTCATTAAAAATTTTTTGAATAGAATGCTGCTAGATCCAGCCTTGATTTGTATTGAGTCCAGACACTTGGCTTCTGGAAATTTAAGCTCCTGGCCTGTAGGTTATGTAACACTTTTTGCTAAAGTTGATGTTCAAACTAAAAACCATTGACAATAGGTAAATTTCTTTTGAAAATAGTTCCAGCAATGAAATTTACAGTAATTTAACAAATAAGGCAGCCATAATTATCAATTTTACAAAGATGTCATATTTTCCAGGCACCATTTCTTAGCATCTGGCAAGATTTTTTGTGATATTTGCAAATTTTAGGCATTTTTGCAGATTCATTGATATAAAATGCAGACAAACTGTACTGGGTTTACTTTTAACAGACATGAAAAAGCTACAGATTACATAGTATATGCATACAGTAATGACCAAAATGACTTCAGTTTAATATATGTATAGGTCAGTGTGGCAATTTGTTAAGAAAATGCTTGCGAAAGCCTAGGTTTGGAATCAAACTTCTATATCACAAATCACTACTGATTATGTGGATGGGAAAATATTTAGTAAACTTTCATTATCTAAGAAATGGCACTCATTCTGATTTCAAGTTGTACCATATTCTGTGAGTTTTCACACAGACCTATGTGACATGACGAGTATAATTTAGTGTTGGGGTCTGTTATCTCCCTGTTGCATTTATTTCAGGATCTACTCGCTGAGACTTATGTAATATTCCCTCCACCCATTCCACCCAAATCTCCATCTTCAGAGAAAGCAGCAGATAAGGAGACAGCCGAGAATGTATCTTCTAACAATTCAAAAGCAACAGAAGAGAAGACAGGTAATACAGTGAAGTATACATTGGTAGACATCTTGGTGCGAAGGACAACATATAGCAAATTTCTTTTCTTTATTTCCTTCGCATATTTAACTGAAGTACATCAAAGTTTATGGTCTCTTAGATATCTTTCACATATTTTATTGTACTTTATTCCAGAGACATTAATCTGTATTGAATCTTATTGCTATGTTGAATTCAAGAATACATACAGCACTGATTATATTGATGTTACCGGTGTCATAACATGTCAGATATTCTATGCCAAAGCATGGTGTATTTAGCAATCTGTGTCATCCACATATGTTTGGCAAAGTTTTGTTTTTGTACCAATTCTTTTTCAAGTTTTCTGCCATTACATAAATTGATGCTGAAGAGGAGAGAATTAACCTAATTTTGCAGTATGATAATACCAGAATACCAATGAAGGGGATTTGTTTCTTGCTATAATTTTATTATAGTTTTATGATGAAGCTGCTTTGATGAAAGAAATTTATAATACTGTATGAAAAATAAAAAACATATGGTTCCCACATTTGTGATCATGTTGTAAAATTCATCAATTATTATAATTTAAAAGGCCAAAGACTTGCAACAAAATCAGTTCTTGTGTTTTAGATCAGTTTTCATAAAGAGGCAATACACACTGTCAGTTAGAAAAATCAGAATCTAAGAACACAACCTAGAATCAAACAGACTTGGGGTGAAGAGGGAGAGGTCAGCTGTGTAATTTTGCAACACTTAATTTGGCAATTGCAAGTACTGTTAATCTTTGTGTGACTTTATACCATCATTATTGTAATATCTATGGTGACAAGTTGTGTAGTTTCTCTATCTGAATGCCTGCTTGGTGTGACCAAAGTATGGCCTGAAAATGACATTTAATTGCTATTCAACAGCACAGAGGATAATTAATGCATTTGTTGTGTTTGCACTTATATTTCTGAAAATGATTAACTCTTGGTTTTCCTCATTACTTTGGAAGTAGACGAAGATACAGAGGGAGATGAGAAGAGACTGGCCACCATTGCTGAGGACAAATTGGGAGAAACAGTGCTGGAAAGTGAAAAGGAATCACTCCCAATCACAGAAGAACAGCAACCGCAGGAAGAGCAGGATGACAAAAAAGAAGAGCCACAAGGAGAAGCAACTGCTGCTGATGATCAATAAGAGAAACATGCTGAATTGTAGATGCTTACTTTAAGGCAAAATGTTTCTAAAAATCTCCCATGTTTGAAAACTGTTTTTTTCTTCTTCAGAATATCAATAACTGTTCTACAACGTTTTGCCAAACAGGATTGAACTGTTATCATCTTGTATCCAAAAAAAAAAGAATGCTCATGGTCAAATGTGTACAAATGATTTGTATCATACATACTCATGCACTAGTCCAACTGTAAACAAGATAGATCCTGATTTGCTCTCACATAATGCACTGACAAACCAGGGTTTGTGCTTGAGTTCTATTGATTATTCCTATAAAAAAATATGCATAGACCCAGATCTGCTGGTGCATTATTTGATAGCAGATCTGGGTTCATGCAATTTACATTTTTACTCAGTGTATGAGTATATACAAAATGTTAAAAGTTTACATGCTCAACAGTTAAAATCCCATGTCAAAGTCTTCAACAAGGTATTAAAAAGTTTAGATAAATGAATGGAGTTGTTTAAATCCAGACTTGGCATAAATGTATACTGCAGAAGTACTAGAAAATACCCTATAATAAGAAAGTATAAAATAGTTCATCACTTTTCTCTCTGGAATAATGATGCAAAAAATGTGAAGCAAAGGGTTACCATGTTTTGACCAATATAATTTGCTGCATTACAGAAAATGTATTAGGTTGAAATATGATTTGAAGGTGAGTATTTCTGTGTTTACAAATTCATGGCAGTACGTGAATCTGAGAGGTACTCAACTTGACCATAAGTTTCAAGTTTTCAGATGAACAAATGGAAGATATTTTTTGAAACACCATATAATATTGGCCATTTCTTCAAATTATGAACACATTATTATGTCATTATATATTGCCTGTTCAAGTAAAAGAATTGAACTGTTTGCAAAGATAGACTGTTGAGATAAATATACAGGAAATAGTGTTCCAGCTCCATTTATAAAGATGTCATAACAACTGCTTCAACACTGAACAGAAAACGTATTTTGTTTATAGCTCAGAAACCTTAAGATATATATGATTTATGGTTTGCTGAAAATTGTTTTTTTTGTAATCTGTTGCTTGTTTAAAAAATGATTGTCACGAAGTTTTTTATATATATTTATCATTAAGCATGTATACAGTTATTGGATATCAGTAAGCATACAGTTTTTGAATATCAGTAAGCATGTATAGTTACTGGATATCAGTAAACATGTATATAGTTATTTGATATCAGAAAGCATGTATATATTTACTTGATATCAGTAAACATGTATACAGTTATTGGAAATCAGTAAACATGTATATAGTTTTTGTGTATATAATTGTTGGATATCAGTAAGCATGTATATACTTATTGGATATATTTCCAAAAACAAAACCCTCTTTACAATGAAGCTTACATTAATGTATACACTCGCTAACAAGTCCAGACCAACTTGAAAATAATTACTATACCTATGATCAAGAATAAACTGAAGTATGAACAACTAAGTAGTTTATTTTCATTTAATTGTTATGTGGCATTACACTTAATGGTACACACAGTTATTATCATATGGCAAGTCACTCCACCACATAACAGTCATCATCTGACAAGTCACTCCACCACGTAACAGTCATCATCTGGCAAGTCATTCCACCACATAACAGTCATCATCTGTATCTTCAACTGCCATGTCTGCTTCATAATCTTCATCCTGCAACTCTGTCTGATCCTACAAACAAGAAATCAAAATATTTTTGTTAAGATACATTTAGCAATAATGATGATGATGAGGATTATGATAACCATAATGAAGATGCTTTGTGATAGATGATGCACCTGGATATGATCCCATGCAACTCAGAATCATCAACACACAGTGGGTCTTTGCTTTTACATACCTTGCTATCACAACCTTCTGGATATGAACAATACTTCATTTCTTTTCTTCTCCAAATCTGTTTTGCTAATAGAAAGGCTCACCAATCAATAATCAATTTATATGTGATATCAACATCAGTAAACCTATTACTGAACTGTAATAAAGTTGCCTACCTGCCACTAGTAAGTCAAACAGTGTTATGTTAAGAATTACTATAGACTCTTGCACAATCCCACCCTGCATTATCTCTTAAATATGCCATTATCAGCAATGCAACATGCAACTAAAATGGTCACATTTATGACTAAAAATTCTAAATAGGCAAGTGAAATATTTAAATGATACAATTTATTCCATAGTATACACCTCTCCCTCAATAACTCATGCACAACGGGGTTCATAACTGTCAACTGCACTATAAGCGCGGGTGCGAGTTACCAAGGGACATCCACAAAAATCTGCTCGACATTGAGAAAACCAAAGGGTGGGGAAGATGGAGCTGACTGAATCTTTGTTTTACAATCGCATTGACAATAATTGTCAATAGTGCACTTTTACTGTTCACTATTCTGTAAAAATTACATTTATTTTCAAAATGTACAACACCTAAAAGATCACTACATTATTCCAACTGTTTTCAACAACATGTATGCAAAAACATTTGTGTATTACATCACTGCTTTTTGTTTTGTTGATTAGTCTGATTCCAGGAGTGGTATATCATAGTGAGGCAGGGAGTTTAAAAAGCAGGGAAACAGATTCTTTTTCTTCCAAAACTTGTAAAGTGGCCAAGTGGTCTAAACTGCTTACCGTTACGGATCACTGCCATCTCACCTCTGTCTGCGTGGGTTCAAGTCTCAGGTTTGGCCAATGTGGGTATGTGAGAAAGCTTGCCAGTAGCTTCTCGTGGTTTGGCGGTTCTTTCCGGGGTTTTCCCGGGTTCTTCCTCCACTGCTGATACTGGCTGCCATGTATAGCCTATCGTGTGCTGAAAAATGGCATTAAACCTATAACAACAACAAAAATTAGTGACATTTATTTCATGTGACAATAGTCTAAGTCGAAACTCTATTTCTGTACTGTTCAATTAGTACAATGTTGATGCCAAGATTTCATTGCAAGTAATACTGAAACTTGTCATCCTTAAAGATACCTCAAGTGCCAATTCAGGAATTCTCTGAAACTCGTTTGCCTACAATGGTCCATATCTGTGAAACAATGCTCTTTATTTTATGAAGTATTCATTTGGCTTGGTTTCCTTGAATGAGTCTGCTAATTTAAGGTAGTTTATATTATATTACATACACAATAACATTTATAACAGTATTCAATTGATCAACTGAATGATCACCCGACATATGACCAGGGCTATTGGATCTTAAGTTTGCATGACTTTTAACTTTTCTTTTATTCCACCTCTTTTATTTGATTCAAAAAATGTGAAATTACAAAAAAGGCCTGCTTTTAATTCAGTGTAACAATACAACAAATACTTCCCTAAGTCAGATATCTAAACACAGTTGGCACTTAATTAGGTTCTCTAAGAAACGCTTGCAGACATAGCAGTCATAATAAAATTTGACACATTTTTGTTTATATACACATTCCATTTATGATGATTACACTTAAAAGAAATTAAGAGATGGAACTGAAACACAACTTTCACTCAATAAAAAATTATTTAATTTGATATTTATTTATTAATGTACTGCCTACACTAAGCATGACATTTTCATTGATCAAAATTTTCTTGAATATTGTTCATTATGGTGTACTAAGAATGTTGTTTGGAAAGGAAATGTGACAAATGATATGACTTCTTGTTAAAAGTTGATAATTTCATAATGCTGATTAAAATTTCCACCATTTTTAACCATAAAACAAGGGATATATCAAAGTTTCAGTTACCAATTTTGATCGTGATTTACTTCAAGTTCAACAAATGGGGATACATTTTTGGGAATTTTCTGGTTAAAAAAAATGGGATCCAGGCCTGACATCGTGTTATAAGTGGGTTCGCGAGTTATCAGGGCACGAATTATCGAGGGAGTGGTGTAACTGCTGTTTGATTATGAGAATGCCAGTTTCTACAGAGAATTGTCAACTTTATATGTGACTTGTCTGGCTTACCGCTCGTAAGTGACCAGTCTAATACATGACCTGTACAATCAACCTCAGCTACTGGTACGGATCTGGAAAAATGTGGACAATTTTGTCAGCAGTAAAATTGCTGTGTCAAACTACCATATATGCAGCTATTGTTAAAATGAAGGTTATTTGTGAATTTTTGGCCAGGCAATATGTACAGCAATAGATTGCAGAACCCCAAATAGTGATTTTTTTATGGCTGAAATGTGGTTTGAAGCAGACGATGACTGTTGACAGATCTCAATATTCTATCAAAAATTCCTTTATACTTTTATAATTACTCTTAAATTTGCCTTTACTAACATCTTCACTTTTTTCATTTTCTACCAATAATTTCCTACAGGTGACCATCTTATCAGAACTTTATTTAAAAAAATTGGAAATGGCCTACTAAAATTTTAATTTTGCTCTATGGATGTTACGGTTTAAAAAATACATGTAGCACTAATTATTGCATTTGCAATGATAAGTCTATTTAACCTTGGGGCAACCTGGTTTGACATCATGGAAGTTTTCACTATATGAAAAGTACATGTAGTCTTCACTATATGCCAGACACAAGTAGTTTTCACCATATGCCAGATGCATGTACTTTTCACTATATGCCAGTATTTAATGTTCACTATATGAAAAAGTACATGTAGTTTTCACTTTATGCCAGATACAGGTAATTTTCACTATATGTCTGACATGTAGTTTTTGTCATATGAAAAGTACATGTAATTTTCACTATATGCCAGACACATGTAGTTTTCATCATATGAAAAGTACATGTAGTTTTCACTTTATGCCAGATACATGTAATTTTCCCTATATGTCAGACACATGTATTTTTTGTCATATGAAAAGTACATGTAATTTTCACTATATGCCAGACACAAGTAGTTTTCGTCATATGAAAAGTACATGTAATTTTCACTATATGCCAGACACATGTAGTTTTCACTACATGAAAAGTACATATAGTTTTCACTATATGCCAGATACAGGTAATTTTCACTATATGTCAGACACATGTAGTTTTCACGATTGAACGCGTACAAATTCAGAACTGTTCTATCTTCGTTATTTTTCATCTGGTTTGCATGAAATTTTCACTGTAAGCCAAGACAAAAAACTTTATAGTAAATGGTATGTTAATGTAAGGTTATGTCACGTAATCTGCCAAAACAGCTACAGATAGAACCCTTGACTTACTGAATCCGATCTTGCTGGGTCACAGGCTGCACAGTGCCAGCTATAGCCACAGATTTTGGGCGACTTTTTCAGTGGTGGATCCAAGCAATGGAAATGATAGCACCTCTGACACTCATCACATCTAGAACATGGAGGTGTGAAATGATTAAACACATATTTACTTCAGGCTTTCTTAATCCTGGAGGTGGAGAAGAAGAAATACTTTAACAGAACATAACTATGGATAGCTATTTAAAAACAAAAGTATGACTAGGAAGACCGGAAAAAAGTGAAGATAACGGTACAAGTATCAGAAAATAGGAATCATAGCTATAAAAACATTTGTGGTCATATTCAAGCAACCCCATCCAATTAACTTTTCAAATTTAGCTATCAATAATAATATTCTAGTTAGAATTTCTCTCAGAGGACAGATGGACTCTTTTTACTGAAGAAATTAATTCACTCAGTTCTGTAATTACAACAGACTAATACCTTGTTTGAAGCACTTGCTCTGTGATGCAATGTTTGTTTACAGATAATATTAGAAATACACTGGAGTCACCATCCATGGTTTCATCTCTAGAATATATACTCCACTTATATTTTGATCATAATCTGACAAATCATTCCAATTAACACAAGGGATAAAATCAACTTTTCAACAACCTTACTCCCTCGGGGCTTTATCCAGGATCCTAAATGTTCCACTGTCAACCAGTGTAAGCACCATTACTATGATCAGCATCTTTCAAGTAGTTTTGAGGGGATATGGGTTAAAGCAAGATTCCAAAATATCCTATGAAAATGTGACTTGTGACAAATATACAATATATACTACTTTATAAGTCAAATCCCAATGCAAACTACATAGACCCAGACTTGCATAATTTGCTGTCAGATCTGGGTTTGTGTAGGTTTATTTTAGGAGTAATAAGAAGAACAAACAACACAGTCTCTGATCTGCCATTGCATTATGCAATGACAGATTAGGGTCTGTGTTGTCTGCAGTTGGACCCAACTTATATGCAAGTATATATGGTACACATACACACACAAAAAACTAAATGCTGTATCTAGGATCTGAAGCATTCATTATCAACCTAAATTTTGGACATATCAAATCTTGGTATGGATGTGTGGACAACTGAACAGAATTTATCAAAAAGTGTGGATATGCCAAAATCAAAATCACAAAATAAACTTGTGCTTACTTGACCATCCTTGTCTTGTTGCCTTGGTCACCACATGATGCACAATCCTTCTGCGATTCTTCTCTCTTCACCTTCTTTATACTGCCCCCAGAAACAGATGACACTTTTTCAGAGGTAGCAATGGATGTGGATTCTTTTGATGTGGTATCATCATCATACGAGGACACTTTTAGTGTAGTATCAGTTTTCTTTTTCCTATTCTGGAAAAGAAAATTTTATAGTAATTAACTTTTCTCTGAGAATATTTACCTGATCACATTAACATTAGGAAATAAACTCCACTTCATTCCAAATCTAACCCTTACAAGAAGACAAAAACTATCCTTTTCTGCCTTTCTGAAATATAGACAAAGGGAACAAAAGCTTATATATTACCTCCTCTTGTCTATAAGGTGTTTATCTGCATAACATATGTACTCCAAGTTAAGCCTGAGCAAAACCAACAAGAGGCATTTGTGTGGATGGGTGGGAGAGTTTACCAGTAATGTGATCTCGTAAGTAATCTCAGAGTAGCATATAAAATTTCCTTTCCTGGTCAAATATATTACCTGATGACAATAACATTAAAGAATAGGTAAAGGAGGATAAAATGCCAGAGCATCAAATCTCTACCCATGTCACCGTTCAAGAAGCATAACTGTTGCATACTCAAAAGAAGGACCAGCCCCTCTCCTGACAAGAAGGCAGTACTGACAAAAAGCTATTTTGGTGAAACCAGTACAAGCTGCAACTCCCATGCCCAGAATGAAGGCTGTCCTGCGACGAACAAGGCCTGATGATTGTCTCAAGACAGCCACCAGAGGTCTAACATGTCTCTGCAAAGTCATATTAAACAGGTAGAAAACCACTTCAATGGCCTAAAAGCTTTAAGCATCTGCCATGGATGTGCGATGTTGTGGATTCAAACTGCAGCCAAGTCATACCAAAGACTTTTGAAAATGGTACTAACAGCTGCCTCGCTTGGCTAGAGGTTAGTTTTAAGACTGGTCAGCCTAGTGTCAGGATAATGTGACTGGGTGGAACATGATGCTACATATCAGTGGCATGATGCCCCTGTGCTAGACATCAATATAAACTGCCACAATGCAGATATTGTAGCAAAATGACTGAAAAAATGTTAAAGCTACATTAAAAATCTAAATCACACATGGGTAGAAACTGTATAAAGTCACCTGTACATGACAACCAACTGACTCATATTTCATGAGTTAACATCTTCATGAGGCATATCCATTCCTGCAAGACTCAGAATATGATATGCTGATCAAATGACCCATTTTAGCCAAGAGGCCAGTGCATGTGAGGTTGTATCTTGCTTTCTGCCTTAACAAGCAGTGAGAGCTATTATCAGGGAACAGAGATACTTTCACTGTATCTCAGACAACTGCTGAGCATGAGAACCAGATCACTGTATCTCAGACAACTGCTGAGCATGAGAACCAGGTCACTGTATCTCAGACAACTGCTGAGCATGAGAACCAGGTCATGTAGTCTTGTTGCTCTGGATGGACCGACTGAGAACAGAGGATAAATTACCATTTTCTTCTTACCTGTCTTGGAGACAAAACCAGGTTGCATCATCAGGATGACAACCATTCAGCTGGAACTGGAGGTAGGTCCATGGACAGAGCAAGCACTTTGCAGGCCTATATCCTGCTAGAGCTATCAGGAAACCCGTCTTGTAAGATAATAGCTTCAGCAACACTGAATCCAGGGGCTAAATTGAAGCAAATAGAGTCAAGTAAAGACTTACAACAGGTTCCATTTGGAAATCAATGTGAGCAAGTGGGATCCCAACAGGTTAAAATCTGATAACAGGTCATCCAATAAATCCTTGTCGTCACCAATATCCTTTATTTCATGATATCTGAACATGTGTATAAAAAAAACTCTGAAAGTGATGGGCAACATTTTTTTCCTCCTGAAAGAGGAAAAATAAGACTTAAGCTGACTAAGGAATAGTTGCTATCAAAGGGGTGACATCACTGTTCTCACAACAGTTGATAAAAACACCTTCCCTCACATGCCTATGAAGTGGAGGATCTTCTAGCTGTTGAGATACTCTCCATGATTGAGGGACTGAACTCTTCCCAGTGCAAGGCTCCAATGATAAAAGCCAGGCATGAAGGAGAAGCTTGTCTGGAAACATATAGAAAACAGGCAGTTGCTTGAACAATGTGGTGGTCACCATTACTTTCCTTGGAATGTCTGCTGCAAGATAAAGTAGACTGTCCACATTGGATTTGTCCCGTCTTAGATCTGTCCCATCATTGTGCAAACTACCGACAGGATAAAGACTTACAGAGGAAAAGAATGAGCCCACATAATTTCACACATGCACGCGTGCACATGAACACGCACGCATGCGCACACACACACACACACACACACACACACACACACACACACACACACACACACAGACACAGACACAGGTGACTGATTGAATATTGAAACTTCAAGGCTTCAAAATCCAAAAATTGGGAGACAAATATTGTCAGTTTGGAGTTCAACTTTGTCATACATGGAAAGTGCTGAAAATGACCTCCAGCTTATGGATGGCTCACAAGGTGTGAAAGGTTGCACCTGCCAGATGGGCAACAGACAACGTGTGGTGCGCTGGGATGGCAAGGCAAATGGAAATGAACATAGCAGCTAATGCTGCTGACTAAACTGCAGTTCAACACTTCAACATCAATGATCTCAGGACATGAAGCTCATTTCAATGGTCAGCAGCCTGGATGGCACAAAATGGCTGGTATGGACCTTGCACATGGTAAAGGCTGGTGAGATTGGTATGCAACCCCATGAACCCAGTCATACAGGCACTTAGGCCGTGACTGGGCATGCAGGAGATCTTACCTAGTACACTTCCACAATTGGTGAGTATCATCTGTAGTAATCTGAAACTCTTAAAAAGAGAAACAAGACAAAAGTCTTGAAATTAAATCCTCATGCATTAACATCTTGGAATTTGTCTGTTGAATCCAGCATCACCTCTGCCACTCAGCAGTGAGTGCAAAGGAGTTGGTATTACATCTGCGGCCTCTGTGATGAGAGTTGCAGTAGGTATGTCCAAACAAATTCTAACAGAGATAGCGGATAACAAATAGATGAATATACATATGGAAAACATCATACATAATAGCAGGCATATAAAAATGTTTTGAACAAGGTCAGGTACATGCTATTTAACACACAAAAGTGAAATCTGAATGCACTGTTCCTTCCCAAGAGCCATAAACAAAACATTAAGCACAAATTTTAACCCACTATCTACATAAAGAAAACTTAAGACACAAGCTTCAACATTGAACTTTTCTTCATAAATTGTGAAAAAAATCAGAAATATTGGATAAAAAACATACGGTTAGGAATATGCTAATGAACACACCACAGTTAAATTTGAAAGTACCTTTGTATAATCAAAATGGAAAATATGATTTAAGATATAATGTGTACTCAACTGAAAGTCTTCATTTTATTTATTACATCTGTAAAATATGAGTTACGGTAAAATACTCAATTGATAGAGTTCATGAATTAAGGTGTAATATATATGCAACTGACAGAGTTCATTTTATTTAATTGTAAAATATGAGTTAAGGTGCAATATATACTCAGCTGATAGAGTTCATCTGATTGATTACACTTGTAAAATGAGTTAAGGGATAATATCTACTCAATCAAAATAGTTCATTTTGTTAATTATATCTGTAAAATATGAGTTAAGATATAATACTCAATTGAGAGAGTGCATTTCATTTATAACATTTGTAAAATATGAGTTACGGGTTATTGGTAAGACACAGTTCAGTACAGGTGGGATGGGGACAGTACTCTTATTGTGAAGAAATGGCTAAAAATTGTGGTAATAGTGATGCCCCATTTCTTTCAGTCAAGTATCATACACCATTTAGCAGCATGTGAAAGAATAACTTATAATAAAAACAATTTCATACCTTTTTGTCCACAGAAATTGATGCAGTGTACAGCAATATGAAGACTGTATGTAGTGAAAAATGAAATGCCCCCTGACACTTATGAATAATCCATTTAATGGCAAGAAGTGGATTTTGTATAAAACTTGGAGAAACCAATTTTTTCTAGTAAAAGTGGGTGAAGATGAACTAAGTTGCTGCTTTTACAAATATAGCACTGTTATGCAAACATTTATTTTATTTAATATCTAAATAAATATTTTTTGTAAAAATGCCCTTTAATATAAAAATATAGGAGCAGCATGAGGAATCTACATTCACATAAAAACATGTAAATCCCAACCATTATCACGAGTGAGATGTACCAGTACAAGGTCACAAAAGAGAAAGAAGTTCTCTCAGTTTGTCTTCAAGCATCTGGATAAAACCACCATGGTGTGGCCTGTATCATGATAACCTGATTAGCCAAAAGTATGAAAACTTGCAAATCAGCTTAAAACTCAATGACAATTAACAAAGTAACAACAAATCTGAAGGCCAGATTTTCCCTTTAAGCACAACCTTTTACCTGATGTCCACATCCATGGATGCTGATATCATCTGTGTCATAGCATAAACTCTCCTGTGCTTCATACAAGCAAGTTAAGAAAAAAATTAATTCAAAGTATGTTATATCAGGGCTGTTTCATTTCAACATACATGGTAACCAGGGAAGGCAGTTTTTAAAAATTATATGCCAGGGTAATTTGGTGTCAAAGAGTTCATATTAAAATAAACAAATTCTAAATTGCATCTATGAATGGATACCCCACATTAAAAGTGCCTTCCCTAAATCCCAGGTATGTTTTACTGGAACATCCCTCACCAAGAACAATCAATATAGCAATGTTAATAAGTAATAAAAAATTGTATGCAATAAATGGTTGTAACTTTAAGGGCTGAATCCTGGAAGACAAGGTAGACAATTTTTTCAGCCCTTGCATCATTGAAATATTAGGCTTTTATCAGTAGAAAAGCATAGAAAATTTAGGCATATAATCAGGTACAAAGTTATGCTAATTATTTAGGCATCTAATCAGGTAAAAGAGTTACACTAATTATTTACATACCCTAGCACCTTGTTTCTTCTCTATGGTTTCCTTCTGATATTCAGCCCCCTTTGGAGTTAGTTTTTTCTTCCTTCCTCTCTTTTTAGGTTTCTTTACCTGCTGATTACTCTAGCAAAAAGAAAATTAAATTTACGGGTACAATTAATAACCTGCAAAGCAATTTACACATCTCAAACTCTGGAGGACAGGCGATCTGGGGTCATAACTCTTGTAAAATATTTATTGAATGCTGGAAATCAAACTCAGAGATCTTATCAAGTTGTTTCTCAAACTGCCTCAAATCTTAGTAAAGTTATACTGCAGAAAATAAAACTAGAATGACTTACAATATGGGGCCATAACGCCTGTAAATTATGCTAAAGAATGCTGGAAATAAAACCCACTGCAAGTCTTATCAGTCTCTAGCCAAATGTCTAATTTGTCTAAAATCCAATAAATGTAAGTAAAGTTATGCTGCAGAAATCAAAATCTGGAGGTAGGATCATCTGGGGCTATAACTCTTTTAAATTATATCATGGAAAACTGGAAATGAAGCCAAAAGTCAATGCTGGTTGAAATCCAATTCTGATGAAGCTATCAAGCAAAAACAAAGTCTGGAAGAACCCAACAGGGAAGGTATAAATATTTCATTTAATATAAAACACATACAAGGTACTTGCAAGTTTATGATAATTTTTTTTATCAAATTCATTCTGATTATTCTGAATGGTTCTTTAGCAATCAATATAAGGATATCAAGTCAACCATCAAGGGTCATAACTCTACCCAAACCGGAGTTGACAAGATGAAACTAATAAAAGACACATCTAGGTCCTGAGACGATGTAGACAAAATCTGCATCAGAATATAACAAATGATTCCTGAACTATGCTGGCTACAAAATTATTTTGCTGTAATGGAGATGTAATATTAATGAAAGCAAATTTTTAGTAAATTGTGTTTCTCCGAGAATACTTACCCGATCACATTAACATTAGGGATATAAGCCTGCTATCTCTCGAATCCAGCCCTACTAAAAGACAAAAATTTGTCTTTTCGGTCTATCTCATATAGACCAAAGGGCAATAACTCTTGCCCCTTACCTCCCCTTGCCACCGCCAGGTGTCACTAGTTTTTTAAGCTGAGCGATATATATTATACGAGGATGCTTGCATAGCAGGGTGGTTGGGAGGGTTTTTAAGTAATGTGATCGGGTAAGTATTCTCGGAGAAACACAATTTACTAAAAATTTGCTTTCTCCTTCAAATACGTTCCCCAATCACATTAACGTTAGGAGAATAAGTAATAGGAGGAGGGAATGCTGAGCATCCTACCTCCACTCCGGGTACCTTCTAGGGAATGATGGCTGGATTCACCATTTGAACGATAACCCGTTCTCCTAATTTCATCAGCAACACAGCCTAGGGTCCCGTTATATGTGTCCCCTATATACGGTTAAGAAGATAGCTATTGAAATCTTCTTACCTACGAAATTTCCCTGGCGAATCCAGCGAAGCTGATAGGCTGTGCTGATTGTTTTAAATGGGTCTGGTGGTCATCTGGGCTGCCGACACCGGACCTACCAGATTCAAGGTTTGCCTCTGTGAAGCCAAATCTCTGAGATAAAAACTGGAGAAGGTTGACTCTGCATGCCAGCCAACAGCTTCTATTATATCTCGGATCGAAACATTGCGTTCAAATGCCAGGCTCACCGAGATTGCTCTAATCTCATGAGCCGTAATCTTCATGAGGCGACTCTGATCTTGTGAGACCTCAGAGTACGCTGAGCGTATAACCCACTTCAGCCATGATGCAAGGGCTTGAGGGGTGATATCCCGTTTACCAGCTTTGACTGGAAGAAAGAGGCGCTTACGTGTGTCCCGACGTGCCTCTGTGCGTTTTAAATAGTGCTTGAGTGCATGAACAGGATCTTGCATGGCTGCTGCTCTTGACTTATCTATGGAAGACAGTGAGCGAACAATGATTCTTTGATTGCCAATGGATGGTAACCTATTTTTGGCTACAAAGCCTGGTTGTGTCAGGAGGACCACCGAACCATCTGATCTGAACTGAAGAAAGTTCAGGTCACTGGAAAGGGCATGTAACTCGCTCACCCTGCATGCTGAAGCTAAGGCTATCAAGAAACATGGTTTGTATGATAGTAGCTTTAACTAAGTGTGGGCTAAAGGTTCAAATTTGTCTGAATTGAGCCATGTTAAAACCCAGGACAGATTCCATTTTGGAAACAGGGTGAGGGATTTTGGTCGATTGAAATCAAAATTGGCTAAAAGATCTAATAGATTTTTGTTACACCCAATATCACATCTACCATGATGGCGGAATGTGTCTAATATCATGGAGCAGTAGCCTTTCATAGTAATTAGGGCCAACTGTTTCTCCTCGAAAAGCCAGAGAAAAAAGTTGGCCAGTTGAGGGATTGAGACACTCAAAGGGATGATGTTATTGATATGGCACCAGTCCCTGAAAACACGCCACTTTCCCTTGTAAGCCTTCAGAGTGGAGGGCCTTCTTGCTCTTGAGATCTCTCCACAATCGAAGGTTTAAATTGTTTGTCTCGCAAGGCTGCCCAGACAAGAGCCTTAAGCGTAAAGAAGAAGACGGTCCGGGCAGGGGTGGAACACCTGTGACTGCGGTTGTTTGAGAAGATTTGGGCTAGTTGGAATCTTCCCAGGTAGATCTATTGCTAGATTGAGTAGATCGGTGACCCAGGACTTGTTCCATCTGAGAGGGGCAATCAGAATCATCCGACAGTTCTGACCCCTTAACCTCTGGATTATTTCGGTACCAAAACCATGGGAGGGTAGGCGAATGCCCACAACCCCTCCCAGCTGATTGACAGAGCGTCCACGGCCCAAGCCTCTGGGTCTGGAACCGGAGAGACGAAGGTGGGCAACTTGCGATTCCACCTTGTCGCAAAAAGATCGATCATCGGATGCCCCCAAAGTGTGCAAATCCGAAGAAAGACTGATTGATGGAGTGACCATTCCGTGTGAATGACTTGACCTTTCCTTGATAGAGTGTCGGCCAAGACACTGAGTCTGTAGGGAATGTGTCTGATTTGTACGTTGATGTGGAGGTTGTCGCACCAACGTAGAAACTGCCAGATCAGAATGCACAGGTCTGGTGATTTGGTGCCCCCTTGTTTGAGGAGGTAAGTCACCACCAGAGTTGTCTGACATAATGAGGACAGTTTTTCCTGAGAGTTGTTCCTTCCAGAAATGAAAGGCATTGATGACAGCCCTCATTTCTAAAAGGTTGATGTGGAGAAGCCTCTCCCCTGGCTCCCACGTGCCGCTGACTGTAGCGAAGTCCGGCAACAGGTGGGCACCCCAACCGTAGGTACTGGCGTCGGTACATACCATTATCTCCGCTTGGGGCATCTCCAGAGGAATCCCCATGGACAGCCAACCGGGGTTGTGCCACTGACGCAGGAACGATCATATCTCAGGTGTGATCATTATTGTTTGATTGACGAGACTTGAAAAGGGGTGCC
The DNA here is from genome assembly GCA_028554795.2 of Sinohyriopsis cumingii. Taxonomy (NCBI): domain Eukaryota; kingdom Metazoa; phylum Mollusca; class Bivalvia; order Unionida; family Unionidae; genus Sinohyriopsis; species Sinohyriopsis cumingii. Next base: position 37,383,989 of record CM068832.1, read on the forward strand.
ATTGTGCCAGTAACGTCATTTGTAAGGGAAAAAGACGGCCAAGTGGGATCAAGTCCGCCGCCACATTCAATAATCCAAGGAGTTGCAAGAATTCTCTCGCTGAAATCCACGTCCTGTTGGAAACGGACTCGATGAGTTCGACGATCCGGATTACGCAAGCACGAGGAAGCCGTACCAGATTCAGATCAGTGAGAAACTCCATACCCAGATGGACAAAACGCTGGGATGGATGGAGATCGGACTTTTCCCAGTTCATGAGAAAGCCTAGATGATCTAAAAGTGCTAAAAGATCATTTCTGTCTTTGAGCAGAATAGAACTTACCATATGTTTCTGGAGGATGTCGTCCAAGTACACTGCCATCCCTGTAGATGAAGTCGAGCGGAACAGGGTGACGACGCAATCCATAACCTTGGTAAAAGCCCAAGGGCTGATGTTGAGACCAAAGGGTAGGACCTGGAACTGATAAACCGCGTTGCGGTAAGCGAATCAGAGAAATTTCCGTGACGCGGGGTGGATAGGGACGTGAAAATATGCGTCGGTCATATCTAGACTGACGGCATACTCGTCCCGCCGGATGGAAAGACGGATTGATCTCGCCGTTTCCATCTTGAATTTCGGTGGTAAAATGTATTGGTTGAGGCGACTCAGGTCGATGATTGGCCTCAACTTGCCTTTTGTCTTCTGGATAAGAAACAGCCTGGAATAAAACCCTGGCGATTGCAGTTTTTTCACAATCTCCACCGCCCGTTTTTCTATGAGCGACCGTATCTCCTGTTGTAGAAAGGTATCCTTCTCCCGATCGGACGGTACGTCCGTGAAGAGGGGAGAGGAGGACAGGAGAGGGGGTTGGATAAATGAAATCCGAAGTCCCTCCGAAATGACCTGGATCACCCAATCATTCTGAGGAAAAAAGGTGGTCCAGTGGTCTTGAAATTGCAGGAGGCGGCCGCCCACAGGTAGGCTGTCCGCGGGTGGTGGAGAGGGTATGTCAATTTTTAGAGTTAGGAGGCTTGAAGACGGAGAAACTTTGTTTCTTACCGCCTCTGTATGGTTGCCTCCTAGCTTGATTAGACTGTTGTCTCCTGGCATTGGGTTGGGATCTATACTGCACATTTGATTGCAGGGATCCCTTGTCCCTGGTCCACCAATCATCCCTCCGCTGTGGCAGGGGCTGATTTTTTCTAAATGCCTGCGAGGGTTGGGCGGCGAGTTGGAGGGGCAGTTCCTGAGCTGCCTGCTTCCAAACTTCTTCAATTTTTCCTCCAAAGAGTAAAGGCGACCCTAACGGAGTCATCCGTAAAGCCAGAGTATGATGGGGCTTGAGCGACGTGGACCGCAGACATGCGTCACATCATATCAGGTTTAAGTTGGCAGAAGCAGTCAACGCATTAGCCATGGAATGGTGAGCTGCCATGTTAATAACTCTAGCAATCCGGGCCGTCGCTTCCCAAGCGTGGTCATTGTCGGATTTTTCTGCGAGTCAGAAAAATGGCTAATGGAGCCAAGTCTAACATTGAAGACGTAGCGACTACATTCTGGACTAGCTTTGACGTGGCATGGAACACATTTTTGTCCACTTTGTAAAACAGTGGAGCGGACATGTGAACTGCTGCCATATTTTTGTCCAGGGCCAGAAGATCCGTACTGAAGGCGTCTGAATGAGTTTTGTACCAGCGACACGAGAACGTCGCTGGTACTTGGCTTTCTGAAAAAAACGCCTTAGCATTCCCTGGATCACATATTCGTCCTGATAAACAATCAGTGATCTCCTTAATTTTTGCCGACCGGGGAAGGAACCGGAAGGACGGCGTCTCTTCCTCCCCGTCAAGATCTACAGACGTCTTAACTTTGTAGTCTTGAGTGGCGGTAGGAGGTGGAGGGCATTCTGAAGTTGCCAACACCCTATAAATTTCTTCCACTGCCGCCTTGAAGCCAAACTCAGTCCGTTCCATGGTTGGATCTGTGTATGGCTGATTTGCAGGAGTTTCGTCACCCTCACTGTGTGCCGAGTCGTGTTCTGTAATAGCTTGCATTTCTGGATAGAGCATACCAGGTGGCATAGATTACGCGATTCCGTCATCCTTAACACTGTCACTAACTCTCCCTTGTGGATAAGCCATGAACATATGGATGGCCGGCCCTGCCAGCTGGTTTGTCCGGCTTGTGGTTGGTCTGAATGTTGGCGACGGTCCTGCTATCACTGGTACTGGCTGCTCCAATGGCCTGGCTGGACGGACAGATTTCTCACTAAAATCTTTGCCATTGTATTGGTATGTTGCCGGCGGTACAGCTTGACGGACGGATTTATCACTAAAATCCCCGTAAGTCATGTTTGGTCGGACCGTTTTAGCAATAGGGTCCCCATGCTGGGTCAGCCGGATGGCCGTTGACGTAGAGGTTGTATAAAGAAATGGATCCGATGGATATGGTAAAAACCCCATGCGTCCTGACTTAGAGGCCTGAAGGCCATGCTCGGACATGCGGGGAGACTTACGCCCACTGGGCAGCCTAAAATTGGGGGAACATTCCCCCAAGGACTCAGAAAAAGCTGTGGAAGCGAGCAAGGGAAATAAGGGTAATATCTGGCCTGATGTCAATAGCTGTGTCGTTGTTTCCTGGACCAAACGACGCATCTGTTCAAAGTTGGACTGTTGTACCCTGTCAACATTATTTTCCTCCATTGCCGCTGATGTTACTGTGGCTGACGGTTGCAAACGACGAACTTTAGGTGGAGGGGGGACCCCAACGTCCCCCACAAGGCTCGCAATGGAGGCTGTCTTCGGATGTATACCGAGGACATCAATGCTATCTTTCTTCGACTTATTCCGTCTATCCCTCCCTTTTGCTGCCTTCTGGACTACATCAGCCCACGTTTGCTCTGTCCAAGTATTACACACGCTGCATGGTATAGATGATGTACACTTGGTACATACAATACAAGAGTCATGGTTGTCTTCTTTGCTTTGAACTTTTTGCATTTCATGCATTTGGTTGACATTTCTACTGAAATGACACAAGAAAAGAAAACAAAGCACAAATTATCAATTCAGCATGTTATTAATTCGCTAATACCACAACCGTTACTAACGGAGTAAGCGAAATTAGTCAGTGTCGCGTTAACTCTTAATTGACAACACGAGTTCCGCGATAGTGTGTGTAACATGGTCTTCAGTAAACGAAATCCGTAAGGGTGACAAAGTCACTCAATTTTGAAAAAAATTGTTAAAATAATGTATACAACCTGTAGAAGAATGATTGTCCAACACAATAAATCCAAATTTAACTTCGGATGGTCCAATTTAACGCTAAGATGGCTTGCATTGTTTGGAGGTATAATGTACGTGTTATCAGTACAAGCGAAGCTTAAAAACTAGTGACACCTGGCGGTGGCAAGGGGAGGTAAGGGGCAAGAGTTGTTGCCCTTTGGTCTATATGAGATAGACCGAAAAGATAAATTTTCGTCTTTTAGTAGGACTGGATTCGAGAGGTAGCAGGCTTATATCCCTAACGTTAATGTGATCGGGGAACGTATTTGAAGGAGAAATAATGGAAATAATTCCATCAAAACTGGACCTGAACAGATGAAACCCTTAAAAAGCATATCTACAAGTAGTATGCAATTAACCTACAAAATAGCATCCAATTATGTGCAAGACTTTCTGAGTTATGCTAGTTACAAGAAGTGTGACTTGATGGCAAAACAGACAAACAAACACACACATAGAAAAAGTTATTATTATAGGAGTTTTGCATCTTAATGTGGAGCCATATTTAAATATAACAACAATTGTGAAGTGGGGGGATATCATATGTCCTAGTCTGATTCCAATCCAGTTTTGCATTTTCTTTACAGGGTTAAACATGTGATGAGAAGGTATTCCCTAGAATTTTCCCACTAGTAATCTTGGTTACATAGTTGGCAACCCCAGCATACAAAATACTGACTGCTTATGACAAAAATACTGATTTTCAAGAAAAAATACTGATTTTTACAAATTTAATGCATCTGTCACATCTTACAACCATCAATAAAGTCCAATAATAACTTGGTTAATTATTTAATGTCAAAGATGCATGTGTTGCACTCATACTCCCTCTGAGTAATTCATCAAATTACAGGCTGTGTATAGGAACCCTTTCCACATCTTGTCTATTCAATCATTATTGATTCCAATGTACCATCTTTAATTGATGATCTGAATTCTGTACGATTGTTTTTACTGAACCAGAAATCCTCTAACAATCAGCACTAGAGTGTGGTAAAGAAAAAAGTCCTAACATACAATAACTCAGATGGCTGTTTTCGTTCTAGCACATGAGTAATCCTTTTTGATTTACTGTCTGGAAAAAGTGTGCAAAATAAATCACCAGCATCATTAGCAACTGAAGAGGAAGGTTCCTTTCTAAAAGAAATTTAGTAAAAGGAACTTCCAATCAAATTACATCAAGGTTTTCTCTGGTATTTATAAAAGTTTTAAGTTCAGGCTCTGCTGTTGATGAAGTTTATTAGCTTTCTTGTGCTGTTTTATGTCAAAGGCACCTCCATGACCAATAGCAAAGTCACAATTACACAATTTGCAAAATACAAAGTTTTCTCATTTACTAAATGGTTTCATAAATTTAAACATGATGGCATTATCATCCTTCAAGTTCAATTTTCTTTTCTTTCCTGGAGAAAATTCTGAATCTTCTGCTTCCTTTTCGACATGACAAGGGTGAGATACAGTGACAGCAGCACATGCTTTGCACAATCCAATATGGTGGTTAAAGACTGGCACGATGGCCTTGATTTTGAAAGACCCAATCATATTTTAGAAATCTTTTTCCCTATATATATGCAATACATTTACTCTAAGAATGGATCGGGTGCCTGTTCTAAACAGAAAATTACAAAAAAAAAACCAACAGATTTTTAATAAGAAAAACATACACTCCTACTGAGGTCCAAAATATGGGACGAATATGGAAGAAACAGGACACTTGGCAGCAATGTGGTTTGGACAAGAGTCCCTAAAAGGTACTAATATGGGTGAAATGAGCATCAATAATTTTACCACTTCGATTAATATATCCATACCAATGAGCATCAATAGTTTTACCACTTCGATTAATATATCCATACCAAAGACCATCAACAATTTTACCACTTCGATTAATATATCCATACCAAAGACCATCAATAATTTCACCACTTCGATTAATATATCCATACCAAAGACCAACAATAATTTTACCACTTCAATTAATATATCCATACCAAAGACCATCAATAATTTTAACACTTCAATTAATATATCCATAACAAAGACCATCAAAAATTTTAACTCTTCAATTAATATAACCATACCAATGAGCATCAATAATTTTACCACTTCGATTAATATATCCATACCAATGAGCATCAATAATTTTAACACTTCGATTAATATATCCATACCAAAGAGCATCAATAATTTTACCACTTCGATTAATATATCCATACCAATGAGCATCAATAACTTTAACACTTCGATTAATATATCCATACCAATGAGCATCAATGATTTAAACACTTTGATTAATATATCCATACCAAAGAGCATCAACAATTTTACCACTTCAATTAATATATCCATACCAAAGATAATTTTACCACTTCAACTAATATATCCATACCAAAAAGCATCAATAATTTTACCACTTCAATTAATATATCCATACCAAAGAGCATCAATAATTTTACCACTTCGATTAATATATCCATACCAATGAGGATCAATAATTTACCACTTGTAGCATGATGTCCCACCCAGTCACATTATCCTGACACCAGGCTGACCAGTCCTAACACTAACCTCTTAATGCTGAGCACCAAGTGAGGCAGCTGTTAGTACCATTTTTGTAAGTCTTTGGTATGACTTGGCCAGGGAATCAAACCCACGACCCCCCACATCCAAGGGGGATGCTCTACCCACTAGGCCACCAGAGCAGTACCTACAGGCATGATTATAAACGACGATTGTTATATTGTGTTAATCTCCTGTTTCACTATTCGATGCCTCAGGTAAGAACATGACCAAATTTAGTCACTACTCATACCTTGCTTAGCGAAACAATACATTGGTCATTTAATGTACCTAAATCGAACTTTGGTATATTTTTTAATCAGTTTGAAATGGGAACCTGTCTTCAATTTTAACAAAATGAAATAAATAAAAATAATAGATAAATAAAAAATGCAACTAAAACAATGATTTTATCTCTTATTCTTAGCTGTAAAATTTAAAGGGACATACTTTTTTATCACTCTGGCAAAAGTAAATCTTCACAGTAGATTGTTTTATGTATGAAAAAAAATAGAATGACCAAAAAATATTAAATTTTGTGTACGAAAAAATGTGATAGAATTAATTATTTTTATGGCTTGATGGCGTATGAAAATTTAAGGGTACGAAAAATAACATGAAATAGGTATTCAAAAATTTTCAGGAATTAAAGATAAGACCATTTCTCCTGTTCCTCAATTTATTTTAGTTGAAAAGAAATGAAACTATCTTTGATATTCTTGAAAAAACTCGAAGATACCAAATTTGGTAACAAAAATATTTTTTTATTGCCTGAATTGACATGTTCACAAGATACCTGAGAGCAAAGGACAAATATTTTTGTCATCATGTATACAAAATTAATGAATTTGTCTCAGAAAATATTAAGATATACCCACATCCCATGACTAGTTAAATCTATAATTCATATTTTTTTAAATTATGCCTTTCAACCTCAATCCTATTGTCTTCTATACCATTTAGTGCTAGAATAGTCCACATCAGCAAGGCCATATTAGATTGCAAATCATTACTATCTGTGGAAACATTAAAGGTCTTGCTAACATATCACTTCCAATTTTCTATATAAATTTGACAAAATGTGTGTAGTACAGAACAAGAGAGCCAAATACCCTAAATCGAAAGCTGCTGCCTGAATATGGTTTTCTTTTGCTTGAATTTATTAAGAAAAATAAATCTTACAGGCATGATGTCAAAAGTGTGTGGTGGAGTGAACTTGACTGGTTCTTTGATCTTTTCTCTTAACCTCCTGGGAGCATCCACATCCATTGGAGACCCTTCTGATTCATCGCTGCTATACTTGACACACTCAGAACACTGCCTGAAAACCCAAAACACAAATACATTATACAAAGCATCAGTATTCTCAAAACTTAAAAACTCAAACTTATGCTCAAAGTCTACATGCTACAATGATGTGTAATTGAAGCTGGATACAGTCAGTTTTGGAAAACTTCAGGATATTCCTAGCTATAGTTCTCTACTGCTAAACTGTACTGACAATGACATTCTCTCTGCATCGTATCCAGCCCCTCCATCATAAAACTTAAATCAAACTTGTGTGAAATATCTGCTAAACCAGACTGAAAAGTCTTTACTCTAAATATACAAATACAGCCTGTCAATTAGACAGCAGAGTTTCAAGTGAGATTTTGCGTTGAGTACAGTTTTATGAAGGTGTGGTTAGATTTGGGGGTTTTTAGTTCAAGGCTTAAAAAGTTTAGAGAATAGAATAACTGGTTTATGGGAACTAGTAATGTGTACTTTGATATCAGCAAAGTCATATTGTGCTGAGATCTGTTATAATCCAAACTTTATCATAATAAAGTACATTTAACTCCAGCTTGGGTGATATTTGCTTTCCTAAGAGCAGCTGAGTAACTCAAAACATTCAGTTTCATTGCCTTTAATTTTCACTGAAAAATCTGCAATTCAATTAACTTTTACACCAGTCATTTTAGTCATTTTCAAATCCTAATTATTTTGTTTCTGGCAAATGATTTCATTATTTTCTAGTCTTCATTAAAAAAAATTTAAAATATTCATATGAAATCACATTCAATATAGGCCTTGTGCTGATTAAAGTTTGCATCATGAAGCAAAGACATTATTTTTAATAAATGCAGTATCACTAATTTTCATGAGCTAACTATTATCATGGATTGTGCTATTGCTCCATAACCAAAATTTAAAGACCGAATGAAAAATTAGCCACAGATGATGAAGAAGCCCACCCAACCCCACTATCTTGCTGTGTTTCATTCTTACAGATCAAAAACATTATTTGATAAATCAATGTCATTTCTGTAATCGGGTAGTAAAATAAAGCAACCACCATTTGCTATCAGCTTATTTTTCTTCTGTATTCTTTATTTTGGGTATTTGTTGATGTTGATCCATGAAATGAAATATTTAAAAATACGCAAAAAAAACCACAAATTCATGTACTCATAAAATGTCTTTTTTTATAAAACAAAACCATGAAATTGAGACCCTCAAAATTAAATGATACAACTGTATACTGCCCAAATACAAAAAAAAAGGAAAATATTGCTATTTTAATTATGCATTCATTGGTCTTCATCAGCAAGGACCTAAAAGTAAATGAAACAAACCATGTAGTGCCATGGATACCAAGGATCTTTAAAGTGAGAGACTTCAGATCAATCATCCCTTTTTATCACCTCATCAACAAAGTTGGGAGGGGATATATAATATTGCCCATTTGTTCATTGTACATTAGTGTATCTGCTTGTTCTTACACTATTCCCATTAATATCTCAGACTCTATTTCACCTACATTCATTAAAACATTTGTTAATGCTTCTCATGTAAAGTAAATCAACCATATAAAAATTAGGTCACTGTGACCTAGTTTTCATTACAGAACGATTTTTGCTTTTTTACCCTTCTGTTATGATGTCAATATCTTGGATCCTAAGCTCTCAAAAATTGAAATCTGTATCCATCTCGGTATAAGAAACTGGGCCATACCAAAACAGTGTGCCAAATTTTAAAGACTCTGTATCCATCTCGGTATAAGAAACTAGGCCATACCAAAACAGTGTGCCAAATTTTAAAGACTCTGTATCCATCTTGGTATAAGAAACTAGGCCATACCAAAACAGTGTACCAAATTTTAAAGATTCTGTATCCATCTTGGTATAAGAAACTAGGCCATACCAAAACAGTGTGCCAAATTTTAAAGACTCTGTATCCATCTTGGTATAAGAAACTAGGCCATACCAAAACAGTCTGCCAAATTTTAAAGACTCTGTATCCATCTCGGTATAAGAAACTAGGCCATACCAAAACAGTGTGCCAAATTTTAAAGACTGTATCCATCTCGGTATAAGAAACTAGGCCATACCAAAACAGTGTGCCAAATTTTAAAGACTCTGTATCCATCTCGGTATAAGAAACCAAAACAGTGTGCCAAATTTTAAAGAATCTGTATCCATCTCGGTATATGAAACTAGGCCATACCAAAACAGTCTGCCAAATTTTAAAGACTCTGTATCCATCTCGGTATAAGAAACTAGGCCATACCAAAACAGTGTGCCAAATTTTAAAGACTCTGTATCCATCTCGGTATAAGAAACTAGGCCATACCAAAACAGTGTGCCAAATTTGAAAGACTCTGTATCCATCTCGGTATAAGAAACTAGGCCATACCAAAACAGTGTGCCAAATTTTAAAGACTCTGTATCCATCTTGGTATAAGAAACTAGGCCATACCAAAACAGTGTGCCAAATTTTAAAGACTCCGTATCCATCTCAGTATAAGAAACTAGGACATACCAAAACAGTGTGCCAAATTTTAAAGACTCTGTATCCATCTCGGTATAAGAAACTAGGCCATACCAAAACAGTGTGCCAAATTTTAAAGACTGAGTGGCCTTTGTATTTTCAGCTTTTAGTTAATGACAGCCTCAGTATCTTGGACCCTATTTCACCTTCACTCAGAAAAATTAGTATGTGGAAATATCTCAACAAGAGTAACTCAACCATGCCAAAACTGGCCACTGTGAATTACTCTTCACTGATGAGTGATTTTCATATCTCAACCATTTGTTTGTTACACGCTCAATACTGTGGACCCTCTCTAATTATCTGCTACATCATCAATATCTTAGTAACTATTTCATTTACACTCATGAAAAATGATACATTAGTGTGTCTTACTTAACATTTACACTCATGAAAAATAATACATTTGTGTATCTTACAAGAGTAACTTAATCATACCGAAGTAGATCTCTGTGACCTGATTTTAACACCAGAGAGTGACATACTTTCAAATATTCATTTATTACACCCTTAAAATCTTGGAACCTATTTTCCTTATGCTCATTAAAACAGATGTATCGTTGTATTTCAACAATGAAACTCATGATGGAAAGTTTCATAATGTCCAAGCTAAGTACTGTTAAGCTAGAATTAATTATCAGACATTACCATCCCATTCTGCTTGTTTTCTTTGGCATGCGAGTCAGTGGTGGATCCAAACATCCCAGGTGGTAGAACTTGAAGCAGTGGTCACATTTGGCCAATAAGTGTTGGTCATGGGTGTTCAGACAAATTGCACATCTAAAGGAAAAGGTGTGTCATGCATGATTATTACAGTTCACTGTACATATAGCATGCTGGAGATACATGCAAGTATATAATTCTAATATTTATTACAAGTATTTTTCAATACAATTGCAATGGCATGAAATTAATGATTTTTAAAGGTCCTAATATTTATTTTCTTACAATTTTTTTAATACAAAAACCAACTTTATGGTTAATAATTCACTCTTTATATAGAATCTAAGTCTCCATATACATGAACTTTACATTTTATTTTGATCTACAAACACTGACAGTGATCTTAATTCATACATGTTGTATGTCAAAAATACATGATTATGTGGCTCAAATGGGGATTTATTCAATGTGGGAGATATAAAGCCTGGTCTTAAAGTCTTTTTGGTAAAATGAATAAAATATGCATTGTAATTGATGACTTCATTCAGATATATTTTAACATGCCATTGTCAGACAACTAACACAAGTATGATTTCTCTAATACAACAGTTCATCCCTCCTCTATTCGACATAAGAACGTGAGTTAAACAATAGATGTATTCTGAAGAGAGGTACAGTGTTTCACCACTGATCAAAAAAGGAAATGGTAATTATCACCCAGCATTCTGCAATCTCATGACATGGAAATCAATGTTCATTTGCATCACCTTATTAACATACAGGACCTGAATCACTTTACCAACAACATATATATTACATGTCTCATAATGTATTAGATATTCTTTATCATCTTTTTATGGAATAACAAAGAAATGTGAAAGTTACTCCAAAAGGACAGAGTCAGTCTCCAGTAAATCCAGCTGTAAACCAATGCCAACGTCTACTGGAAGTTAACATGCAATGGACTGGTGTCATATAAAGGGGAAATAAAATACACTCAGTTGCTTAATGATATCAACATTGGGACAAGTTCACTACGCATCACCAGTAAGCTAGGAGAATTTTAACATTTTACCATTTTACCACATAAAATAGTACAAGTACCATATAATGCTAACCTTTATTAGCATAATGACATCATAAATTTATTTCCATACTGTGGTGTAATTCAGAACAAGATTAAACAGTAATGTCACTGCAAAGTCCTTAATGTTATGTGATAAATAGAATCTTCAAGTCCGGTAGGTGTGACATGATATTTATGAAGTTCAATGAATAATAAAATATACCACTTGCTACAGGCAGCTCATAACATAATACTGCACAATTCGTTTAATATATTTCCTATCAAATGAATTTGTACGTGAAATCTTCTTTAAACAGTCAACAACAGCCAACCATTCAAAAAGGCAAAACTGGCTTTTGTGCACGGAAGACCTTAGTATACAGGTATCCCTTTCAAAATTGTTCTTAGAACAAATACCCTGTACAAAATACCATTACCATTAGGGGTGAAACAATTCATCCATATACTGATTCATTGATACATTTGCTGTAATGATACACATATCAATACTAATATCAAATATTAATTTAATCTTCAGCTGTCATCAAAAATTGTATCAGTCATTCGCATTGTGGCCTTGTTACTCTTTAAACTGAGAATTTGTCTGAGACAGCTGTTGCAGGCAAATGTATTCATTTTTTTTGATTAAATGAAAAGAACGTGACAACACTCACTTGCCATCTACAAATCAACACCAAGTAATATGGTTCATAATACCCCCACCGACTCCATGGATGTCATTTTATTTCAACAGCTTGTTCAGCATAACACAGTTCTAATTTCCTCTAACTCTTGCCACCCCATTATTGATATTTTGACATTTATGTTGGGGTGTATGGTCAGAGCCAACTGCCTATTGAAAAGTTGGAATTTGTTAATATCATGCGGTGTTGGCAGAAGGTACATGCTTACTAGCTGGACTATCAAACTTGAATGCTCTTACATTGGTCTAGGAATGCATGACATTAACAGGAAGATGATTTATTTTCTCAGAAATTGCAAGTATAACATTCTGTATGTCTTAAATCTGTTCACAGAGGAGACAAAACAACAGAACTGATGAAATTTGACCTGGAACTCAAATTTGCACTACTAGTCACATGACATAAATAGTTGTTAAACTAAATCTATTTGGCATATTGTGCCCTGGAACAAGTATAATGTCGTAATTAACTTGCATCATGGAAGTTTTATAAATGAGTGTTTAAAATTCAGGCTACCTAGAAAAAAAACCAGAATGCTTGATTCCATGCATGGATCATCTTCAGATGAGGATTTAATTCAGCAAATACTGGCTGATGATAGTTACAATGACAAAAATGTTTAAAGTTATCTGATTATTGAAGATGGGGGAATAGGAATAGTATTAATGAAGATACAGGTGGGTGATTTTGAGTCCAAATATGATATTAAATACAAGTCCAATGTACATGCTGGATGGACAAAACTAGAGGGCATGCCAGTCAATCACCCTTTCAGCAAATGCAGAAAAGGCAGAATACCTAGCCAAATTAAAATAAACTGAATTTAAAAGCAGAATGCATCTCAAACAATTTAGCACTGCGGGATCATTTGCTACAAAACTATATTTTTCAACCAGGGTTAAGATAAACTAAATAAATAAGAATGAAAAAACAAGAAATTAAGAAGTAAAGACATTTTGATATAAAAAAAATTCTTTCTGGTGGTGCATTTGATCAGATGGAGCAAACTTATGTGGCCAAAATGATGAACATAAAACACTGATAGCAAACAAGTCATCTTTTTGAAAGTATTTTTGTTGTCTTGTCATGGATGAGAATGACATATAAGTAGGTGTAAAGTATATGTATATCTATAATATGCAAACTGGAAATACATCCAGTAAATGACATAAGTAGGTGAAGAGTATATGTCTGTCTGTAATATGCAAACTGGAAATACATCCAATAAATCACATATAAGGGCAACCACTGACAGAGCTTCTAAAGATGGAAAGAGCATCAAGTTAATATGTGTATCAATAATATATCGTATTGCAGGCTGTGTATCATGAATCATATTCATATGTGGCATAGGTGTATTGTTTCATCCCTAATTACCATAATTATTATTATTATTATTATTATTATTACTATTTATATGCATTATTCAGCAAAATCATATATACATATTATGTTGTACTCCCCCAAATCTATGTTCCACAAAAGATTACAGTATCCCACTCACTTTATTCCAGATTGTAAATTGAATCATCAGTGACTATTGAAATAATCACTGATCTTAGTTTGTTTGTGCACCATGACAAAACACTAATTTCACAAAATTATATATGACTGTAAAATAGAGGACTGTCTCTTAGTCAGCCAGCATGTCCAATTAGGCTTAGAAACAGCAGTTCACACTTTGAAAACACTATCAGAATGACCCAGTAACTCCACTCACTAAGATCAAAGATTGTAGGCTTATATGAGAGGTCTGTGATGAATAAGAAATTAAAAGAAGACATGTATGGATATTCATTACAATGCATGAATTAAAACTTCATCTGCCTTTACAGACATGTTTTGAAACAATGAATGAAATCTGACCTGAATAAAAAGGAACGTAACTCATATCTCTTCTTAACATGAACTTTTTTTATACGAGATTTAATTCACCGGCTAACAGATGAAGATATGGAATCATGCCTGTCACACTGCATAAAAAGGTGACTTCCATGTTTATTTTAATAACAAGATTACTTTTCCCACCATCCATCAAACAATTTGCTGCAACTCTTCTACCCCAATGTAAATGATGGAAACTGCCTTGATTTCAAATTTAACATATTGACAACTCTGAGTGACATTGAAAATATGACTGGAGTATGGTGAGTTCAAGTGAAATCAGAATGTTTGGACATCTATCCACATAATATTTTTTATCTAAATAAAGCCTTTATCATGAAGCAAAAGTTTGGTTTGCATCTTATCAGTGGTCACTATAGATGAACTCCAAAAACTGCTTACAGCTGTGAGAAACCGTTATTTTATTAGGAAACTCCTGGCTGCTGATAGTGGAAAGCAGATGACTGTTATATACGTGACATTTATACAGTAAATTTACCAGGGGCAAATTAAATTGGCCACCTAGACCAAGTGACTGCAATATAAAGGTGATTATTTGGACTGATTTGACTGAATGCATAAATGACAGATAGCATCATTACATTAAGTGTTCCTTACTGACAAATAACTGCAGAAGGAGACTTTGGCATTTCTTTCTTAGCTGGGGACCGTGATGCTCTTTTCTGTCCAAATATCTCTGGCAATTGCAAAGGCTGAAAATAAAAAAGAATTAAAAATTAAATAAACTTGATTGCCCATCAAACAGCCCAGCATTACCGGCAGCATCTATGAAGCTAATAGTAAAGAGGTCAGGTGAAAGATTAACTATGATCCAATAATGGTGATACATGGAATCCAGTAGGATGGTACATGGAATAAAATAAGGGTGGTACATGGAAACCATTAAGGGTGGTACATGGAATCTATTAAGGGTGGTACATGGCATTCATTATGGATGGCATATGGAATTTGAAAAGGGTGGTTCATGGAATCTAATAAGGGTGGTACATGGAATCTATTAAGGGTGGTACATGGAATCCATTAAGGATGGTACATGGAATTTGAAAAGGGTGGTTCATGGAATCTAATAAGGGTGGTAAATGGAATCCAATAAGGGTGGTACAAGGAATCCAATAAGGGTGGTTCGTGGAATCCAATAAGGGTGGTTCATGGAATCCAATAAGGATGGTACATGGAATCCAATAAGGGTGGTACATGGAATGGTACATGGAATCCAAAAAGGGTGGTTCATGGAATACAATAAGGATGGTACATGGAATCTGAAAAGGGTGGTTCATGGAATCTAATAAAGGTGGTACATATAATTCGAAAAGGGTGGTTCATGGAATCCAATAAGGGTGGTACATGGTGTTTTGATTTGACAGGAATACTATCTTTGAAATTATTTCCTATTACCATTCTGCCATTTCATTTATACCATGTACATTTCAATAGCAGTTAACACAATATTTTTTGTATAGAAAATATGCATGGAGCTAAAAATGAAGTTGTTAAAGTGTCCTCTGAATGCAGATACCATATATACTCACTTTTAAGTCTAATTGCAAACAACATAGACCCTGGTCTGCATTTGCATCATGTACCCGCAGATCAGGTCTATGTTCTTTGTCCTTCTGATTACTCCTAACAATCTGCTTAGGCCCAGATCGGTCTGTGTATTATGTGATGGCAAATCTAAGCCCGTGCAGTACTCAACCGAAAAGCATAAGGATTCATCTCAAATATGCAGAGAAATGGGAAGTAGGCTTTGTTTTGTCTTGATTTGATATCAAACACTAAAACATACTTCATGACCACAGAAAGCTTTCATATTTTCAGTACAATATCAACCATTGTGCTTTTTGAACAGATTACTTTTGTGCTTGTGATAAACTTTCGTGTCAATTTAATGATTTATGTCTGTAACAACTTTTCCATCTGTGATATTCCTGAGGAAAATTCACACATGAAGATTGCATAACTAAGTGAAATTCTGTGTATTTGTAAGCCCATTATGAACAAATTATTACTTTGTGGAAATTTATAGACTGATTTCTAGTAAAGAATAAAATATATATTTTGTATTATATCCTGCAAGGAGAGGACTTGTACCTTGAGATCTGTCATCCATTTTTGATAGAACCCTACTTTAGAAATTACTGTCTTGGACAAAACAGTCATACAACAATTTTGCTGAAGCAAGCTAAAAAAACATTTTATTATTTTCATATAACATTTCTTTTGACTGTATACTATCTGGCTCAAAAAGTGGTAACAGTGCTGTTTTAAATTACTATTTTGAATATTCTAAATTTTGACCTCTTAACAAACTTCCCATTTTCTGACCATTTCACCCTACTTTGGCATGTTATCTCTACCTGCATGGGTTCAAATCTTGGCCTGGCCAGCATGGGTATGTGAGAAAGCTTGCCAGTGGCTCCTTTAGGCCAATGGATCTTCCTGGGCTTTTCTAGGGCTTTTCCTCCACCAAATATACTGGCCACCATGCATAGCCTATCAAATGGTGAAAATGGTGTTAAACCGATACAACCATCCAACCCATCTCCCTATTCTGGCAGGGGAGATAAGTCATAACCCCCAAAAGCTAATGTATCAACCTTGCTATCTGAGCAGTTGCATCCATCAAAGGCATGTCTACTCATTCAAGTCTTGACAAAAAATGTCATTCATTTTTCTGCAAAACAGTTAAAACTAATATCCACAAAAATATGCATTAATAACATGCTAATTACTCTATAAACTTAATAATTACTTCCAAATGCATAAAATCTTGCATTTGAAGAACATACTAGAAAAAATGTCAGAACATAAATGTATGAGGTAACAGTTGCAGCAAGCCTGACTTTTCTTCTAAGTTTAAATACACATCTTAAAGTAATCAATAATTGCGCATAATTCCATGCACAAAAGGCCTAGTGAAATTGGTTATAAAGTACCTTCTTCTTCCTAAATGCATTTAGGATGTCATAAATCTGTTCTCCTTCCTTCTTTAAGTGACTTGATGACGCCTTCAAATTTTCTGCCTCACCCAACAACTGAAACAGTAAAGAAAAGAGACAATGTAAGGACTCTTAATCCTTTGTTGGTTAATTTTTAAATGCTCTTATACTTGAGAAGTTTAATTAGAAAAAATCAATGATTTAACCATCATGCACCATATGGCTGAGCTATTCTTGTCAAATTTCTTTTTTACTTTCCCTTTGTAGATGGTGTGCAAAACATGCAAAATGGTTGCCAAGCTTTATTGGTTAAAAGAATTTACATGTAGGATATGTCTGATTAAAATGAATCCAAAACAGGATCCCAAAAATGGAACCTCATCTCCAATTTCAACTAAAATGAAATTTGGTTTCGCCCCCCCCAAATGTTAGAACCCACTCCTACTCCACCACCCCATACCTTCACTTTGCAGTTTCAATCTAAAATACATTATGTATGTATAGGGTTTAATGAAACACAAAACAAAGAAAAAATAAAAAAAATGGTTAATCCTAAAAAGCCAAATGTCATGTTATTTTAAATATAAACCACATTCTTTCAATTGTCCATGTGTTCAGCTGTGATATCATCATGGAATGCATCCTAGGGCACCCCAGGGCATAGATGCTGCCTCCATTAGTCACCTCACAAATCATGCAGGTGGAAACATCTGGTCTATCTGTCATCTTCCTGCCCATGGAGGAGACAAGTTGAAAAAGAAATGGCACGGGAGACAGGATGACTAAAGATGGCAGAGGGGGCTAGATTGAGAGAGGGAAAGGTTGACTGAATTGGCAGTGAGGACAGAAAGAGATGGCAGCAGGAGCAGTTTGACAACAGAGTTGTTAGGCTGACAGAGATGTGGCAGGGGGAGACAGGTTGGCAGTGACAGGAAGAAGGACTGATCACCAGAGATGGAAGAGGGTTTGGTTGACAAAGAGATGAAAGAGGGAGACAGGTTGACAGAGATGGCTGAGGTATTAGGTTGATGGACATATGGTGGGAGGAGGAGGATAAGCTGGCAGAGAGATGAGATGATGGGGGGCATGTTGATAGATAGTGGGTGGGGGCAAACAAGTTGACAGAGATGGCAGAGTATTTAGTCTAAGCCATAAGTTTGCAGCTGAAGTAAATACATTTTAATCACAATCCACCATTACCACCATTGACTTAAATATCTGAACACAAAAAAGAGCTTAACTGTTATGACTATGTATTGATACAATAGGTAAGTACAATGTTAGTTGAAGTGGTCTTGGTAGGTAAACTATGTTGCATTATATCTGTGCTTGCCAATAATGAATAATTGCATAAAAAAGTTTCAGTCTTCTTTTACAAATAAAGAATTCTTGTTGCATTTCTGGGGGGCTTATTTTCATTTTTGTTTGAAAAAATATGAGTCTGTTCATCGTGTACATGTCATGCCATTGGTGATAGGCCTCTCCAGATACTTGCCGACAAACATGACCCAGTTTTTCTATTATTATTATCATTTCAAAATATAAAGACTGTCTTCAACAACAAAAATAATTTAACAGAATGATACCATTATTTTTGCTTTGACTATAGGCATCAAAATCAAACCAGTACAGTGGTCCCTGTCTGGCTACAATGACCCGTGGCCACCCACTTTATATAGCCAGAATCCCATGGCATTAACAATTTTGTGTTAGAACATACCCCTCTAGGACAACAATGCCACAAACACAGCCAACATACATAAACAGAGAGGTATTCTAATTATACTTACTGATGTGTGCTCCTTAGGTATTAGGTTCTGTCATTTTAATAATTACTGGATATTATTACCACTGATAATTATCAATACATTAACCACTGAGACTGGATATTATTACCACTGATAATTATCAATACATTAACCACTGAAACTGGATATTACCACTGATAATTATCAATACATTAACCACTGAGACTGGATATTATTACCACTGATAATTATCAATACATTAACCACTGAGACTGGATATTATTACCAGTGATAATTAACAATAAGTTAACCAATGAGACTGGATATTATTACCACTGATAATTATCAATAAGTTAACCACTAAGACTGGATTTCATTACCACTGATAATTATCAATATGTTAACCACTGAGACTGGATATTATTACCACTGATAGTTATCAATGTTAACCAATGAGACTGGATATTATTACCACTGATAATTATCAATAAGTTAACCACTGAGACTGGATATTATTACGACTGATAATTATCAATATGTTAACCACTGAGACTGGATATTATTACTACTGATAATTATCAATACATTACCACTGAGACTGGATATTATTACCACTGATAATTATCAATAAGTTAACCACTGAGACTGGATTTCATTACCACTGATAATTATCAATTTGTTAACCACTGAGACTGGATATTATTACCACTGATAGTTATCAATATGTTAACCACTGAGGCTGGATTTCATTACCACTGATAGTTATCAATATGTTAACCACTGAGACTGGATTTCATTACCACTGATAGTTATCAGTATGTTAGCCACTGAGACTGGATATTATTACCACTGATAATTATCAATATGTTAACCAATGAGACTGGATATTATTACGACTGATAATTATCAATATGTTAACCACTGAGACTGGATATTATTACTACTGATAATTATCAATACATTACCACTGAGACTGGATATTATTACCACTGATAATTATCAATAAGTTAACCACTGAGACTGGATTTCATTACCACTGATAGTTATCAATACATTAACCACTGAGACTGGATTTCATTACCACTGATAGTTATCAATACATTAACCACTGGGACTGGATTTCATTACCACTGATAATTATCAATATGTTAACCACTGAGACTGGATTTCATTACCACTGATAATTATCAATATGTTAACCACTGAGGCTGGATTTCATTACCACTGATAGTTATCAATATGTTAACCAATGAGACTGGTTATTATAAACACTGATAATTATTAATATGTTGACCACTGAAAAGCACAATATTGTTCAACTACAGCCAGCATGAGATTCAGTCTCAAGGAAGTAAAAATGGTATGTCAGTTATTGTGGCTCCTCTCTTATAGATTACAAAATGTACTTGAATGAGTACCAGACTAAAACAAGACAATCACATGACAAACACACTTCCTTTGCTGAGCATCTCAAGGTATTAAGTAAAAATTGCCAATGAAGGAATAAGTTGTTGCGATAAGTTGTTGCAAAAAGTGCAAAATGCTGTCAGACATTGTCAGTCTGGAATGAAAAATAATGAAGTAATTTAACTAAATAAAAAGAGGGAGAGCCTTTTGATCACTAACAAAATATTTTTATGTCAAAAAGATTTAAATAAACGCCATCAAATACATTCTACCGCAATGAGTGGGGAAAACAAAACTGACAGACAAGATTATGCAGTTACAGCCAAAAGTTTGTTCCAAGAATTTATTGATAATGTGGTTTTGAACCACAACTGACAATTATTACAAGTTTTATAACACTGATTCGAAACATTTCTGCAATATTTAAATGAAAATATTCGATATTTAAAAGTAAGTTACACCTTTCATACATTATATGTATTTATTACACACATATGTGTGATCCCTCTCTACAGAGACCACTCCTCTTATAAGGCCTGTTGCAGAATGGATGACCTTTTAAGAGGGTGACCACTGTTTTGTCCAAAAATGAGACTACCAAGAGAAAATATGCCTCTGAATTGTACTGAGACTAAAAAGTTATGTGTTGTAAATCTTGACAGCTTTATCATCTATAAATTGAAACACAGTTAACTGAAAAAGAGAAAACAATGATAATAACTCACACACATATTTATAGTAATTCACTGTGGTGAGATTATGAATTTATGTGCAAGGCTGCTTTGTCTCCCATTGTATGCTTGCCAGTTGTAACTATGCAAGAAACATGCAATCACACATCCACTTGATATAATGTTGATGATCATTGATTTTACAGTTATCAAAGTGATTCATTAATTAATTCTGCCAACTGTCTCAAGACGAAAAGCTGTTTTTCCTTTACCATTGTTTCCAATGACCTTGCTGCTCACTTTGTGAAGCAAACTTAATCAGATGATATGGAATGTTTCAGCTGTTTTTACTGCCATCTATTGATAACACCTTCAATTAATTCATATGATAATTGGAGTGATCAGAGGAGTTTCACAGCCATGTGCAACCACTCAATCACCAGTTTTTGAATAGAGGAAAAACATTTCTTAGTTTACTTTTTAACTGTAATTTTTCTCAAATTTTTGTCAGTTTTAACAAGGCATGACTGACACTAGGAAATATTTGTACTAGATCAAATTATTACAAATTCTGAAAATAAGGCATTTTGAAATTTACAGGATCCAGTTAGCTAGATTAATAATGGTATTTCTAGTTGTTTAAATGCTTTTCTCTGGAAAATATTAGGAAATATTGCAGAAGTAAACATCTGGTTATCACATTATTTAATCCATGTTACATCTGCAACAATGCAATCATCTGTTTCACTTTAGGTACAACTGAACAAAGAAAAATCTCAGACCCAAACTAGGTTTCTTTTTCATTACGCAGGACCCTTTTCAAGGAGGCTTGGTCAGAAACATGAAACAGATGTTCACTATTCATTTTCCTGCTGATGTATGCATTTACATTTACCAGTACATCAGCACAATAATGGCTATATGAAGCCAATCAAAAGTAGAGTTTTAAAAATGTAAATACAAAGAAATGCTCATAGACTTTACAAAACTTAAACCTTCCAAATAAATGTAAACATATAGTATTAAAAGATAAAAAAATAAAAGGTAAAGATGATAAAATACTGTACAATATGCATGAAATAAAACATAAAGCTAAATTTTTAAAATTCTTAAAATACTGTGTTACAAAATATTATACAAGAGTCCCTTGAAGGGATTGACATTCCACTGGATGAAAAGAAATTTCAGGAAATAAAGATAACCATTTCTTCCCTTTAGCTACAGAGTGCTAAAACCATCTTTGATATTATGAAACAAAAGCAATATTCTCAAATAAGCTATGGATATATTGGATATCAGATTAGCACCATTTTCATTTTGGGCAAAATAGAGATACACAATATATTCAAGCTAGCCACAGTGGTGGCCATATCGAGAACTCTTCTGATGAAAATCCCATGACAAAATGACTTTGTTTTCAAGAGGGAAGCCCCAGATCAGCACCATTTTCATTTAGGATCAAGTAGACATCATAACAATTCTTCAGGTGAAAACTCCATCGTAGTATGACTTTCTGTTCAGGGCAAGTTGAGATAAAAATATTTCTAGATGGCTGCTGTGGTCAACATAATAGGCATCAGATTGGCACCATTTTCATGAACTGTAACCTGTTTTTGGCTACAAAGCTTGGTCATGTCAAGAGGACCACTGAACCATCCCATCTTAACTGAAGATAGTTTGGGTCAACAGAACAGGCATGTATCTCGCCTACCATGCGTGCGGAAGCTAAAGCTATCAGGAAACATGTCTTGCATGATAGTAACTTTAGCAAAGTGTGGGACAGAGACTTGAATTTATTCAAATTCAGCCATGTTAAAACCCAGGACAGATTCCATTTGGAAACAGATTGAGGGATTTTGGTCGATTGAGATCCAAGTTGGATTAAACATCCGACAGGTCTTTATCATGCCCAACAACACATATACCATGATGCTGGAATGTGTCCAATATCATGGAGCAGTAGTTTTTTATAGTAACTGGGACCAACCTTTTGCCCCCCCCCCACCAACCCTCTATCCATTGACTGACACCCTTAATTTTATCTGAAATGAACCCATGTTGGGTAAATTGGCCATATTCTGACAGACATGATCTTTCTTCCCAATGCTCCTTAGGCAATAAATTTTTAAAAAATGACTGCCAAAATGTTGATAGTGAGGTAAGGAAAATTACCGGTCAAAGCCAATCAGTACAGAGAATACTGCACAAGAATTTCATGGGTTTATTTGGGCTAATCAGATTCACATAAAGTGATACGTTAACATGGTGATATATAAAAAAATATTGAACTGCACACACTATCTGTAAATAGTATCAAATATGTGCATATATATATATATATATATATATATATATATATATATATATATATATATATATATATATATATATATATAATGTCTAACAGTTTCTAACAACTCTGTAACATACTCTTGACAGCCTGAATGATGGCATTGATTTGGCCAGTTAAAAAGAGGAAAGTAGAGCACATGCAAAAAATTAACAATAACTTAGGATGAGTGACTTCTTGTCCATTCTAAATCTGCACATTGGACCTGGCATTGCAATGATACAAAGCAAGCACACTAATGGTGCAATATACAAGTCTCACATTACAACATTAAACAACAACAATAAATCACATTCTTTTTTATGTTAGTCAAATGGTATCACCATGAAACTTATAAGGAATTTGCTGATGTATTATTGTACATATTACAAAATTGCTTAGTGACCTGGTAAGAGATTACAATGGTCAGTAGAAACATATTTTGTGATGGGCTTCTTGACAAATGTACAATTTAGCAATGAATTAAACTTTCATCAGTTTGAGAAAATAATTCATAGAAAGAGGGGCATTAAAAGATAAAATACAAGTCAATAATGGGTAATGACTAAAAAAGAACAAGAGCAAGATCTGGGACTGAAAATTCCATGATACTGGCCTTTTCTGGTGCACGAAATAATTCATCAGTATTTTTTAGGGAAAGTTTTGTGACTACATGGGAACTTCTGGCACCAACCTAACAAACTTCATACCTGATCATACTGACGGCGGAGAATTTTCTCCTGCTCCCTCAATTTGTCATGTTGTGTTTCAAGGTCCTTTAGAGTACTCTTCATGTTGTCAATCCTAACATTACGATCTGAAGACAGATAGCAAGCAATATTAGAGTAAGAATAATTATCATATTGCATAAGTAATATTACATTATGACATCAACAATGACATCCATAATGTCAAGGTTTCACACATGATTAAAAGGTTACTTTACTACAGGGTCCATTTTTTGTCTTTGTATTTTACCCATCTAGAACAGGTACTAAGATAGAGAATTCACTTAAAAGTTTAGTTGTAAGAAGACTGTAAGCAGATGACTTAGATTTAGGGCACAAAATATTACAATTCAAATTATTTTTTTATAAGCCTGACATGATTTAAGAAAGATCAAAGTAAAAATAAATCTATATCCTTTGTGTAAAAATGCTAAAAATGAGATTTCTGGTCAGTAATTGCCAGTATATCATACCAATGTAGTAGGTGACAAATTCAACAGACAGGCCAGGTGGAACGTGTGATTTCTTCCTACTGTCTTGCTTCTCTCCATTATGGGTTATATTCTGCACCTAGAACAAAAATTCAACTACAGAATATTTATAGAAAAAGCATGAAGTCTTGAGTGGCCTAGTGACTGGCATGAAATACTAATGCACAGTAATTTGATGGATTTGAGTCATGATGTGGTCTTCCTGGATGTCCAAGAGCATTGTGTACGAGTATCAGCATCTACTTGAGCAAGGCTTTAACCCTGACTCCTCTAGTCAAACCACACATGTACAAGCAAAAGTATCTACTGATAAAAGGTTTTCACCATAACTCCACTCATCAAACCATATGTGTACAAGTAGCAGCATCTACTGGAGCAAGGTTTTAACCCTGATGCCTCTAATTAAACCATGTGTGAACAAATACCAGCATCTACTGGAGCAAGGTTTTAACCCTAACTCTAATTAAACCATGTGTGAACAAATATCCGCATCTACTGGAGCAAGGTTTTGGCCCTGACTCCTCTAATCAAACAATGTGTGAACAAATACCAGCATCTATTGGAGCAAGGTATTAACCCTAATTAATCTAGTCAAACTAGATGTATACAAGTACCAGCATCTAGTGGAGCATGGTCTGAACCCTCACTCCTCTAGTCAAACCTCATGTGTAGAAGTACCAGCATCTACTGGAGCATGGTTTGAACCCTCACTCCTCTAGTCAAACCACATGTGTATGAGTACCAGCATCTACTGAAGCATGGTTTGAACCCTCACTCCTCTAGTCAAACCACGTGTGTATGAGTACCAGCATCAACTGGAACATGGTTTGAATCCTCACTCCTCTAGTCAAACCATGTTTATGAGTACCAGCATCTACTGGAGCATGGTTTGAAACCTCACTCCTCTAGTCAAACCACATGTATGAGTACCAGCATCAACTGGAACATGGTTTGAACCCTCACTCCTCTAGTCAAACCACGTGTAGGAGTACCAGCATCTACTGGAACAATTATTGTATCATCACATTAAAATGACTCCATGACCAATGTACAGAAGGACAGCGGCAAACAACATGTGATCTTCAACTATCGTAGTGAAGCACTAGAAGTTCTAATAGTAATGAAAATTGTTGTTGTAGAGTTTAACGCCATTTTTCAGCACAAGATAGGCTATACATGGCAGCCAGTATAAATGGTGGAGGCAGAACCAGAGAAAACCCCAGGAAGAACCACTGACCTACGAGAAGCTACTGGCAAGCTTTCTCACATACCCACATTGGCCAAGCCCAAGACTCAAACCCAAGCAGACAGAGGTAAGATGGCAATGATCCGTAACAGTGAGAGCTTTAGAACACTCAGCCACTTGGGGACTTAGTAATGAAAATAATTTTTTTTTAAAGAATTTAAAATTTGTCCTAATGACATGAAAATCAAACCAGTTCATCTACATATCCATTGGAACACGTACGCCAGATTTAATTTGTCTATGTCAAGTGTTTCATTCATTTTTTGCATGATCGTGCTAACAAGCTTCCTTGAACTGACAAAGAGGCAGATAGGACCAAATTAAGATGCCCCCACTGGAAGAAACTGAAACTGGTATAAGATCAAGTCCTATTAGACAATCTGTATACTCAAGATTCAAACCATTAAACTTAAAGCAAAAGTACGGTACACATATGTAAGATAATGACTCTCATTACATTTCTTTTAGAGCAGACATGCATTGATACAGGGGCCCCGAGTGGCCGAGTGGTCTAAAGCGCTCTTCGTTACGGATCACTGCCATCTCAACTCTGTCTGCGGCGGTTCGAGTCTAAGATTCAGCCAATGTGGGCATGTGAGAAAGCTTGCCAGTAGCTTCTCGTGGGTCGGTGGTTCTTTCCGGGGTTTTCCGGGTTCTTCCTCCACCATTAATACTGGCCGCCATGTATAGCCTATCGTGCTGAAAAATGGCGTTAAACCCCACAACAACAACAACAACAACATGCATTGATACATGAATGTATCATAGATACATGAATGTATCATAGATACATATACCAGGTTTGTGCATATACAGGATAATGTTGCAAATGGTAATTAAAAAATGTATTGGAACAATACTCTGGCCACAGCCTGTATGTTGAACCCACCTCCAATATTTTGATAAATTGTGTGTTGTACAAACCAAGATGTAACCACATATCAAGTAACGAGACTTTGTTTACTTTAGAACTGACCACATAAATAACTTTAACATTCGGGTTAATCTAAGACATGGACAGACAGATGTATTGATGTAAATATGTATGAAGAGACACAGATACAGGCAACAAAGTGATTGCTACATTGACCTTCTGCCAAGGCCAGCTCAGCAAAACCTGAAATTTTAGTTTACAAATGATGTTCTGCAAGGTGCAATTCTTACAGTGCAAACTCAGTTCTGGTGTAGGTAATAATGGATCCCACTTAATGATATAAAAATAATCAATAACACAAAGGAAATAAAAAAGTTTGTGTACTGTTATGATTGTCTTTTCTTGCCATCAAACTTATCTATTATGAACTAAACATGGATATTCTGTACCAAATATAAATAATAAATATTACTTCAAAGCAATATTAGAACTGTTCAAAATGGGAAAAAGAAAGACTTAAATGGACTAAAAATGTGCCCACTGGTATCCATTCAGTATGATTCATTTGAACGGCAGCTGTAAGTAAATCTAGAGCAATAAATTAATAAAATTTTGCTCGAACACAATAAAAGACAAACATGACCTAAACCTTCTTAATATAAATCTTCACATCAAATTTGGTTCCAATCAATGAAATCCTTCAAACACTGCTAACAAAAACTCTACAACTATATTTGTATACTTACTGCAGTTGTGGTTATGTTTTATTGAACATGTTTTATTTATTTTCATTTCATGCATTTGTTTTTCATTAAAGCATAATTTTAATAAGACAAGATACAGAAGCTATCGTACTCGTCTTTTAACACTCTTGAAAATGGAAAACTCAGCTTTGGTAAATGCAATTCTATCTCATTCCAAATGAGTTAAAGTAAAAGGAATTGACGGAAGCAACAAACATAATCTAAATGCACTTCTGAAACCATAAAAGAAAATAATAAAATGATAGATGAAACATAAAAATGAATGGAATGCAAGCTGAATCAAATACAGAATGCAAACAAAATATGAATGAAGTGCACATTTGGTGAAAATACCCAATTCAGAGACACTGACCTGTGTTATAATACCCATCAGCTCAGCTTTGCGTAGCATTTTCTTCATCACAGAAGGACTTGACGTCAGGTACCTCACCATTTTTTGTGTTGGTACTATAAACAGTCATTGAAAGTAATATCTAACATAAGAAATTCTTACATATATGCAAATGCTATACATTTTTAAACTATCCATATGTATGAAGTTGGTTAAAACATTTATTGAGATATTAGTTATGCACTGGCTGATCAGTCACTTATTTAGGAGAAAGTGTACCAAATATCTGAAAGACAAACATCAGATTTCAAAATTCTAAGTGCACTCGCACTGATGTACATCAATGAGATAGATACAAATAATACAAGTTTAAAACTGGAGGAGACTACTACTAGCTTGAGTTAACTGAAAATGATCACTTTCAAAAGATTTAATAAATCAGACATAATAAATACCTAATTCAAATGCAGATTTCTAAAAAGGAAATTTAAACATTACTGTTCACTTTGTCTTGCTGTGCATTGTTTTCAAAATTATGATTTCTACCATAATAAAGGTCAAAGCATGAAGAAATAAAAACAGTATATCTAATGGAAGATCTAACAATTTAGTCATTCCATAAAATTAACAATTTTTATTTCTACTGATTCAGTTTTACCATCTAAATATAGAACAGAACTTTTCAGTACAAGCTTACCCCAAGATGGCGGTCTCATGGCCTTAGCAACTTGATACTTCTGCCTGTGCCTATTCAACTTCCTCAGAAATCTAGCCTGAAAAAGACGCATGATATGAGTTTCATTTCATTACATTTAAATTTCGTTAACTTTACTTCTTTTTATGTTAAAATAACTTAGTCATAAACTATAAATATCTAACACTGTTAACGTAGAAGTAAGAGACTCCAAAACTATGAGCATCTAACATGGTAGTGAGTGACTCTAAATAATAAAGTCTGGATAACACTTCCGATCAGCATCTCACATGGTAGCAGATAAATCTTAAGGAAGTGGGAACCAGAGGCCCCTAACTATTACTATCTTATCAAGTAGTAGGTGACTTTTATGATAGACGTCCTGAGACCCTATGAACATCTCACATGGTATTAGGTGATTCTTAGAAGTGCAGAGACCTGTGAATATGAAGTGGTGGTGACTGTTAAAATAGAAGTCCAGAGACTCGATTATGAACATATCACATTTTAACTTATGATTCTTAAGTCAGAGGAGTCCAGGGATGCTGGACTATGAACATCTCATACAGTAGGAAGTGATTCTTAAAGTAGAGGAGTTCATTGACCCCTAAGCATTAACATCTCGCACAGCAGTAGGTGATTCTTGAGGTACATGAGTCCACAGACCCTTAAGCATTAACATCTCGCACAGCAGTAGATGATTCTTGCGATACAGAAGACCAAAAACTCTTGATGATGAACATTTTAAATGGTAGCAGGAGTCCTGAGAACCTAAGAGGAAACTACTGACCCTGGATGGGTAGGCCAATCACACTTACAATTTTGAGATTAAACCGGAGACCAAAGAAGTATGATGCTGGTTGAGTCTCTACTGTGTGATCCAGGCACTTAAAAAATTGTACAGACCCCATTATTGAACACATTCTGAAATCGCAATTACCTCTGAACAAAGGCATAGCTTTCAAACCACACACTGAGAGTAAATTCAAGAATATGCCAACTGCAATCACTTTTCCTTATGAAAGTAAACATAGCACTTTAGAATAAGGAACTGTCCTTTCTAAATATTTTTTGGGTCCACCGTAAGCAAAATTCTAACGACATGAATTGTGCAAATTTCACAGCTTAGATGTTGACAGAAGGTTATTTTTGAAAACTGAATTTCCATATCTAACCAGAAGCAATTAAAATTCTGAATAGTCATTTCAATTTACCATCATGTACTGGTCAACTATAAATATGAAAAGATCATTTGTTATCTAATGCTCGGTCAACTACATGTGTAATACAGCCTAACTATAGAGCTCTATATCAAGAATATTACTCATTCCTTTGAAAGGATGATCAATATTTTTATTTTTCATCAGAATCATTTGTTGCTAGAAGTTCTGTGATGCCAAATGTACTTAAATATCACACCTGCACATGCTGATTACAGAGATATTAACTACACCATTCAGTTTTACAAAGTGATATTAAAAATCATTTTCTTATAATTTCAACATTTTTTAGGCAAAGCACGTGCCAAAGATAAGAAATTCCAACTGGAAAAAAACAGTTAATTTTTGTGTCCATTTATCACAGTACTAATTTGCATTTGCCTTGAGTCGCTTGCAAATGGAAACAAATGAAGCTTGAGGTCAACCAGAGTAACCTGCTAGTTTGACCTTTCTGTGAAATATTCATAAGGGGCTGACTCCACTTGCTGACAACAGTCTGTAAATGGCAAAATATGTCCAAGTGTATTAATAGCCTTCTATGTATAAAATCTGTCCACAGAAACAGTTTGGCTTCCTTTAGTTAGCCACCTTTGACCTCTTCGCTTTTTGACCACCAAAACAACTGGTTTCTTCCTTACCCCCAGTGTGACCAGTCAACAAAGTTTGCTCTAGGAATGTGAAAAAGAACCAATATTATTGTATGGAAACCAACCCAAAACTGACAGGATTCTTCCTTTTCCAATGTGCATGCCATCCACAAAGTTTGGTAACCATAGATGCTAGAGAACTTACAGTTACCTTACCCTGTGACCTTTTGACCCCCAAAATCAAAAGACTTTTTCCATGCCTCAAGTGCAAACCATCCACAAAGATTTTTTAAAGTTTTATTATTTTTTACTAATGAAATTGCCCAATTTCTGAAATTATGTTGGGTGTTATGTTTGACTGGTCATGCAGTGAATGCAAATATATCTTAAGCTGGTGGGACCTTTAACTGTCATGCTAAATGTTACCTTTCTGGGTTGCTTGACAGCTTCACAACTTCCATTGGATTTGCAGGAGGAAACATATTTCTGATTTGAAGCTGCTTCCTGGCATATGGAGTTTATTTTCCAGTCTGGTTATTCAAAGTTGTCTCAAAAACATTAGGGTACTGGAGATAGTCTCTTTGGGTATGGGGAAAAACATTAGGGTACTGGAGATAGTCTCTTTGGGTATGGGGATGTATCTTCATAAACCCCTTTTCTAAGGTATTATGACTGGGTAATG
Source organism: Sinohyriopsis cumingii (assembly GCA_028554795.2). Lineage (NCBI taxonomy): Eukaryota > Metazoa > Mollusca > Bivalvia > Unionida > Unionidae > Sinohyriopsis > Sinohyriopsis cumingii. Next base: position 37,414,674 of record CM068832.1, read on the forward strand.
TATTATAAGAAGAAACCAATTTTTTCTAGTAAAATAAGTTTCTTTAATAATGCTTATAATACTTATCCAATTGTAATAAACATACAGCTTCCCAGCCTCCTTGCAGTTGCATCTATATAGACAGCATGTCTTCTGCTCCAGTAGTAACTGATGATTTCACATGGTTTGGTGCCAATCCTGGCATCAAGGGGAGATTACTCTAATACTTAACTTTTTTAGCTAAAAAGTTTTAATCTGGGAGGACTGGATTTGCAAGGTAGTGGTAGATCTCCTAAGGTATGATTAGGTAAGGTATCTGAAAAAGAAACCTTATCTAAGATGATCAAAGTCTCTTGTAAAACATGCTATACTTATACCTTTTCCTTTTCATCTTCAATTTCTGACTGAGCATGTTGCCGAACATGACTCTGTATTGCCAACCAATGTCGACGCTTTGCTCTGGATGTATTCTTATCGGCATGGAGTTTACAGTAGGCAAAGAATGGATCAGCTACTTCCTGAAAACAGATATTAACTTTGAGAAGATGGTAAAATAAATTCCATTTGAAATAAAGAATAATAGAACCTGTCTGACCTGGAGTGTTCGGAATCTCTGCCTGTTATGGCTGCAACAATAAGTACATATTAGCCTCTTCTGGAGGCAACATTTCTAAAATTGACATACTAGTCCATCATGGAGGCCGTATGGAATGCCATATCAAAATTATAATTATTCTTTCTTAAAGTCAGTTACATGAAAGTTACTAGCATGACAAAGATTTCAAAAAATCTGGGCATGCTGATTCAACAACAAAGATTTTAGCTCAGTGTCCAATATTGTTAAAGGTTTTTATCCCCTTCCTGGCCAAATACCCAAGACCCAATTGTATTTTGACATAAAATCCATTCTCACATGATCAAGATTTCTTTCTTATGGAAAGCAAAATAAACAAAATGAAAAGAAATTGGAATGGCATCCCTCTTTAAGATGAAAACATCAAATTCAGGGAACCACTCACAGAAGTTAATGAAACCAACCCTATCAACTGTCCTAGGCAAATAGGATCACTGATCCTTTCTTGATGTCTTGGATGAGAAGAGTAGCAGCCCACCTACTCTTCTGTTGAACAAGGATGGAGGTGATGGAGCAGGTCTTCTGCCCAATATGTCAGCCAAACCTTGAAACAAAGGCAGATACATCCATGCTGTCATTAGAATGGGAGGGAGAAAACTTTCTACCAGATAAGGGTGACCCATAGTCCCAAAGAAATTAAATGGAACATGGGGAATGGAGGATGTCAATATGAACACAGTTTGTTAATATGTGCATCTTCTAATATTTACCAAGCTTCAAGGTAATTCATCAAAAACAGCAGGAATAGTTGCATTCATTGCATTGTGTGATGGACAGAAAAGCAGATGGACAAAATGATTTCTATATACACCTACCTCTAAGCAGTAGAGGATATAAATATAAACAAAAACGTTTAGCACCACAGTCCACACAAATAGCAATAATGAGATTGTTCACAATGGCCACTAAACTAGATCCTATCAGGATCATTTACATTTAGGTCAAACTACACAGTGAGAAAAGTATTATTGAAAAACAGCTCAGATCTACACCATGGCCACCATGTTAGAGATCTGATCAACAACATTTTCATCTGATACTAACTACTAATCATCCAAAGACTTTCAGTAATAAAAAGTATGTTGCCATGACAATTAATTCAGGAGAAGGAGCAATAACAAGATTTTCATGATGGTCACTGTTATTAGGGGTACACGAATGACGCCGAACTGACAATGTTTGATCATTTGCTTCAACTCAGTCATCCGATTGGTTCAACATGACAATATATCTAAATTTAGTTACTAGCTTATTAACATATATTGGCTGCAATGACATCATGTCTGGGCAGAGAACCATGTTAGACAAAGAGGGGCCAACCAAGGAGCCAGAGAAGGATGCGCTGTGTATTACTTAAACTACATTTAACCAATTAAATTATAATTTAAATACCACACAATACATAGGTTCAATATAAACTTTATTGTAAATATAAATAATCTTTGGCATAATGGGGGACAAATCCTGTCACAGCACACTGCACCAGCCGAGCTCTGAATTGTTTCTATAGGAATACCTCAGGAAGAGAGATTTGGGGTTGTTTGTAGGGTTGTGAAGAGTGTCCAACACCTGTATGTTGAGCTGTATGGGGCTGATACGAGGTATATAGGAACGCTGATGACCGAAACTCAATAAGTCTGATCCTCCATACATGCACTGTAGGAAGCGGGTATGAAGTATATGGATATAATAGTTGAGTATATTTAAGTACCGACACAAATTGGGGGTCAAAAGCAAAGCTGAGAATGCAAGAAACCTGGCAATGGCCCAAACGAAGTGAAGGGAGCTCTGTGACTATGGAATGGTGGGACTGTAACGAAGGCCCCCAATTTAAGGAAATGTAAGATAAAGATAATAATGACTGATAATGCAAAAACGTGGAAAATGCAATAACTAGTTATATTATCCAGAAAAAATCCATAAAATCCATAAAATAAACACCAAAATGACCAATCATATATAAATAATCATGTAAATTCACTTGTCTCTTTCCCCACAGGACACAATCTGTTGATATTTATAAGCCAGCCTTGCTTTTTTGCAGCTCTGATGAAAACATTTTTGCTTCCTTTTTGTCACCATTGACATTTTTGGCCTGGTGTTCAATCTTTTTTTCCCCTCAACATAGGTTCTTTTCCCTTTCAAACACCTCCATGTATTGGCTGTAATTCTGAGATTCAATTTCTCTGTATGCAGGTTCTTTTGGATGTGCTTGCTGCTGCTTAAGTACTAATATTAGTACCTGTACTACTACCATGTTGAGGCTGCGACATCATAGCTAGCTACTGCTCCAAAACTTTGCCAATATCTAAAAACAGTGATTAGCATTATTCAAATCTTTCTTGCAAAGATCAGAAAATACCAGTCCTCTGGCTTCCATTTTCTTATGAATGACCAACTATTTTCATTGAACTCTATTTGAGCAATTCCCTTTTTCCAAACATTTTTTAAACCTTTATCCAAATTTTTTGTCTTCCCGTTCTCTCAAAAACTGGAGATACCATGTTTTGCAAGCATGCGTCATCCTTTCCATTTGCATCAGTTTGACCAATAAGAATATTATTTACAATGATCAAGTGTTAAATAATATACAAACGAATATGTTAAAAGGATTATTGGAATGGGACTGGATGGACCATTTTTTTAAAACTGGGTCAGAGATGACATAAAAAATGGACTACATAGAGAATCTGATTTTTCTCATAAGGAGAAAGTAGAATTCTGCCTTAAAATGGAGAAAAATCATGCAGACTAAACAGATATCAAAAGGAGCATTTTCATGAAAACCCTGTGTTAATATGACCATCCATTCAGAAGAAGTAAACAATATCAAGACTTTCCACATACTTGCAAGGGCAGCCATACAGGAAGTCAGATCAGTACAAGACATCATAAGAAGTCTTTAAATGAAAACATCAAGCATCTGTTCCAAAGGAGTATCAATAAAAAAGTTTTAAAATTTCCACCAGAGTAGCCATACTGGATGTACAAGTGGCACTATTTTAACATAAAACTAACAAGGTACTGGGATAAATGTGTGTGTGTGTAAAGTTTTATGGCAATATTCCCAACAGTTTTCATGAGTAGCAATAACAAACTTGTGGATGAGTAAAGGACAGCTAGATGTCAGATGACATATAACAGGGCATCACATAAGTTATTCTGGTCTCTGACCAGTATAGCTGACAAGATTTTCCGGATGAACACTATGGCCACTATGGTAAGAACCAAACTGGCATTATTTTCATTTCTGATCACCTAAGTGTTATAAGAAGTCTTTCAGTGAAAACCTCATGCTGATGTGATCATCCATTCAGGAGGAATAACAAAAGTTTCAATATGATCACTATGGTTACCATAATGGTTGTATAATGAGCACCATTTTTATGACCAACTAAATCTAAAGAAGAAACTATGTAAAACACTTCGTGACCTTCCTTTCAGTAATTTTGGAGAAGTAGAAAGCAACTGCTAACAGATGAAGTGTGAACACAACAGATGAAGGGTGAATACAACAGATGCAAGAAGACTGCATAAGATCATCTAGTCTTTGACAAGCAGAGAAAGAGGCCCAAGTGGATTGACACTGCTCATATGCTTTACATAGCAGATGACCATTTACTAAACAGCTGATCTAAAAGAAATCATGCTTCACCCAACAAAAAGGGTTCCATTTATGTCATTAAAACTAATGTAAATTTGAATGATAACATTTATCCCATTAACCATTTGGATATTTGGATGTCAGAAAGTCAACCTATTTATTCCAGGCAGATTGATATTACAGTGGCATATTATCTGAAAATAATACTGAAACTAAGATGGGCATCATGGGCATATAAAAAATCAGATTACTTACCATCACTTCCTCAGGTGAAGCTTCTGAAAGAAGTCCATCTCTCTGGGCACTGAAGGTTAAAAAAGTATGTAGTATTCTTGGGATTAAAACATATATCTCAAAATGAATTAACATAATCAATGGAAACAAGAGGCCAAACAGGGGATGATACTGCTCACCTGGGTAGTTGATACATGTAAGGTTGCAAATACAATCATGCACAGGTAGTGAAACTGATTAGTGAATAGTAAAGCTTGGTGTATATAGTTGCTACACTGTCAATTGATGTTCATGTGGTATATCTTTTTTCCAGACCATTTAAAAGGACTATTTCCTTGATATAACAAGGACAAGTCATTTTTACAGCACTGTCCCCTGGATTTCTCCTGATCCTTGGGGATTTTGCACTAATTAATAACTTAGCATGGATTCCCAAGTCTGTCCTGATCCCCCTGGGGACCTGTATCTGCAGTCATAATGTTGAAATTGTTGAGATCTACACTCAAAAAAGCTGACATGGCATCTGACACATGAACAGAAAGTAGGTTGGAGATTCAAGTCTACTGATCAGCCTGGATTGACTATCAAAAATCTTAAGACTTTTTTTACTTTTAGGTCACAGGTCTCTTTGTTATTAGTAATAAAATCTAAGGAGGAAAGCATTATTTTTTATTCTTACTAAAAACTTCTTACTAAAAAATAAAAATACAAAATATGTCTTTTAAATGATCAGTGAGTAATGGAAATGAATACATAAACCTTAAAACAATGCACATGACATGATACCATATAAACAACAAATATTTAATGCTAGCAAATGTCAAACTGTTTAACCAAATATATCAAACTTGCTTTAATTATATAAGAATTACAAATGTGGTCATGTTTTTAGCAATTATTCAATACAAATGAATGTATAATCTTGGACATGGTTTTACAAGAAGGACATTCTTCCTATGGGCTGTTCCATTTAAACATACATGATACCCAGGGAAGGCAGTTTTTAAAAAAAATATATGCCAAGGTACTTTGATTTCACAAAGCTAATATTAAATCTATGGGTGAGTACCCCACATTAAAAGTGCCTTCCCTAGGTCCCATGTATGTTTTAAGGAAACAGCCCCACAGCAAAATCTTTTCCTTGCAAGTACTTAAATTAGTGAAGAAATTTTGATAAATACATGGTGTCCATCTGAAATGTTTGTAGTTCTTCTGTCTGCAGCTACACTGCAGTGTGTGTGTGTGATTTGGATTTTTAATGTAGCTTTAACAATTCTTCAGTCATATTGCTACGATGTCTGCAGTATGGCAATTAATAGTGATGTCTAGCACTGAGGCATCATGCCGCAGACACGCATGATGTCCCACCCAGTCAAATTATTCTGACACTAGGTCAACCAGTCCTGACACTGACCTCTTAATGCTGAGCACATAGTGAGGCAGCTGTTAGTACCATTTTCATAATCTCTGGTATGACTCGGCCAAGGTTCAAACCTAAGACCTCCCACATTCAAGACGGATGCTCTAACCACTAGGCCACTGGAGTGGTGCATTGTTAGTAAATTCCCACACAAATTTTATCTTAAGTAACATAATGAATGATGTGCATCCAAGATGTACAATATGATTTCTGGTTTGGTTGTCAGCTTTAAGGTATCTTGATTTATGGGTTTAAGGTGTTTTGCTAATAGCTTTAGTTAGAATTTGTAGCAGATGAGACTTAAGTATCTTGCCTATGGACACAACATGGTAGCCAACCCAGTCTGACCAGATAATCAAACCCAGTACACCTGCATAGCAGTCCGTCATGCTACCAATGGTATTTTAAAAGCAACAGTACCTTAAAGGAAAAAGGAACTGACAATCTAATCGCCAGCATCTTTTTTCCCAGAAATCCAAGACAAGTCTGCTTCTTCTTTCAAACTTCTAAGTACTCAAACAATCTTTCATATTCCAGAGAAATTAAATATACCAAATATGGCAAGTAAACAATTTTCTTATGTTTGAGATAACATGTTCACAGCAAAGTACATATTACTCTGTCATGGTCTTCAACCTTAAATATTTTATCACTAAACTTGTCTCTGACAATATCATGATATAACCACATACAAAGTCTGGTTAAATCTGATATTGTGAAGAGAACCTCGCTGAACTTGTCTCAAACAAATATCAAGTTATAACCACATATTAAGTTTGGCTAAATCCATAACTAATAATTTTTGGAGAAAAATTAAACTTTCTAAAGTGATATATGACATATTCTTCAAATATATCGACAAACTGGATTACATGATAAACGTCCGTTCAAGCTCATTTGCATCATCAGCTACAAAATTAAGCAATGACTTCTGACCTTAAAATCAATGTCAGAAAGCTAACTATCAATTTGTTCAGTGGAATGCAACTAAATACAAAGAATGGTCACAATTTACACACACATACATACACACAGACACACACACACACAGATATATGTCACTGTGTTCAAAAAGCTCAACGAAGTACAAAAATAAAACCAATGAACTCTTGACTTTAACCACTAGGTCAATTATGTTTGGTTAACAAAAGTTCCTTATAAAAGTGCAATTATGATGGTTGTGAGTTGTACACCATTTTCATTAAAAAGTAATAAAATATTGCTGGGTATCTTAGTGAAATCCCATGTTGATGTCACCATTTATGCAGAAGTAGCAGTGATATCAACAGTTTTTGAGATGGCTTTGGTAACATGCTGGTGATATCAATAGTTTTTTAGATGGCTTTGGTAACATACTGGTGATATCAATAGTTTTTGAGATGGCTTTGGTAACATGCTGGTGATATCAATAGGTTTTGAGATGGCTTTCGTAACATGCTGGTGATATCAATAGTTTTTTAGATGGCTTTGGTAACATGCTGGTGATATCAATAGTTTCTGAGATATCAACATGCTGGTGATATCAATAGTTTTTGAGATATCAACATGCTGGTGATATCAGTAGTTTTTGAGATGGCTTTGGTAACATGCCGGTGGTCAGGTGAGTACCAGATTTTGTTCAGAACTAGCTGCACTACAATGTTGATATCACCATCTGTTCAGTGGAAGTAGGCATATTAAGTCATGGCATCCACTTTAGAGCTTATGTCAGCATCATTCTATTCTAATACAGGAACTACTATATACAGAGGTAGTATCACATAAATAAATGTTGCTAAGATGCAGGTATTACATGATTTATTAAATTTGGGAGGACACACTGGCATCATTTTCAATTAGGACCAATTAGTGAGAAGTGCATTAGCAAAAATCAGATGTCAATATGACCATCTACTACAAAGATTTTGAATGTGGCAACCACTGCCAAAAATTGGAGGTCTGATCAACACCATGTTCATAAGGACCAAATAGATGGCATAAGAAGTAATATAGTGAAAATCCCTGGTCAATATGACCATATCTTAAGAAGCAGCTATGGCAGGACTGGACAAATCTACTTGTCTGGTGTCCAGGACAAACTCATATTCACCTCAGGCAAGCTCATATTTTCAAGGTACTAGCTTATGGGCATGTCTACAAAACTGAGAAAAAACAACCAAGGTCATGCTCAGTTCAGTGCAAATTGTTTAATGTTCTGCAAATTTTATGCTCAGTAATATCATCTCCTATCAAACCTTTAATTCATATTTATTTGTAATGTAATATCATCTCCGATCAAACCTTTAATTTATATTTATATGTACTGTAATATTGTCTTCCATCAAACCTTTAATTCACATTTATATGTACTGTAATATCATCTCCGATCAAACCTAAATTTCATATTTATATGTACTGTAATATCATCTCCGATCAAACCTAAATTTCATATTTATATGTACTGTAATATCATCTCCGATCAAACCTAAATTTCATATTTATATGTACTGTAATATCATCTCCGATCAAACCTAAATTTCATATTTATATGTACTGTAATATCATCTCCGATCAAACCTAAATTTCATATTTATATGTACTGTAATATCATCTCCGATCAAACCTAAATTTCATATTTATATGTACTGTAATATCATCTCCGATCAAACCTTTATTTTATATTTATATGTACTGTAATATCATCTCCTATCAAACCTTTATTTTATATTTATATGTACTGTAATATCATCTCCTATCAAACCTTTAATTCACATTATATTTACTGTAATATCATCTCCAATCAAACCTTTAATTCATATTTATATGTACTGTAATATCATCTTATCATCACCTTTTTGTGTTTATGTGTACTGCATGCTTTTTTAACATAAATGCCCACTACTTCATTCATATATTAATCCTTTAATTCACATGACACACTGTCAAATTCTGTCAAACAAAATGAAGGTGGAACAATTTTCTGACCATGTGCTTTCAGACAATATAAAAATTCCTTTGAGACACCTCAATGTGCTTTTAGACATGGTTAAAAGATGCAGTGCAAAACATTGATCCTCTCATGCAAATCTCTTCCCCAGGACATGTGATACGTCTGATTTACTATATAGCAGGTATTTTCAGTTGACGTGAAAGTGATTTCATAAAAAATGAAGTCTTTTAAATTTTGGCATGTTATATTTAGTGATTTTTTTTATCACAGCAGCTACATAGGATATAATATGTGGTGATACATTTTGATGGGATTTGTTTAAAAAATTATATTTTGAGACTGCTAAATCACAATATTTCTTCACCACTAAAAATATCTATAAATACAGTATTTAGTGATGTCTCAGTACAAAGAAAATAGAGTACACTCTTCATATTATACAGAGTACCCACCATAGAACATGGAAGTTATTCTACTGATGCCTTCATCAAAGCTGATTTCATAGTAATATTTCATACAGAGTACCCACCATAGAACATGGAAGTAACTTCTACACATGCTTATATCACAGCTGATTTCATATTAGTACTTAATACAGGGGTATCTTCCATGTAACATGAAAGTAACCTCAACACATGCCTGCATCACAGATGATTTCATATTAATACTTAAAACAGGGGTATCTTCCATGTAACATGAAAGTAACCTCTACACATGCCTGCATCACAGATGATTTCATATTAATACTTAAAACAGGGGTACCTTCCATGTAACATGAAAGTAACCTCTACACATGCCTGCATCACAGATGATTTCATATTAATACTTAATACAGGCGTACCTTCCATGTAACATGGATGTAACTTCTACACATGCTTGCATCACAGATGATTTCATATTAATACTTAATACAGGGGTACCTTCCATGTAACATGGATGTAACTTCTACACATGCTTGCATCACAGCTGATTTCAGATTAATACTTAATACAGGGGTACCTTCCATGTAACATGGATGTAACTTCTACACATGCTTGCATCACAGCTGATTTCAGATTAATACTTAAGCAGAACACTTACCATGTAACATGGAAGTAACTTCTACACATTCCTGCATCACAGCTGATACACACTCCAGTCCGACTGAATCTTGTGTCTTCACACAAAGAGCATTCCTGCAGATGAGTGTCATTTTCATTAAAATAAAGAATTTATTTTACTGTGTATACTTGCTTATAAGTCTATTCCAACTGCACACAACATAGACCCTAATATGCCATCACAAAATGTTCTGGCAGATCATGATTTATGTCTTTTCTACTGATTACTCCTAACAAACTAAATAGATCCATACCTGCCAATGCATAATGCACCCACAGGTCTGGATCTGTGCAGTTTGCAGTTGGACTCAACTTATCATTGAGTATATACCATATTAGTATTACATTTGAGCAACTTATTTTATTAACAATCAACTATTATTACATTAATTAGAAAATGCAAATGAACTATATAAATTTGTTTTATTATCATGACTCAACTTTGACAAAAGTATCTTAAGTTTTGCAGCATAATATTATTAAGGCCGACAAACTCAAATCAAAGGACCAAGAATACATAATGATGGGTGCTTATGACATGGTCAGCAATTTTTTTAAGGAACAGACTCTTGTTTTTATCAAATTCAATAAGGTCACAAACAACATGTAAATAAATGCGAATTCGGATGAACCAGTTTGGATTATACCAACTCTGAATATCTGGGGGACATACATATCAAAGAAACAATAAGAATTACTTTGTCCCCCAGTCTTCATTTTCCTAAAATTAGCATTTTCATGCAAAATACTAATTGAACCCAGTCAATAAACATTAAAGCATGGGATCATTTGAATCATGAATCGAAATCTTAAATACTTTAATATCTATATAGTGAATATAATATTTTAATAAGTTGTTTTCCAGTATTTTATATCACAAAATGTAAAAGATATAAAATTGTTTATCACATAGAAATTAAAATTAATAAATACTGTACCTTTGAACCCCATTTTGCATATGACATCTCAAACAGTGTGACAGGGCTTAGTTTGTCAACATCACCAAAAGCTACCCCAGGAGTGTACAAAGCACAAACAAGATGGACCCACCTGTCACAAAATTATTGAGAACATATGTTTTCATACCACATATAAGTCATTTTACAGCACATACAAACATATGTACATACATACATGCACACATATGTGTATACATACACTTTGGGAATCTTTTTCAGAACAATAGTATATAGCATAAAACTTCCTGAACTGTTGGGACCAAAACGTTTTAGCTGACTGACAGAGGTGGCCAATATACAACAGCTTGGTTAGCATTAGAATGACAGACAGTTGTTTTCAAACAGCACGGCAAATATACTTGATGCTGCAACTTAAAACCTATTAATGCTTATGACCAGAAAAAAAACGTGTAAAATGATTTCCTTTTATATTGGCTTCAATGATTTCATACTGTTCTTTCCCCATTAACATAAATTATGCATTCAACTCATCCTGAAATGTTTAAGCATTCATATTGTTACAAATGGTTTTTATCTGCAGGGTTGTAATGACTTCTGGTTATGTACCATTCTGGTAATTTATCTAAAGTATTTTGTACAGATAAATACAAATTTTGTTTTTCTTTCTAAAGTCTCTTTTATTTACTATTTACAGGTAACACAATGTTTATAAATTATGGTATAGATGGCAGTAGCACATGACCAATCAAAGGTGGTCACCCCTGAAGGGTTATACCAATTTACAGCTAAAGCTACCAGATGCCACAAATTTACATTATGTGCTCCATGACGTTTTTGATGAGACTGTAAATTACATCTCCCCATCCATTAATGTGTCCAATTTGTAAATTTTAAAGACCATTCTTTTGGTGCATTCACTATACTAATCTCTAAAAATAAAATAATACATATCATACAGAGTGAATTTTCAATCGGGTTAGTAGAAATTGATGTTTACTTTCCAGCATCTGTTTCTTTAAAGATTCCTCCTTCATTTGGACAAAGTTCGCAAGGCTGCAAAAGAAAATGAGACTATGTCAAACATCCAATTTACACTACATGTATAAACTTACTTTCAGTTTCCACCCATAATAAGTGATTAGGTCAACAATCTGCTGACTAGTTGGGAGTTGTATCCTACCAAACGATGTTAATGATGCATGTGCTTACTTAAATACAAAATATGATACCTAGAACTAGTACCTATTCAACTGCATTTTTTTCTCATTAACTTTCTTCAGGTAATTTTTTTATTTAAACAATGCCACGAATGTCCTGACAATTAATCCAATTTAGCAGTTGTGTGTGTGTGTATGTGTGTGTGTGTGTGTATAAATGTGTGTGATTTAGATTTTTAACGTAGCTTTAACAATTTTCCAGTCATACTGCTACGTTGTCTGTAGTGTGGCAATTTATAGTGGTATCTTGCACTGAGGCATCATGCAGCATCATGTCCCACCCAGTAACATTATCCTGACCAGTCCTAACACTAACTTCTTAATGCTGAGTACCAAGCAAGGCAGCTGATAGGACCATTTTTGTAAGTCTTTGGCATGACTGGGCCAGGGTTTGAACCCACAACCTCCTGCATCTGTGGATGATGCTCTAACCACTTAGGCCATTGGAGCGGTCAATCTAGCAGTCATAAAACTAGATCAGTTTTGGTGGGGGGATAAGGAAGTAACTTTAAAGTGTCATATCTCTCTTATAAGCTGTTACATGATATTTCTGATCCCATTATTTCATGTGCCTTGAACAGATACACAGTTACAAGTATAACTTGTGTTTCTAGATTCACATTTGATACTTTCTATATGATTACAAGAAAAAAATCAAAGTATCCATGATCCTGGTGTTACAGTCAAAAGAGAGTAGTGACAAGAAGTAGAAAGAAGGGTGATGGGTTACGTTCAATACTGATAAGACTTTTGTACTAAATGATTCTTCAAAGTCAAATGTAAGGGTGATGGGTCACGTTAAATACTGATAAGACTTTTGTACTAAATGATTCTTCAAAGTCAAATGTAAGGGTGATGGGTCATGTTAAATACTGATAAGACTTTTGTACTAAATGATTCTTCAGTCAAATGTAAGGGTGATGGGTCATGTTAAATACTGATAAGACTTTTGTACTAAATGATTCTTCAAAATCAAATGTAAGGGTGATGGGTCATGTTACATACTGATAAGATTTAATCTGTACTACATGAAACTTCAAAAGTCAAATGTAAAATATCATTTAAATCTGTAAAAAGGGAGGAAAACAGAAGTCATAAATAACTAAAAATAACCACTCATAAAATGTCAACCAGGTCAACTAGTTGGGATACAATTAGTATTATAGAAGAATAAATGCAGTACATGCCAAATAGAACTATTGTAAATCGTTTCTTCAACTGATACTGATAACCATGTCCAGGAAAACAACACTAGTTACAGTGAAACTGTCTAAAAGGATGCAAAAGCAATCAAAGTGTAAATTATAATGAAGTTTCACAAAACTGATTAGCTCACAGTCACCAGAACCTAAACCTGTCTTGGGACCAACTCAAGGTATCTCAAAATCCAATTTGGTCTTGCTTGTCTCAATATCTTTTGTGATATCATTCCAACAAGTTCTGCACAGCGGATGGATGGATATCTCAATACCAATATGTGTTTGTCCTTCGAGGAGTGGGGAAGAAATGAATACAGCACTTTAGGCACTAGGACGGTGGTTCCCAACCTTTTCGGCAGCATCCCTAAAAATAGTTTTTCTAAGCCTCACGACCCCATTTCCACATTTTGACACCCTAAAAAAAACTCCAGGTGACCATCCAGAATGTCCTCACAACCCCGATTTGGGTACCAACCTGGGGAATGGGAACCCCTGCACTAGGATAAGACATATTACTCTTGGTAAACTATTCTAGCCATTTCTAAAGCTTTCTTCTCATCAATGAATAAAAAGAAAAGGGCCTGCAAGTCAAGCACATGATGAATGCTTACCAATAAAATAAGTGACCCTTAGCCCCAAAGCTGAAAGCAAGAGCAGGCATGACACATAATAAATTGTCTTATCATCATAATGATTCTTCCAAAGAATGAAGAAAACCCAAACAAGGAGTTCTGGAAATATTAGCAGATGAAAAACCTTAATCAAACCTTAATGCAAGTTTTTCATTACTGTGACCTTGACCTCAAGGTTAAATAGAGCATTGTAAGGGTTGCAGAATCAAGAGGCCAAGTTTCATATTAATTCATTCCAAGTATGATTTTTATGTAGATTTAACAATTTTTCAGTCATATAGCTACTATGTCTGCAATGTGGCAATTTATAGTGATGTCTAGCATGGGGCATCATGCCGAAGACATGACATGATGTCCCACCCAGTCACATTTTCCTGACACCTGGCTGACCAGTCCTAACACTAACCTCTTAATGCTGAGCACCTAGAGAGGCAACTGTAAGTACCATTTTTTGTAAGTCCTTGGTATGACTCCGTGGGAGTTCAAACCCACAACCTCTAGCATCTGAGGTAGATGCTCTAACCATTAGGCCACCGGAGAGGTCCCCAGATTATTGATATTGGTGCTGAAGAATGTTTCTTTCTACCTGTGTCCATACAGAAACCTCCTTCTCAAATCTTTACCTATACAATTTCCCTTGTCAGAATATATTTCTGAATGTGGAATTTTCAATGGCAAGTCAAACAAATTCTCCAAAATTTGACATATCTGCCACTTCGGCTCAGGTTTTATAGCATATTTAGTATGTGTTCTCCTCAATAAATCCAAAATATAGCTACCAAGAAATGGTGCTTATTCTGGTCTCACATCGAAACAATTGCTTTCCCGATTAAATCCCGAAACATGTCTACCTAAAAATAGTGTTTATTCCATTTGCATTTCCCCACTCCCTTTCATCACAAAGTTATTTAAAATGACTTTACTTTAAAACTGATATCAACATTCCAACAATTATCTTGATTATTCTGGTGCACAGATCTCTTTCAAGCTGAAATATAATTGACTGCTCTCTACTGATATAATGGCTTCATATATTTGTGACCAAAATAGTCCTAAAAAACTACATCTTACTCACAGGTTTGACTCCAGCTTTACAGGCATCACAAAACCAGGGCTCTGTACTGGCTGAAGATTCAGTACTTGCAGCTGACTGGTTATCACTAATGCCATAACAACCTGTAAACAAAACAATTAATCAGAGTTTAGACATTTTAAAACTTCTTTCACTTATAATACAATTTCTTACAATCGTGTTTAATGGCAAGGAGAAACAAGAAAGATCTGTTGCTGTCACTTACAAAAAATATCTGGTTCATAAAGAGATTAGACTTAATTTTGTTGTACTTAAATCAGTAGATGCCTCTGAGAGAAATCATTATTTGGAGTGAACTAAATCTTTGATAATACTTACACAATTATAATATGTTTGGAAATCATCCACTATCACACAAAGTGAGCCCTCTCAGGCTATAAAAGATGTACCATATCTTTTGGTTGGTTTTAGCAATAAAAGTGCTGACAAGGTGGAAGTCAGACAAGAATGGTCTCACTTTGGAAAGAGAACTAGAATTTCACCAATTGTCAGTTACTAATAGAGCTAACGTGCACACTCTCCTGGGATATAACTACAAAAAGGGCAAGGAAGGGTCTTTCCTTATTACAAATGAGTACATATTATGAAAATTGGTTTATTCTTCAATTGCATTACTTGTACATAATATGCCAGGAGAATAGGTCAGAGGCAGAGAAAGTTACATCCCCTTACCACAGGGTTGGTACTGTCTCACATCTCCTAACAAGTAAAGCTGCTTCAAGTCTTGTACGGTTTAGAGAAAAATGTTCACTCCGATAAATCCAGCAAAAGCAGAGTAACCTATGTCATTATGAAAATGCTGAATGACCTGGGAAGGTAACCTGTCACACTTCTGATACAGGTCCCAACAGGCCAAATTAAGACATTTGTGATGAAAGTTCTCAAAGGTACAAGATGGAAAAAGTAATCTCAGACCTTCATCCCTCAGCTTGAATCGCATTAACTATGAAACAGTTGCATTTGAATGCTATGCTAGTGACTACTGCCTGAACCTTGAGTGAGCCAATAAGAAATTCATCTGCTCTTGAATTACTTCCCTGTAGGTGAACCAGATAGATGACAGAGTAGAAGTATCATCCCCTCCTTTTCTGGCAAGAACAAGCAATATCCTCCTCCTCTGATCTGCTTTCTCAGTCTCATTAAGGTAGCACTTGTCAGTGTCATGATAGAGTTCTGCAAATGGGAAGGAGGATCCCAAAAAGAAAGCTGTTTCAAAACAAAGGACTGATTTCCCATGATTGGGAGCCTTTTCAAGTCAATGAAAGTAGGGGCCATCATGAAAAACTTTACCATTTGGATGGAACTGCAGATAGTTTGAGTTGACAAAAAAGTAGTCCATCTTGCTGAACCTAACTAATTTGAGTCATTGAGACTCTAGACTGGCTGAAATGGTTGTCTTCTTCAGCCACAACATATCTCACAGTAGATTACATTTTAGGCAAATGGTCCCTGGTCTTCAGTGGAGACAGGTCAAATTAGTGTGAAAACTAATGAGGTATTTATTTTGGCCTACACCCTCGTTTCCATGTTGGCAAAATGTGTCAGGTAGCATGGAATGGAAACTCAAGACTGTCACTGCAGCTAACCCTGTCTCCTTGAAAAATGATGGAAGTTAGTTAGCCATTTGTGATACAGAAGCTTTTAAAGGCACGATGGATATTTCCATTTCCCCTCTTAGACTCACAAAGCCGGGTGCTTTCTTGCTCAAACAATTCTGTCCAAAACTTGCTCAATGAACTGTTTATAATGGCGTTTAAAAAAAATATATATTAAACATCCATACAGCTAGGTTAGCTAAGAATCGGAAGGGTTAGAGGAAAAGCGAATGCATCAAGAATGTTACAATATTGGGACGGGGCATCAATACCTAGGCTTTAAGATCTGGACTGGCAAGATTAAGGTTAAGAGCTTTGCATTCCACCAATCACAAACAGTTCCAACAAAAATGACTGAAGAATGGACTCTTCATTATGAACTGGCAGATTCCATCAGGACAGTGAGTCCACTAGGACAGTCAACCTGTTTGGGATGAGGCAGACTGGAATGTGGATTGGTATTAACTATGACATCACCTGAAAAAATCTTAAACCAGAAGACAGATTTCAAGTGCCTTGGTTAGCACTTCCCTCTTTATGTAACTGTTAACAGTTGTTATAGATATGAGAATGCTCTTTCCTGATAATGTCTCCTGCCACAACGGGAAGGTATTCAGGGTGGCTTTCATCTCCAGGAGATTTATGCGCAGTGAGCACTTCTAAAGGGGCCCAACCCTGTCTCACTTGTTGAGCACCACATCATGCTGGCAGCTATGCATATCATAATCTTCTGCAGTTTATTCTGCCTGAAGTGTGATACCCACTGTAAGCCAAGTGAGTTCCTCCCATCTGCCAAGGTGAGACCTCTTCTAGTCCGAAACTGTGATTGATTTAGAGGGCCAAGTTTTGGCTGCCACTGAAGGATCATCTGCTGGGGTCTCATGAACAGGCAGATCCAATGGGATGGTAAAGGGCTCTGACCTTCCCAAATCAAGCCATCTCTTAGCACTTCTACTGCAAATGTGAACAAATCAAGACTGATTGAAAGTGATGAGAAAAGTAAATCCAATATTTTGGATAGGCTCTGAGAAATGTCACTGTGTCAATAATACCCTTTTTCATTATCCCATTTATATCCTTGTGTGCACTATTATTGATAAACAACATTAAGAATTTAGCATCTTTCTAATGATTCCATGACAATTTACAAAATTCCATAAAGAACAAAAGTACTACAAACAACACATGACACTTCACTCACATTATGTCAGTTGTTTGAATATATCTTCAGCAATGTACTTTGACTGCATGTGAAAAGATATGTGCAGACATGTTTGCACCAGGGCCTCAGGTGGCTGAGTGGTCTAGGGTGCTCACCTTTACAGATCACACACATCTCACCTATGTACAGACATGTTTCTATCAGTTCTCCAATGTTTACCTCCACCCAATTTGAATTTCTTTCTAACATAAAATTTCTCAAAAATTAAAATGTTATCCTGTATGTATCTACATCTCAGGTTGATATGATTATAAGTAAAGATAAGCAATTATTTGGGAAGAAAGGATAAGACGATGCATTGGAGGAATGTGAATTTGTATTGTATAGATTGGTGGAATGTGAATGTTATAGATTATAGAAATGGTGCACAGAATGTTAACATATAGTAGATAAATTTAGCAAAATATCACCCAAAATGAAATACATAAGAAATATCTATATCTAGCAACAGTGTTCTTGATCTTTGAGACTGAGCCCTATAATCAATTGTTCTTCCTAGGTTAGGAGAAACAAATGTAATAAATTTTCTTGAATTCTGTTCTCAAAAACTTAAGTTATCATTCAGAAATGAAATACTGGCAAAATCTATTTCTAGCAAGTGATCTTGAGCTTGGAGCTATTGACCACATAAATAAATGGGTTTTCCCTGAGCTAAAAATTAGCTCACTAGAACTTAAGTTATCATACGGAGACCAAAACAGAAGCACACCTTTATCATAGCATATAAAGCCATCTTTGCATGTTTATATTTAATGACAGTAGAAATATATTACCTTCATGGACAGCTACACCACAGTTATCACATTCTACAATCTCATCATCAGTTTCACTGAAAGGAAAACCATCATTACTGAATATTCAAAACCTGGCTAATGAGTGAATATACAGATTTCATACATTTGTTACTGCTATAAAAAGTTTTAAGTGTCATATTATCTCTACCTACTCTCAACTACTCAATCATGCCAGTTGTTAGCATTTGATACATAAGAAAAGAAAACAGGACTTTCAACTTTTGAAATAAAATTTATTCATGTAACTATATATTGCTTGTCAATTTATGCCAAAATCTTTGCTGAGTAACCAAGCCATAATCGTTCCTACATAAAAAGTAAGGGCACAGTGTCTGCTTGATATGTTGTTGTTGTTGTTGTTGTTGTTGTTGTAGGGTTTAACGCCATTTTTCAGCACAAGATAGGCCATATATGGCGGCCAGTATAACTGGTGGAGGAAGAACCCTGGAAAACCCAGGAAAGAACCACCGACCCACGAGAAGCTACTGGCAGGCTTTCCCACGTACCCACGCTAGCCGAGCCTTGGACTCGAACATACGCAGATAGAGGTGAGATGGCAGTGATCTGGAATGGTGAGCGCTTTGGACCACTCGGCCACTCGGGGCCCCTGCTTGATATGTGCATAACCAGATGATGATTATAATATGTACCAAGTTCCATGAATCATCCATCAAAAACTTCACTGCAACACAAAAGGTAATAACTCTTAACAAATTCAGAAGCAAAGTGATTTGTCAAACTTCACATCTTCATATGATAATTATAACCAAGCCTCATGGTAATCCATTGACAACTGAGACTGGTGATATTCACAAGATTCTGACATACACTGCATTTTGACATACACTGCATTTTGACATACGCTGCATTCAGCTGCATATCACCAACAGCAAATAAGTCTCATAACAAATGCAGAAGAAAAGTGATTGGTGATGAACATAACATTTATCAAGTTTCAAGGTAATCCATAAGAAACTACAGGGTCAGCTGCATTCACAAGACTGTGTGATGGACAGAAAAATGGATGGATAAACATGAGAATTCCTTTATATTCGCATCTCTATAGAGGCAGAGGCATAAAACACACAAAACTGATACCAGGGCTTTCTGATTACAAATATTGTTACATCTTACTGATTGCTACAGGAAAAAAAAGGCAACTAAATTTTAAATGCATGCAAAGATTTTATTATCTGGGATGCAAAAAATGGTAGAATAAAAAGGTCTTCTTGTTCAATTCATACTTTATTAGGAAATGGTCATCAAGATAAATAGCATAAAAAAAGATTGGAACCTGATGTCTCCCAGGCAGACACAGCAGATCAGGACTTTCATTGGTCTTGCTTTGGACGTGACCTCACTACTGTCCACTGGCAATGTCTGAAAGAACAATTATTATTGCAAAATGGGAAACTTACTGATATGCAAAAACAAATGTGACTAGAGAAACTCTGAGAGACATCCACTGTAAATCTCCCCCAACATTTTTATTTAAAATAATGTACTGCCCCATTTGAAAACCTTTCTACTCTTTCTCCCACTCCAACCCCCTCCATCAAAAATACCCAATGACTCGGGTGTCTTTACCTGAAACATGTTACAAGTGTGTCTTCATGCTATGGTTGTTTTGTCAAACATATTAAAAATATCACTGTAACTTAACTTTTTGTACATATAACCTGTGACCCATCCTATGGACCCTAGGAGAGGGTGCCAAAATTTATACCCCTCTTGCACTGAGTTACCATAATGAATGACTGAAGCATAAAGTTTGATTAATTTGCATCCAACAGTTCTGAAAGAGATAGCATCAAAGTAGTTAGGGAAATAAGAAGCTTGTTCTAACAGACAGACAGAACAGGTCATACTATTCTTTGGCCAGAAGATCTAAAAACAAAAGAATGCAAAGTCAAAGTTTAACTGCATGCACAACAACTGTTACTGAAACTTAAGTGTAAATGTTAAATGATCCACAGGTTTAACTTACATCTTTGGTTAACAGTTTAACATGTGTGTGTGTGTGTGTGTGTGTGTGATTTGGATTTTTAACATAGCTTTAACAATTTTTCAGTCATATCACTATGATGTCTGCAGTGTGACAGTTTATAGTCAGTCATATTTCTACTATGTTTGCAATGTGGCAGTTTATAGTGATGTCTAGCACTGGGGCATCACACTGCAGACATGTAGCATCATGTCTCACCCAGTCTCATTATCCTGACACCAGGCCAACCAGTCCTAACACTAATCTCTTAATGTTGAGTGCCTAGTGTGGCATCTGTTAGTACCAATTTTTGTACAAGTCTTTGGTATGACTCGGCCGAGGTTTAAACATGCGACCTCCCACATTCTAGGTCGACGCTCTAACCACTCAGCCACTGGAACAGTCAAACATGGAAAGATATACTGGTTAGTATCATGTCCCACTAACATACAACACACATTAAACCAAAGGTAACAACATGGATCTCCATAGTCAGTCCTTCCAAACAGAACTTCTAGTTCTGGACTGCAAATTTTGAAAATGAAATATACAGATTTTTATATTCAGAATTCCCAGATCTGGTTGCGATGTTGCCCTTAATCACACAAAGACCACTGACAACACAGATGTTTTATTTATTTCTCCTGAATCACCTGAAATACTGGATATGGGAAAATTTGCCACCAAATGCCATGTCAAAAAAATTAAACATGCTAAATTTTACAAAATTATAAACTCTATAAAATTCAACAGCATATGAATTCTGCTATCTCTGATATACTGTTTTGTTAAATACAACACAAACCCCACTAACATTTCCAATATATATGGGATTTGCTACAAAACTTACAGGGACCCCAAGTGACCAAGTGGTCTAAAGCACTCTCCGTTATGGATCACTGCCATCACACCTCTGTCCGCATGTGTTTGAGTCTTGGATTCAGCCAATGTGGTATGTGAGAAAGTGTGCCAGTAGCTTCTCGTGGGTTGGTGGCTTTTTCTGGGGTTTTCCCGGGTTCTTCCTCCACCATTAATACTGGCTGCCACGTATAGCCTATCGTGTGCTGAAAACTGGCGTCAAACCATACAACAACAACAACAACAAAACTTACAAAGATATCAATATTTTATAGCAACGTACCTGAGATAACTCAGGTGACTTAATTCTCAGTTTCTCTACATTCTTTGGCTTCTGTTTCTGTTGTTTCTCCCTCTCCTTTTTTGGTACATAATCTTCATCATCATCATCACTATCATCAACATCCATACCAAAATAGTATGGTTTCTCCTCTTCACTTTCGTCTTCAGACTCATCTGAGTTACCAGTTTCTGAGTTTTCTTCATCATCTTCATCATCAGTATCATCTTCTTCTGCATCATCATCATCACTGATATCATCATTTTCTACAGGACTTACAGTATCCCTTTCATTTCCTTCATCAGTGTCATCTCCATCAAAGGCAGCATCTGAGTCATCATCGGATCCTAATAATGATAAAACATGATATATAAACTCTTAACTTATGCACTGTAATATTTAATTTTTAAAGTGATCCAACTGAGCTTTTTCCATTGGTTAGGAGTTTTACAAAGCTTGTCAATATGGTCATCACGTTTTAAATTCTTATCAACAGACACACCTACAAGTTTTCCATGTCTGACATTCTCTAATAGACGATTATTTACTGTAAGAGATAATTCTGGGCTCCCTAACATGTGTAGCTTTGTGATGTCCCCAAAATCATACATTTTGTTTTACCTTCATTACTAACATCCTATTTTGTTGTGCCCAATTCTGAACTCTAATAAAGTTTCGAGTCTATTTTCTTTTGGATAACTTCAGCATCATCTGCAACAAAATCTGTATTTGTGGATTCATTATTTAATGGTAGATCATTTACATAGACAAGAAAGAGGAGATGGCCTAAAACAGAGCCTTGAGGGACCCCTGAATGAACAACGCCAGTTTGAGAGCTAATACTGCCAATGCTTACTTGTTTAGACCTTTGGTTTAGGTATGATCTAAACCAGTTTAAAAAAGGATTGTCAAACCTGTAACAGTTCATCTTTTGCAGCAGAATTTCATGATCAACAAGATCAAAGGCTTTCTTTGGGAAAGTGACTTTAATGCTAAGTGTACTGTCTATGAATAGTAACAGTAATGTTTAATCAGCAACAAAGAAATTAGGACAAATAATATGTATGAGGACACCTGTGAATTTGCTCTTGTGTACATGTTAGAGGGCTTGTTTCAAACAAGTTTACAAATCTTTTCAACTGCCGTTTTATAGTGAACTTTCATAAATTTTTATTAAAAATACTTGTTTATGGGTAGTTGATTAAACATTTTTACTAACTTGCAATTACAATACTGTAATCTAGTTACTCCTATCAGTTAAACTTCATCACAATCTATAGCTTGTACTGAGCTGTTTTGAAGTCATATGGCCAAAATACATTGAATATGAATGACAATTTTTTTTATACACATGCAAAATGTGTCTACATAACACTTACAACTCATAATGTTTTTTTACTGGAAAATAAAATATTGCTTAAAAGTAATGTTAAATGCAGATATGCATACTAAGAAATAAAGGGCATCATTCATACAGGAGAATAAAAACGTGTGTGTGTGTGTGTGTGTGTGTGTGTGTATATATATATACCTTTCCCTCGACAACCCAAGCAACAAAGGGACATCCAAAAATTGAAAAATTCTGCATATACATTGAGAAAACCACAGGGGTGGGGGGTGGATAGGGATAGGGAACTGGGCTGTTTAATGAATGAATCCTCGTTTTACAATCACATCGATAATAATTTTAATAATGTGCTTTTCTAATGAAGTTGTTCATTATCCTGTATAAATAACATTTATTTTCAAAATGTCCAACATGTAAAAGATTGTTCCAACTGGTTTCAACAACCATCACATGTACGTAAAAACATCTGTGTATTACGTCACAGCTTTTTGTTTTGCTCATTAGTCTGGTTTCTGAAATGGAATTTAATAGTATAGTGCCAAGTCAAGAGTCAAAGTAGCAGGGAACTAGACTAACTGTTGATATACAAACAAACAAGATTCCTTTTTTTCAAAAACTAGTGACATTTATTTTGTTAGACAAATATCTCTGTCCAAACTCAATTTCTTAATTGTTCATATTGATGTCATGATTTCATTGTAAGTAATAGTGAAACTTCTTAGCATCCTTGAGGATATCTCTAAGTGCCAGTTAAGAATTCTTAGAAACTCGATTGCCCACAATGCTCACATCTCTGAAACCATGCTCTCTATTTTACAAAGTATTTGTTTCGCTTGGTTGCCTTGCTATCTTTGATCAGTTAATTTAAAGTAGTTTAATTATGTTACATACATAATAACATTTATAACAGTGTTAATTGATCTAATGAAGTGAGTTTACCCGATATATGACCAGGGCCGCTAGATTTCACTATGCAGGATTTGCATGCCCTTTAAGTTTTCTTTTATAAAACCTTCTTTGTTTGATTCAAAGACATAATTAACTTGATAATACAAAGAAAGCCAGCTTTTAATTCAGTGCAACAATACAAAAAATACTTCTGCAAGTCAAATATCAAAATACGGTTGGCACTTTATTATGTTCTCAGATAAACACTGGCGGACATAGATGTTATGGTTAAAGGACACATTTTACATTTAAATTCACATTGCATTTATGATGATTACACTTACGAGGAACTAAAAGATAGAATTAAATAGAAAACTTCACTTAATACAAATTATTTAATTGGCATTTAAATATTAATGTACTGCACATGCTAGACATTACATTTTCATTGATTTAAATTTCCTTGTATATCTTTAATAACAGTGTACTAAGAATGTCATTTGGAAAGAAAATGTAACCAATTATATGATTTCTTATTAAAAGTTGATAATTAAAAAATGTTGATGAAAATTTCCAGGCCATATCTACCATTTTCTAACATAAGACTAGCAACATATAAATATTTCAGTTACCAATTTTTATTGCGATTTTCTTCAAGTTCAGGAAAGAGGGATACATGTTTTTAGTATTTTCTGGATTAAAATAATGGGATCCATGCCTGAACATGCATAATAAGCAGGTTTGCAAGTTATCAAGGCACAAGTTATCGAGGGAGTGTATATTGTGTTTCTTGCTTTGCTTCCACTTCTCCCTGTTCAGCTCTTGCTTCCCCTGTTCTGTTCAAAAAGTAAAAGTCACTACTCCCTAAGTCTAGCTTGACCCCTGACTATATGGTGTTGTACTCTACAGTACCTATGAAATTTGTTAAAATGAGTGAGTGATGTAATTATAAATGTGGTCCTTTCTCATTCTATCTTAGACATTGAACAAAGAAAACTGAAATAAAAAATTATAATCGTGAAAATTAGAATAAGTAAAATAATGGTCAGGACAAGTCACTGTCCCAAAGTCTATTCTTCTTAACAAGTTGCTGTGGAACATTTTTTGCAGCACTATATGAAAAAATAGTTCATTTCATTTTTAAACAATAAACAACAGGCATACTGAGATACATGATATATTCTTTTTATAACAGTAAAAATACAGCCTGAACAAAAGCAATAAACTTTGGCCATTTATTCTTCCTTATGCTTGAAATAGGAATCAAACTCAGGACATGAAAACTGCAAAGAAGACATGTTATCATGTCAGTTATATACTGCTGATTCACCTGTCTTGTGTTTATTCACATCAAAGTCACTATCTTCATCACTATCCTCTAGTCCAAAGTCTAACTGGATTAGGTGTTTCTGAACTGGCTTAACACGGCGCTTTCCCGGGTCCCTCTCCACTGAAAAAAAGTATATAAAAAAACTATTTGTCTGTAAAATAAGCATGCCTTTACCACTTACCCAAAAAGTCTAAATCCAAAATATTCAAAAATGTGAAAATCAGCAATAACGGCCTAAAAATCTAACCATGTCATCTTTATCAGCATATAGACATGTCAGCCAAATTTTAAGTTCCTCTCCTCCAGTGGATTTTGCTTCACAATGCTAATGAGGTTTCTGTCATAAAGGTGTTAAATCTAAAAATGTTAAAGAATCACTTTTCTCAACAAATGCCTACCCTTGGGTTTTAATGCTCAAAATGTTGAGACTGGATCCAACCCATTTTTTGACCATTGTAATTTAGACTGTGTTGTTTTAATGCACCTAATTTGCAGCCCAAAAGTACAAAATGTATTACTGTTTATAAAGTATACTGCCTACATACTGTTACATGTTTAGGCTCTCATAAACAGTTACAAAAAAAGTGAAGACAACAAGCTTTGTAAAATTTAACAAATAATTTATTTCCCAAGAAAAACAAGGTCAAAATGAGGACAAGAACTTAGGGTTTTAAGAATAAAATCCAAGCATAATCCAAGAATAATCCAAGAATTAAAAATTAGAAGTCCTAGTAATAAAATGTTCTAATGAAAATCCAAAATGGAAGGCAATGACATATGCCATAGTCAGTATAGTACTGAAGTGTCAATAGTGTTCCTTGTTGAACCACAGAAAATAATATTCAAGTTGAATTCCAAATAAAATTTCAATAAATGTCTTTGTCCAAGAATTATGTATGAGCACTTAAATATTCCCAAGGAAAGGAATTAATATTTCCATAAAATATAATTTCAACTCAAACTAGTCACAACAGAAAAAACAACTAAGTCCAAGTGTTTAAAAGCCCAACTGAAATTATTTCTCCATAAGATCACCATTAAATCTGGCTAGTGCGCAAAACAGATGCCCGGATAAGGGTAAAACCAGAATTTCTAAATAACTGATAAATGTTTAAAGTCACATACTCCCAGTATAGCCTCAATTTCATTCCATAAATCCCACATTAAAAATGAATTAAAAAAATTAAAAAAGAAGTTGTTTATTTCAACTCTTACTGGTTCTGAATCAAGGTCAGGAACTAGGTCAGCATTAAATACAAAGTTCTAATATTAGGTGTTTATAATAAAACAAAAAACAGTCAGGTCAAACTAATTTCTGGAACATGTCAAATTCCAGTAAATAAAACTACATTATAATAGCATGTAATGGAATAAAAAAAATGTAAAACTAACAAACAATTAGATCAAATATAAATTAAATCAAATATATATAACAATGCATCTGTCTACAAAAATCTGACTGAAAGGTGCAATAAATTACTAGACCAACATTTGACTGACTGCACCACATTTTAATATTTTTCAAATGTACTGACTGAATCATTACTACATAGAACAGAATTGCTTTCACTATAGGATGTGGGGGGGGGGTCCTTACTATATTTTTTTATGCAAAATGATGTCATTTATTGCAGAAAAAGTCAAACAACATGCATTAAAATTCCATATACATGTAGTTGTGATGTGTTTTATGTACAACACTGTATACAGATGTGTAAGAGGAAGGAGTTCATCTTCTTTATATCTTGAAAGTATTGATATCAAGTGATACATATGCTCATTACTTACATTCAAAAATTACTCTTCAGTATGATAAAGATTCTCACGTCATAAAGCTTTTAGCATCAAATGCTGACAATTCTCAAATAAAACACTGGGAATAATTTAAAGTAGTAAGACAGTGTATAATAAGTTTTTCTTAAGTACTGCCATTACTATCATGATATGCTGTCTCACCTTTTACTGTGTTAAGGGCTTCCTACAAATTTTAACACTGTGCTGCTATAATGCCGACATAATCATCAGTGACTTGCATTTTTTCTAAGTAGGATAACAAATCAGGAAAAAAAAACATTACTGTTTTTTCACATTTATTTTAAGGCTAAGGCCCCACAATCAACTGAAGCAGTTGTCATTTTTCTCCTGTGTAAATTGGCAATTATCAAGAAAACATTCTCCTCATCATGATCTGATTAGCTTTAAGGCACTAAAAACTACCTTAATGTTGTTGACAGGTGAATCTTAACAATTTACCACCTATCAATGCTAACTGGCCTCAGAGATACCACATATACTAATTTATAGGTCAGGTCCATAATATAATCCATTGGCAGATCTGGGTCTGTGCAGTTTGCATGTAGACTCAACTTATATATGATAAGCTAATTGATGAATTCCCCAAACTAAGATAATGCTGCATATTTTTGCCCCCACTACATATTCTGATTGTGTATTTAGAAACTTCATCATAAATAATATCAAGAAAAGAAAAGAAACAATGACAAAAGTACTATACATATATTAGAGGTCTTGCTAGGATTTTAAAACTAGGAGTCCAGGACTCCCATTTTGGTAAAAATAGGAGTCCCACCATCGAAAGTTGCAGTCCCTTCTTTCCTACAGAATCAACACAGTTGTGAGTGCATCTATTTTTAGATGAAGAGGTTTTTGTAATGTAATCGCTCACTTTAATATAGCTTCATTACAGCAGTCCATTGACAGGATTGCAGATTTATGGTTTATTTATTTGTCTACATCCTTGGAGTAATTCCATACTTAGAATCAAATGCTTGACTGATAACTGATCTGACAATGTCATTATGGTTGAGTAAATCACTTGGAAACATTTCTTGGATTTTTAGTTTTCAATTTTGGGGTATACAAGATTATATTAAACGATGTTTGGTCAAGTGATAGAAGAATTTCAACTCAGAAACATAAATGGAGGTGTCTTGGGTGTATTTTCAAAAGTCTTATTGTGCCTTGAGGTTTTTCCTTTGGCGATTACCGACTTGGGGAAAAAAATACTGATATTAATATACAATGCAAAATTTTACAAATATTTTTTTGGCATTTTATTTAATTGCATATATGTATTGTGTGTATGTGAGAGTGTTTAAGGTCATTCTTGTGGTAGTCTTGAGGTGTTTTGGGGGTAGTCTTGGGGTGATTAGTCGGACCGTCTGAACTGTACTGTAGTTGTAAATTGTTTCATCGTTTTCATATTCTATATTTTATTGTTAAATTAACAAAACTTTCCTTGTTACGCACAGTAAAATATTAATGCTTGTCGCAATAAAAGACAACTTAGAACACTGAACCGTAGAAAAAAGAACTAATGAGTTACAGTAGTGTTAATAACACTGTAGAAAGGAAAATAAATAGACGCTATGGCCTCGAAAACAGATTACAGATTGAAATTAATCGCCAACATTCATGATACTTTTAACAATATATCAAACAAATTTAAAAACAAATCTTCTATTTTACATACACATCGCCTTATATAAAAATCCAACACCAGAACCAGTTACTTCCGTGAGAGTATCGTCTTCTGACATTTTTGTTCACTACCTTCGAATCAACGGTAAGATGCTCATTAGAATCAATGTCATGTAACTAAAACAAAACCAGATTTTCAGCATCTTAGTAACGGACTCTGTCCAGAACTAACAAAAACTCCGGTAAGATGTCGTTAGTTCAATGGAATAACCAAATGTAAGACACTTTTTTATTTTATACACCATCGGTATGCTTCTGATCAAATGTGTGCATTTAATGAAACTAAGATGTATGAGAAAATGAGGTAAATTTTTCAACAAGAAGAACGTAAAATGTCTTCATTTCGATTGCTGCAATGCAACGCCATTCATGCACCGCTCAGCGTCAACACAGCAAAATGAATTGCTCCAGAAAAAAATAATTAAATGACTAAAGGTATTTGACTACATTTGAAAGGTATGAATCTGATTTACAGAAGATTCTGCAATTGTAATTAATAGTTGTGGGGAAACTGTCCTTTGATAGTTCATGGGTTGGAAAAATGGGACTTTTTTATTTTATCAAGCTGTTGTAGGGGATTATTTAAAGTGTTTTATTCTTTCTGTTTTTTTTTTTATAAAAGTCGATTCTGTTTCCTGTCTACGTTGGTTTGATGGAGTAAGTGTATGTTATAAATGTGGATGCTGGCTTTTAGATATTTTTATAGAAAAGTTTTTCCTGTAATACTTGGGAGATGATGGCCAAACATGTACTAGTATATTATGAAATAGGTCAAAGTTAACCTATGAAAGCTAATTCTTTTTTTTTTAAATTCGAGATGATATATTACGCCCAAAGATGTTTAAAGTACGATTTGCCCTACTGAATATTTCTTGAATATTATGGTTTAGTTAACATCGTTATGAATCGTGACCCCTAAATTGTTTATCTGGTTGAGATTTTCTAAAGATGTTCATTGCAAGGAATGTGTGTGTGTGTGTGTGAGAGAGAGAGAGAGAGAGAGAGAGAGAGAGAGATTTGGATTTTTAACGTAACTTTAGCAAGTTTTTTTAGTTATATCGCAACTATGTCTGCAGATTCGATCGAGGTTTGTCCCCGCGACCTCCCTCGTCCAAGGCGGACGCTCTAACCACTTAGGCCACTAGAGCGGTCACTTCAAAAGAATATTGAATACTGATTTTTTTATTGACAAGTTTGCATTATTGCATTTTTTTGCTGAATCGCATACTACATATTCGTGCTATTGTGACACGTTTATAAGTTTAATTTTATTAAACATGTCTAAAAATGTACACTTTTATGATAAATGATATTTGAAGTTAATTTTCCCTACTTACTGTAAACTTCTAAATTGTCATGCATCTACTATTAATTTCAGTTTATCTTTGTAAATTAAACAGAATATAGCTAGCACAAAAATTAAAATGAAAACAAGACTGAAAAATTACATTAAAAAGTTACTTCACGAAAGCTACAAGAGGTTTGAATAGTTTGACATGGGTAGACAATTTGGAAAACAGTTACAGGAACTTTAAATAGTGAATAGCGAATGTTGAAAAAGAACGACCGAGGGTCTACAAACTCACAAGACGCGGCAATCGCGTTACTTGAAAGAAAATAAAGATGTGCACAAAACAGAAATATAATCTTTTATCTGATAGGTGATGTAGCTGTTTTAAGCTGTTATTTTGTAATTTTATTCCTTTGATCTAAAAAAAATGCTTTTCTTTACAGGGTCAATAGATAAGATTTTTAAAAAATGAACAGTAAAAAGATCTCTGCATCATATAACCAGATCCCCAAAATGCTTTAACTTTTCGGGTATAAATAGCATATTTTGTAACTTCAAACAAAAATTTTCGAGTGAAATAGAAGCCACTATTAACTCAGTTTATAATGTTGCACATACGTATTATACAAAAGTTGTCTACAACATGCTATTGACGACGTTTAAACTTTCACAAGTACCTTGATCAAACATTAAAACTGTAGAATTTGCAAAATTAATGAGTACACTTTTACTAAGTCAGTTCCCTATTGGCTACGAAAAATATCACATTTTTAGTTGTATAATTCAGCGAAAAAGTGCAAGTGTTTCATTGTTATATCTTAGGTTGCCGACTGCATCTCCTTCTGAGACAAAATATGAGGACAATGTTCCGAACTGCTTCTGGGACAAAAATATTAGGAAAATGTCCCAAACTGCTTCTGGGACAAAAACATGAGGACAACGGTCTTAACTTTAGGGTAAAAACAATTACCGAGATAAAAAAAAATTATTTGGTCAGCACAACTGAGGTTTCAGATGTAAATACAAAACAGACTTTGCTGCAGAATACCTCAAAGAACAAGTGTCATTCAACAAAGTCTTTAAACATTATGAAATATGAACATTTGCCAATTTAAAGTTAAACAACGTTGACGACACGATAAACAAAGGGTTCAACGACAATGAATTTGACACGAAGTGGTCGTCTTCGTCATCTTAGTGTACCAGAGAATAAACGAGATAAAACAATCAGAAAAAATCAACAAATGGAAATGAGAACAAAACAAACTTGTACAAGAAGGAAGCGATGAAAGAGGAAGAGATACCGGAGAAACACACAGGGAAGGATTAAAACTGAAAATAAAATCTTCAAGTAATGGTTGGTTTAATTTTTTCCTATAAACTGGAAAAGTTATAATTCAATATATTTTTTGAAGAAAGATATCACATAGAGACACGACACTTTTCAGGATACAGAGATTTGTTTCGTCATTCCAACTGATAAATGAAAATTTAATGAGCTTGTTGCAAAGGATAAAGTTTCTTCATGGATATTACACTATTCAGATTAGCTAATAAATACTATCATTGGTGACATAAAAGACAACAGTAAAACAGGGCATGTCTTAGTCCTCACTAACTGTACTGGAATAAAACTAGGATGAGAATTAATTTATTTTTTATAATAATACTGAATATTTGAAGCACAACAAAAACATTAAAATAAAGTCAAGTAACAATTGCATGGTATATATCACCAACTACAATGTCGAATTGCTGTTATTTAGTGTGCAGAGATCAATCAGTATTTAGTAATTAAAGATCTATACAAATCGCTGTTGAATGTAACACAGTTTGTGGGTTGTCAAACCTGATTGGTGATACATTTTTCTCGATCAGATCAATAACACCAAAGTCAATCTAATGGTTCTTATTGGTGTTTTATAAAATCACGACCTGATAAAAATGTACTGGGGCTTTTGTTTAGACAATGTCATTGCCATTAGAAGCAATGAAAACGAGCTATCATAAACAGACTGCATATCAGTATAACAGATTTAATATAAACAGAATAGACTTGTATGTCTTTAGCTTATGTTTTCATGTCAGGGCAGTAGAGTAGGATATGTATAAATATACCTTCACCCTGACGATCTCTTTACAGAAATATAATATTATAATATTTTGGAGAAGATCTCCGTTTTTATTGTTATTGGTACTGTCAAAATACGATTGACATACAGGAAGATAATGAGGCTGCATAAATGCTCGTGGAACGTGATAAGTGTTTCCTCATTTATCTTAAGCAGATATAGCAGGATACAATTTGAAAGGAATGCTAATCAGAAGATAAGCATCTGTGTTTCCCGATATGTTGAACTTAATGACATCAGAACACACACGCATACAATTTAGTCCTTCGTTGAATTCAACTGGGAAGCGAAAATACTCTTAGAATTGATATTTGTTTTGAACGTCATTCATAGGAGCGAGAGAGATATCCACCCAGAACAGAAAAAAAAACATGGAGAAAAAGTAATAGACTTCGTTTTACCGTCAGAATAATCCTTTTTAAGACGATGCAAAATAGTATGGTATTCGATCAGCAAACTTCTACGAGTTTTCTTCAGAGCTTTGCCAAACTAAAATGCTGAAGCAAGATATCGAGTAATAAAATTATATCCTGTTGGAATTCTCATGGTATAGATGTTGACTTGAAGATAAGCTGGCGATGTTCTTTGGATTCGTAATAGATAGGATCATATTTGGCCAACTGTTCTTGCACTTGTTCGCTGAGGATATCGACGATGACAGTGTGACATTAATGACTTGAGTAGTAATAATAATTTCTAACAAAGCTCCTTCTCAATGAACTTCATGATCCAATTGTATGGTCCGAGGTGTTTTGGCTTTGGAACAACATATGTTGCTCGGGAACACATCCACAGAACTCTCACTAGGTAATATTATATAATATTGATCATTCATAGTTCGATGGTTCTGGTCGTCAATGAGTTACAATAAGCACGAGGGTTTTTCAAATGTTCCGAAAGAGGACTGTTGCAGTTATTCGACTAATTGTTGTCGTAGTTGGCGTTGTCGAAACTAGCATTGTCGATGCTATTGTCGGTATATCTCAAAGATGGAGTGGGAATTATATACCTATAGAAAATTGTTGATTTAAATAGCCCACAACTGTTTATCTCCTTGTTTCAAACTCACATTTCCAAGAGCTGCGTAGTCCCTCTTGGTCATTCGTTGCAACTCAGCAAGACGCTGGCGGCGGTCAACCTCGAAGGTGGATCAGGCTTTTCTGGTCAGGGCTCGCCAGAGGCTTCTGTCTGAGACAGCGAACTCGAGCTAGTGGGGTTGAAGGTCTGTCCATTTGATGTGCGTCTTGACATTGTCTTTGTACCTCTTGCGAGGGCGGCCTTGGTTTCGGTTGCCCTGGGCAAGCTCGCCAAAGAACAGCTGATTTGTGGTTCTGTTTTGATCCATGCGGATGCCATGGATGTCCAACGAAGCTGGGCATGGATTAGTCTGGCTTCGATGTTTGTTGCGTTGGCTCTATCAATGACTTCCTGGTTGGTGAATCGGTCCTGTCGCTTGATCCACATGATGGCTCTCAGGGAGCGCTTGTGGAATTGTTCCAACTGACTGATATGCCTTCGGTAGACAGTCCACGTTTCACAGCCATACAAGAGACACGCGAGGACAACTTCATTCTCAACATTCGTCTGAGTTGACAGGCGTATGTCCTTGTGCTGATCGTTGGTTCGGAGTCGTCCAAGTGCTTGACGGGCTTTTTTTTTAGATCCTCGCAGTGATCTCTTTATCCAGGGAGCCATCACTGGATATTGTGCTGCCAAGGTATTTGAAACTGTCCACATTATTCAGCTGCGTGTCGCCAATGGTGATGCAGGGTTGTGAAGAGACAGTGTTTGGGGCGGGCTGGAAGAGGACTTCTGTCTTTCCTAGGCTAATTGTGAGTCCAAATAGGTTGGAGGCTTCAAAGAACCTGTCTACGATTGCATGTATGTTAGTCTCTTCATTGACCATGAGGGCACAGTTATCTGCAAAGAGTGCTTCACTGATGAGTCTTTCTAGCGTCTTGGATTTTTCAGCTAGGTGACGGAGATCAAACACTGATCCATCCAGGCGATATCTGATGTAGATACCATGGTCAAGGTCACGGATGGCATGGAGCAGTACCTGTGTGAAGAATAGGTTGAAGAGTACCGGGGCGAGTACATAGCCCTGTTTGACACCGTTAGATATGGTGAATTTCTCAGAGGGTTCACCATCTGAGAGAATCTCTCCAGTCATGTCACCGTGGAAGAGCCGGATGAGGTTAGTAAACTTCTGAGGACAACCAAACTTATTGAGTACTACCCACAGTGCGCCTCTGTTGACTGTATCGAAAGCCGTTGTCAGGTCCACGAAGCCGGCATACAGATTCGTGTTCTGCTCAAGGCACTTCTCTTGAACTTGTCTCACTGCGAAGATCATGTCAACGGTGCTGCGGTCTGGACGAAAACTACACTGAGACTCGGGGAGGTTATCTTCTGACACTTCCGCAATAAGCATGTTGAGAATGATGCGACAAGTATTTTGTCACTATGGAGAGCAAGAATATGCCTCTGTAGTTACTGCAGTCTGCACGTGTGCCTTTATTCTTATTGAGGGACACAGTTGATGCATCGCGGAGGTCGTCTGGCATCTCCTCTTCCGTCCAGATGCTGATTAGCACGTTGTGGAATGCCTCCAGAGTCTGTTCATTGAGAGCCTTGTACACCTGCGTTGAGATTTGTTCGATCATAAATGAGAGACATATGTTAAACCCGATAGTCGCTGATACTCGATTTCAGGTACCATCCTTTATCTTCTGGGAAATGATGTCGAACGGGTTTCCGTAACGTGTACGTCGACCATTGTCGAACATCTTGCGGATGTAAACGTTTGAGTTTGGTTTTAGCGGCATGATACAGTTTTTGAATTCCTCCGTAGCCAACAGCCTTCCTTCGGCTTGTAGTAAATGCTGGTTGAAAGGTATGTCCATGTGGTTTGATGTAGTTGTTTCTTAACCAACTATCAATGCTCTTTTACGTGTGTTATTTGTTTTATGGGGGAATTGTTGGGTGGCGGGATTGCAATGCTTTACTTGTCCTACAAGAAAACATCTCTAAAGGAGTAATTGTTTCTTGTATGACTCCTCTCTTGACTTCTTTGTTGTTTACTTTTTCTTCTGCTGGCAAGGGTGTGGATGTCATAATTTTGATCTAGCCGATTTCCGATGTAGGTCTTGTTAACTTGCCTATCTTTGTCTTAATTATGAAAGTTGAGGCTCTTCTCCTTCTTCGGCCGCTCCGGTGGCTTAAGTGGTTACAGCGTCCGCCTCGGATGCGGGAGGTCGCGGGTCGAACCCCAGCCGAGTCATATCAAAGACTTATAAAGATGGCACTGTCTTGCTTGGCGCTCAGCATTCGGAATTTAGTATTACTACTGGTCGGCCTGGTGTCACAATATTGTGTCTGGGTGGGACATAATACTTCATGTCTGCAGCATGATTCCCCAGTGCTAGACATCACTATAAACTGCCACACTGCATACATCGTAGCGATATGACTGACACTTTTTTTTTAAAGCTACGTTAAAATACACACACACTCTCTCTCTCTCTCTCTCTCTCTCTCTCTCACACACACACACACACACACACACACACACACACATTCTTCTTCTGTCGGCAACCTAGTAGCCGTGGCTGTCTTCATAGATGTTGCTACTTTATATTTTTCTCCGATAGTCGTTTCGTCTGACGTTTCCTGGTGAAATAACTCATTATGTCAATAATTGTCCATATCATTCTGTTTTATCCGATTTATCAAGGATTATCCTTGTTGTAACTGTGACATCTCGGTGAGATTAGTATTCCGATGTAAATGTGGTGTCCGTTATTTATACCCTCGATTGACTTATATCAATGGTTTGTAAGAAATAAAGTTATTTTTCGTCCTCCATAACATATACAGGTACCTGTGAAGAGAGGAGTTACCGGTAGAAGTCAATTTAGTTGTGAGAGAATACATAACAGCATATAATCGCCTCATAGAACTGTTCAGATTACCTGTAAAACGTTATTTAACGTAGTGTACATAATTTCTTTGATTTTGTTTACTTTTACCCTCTCGTTTGGTTCCTTTGAGATTCTTTTGTTCTTTTTTTGTGTTGTAATTTTTAAAATATTGTTTATGCAGCGAAGGAGTGACTGGGCAATGTAGCTGTAGCATCTAATTTAAAGAAAGACTTGGACGTTGTCGTTAGGTTTTGGCCGTTTATTGTTGAATGTTGAAATTTGAAATATAATGTTATTAAGTCGAAAGGTTGTATGCATGCTTTTTGTAAGTTAAACATATGTAATAAAACGTGAAGCAAATACCAAACATTATTCATAATGGAGTTTGCTCAATTGCATTATATTTGGAAGTTCGATTTTCAAACAATTTCTTCTCAAATTGAGATGTATATTGTTTTGCTTTTGATATTTTATCCAACATCAGTATTGTTGTCAGGGGTATAGGTGTCGGAAATAATACAAAATAGAGTTTTAGTATAAAAATTTATTACAACGAAACCCATTTTAATTTTTTTTAAAAGTGTTATCCCGAGTTTTTCACGGAGATAAGGCACGATTACTATAAGAAATGCTTTAATACCGATGCATGTTTTTCCTGCGTAAAAAAGTCAAGGTTTTCTGCAATCAATAAGAAAAATATGGATACCTCCTAATTTGAAATGAAGACAATTTTGTACATGTTTAGTCAAATTAGGGCATGGTACTGTATTTCTCGAGAAAAGGCCAAATTCCAAGTTGGATTACAATATTACTAAGCTCTTTCAATAACTGAAATAGGTTCACTCATTAATTGTACATGAACAAGTAAAGGGGTGAGGAGGAGCGATACCATTGGTTTTATCTAGGATTAATATAATGTACATGTTAGTCCCACTTTCTATTGATTTCATCAATATATTACAGTGTGTAAGCTTGTAAGCAGATAGGTATCGCGGATTAGCGATGCCATGTTCTTAGTACGGACCGGATTCTAAGTCGAAATTTTCATTAAATCTTAGGGAATTTCGGCCAATGAAACGTAAAAATATTTTATCGCCGATTCTTTCCTTTCAGTCCGAGACTGTTTTGTTGTCGCGACAAAAGTCCAGAAAAATATAGTTTGAGATGAGAAGGTGATTGAACGGAGCCCCATTATGTCGATATTATATGGATAATAGCAGTGAATATTTAAAGAAGCAAACGTAAGCCTAAAGAAAGAGAGACAGCCAAATCTCCACGTATACTGTACTGAGTACAGTAGGACACGTAATGTCTGTGTGCATTGATCATAAAATAAAACAATCGCTAGATCTATTTGGTACTGTATATTTTTTAAACATACTATAGCATATGCCTGCAATACCATACGGTGGTATAATTTTTTTTGTAATGACGTTACTGTAGAGCTGGACGTTAGTGTTTACTTTCCTCCTACACCGCTCCGGTAGCATAGTGGTTAGATAGCTACGATGTCGCAGCCTCAACTTGATTTGTTGTGGTTGAGGCTACGAACTGATACCATATTATGTAATGAAGCAAAAAAAAAAATCATCACTAAAGTCAGAAAAACAAACAATGTAGAAATCTACTACATAAGTATAATCATGTTGTGAAAGAAGTTTGGCTTATTTTGAATTTATTAAGCCCTTACATGATAAAATAAATTGGCATGGTTACACTAACCTCACCGTGTTCACCATGACAGATAATGCGAGACTCTCGCCGTGACCCCTTTTCTACGTAAGGCTTGCCAGACCATATTTGGATATTCTACGCTATGTTATTATCAATCAGGTGGCAAATAATCGCTTCTTGGTGGAATTTCAAAGTTGCAGATAAACCGTATTTACTTTTAATGCACAGAATTTTTTACTCAAACCGCACCAAACTTTTACTATGATTTGTTTACGTTTCCAAATAAGGCCTCAATGTCCTTATATGGCACACAAACATACGAGGCTGAGAATGGAAGTAATCATTATTTGAACTAATATGGTGGACGATTTAAACAAAAATATCAGATAAAAAAGGTAAACAAGATTTTACAACTATTTCTACAATGATTTTCCATATTTCCGGTATTAAATAAGAGGACTACTCAATTTATTGGATTATATTCAAGGAATATGTTCAAATTGTTATTATTGGGCTAAAAGAGCACAGGGTATGAATCACACCCAGCTTGCTCCATTGATACTTATATGCTCATGTTAGTACCCTGTCCATGAGGTAGGAGTAAGGGTACTAATATTAGTACTAAGTGGTTAGAGCGTCCACCTCAGATGTGAGAGGTTTTGGGTTTCGATCCCTGTCCGAGTCATATAAAAGACTTTTGAAAATGGTACTAACAGCTGCCTCGCTTGGTGCTCAGCATTAAGAGGTTAGTGTTAGGACTGGCTGGCCTGGTGTCAGGATAATGTGACTGGGTGGGACATTATGCTACATGTTTGTGTCATGATGCCCCAGTGCTATAACCTTCCAAACATATCATACCGATCTGACTGAAAAATTCTTAAAGCTATGTTACAAATCCAAATCACACACACACACTTTCTTCCTGTATATAATTAAAAGGGTACAATTCAAGTTACAAGCTCCCATGGGTGTAGATACAGGATATAAATCGATAACTTCAGTTTGCTGAATTCAGATGACTAAGGTAGGTGTCATTTAGGTCATGTATGCCTTCTGTACCAGCTATTTCATCAGATGGTGTAATATTAAGTATTGGCTTCACATACCTTTAAATGGTGATTATTTAGTTTTCTTTTACTGCCCTTCAATCAACACTCCTTGATAGATTACAAACCGTTACTGCAAGAACTTGTCTTATCTATGTGATAACAGCAATTATTCATATTCAGAGTCTGTGTGCTGGGTGCTTGTAAAAACTTAGCAATTTACATGATCAGACAAACTATTTATAAGAAGAGGTTGAATTTATTGTTATGCTGTCATTTATTTTCTCACATTTCATGTTACTGTACTTCTTCTGTCTGTAACTCCTTTCCACATATTGTCCACTGATGTGTTTTGCTTGGGCACCGAAAGTAATTTAGCTTAATGAATTTGATAAAAGCACAAGCCGAAGCATAGTCAGACATGTTTCCCTTATGAACATGATACTCAGTAATGAGGTTTTGTACACATAAATTTTTTCATGATATTAGATGGAAAAATGATGTGCAAAAATCTAGGTTGGCTGTCAGTTTGGTGTGTTTATAGGCTTGTCTTAGCACTAAAAATTCATTAAAGTGCTGCTTTTCCTTAAAACCCAATCAATCAGTCAATCCATTATGTCTTATATTCCATTAAGCCATAGTAGGAGAAAGATATATATCTCTGCATGAAAGAAAGAATAATATAACCATGAACATCCATCTCTTTACTTTTAAAAAACTTTCCATATGTACCAGTGTTAAAATTATCACAGTCTACTTTTAAGAAAACACATTTATATTTCTTCATTGACTTAGCCATATAATTTTAATTTTGTTAATATGATAATTTATTCTTTGTAACTGCCTCATCATTGGAGTGTTTCCTTGGCTGTAATCAGTCTTTATGTTGATATATCTATGCAATATACTTGTATAAGTGATACCATGTTATGGATTGCTGTATAAATTAAGGCAGCTTATTTACATCAGAACTTCAGCTCATCTTCAGATTCTAACCTCACAAGGACTGGAGATAATGCATTCCAGTCAAGGATAGTTCTTGATTGAACTGAAATTGTTGTTGTTGGTCAAGATGTGATGTGCTGACCCTAACTTAAATTAATGATTCTTCATGACAACTGTCTATATGTAATAGACCGAGAAGTATAAAGCTACTAACCATTAAGCCAGTTATTTAACATATATAGTTTTCTCATTCCAAGTGGGCTATTTTAGATTTTAAAAAGAAAATCTTTAAATCCAAAGAATGCAATATATTTTGTACCAGTAATCCAACCTACCCAATTTTAATTGCCCAACCCTGTACCTTTTTATGACATGTGCCAAAAAATATAGATCATATCCTATGTTTCACAACCAAATCAGAATCTAAATTCAAAAGTGTGGTATTAGCTAAGATGAAATATGAGTTTTAAAAACGGTAATAAAGACCAAAAATTTATACTGATTTTCCAATTCTCTTTTTATCATAATGTTACTGGAACAATATATATATTTTACTTTTGCCTAAGCTTTGTTTTTATCTTGTCACATGATTCATTAAGAGATTTTTAAATTGAATGAGTAATGAAAAACACACTAGATCTGATAACCCAAACTGCACACCAGTAAAAAAATTTTCACTGAAAACTTGAAACCTTGTAAATTCTTCCATGGGTTTCAGATTTAATTTAACATCTAGATTTCAAAATCAGTATGGGGTATTTCAGATTCCTAAGCAATCAATATGGAATCAACAGACGAAAGTTTGAAGAAACAGTTTCAGCTTCTTCAAGAACAACAACAGAAGAAGCTGCTCAGGAGAAAACAGAGGAAGGAGGAAAGAGAGAAGTCTGCAATGTCAGCTGTTTCAGCCTCATCAAATGCATTTGGAATAGATGATAATTTAAATCTAAAGGTATACCTTGTTATTTGAGAACAATCTAGTTGAGGAAGACCCACTTGTCAAGACAAATATTGATTGATAAGTATGATAAATAAGAACAAAGTTTAAAGTTGCTTTAACTAAAATTCATTGCATATATTTCATTATGTCAGCATTCTTTGTGTGTGTTTATGTTTGTATTTCCTACATACCTTGTCAGGGTTCTTAGGGATGCTGAAGTTCATGTAAAAATATACATATTTTTGTTTGGATAAAAGAAAATTCAACCGCAAAGTCCTCAATATACAAGTTTTTTGGAAGTGAACTTATTTTAATTTGACAGTTTTTTCATCATGATGACATTTCTTCTCATCCATGTTTATATCAATTAATGATGAATCATAAATGCAAGATGATTTTTTCCACCATTTTTTAGAACTTTCTTATTGAGATATAAAAAGTTATATAATGTTACAAATTTTTCCACAGCTGAGTGAGCCACCAAAGATCAATAACAACTACCTGTCAGAGGAATTGGTAGATCACCTAAATAATCAAATTAGGGTAAGATATGCAGTGTCACATTCTACAGTGCAGACATGGGTCCGATTACGATTGCAATCGTAATTGATTGTAATCAGTTACAGTGTGAGCTGTGATCATAATTGTAATCATTGATTTCATAAGCTCTATAATTATAATCTTAATTGTCCCTCATTGGAAGTGTAATCACATAGTGTAATTTATGATGATTACAAATGATTACAACCAAACAAAATCACTAATTATATTCTTAATAATTCTAATAATAATGAAAGTTTCCATAAACAAAAGACCACGAATATTGACTATTACAATAAGGAATGGGTAATTATAGGTGGCCAATATACAAGCCAACTTTTCTAAAAATATACTGTGTCTAATAATGTTTGGTCGGTTGATTTTCAGTTATACAATGCATGATATCTGCTCAGAACAAAAAGAGAAGATAACAAGCAATTGTAATCATGGTTTCCAAATAAACTGCAATCATAATCATTAGCAACAAATAAGCTGTAATTGTAATCATAATTGTAATCGAACACCTGTAATCGACCCCATGCATGCTTAGGTGCTACAGTACATAATGTACATGCCTATAAGTCAGGTCCAGGTGTATGTTGCATAGACCCAGTCTCTCAGAGCATAATGTGCTGGCAGATCTGGGTATATGCAGTTTTTTGGGAGTAATCACAGAGCAAACATTATTGACCAAGATCTGCCAGTGCATTATGTGACAACAAATCAGGCTCTATGTTGAATACAGTTGAATTTGACTTACAAGCAAGTATATATGGTATAATGTAAAAATAATAAGAATCGTAATATAAAACAATGCAGGTAAATGATGTTGAATGACACTTATTCTATGATTCAAAACAAGGTATCAACAGTCATTTAATTCAAGAGAAAATGTTTTTCAAATAATTTCACAGATGGATTAGAAAAGATGAAAAATCAATTCAGAGATGAATACGTGAACTACATATTACAGCATTTCATTCTACGGCAGCTTCATGCCCCTTGCAGGTTGCGTGGAAAGGATTTTAATATTGGTCATGGTGGTAAAACAAAGAAACCTTGAATTAGCTTTGTTTTACTAATTCCAGTACTAAGGTAACTCCTTTTTTTACAGCAGAACTAAATTGTCGACAAGAATTTTATAAATGCAGAAGCATTATGTACTGAGTTCTTAAAAGAATATGGACTACCCTTAGCAGTAGAAGACTACATTGGTCCTCTGTTCAAACGGATGTTTCCTGATTCCAAAGTTGCAGAAAATATGCATGTGCAAGAACAAAATCATCTAATAATGTTAGGTGTTTAGCAGAAGATACTTCACTTAAAATTGCAGAAGCCATGAAAATTGGGCCGTTTAGTATTGCAACAGACAGGAGTAGTGATTATGATGACAAAAGGTTGTACCCAGTCTGTGTAAGAGACTTTGACAACGAAAAGGGCAAAGCCAGAGTGCTCTTCTTTCATTACCAGAATTAACAGTAGATTCCACTGGAGAAAATAATTTTTTATTTACTTGGTAATGCTTTGAATAAATATAAGTTGGCAGAACTGTGTGGGGTTTTCAGCTGATGCTGCATCAGTGATGAATGGAATTCGTAAAGGAGTTGCATTCTATATTTTGAAAAATGTCTCCATCATTGTTCATATCAGGTTGTCTCTGTCATATGATGCACCATGCTGCAGGAAAGGGTGCTGATAAATTAGAAGAAGTCCTGAAGTATCAAGTTGGCATTCTACCTGACAATGTATTTCATGGGGACAGATTTGATTTTTTCATCTTATTTCCCAGCTAAAAGACCCAATAACTGGAAGATATAAATATCCTCTTCTTTGTCAGGTTATGAAAGGAATATTGGTTCTTTACGAGTCTAATGCTGCCTGTGAGAGATTGTTCAACATTGTTAACAAAAGTAAAACTGAATTTAGATCCAGGCTTTGTAATAACCCAGCACTTAATGCTCTACTGGTGTGCAAAACATTTATAGTCTCAACTGGTACAAAGTATTTTGAAATGCATTATGAGTCTGCTGCTTTTTAAAGCTCAAAGTGTTATATATGAAAACTTGGAGCAGTAATTGATGTTAAAGGTCCAGAGGGATAAATAAATCATTTTGTACATATGCTTATTGAATTTGTATCATGTTATATTTGGATTACTCTTTTTCTGCTCGGATTACTCTTTTTGTCCACTTGGATTACACATTTTCCTCACCAGGTGTTGGCATGTATGAATATCATGATGATTATAGGTCCCCCTCTGTATTTAAAGTGAAGTACATATTTCATAATTATTATAGGTCCCCCTCTGTATTTAAAGTGAAGTACTTGCTGCAATATCATAATGAATATAGGTCCCCCTCTGTATTTAAAGTGAAGTACTTGCTGCAATATCATAATCCCTCTCTGTATTTAAAGTGAAGTACTTGCTGCAATATCATAATGATTATAGGTCCCCCTCTGTATTTAAAGTGAAGTACAATGCTGCAATATCATAATGACTATAGGTCCCCCTCTGTATTTAAAGTGAAGTACATATATCATAATGATTATAGGTTACCCTCTGTATTTAAAGTGAAGTACAATGCTGCAATATCATAATGATTATAGGTCCCCCTCTGTATTTAAAGTTAAGTACAATTATGCTATATCATAATGATTATAGGTCCCCCTCTGTATTTAAAGTGAAGTACATATATCATAATGATTATAGATCCCCCTCTGTATTTAAAGTGAAGTACATATATCATAATGATTATAGGTCCCCCTTTGTATTTAAAGTGAAGTACTTGCTGCAATATCATAATGATTATAGGTCCCCTTCAGGTCCCCTTCTGTATTTAAAGTGAAGTACTTGCTGCAATATCATAATGATTATAGGTCCCCCTCTGTATTTATAGTGAGGTACATATATCATAATGATTATAGGTCCCCTTCTGCATTTAAGGTGAAGTACATATATCATAATGAATATAGGTCCCCCTCTGTATTTAAAGTGAAGTACTTGCTGCAATATCATGATGAGTATAGATCCCCCTCTGTATTTAAAGTGAAGTACTTGCTGCAATATCATAATGAGTATAGGTCCCCCTCTGTATTTAAAGTGAAGTACATATATCATAATGA
Source organism: Sinohyriopsis cumingii (assembly GCA_028554795.2). Taxonomy (NCBI): domain Eukaryota; kingdom Metazoa; phylum Mollusca; class Bivalvia; order Unionida; family Unionidae; genus Sinohyriopsis; species Sinohyriopsis cumingii. The sequence continues at coordinate 37,459,049 of CM068832.1, forward strand.
TTATAGGTCCCCTTCTGTATTTAAAGTGAAGTACTTGCTGCAATATCATAATGATTATAGGTCCCCCTCTGTATTTAAAGTGAAGCACATGTTACAATATCATAATTATTATTATAGCCTTTGAAAAATTGGGTTTATCAAATGTTTTTGCTGGGATTCCATAGGAGTAAGAAAAGATCAGACTGATTTGTGACTGCCAATATCACAACAAAATGTACCAAATAATGGAATCTGTTCATTTATTACTAGAGCCACAATGGGTTAGTAGTTAGCATGCATGCCTCACAACTGAAAGGGTACAGATTCGAATCCTACAATTGGACCAGTCTGGGTTAGATACTATGGTGTATCCTTGGGCAAGGCAATTTACTCTGATCGCTTCAGCACTAAATAACCTACATGTATTGCTTTGCTGTAAAATGTGAAACCAAATTATTTATCACCCAACTTTAGGTTCACAACAGAAAGTACTTTTTCTAGTAAAAATGTCAATTTGTACTTGAAGTAGGCATTCTTGAAGCTGATTTATATCATTAAAATTCATTGTCTGCAATAGAGAGATGAATTGCAGCTAAAAAAATGTTGAAATTTGTTTGATCATGGTTTTCTCTACAGTAAAATTGTTACATATGAAATTAATTGTTAGATATGAAATTTTCACATGCCAAGTCTTTCTGTAAAAGATTTGTCTTCAGACTCCAGTGAATTAGATGTTACTTTGTTTAGATTTAAAATGTATTGTCACACTGATAGCTATAATTTATTATTGTTGAAATATCCTTCAGTATATATTTTTCTGGCACAGGAATTGAAGGATGAGAATGGAAGAGCATATCGGTTACTAAGTGAGAGAGACTTTGAGATTAGAAATCTAAAGAAGAAATGGGAGGAGGAGAAAGCAGCCATGGCAGGTAGATATGCACTGCAGATATTTGATAAGTTTCACAGCATTATAATTTGTTTTGTCTGGCTTGTATTAGAATGTGTGTTTTGAGAAAAGGATTTTATTCTGTGATGTCATATTGTCAACAGAATTCTTGTTGGACTTGATCCTAAGAAATAAACCATGTAAGGGTTACATTAATGTTGGCTTCCACAAAGAAGTAAAAATGTAGAGAATATATTGATTGTCTTGAACAAGACATTAATTAGGAGACTTACTGTTTTGAGTCTCCATTTTGTAATGTCTTGTACAAGTTATTAAAACAAGACTTATTGTTTGTTTCTCCATTTTGTAATGTCTTGTACAAGTTATTAAAGCAAGACTTATTGTTTGTTTCTCCATTTTGTAATGTCTTGCACAAGTTATTTAAACAAGTCTTATTGTTTGTTTCTCCATTTTGTAATGTCTTGTACAAGTTATTAAAACAAGACTTATTGTTTGTTTCTCCATTTTGTAATGTCTTGTACAAGTCATTAAAACAAGGCATTGTTTTGTTTCTCCATTTTGTAATGTCTTGTACAAGTCTTTAAAACAAGACTTTTTGTTTTGTTTCTCCATTTTGTAATGTCTTGTACAAGTCATTAAAACAAGACTTATTGTTTTGTTTCTCCATTTTGTAATGTCTTGTACAAGTCATTAAGACAAGACTTATTGTTTTGTTTCTCCATTTTGTAATGTCTTGTACAAGTCATTAAAACAAGACTTATTGTTTTGTTTCTCCATTTTGTTATGTCTTGTACAAGTCATTAAAACAAGACGTATTGCTTTGAGTGTCCATTGTATAATGTCAATCATAACATTGATCGTATTTGACTGGGATGCCTTTGAAATTTTCTTGAGAAAATGACAAAGTAAAATTGATGTATGATACTAATACTGGTACAATATCACTATCACTGTGTCAGTTGGTACAATATCACTTTATTACAGAGTCAGTTGGTACAATATCACTTTACTACAGTGTCATTTGGTACAATATCACTATCACAGTGTCAATTGGTACAATATCACTTTATTACAGAGTCAGTTGGTACAATATCACTTTATTACAGAGTTGGTTGGTACAATATCACTTTATTACAGAGTCAGTTGGTACAATATCACTTTATTACAGAGTCAGTTGGTACAGTATCACTTTATTACAGTGTCATTTGGTACATTATCACTTTATTACAGTGTTTGTTGGTACATTATCGCTTTATTACAGTGTCATTTGGTACAATATCACTTTATTACAGTGTCAGTTGGTACAATATCAATATCACTGTCAGTTGGTACAATATCACTTTATTATAGTGTCAGTTGGTACAATATCACTATCACTGTGTCAGTTGGTACAATGTTACTTTATTATGGTGTCAGTTCATACAACATCACTTTAATGCAGTGTCATTTGGTACATTATCACTTTATTACAGTGTCTGTTTGTACATTATCACTTTATTACAGTGTCAGTTGGTACAATATCATTTTATTATAGTGTCAGGTGGTACAATATCACTATCACTTTGTCAGTTGGTACAGTATTACTTTATTTTAGTGTCAGTTGGTACAATATCACTATCACTGTGTCAGTTGGTACAATATCACTATTGCAGTGTCATTTGGTACATTATCACTATCACTGTGTCAGTTGGTACAATATCACTATTGCAGTGTCAGTTGGTACAATATCACTTTATTGCAGTGTCAGTTGGTACAATATCACTATCACTGTGTCAGTTGGTACAATATCACTATTGCAGTGTCATTTGGTACATTATCACTCTATTACAGTGTCTGTTGGTACATTATCACTTTATTACAGTGTCAGTTGGTACAATATCACTTTATTATAGAGCTGGATCTTACTTGAGTATTTTAAATGGATCAAATCAGAAAATTTCCAGCAAGAAATGAATTGGATGACAGTTTCAACTCAAACACTTGTTGTTTTTCTACCTTTCTCACATAGAAGGTTCCATGTGCATATGTGTACCTATTTCTGTGTTTACATGATCTAAATACAATGGTCTGAGCATATGATATACATGTCTCTTAGCAATCATTCTGACTTGCTCCAATATGCTATACATATATATTAATGATCTTTCTGACCTTGCCCAATATGCTAAACTTATATATTAATGATCATTCTGACTTTGCCCAATATGCTGTACATATATATTAATGATCATTCTGACTTTGCCCAATATGCTGTACATATATATTAATGATCATTCTGACTTTGCCCAATATGCTGTACATATATATTACTGATCATTCTGACTTTGCCCAATATGCTATACATATATATTAATGATCATTATGACTTTACCCAATATGCCAAACTTACATATTAATGATCCTTATGACTTTACCCAATATGCTATACATATACATTAATGATCATTATGACTTTGCCCAATATGCTATACATATATATTAATGATCATTCTGACTTGGCCCAGTATGCTATATATATATATATATATATATATATATATATATATATATATATATATATATATATATATATATATATATATATATATATATTAATGATCATTATGACTTTGCCCAATATGCTATACATATATATTAATGGTCATTATGACTTTGCCCAATATGCTATACATATATATTAATGATCATTCTGACTTTGCCCATTATGCTATACATATATATTAATGATCATTCTGACTTTGCCCAATATGCTATACACATATATTAATGATCATTCTGACTTTGCCCAATGTGCTATACATATATATATTAATGATCATTCTGACTTTGCCCAATGTGCTATACATATATGTTAATGATCATTCTGACTTTGCCCAATATATATATATATATATATATATATATATATATATATATATATATATATATATATATATATATATATATATATATATATATATATATATATATATATATAATAATCATTTTGACTTTGCCCAATATGCTAAACTTATATATTAATGATCATTCTTACTTTGCCCAATATGCTAAACTTATATATTAATGATCATTCTTACTTTGCCCAATATGCTAAACTTATATATTAATGATCATTTTGACTTTGCCCAATATGCTATACATATATATTAATGATCTTTCTGACTTTGCCCAGTATGCGATACATATATATTAATGATCATTATGACTTTGCCCAGTAAGCTATACATATATATTAATGATCATTCTGACTTTGCCCAGTATGCTATACATATATATTAATGATCATTCTGATTCTACCCAATATTTAATTTGCTCAGCTGCTGGTGGCCCAGTTACAAATGAAACAGCAGGATTAAAAATTGTTGAATTATCCAAAAAGGTGAGGGAGTTAACAGCAGAGCTTGAGTCGGAGAAAACCAAATCAAAACAACTTTCTAAGAAATGTCACGACTTTCAACAACAGGTACTTTGCTTCTTTTCAGTAAATGGCAATGATTTTATAGTGTAACTCCATTATTGTGTCTGAACATTTTCTAAGGGGTAAAATATGGTTGACACATAGAGCAGTTGAAAATGATTCAAATAACCGTTTTTTAAGACTGCCTACATGATAGTCATCAATTCATTCAGTAGAATGGAAGTGCATAGTTTCTGAAAACTAGGTAACAACTTTATTGGATATGTCTTTATCATTGATGAAAATAGTACATCAGCTTGATAAACCATAACATGGTACTGTTAGAAATAAAATGTAATAAGTAACTAAATAAGTAGTAATTCTAGAATGGTTTACTTTAAGGTATCAAAACACTTATTGGAGCAATCAGCTGTCTCAGAAAGGTCTGCTTTAAGGTATCACTACATTTATTTGACCAATCATCTGTCTCAAAAAGGTCTGCTTAAGGTATCACTACGTTTTTTTGACCAATCATCTGTCTCAAAAAGGTCTGCTTTAAGGTATCACTACATTTTTTTGACCAATCATCTGTCTCAAAAAGGTCTGCTTTAAGGTATCACTACATTTTTTTTGACCAATCATCTGTCTCAGAAAGGTCTGCTTTATGGTACCACTACTTTTATTGGGCCAATCAGCTGCTGCAACCTATTGTAGTTCCTAAAATAAATCAATAATATTTTTTCTCATAGTTTCCTGGAGATTTGTTTAACAATGAAGAACATTAATTGTATACAGTAGGAAACCTCTTTAAAGCAAAAGGTAATGTTTATTGAGTCCAGCTCTTTAGTTTTTGCATAGCTATGCAAAGCAAATGTGTGATTTGGCCAGTTCTGGAATGGTCACATGCAGCAAGAATATTATTAACCTTATTTTATAGCAACTATTTTCAGAAAGACAACATGTTGTGTCCAAATTAGTGGCTGACACATATGTAAAATGGTCTTAGCACAAATGAACTTTTAAACTAATGCACTGGACTTCATCAGAATGTAGAAAGCAATATACATGGAATTTAATTAGTCGAGTGCTCCCTTTAAAAGCAGTTTATGTCATGTAATTTCTCTATATTTTGATATTTTATGCAGATGACTTCTTTGAAACAATTATTTTCAACTTTTAAATATAAGATTATTCGGTCAATACATTTCTGATGTCACCATAAACATTAAAGCGAAATTTCAAATTAGTGATTTTTTTACATGTGATTTTGGTGTATTTATCGTATTGCTGTCAGTGTCTTTTGATGATCCCTTTCTTTTTTTGTGTATATACAGTTATCAAATATCACCACAGAGACCCGCACAATGACAAGTTCAAGCACAAGTTTACGATCAATTCAAGTGGAGGAAAAGGTAGGGAACACCTCTGTGTGAAACAATTGGCATATTGCCAGTATGGAGAGCATCAAAGATGTGCTTAATCAACTGACTACAGAAGTTTCATGAACTTATAATTTTGTACTTAAAAGCACTTTTTTCCAGTGTAAACTGGTGATAGTTTAACTAAAGATAGAAATTTTTCTGCCTCAAAATGAATTTTTTTAAAAGTCTCTTTTATTGATTTGTTAAGAACAATGAATTTGCCACCAAACATTTAGCCGACATCAGGTGTCAAAATACTGTGTCCTAATATCTTGAATTCCACTGACAAATATTTCTTGTTTTATCACACACAAATTTTAGATTATTTCTTTTAAAAAAAACATGAATTCCCTAACTTCTTTTACAAGAACAAAGATTCCTAGGTGTACAGTTTTTACAACTATCATATATACTTGGTTATAAGTTGACTCAGACTGCAAACAACAAAGATCCTGATCTGCTGTAGCATAATGTACCTGCAGATTAGGGTCTATATTGTTTGTTCTTCTGATTATTCCTATCAAACTGCACAGACCCAGATCTGCTGGTACATTATGGAATGGCAGATCTGGGTCTGTTCAGTTTGCAGTTGGACTCAACTTACAAGCGAGTACATATGGTAAGAGTTATTTTTAGAAATTTTCTTAGCTATCTCTTTTTCTGACTAAAATCTTAATATTGCTGGAACTATTGTGAGTAAAATAATGTTCAGTCTGAAAAGTTGACAAATTTAGTTAAACTATGAACTGTTTTGAAGTAGTCACCCTTTTTCCTCGTGCCTTTGGAAGCCTCTACTCCATTCGCATGGAAGCACCTTTAGATGCCTCTACACTATACGCATGGAAGTGCCTTTGGATGCCTCTACACCATTCTCATGGAAGTGCCTTTCGACGCCTGCTGTAAACACCATCCATTTTGAGTGTGTTTTTGTAGTGCCACCTTCGGGAAAAAGCCCCAATTACATACTACATTCATTGATGTGAATGACCATTACATCAGATCACATGGTCACTGTTTATGCTCTGGTCGAAATCTGCTATTTAAAGTAACTGTGTCATATTATCCACTCTCCAAAATGAAAGTTGCTATATTTATTCAGTACTTAAGTTTTCACAATTAGAATCACAACTATGAAAGCTTCAATAACTAGGGTAAAGGCTTTGATTTTCATTTGGGCCGTAATTAGTTTGTATAAATTATCAAATTCAGATGATTTAGTGATGTAGATGCAGACAAAGAACTTTTAAATTTTGAGTATGAGAAATGGCAGCTATTGTTGGTCATGCGGCTTCACTGACTTGATGGTTAAGAAGTTCTCTCAATATTTTAAAGCACATAACAAATTCTTCCATGAAAAATAGTTATACAGTTATAACGATCAGATTTTACTCTAAAATCTAATCTTAAACGTAACATACATTACACGCTTAACAGTTAAAGACAGGCCTATGTGTATGGGGTCAAATAGTTAAATGGTGTTCTATTTATAGTGTACTGCACTGGGTAACTTTGCTACATGTATATTGAAAGGCTAAAAAGCCATACACTCAATGAGGTAAAGGGTTAAGGATTAGCTTGTCTTGAGGTAAAGTAATTTTAGTTAAACCAGAACTTTTCTTGAGGTAGTTAAGGAGAGCCTGTCTTGAGGAAAAGGAAAGTAATTTTAGTTAAACCAGGACTTTGCTTGAGGTAGTTAAGGAGAAGCTTGTCTTGAGGAAGAGGAAAGCAATTTTAGTTAAATCAGAGGCATTTCTTGAGGTTACAGAATGTAAAGGAATTCAGGTGAAAAACCAGCAACTGTGGATGGGCAACAACGTAACCCTATTTTCATATGCTGGTTCTGGGGATCCAATGCATAACAGAATGGGGAAGACTTGTCTATGTTACAACTGCATTGTCCATCTTTAATGAATTGTATTAGTCACAGCTTGTTCTGGTAGAATGACATTGCAAAACAAATATCAAGTCAATGGCTTGTGCAACTATAAAGTCAGTGACTTTATAAATATCAAGTCAATGACTTATTCAAGTTCCAAACAACCAAACATACAAATTATGGTAGATAAATTTATTTTTTCAGCCAGAAGGGGAGATTGATGTAAAAGGGTTACAGGAAAAGCTGAAACAAACAGAATCCAAGTTATTAGACTTCAAGAATCAATGTAGCACACTCAAACAGGAGCTGAACAAGGCACAGAAGGTAAGAACAGTGACACTGTTGTTTTTTATTTCTTTATCTTAGCAAAAAGACTGTGATTGTGTATTACCTTGCATTGAAAGATCATTTTGACAAGATGAAAGCAATCTTAATAGTATGAAGGCCTTACCCTATTCAGGGTGAGTTAAATGCAATGCTGGATATGTTAACAGCAGAAAGAATCATATGAAATCATAGAAGAGGAACTCTATAAATTTTGGATGCCATTTAGATTTATAGACTTTTAGATAGAGCTTCAGGTACCATTTGTCTTGCCATGCGAAAACAACTTAAGCAGCATTTCAGTGACAACAAGAACAGATTTAGAATTTCTTACTATTATTTAAATGATGTTATGTTGAGCAGTATAATTTAGTAAAAGTTGTAAATTAGGCTAATGGTTAATTTCAAAAGAATAGAGTTATGTATAGAACATAAGAATAGATTGGCAGGTATTGGTTAATTTTGAATGAATTGAGTTATATGTTGAGCAGAAATGTAAATTAGGCAGGTAATGGTTAATTTTTAATGAATTGAGTTGTATGCTGAGCAGAAATGTAAACTAGGCAGGTAATGGTTAAATTTTAATGAACTGAATTATATGTTTCTGGCCAAATAGGAAACTTTATATATAATGTCAAATATATTAAATGCAACAAGCAGCACTATTACACCAGTTTTGGCAAGCATACAGTTTGGACATACAAGGAAACTAAATCCATAAAATTTTTGTTAAGGTTAATAGCACAGAAGATAGTTGTCATATTGCAAGTTAGTTAATTGTGAACATTTTGTGTCACAAATTTTGAATACTTTTTATCACAAATTTCTTTGATCAATATGTGCAAATTTAATGTTACATAAAAGTATACTTTGAAGTAATCAGGATTTTGTAATTTTTAGAAAATTGGAAATGTTCTTGAGAACATGGTGTTGGTTTAGATTATTAGTGATCGTATAATTGCAGTGGTGCTATATATTTTCCTAATAATATATATATGGTACTATATATTTTTCTAATAATATATATATATATATGGTACTATATATTTTTCTAATAATACATATATGGTGCTATATAATTTTCTAATAATATATATATGGTACTATATATTTTCCTAATAATATATATATGGTGCTATATATTTTTCTAATAATATATATATGGTGCTATATATTTTTCTAATAATATATTTATGGTACAATATTGTTTTCTAACATAGGCTCTACAGGCAGAAGTGGGAGATAATGTCAGTGTTCAAACCTGTCTGAATGGCTCCAGTAACTGGCGTGGGAGGGCACAGCAGATAATGGCATTGCACAAAAGGGTAAAGAGTCTTTCCATTTCTCTTCAACTAGTCATGACAAATATTACATTTTTCTTACAGCCCTTGCTAATACAATAACAAATAGCAGAGACTCTTATATTATATTAATTTTCTTTTAATATGGTATTTATGAATTTAATGGTATCTGTGTTTTTAAGCATGTTTTGGGTAGGACATCATTGGAAATTACTGATTTAAATAAATGTTTTATTAAATGATCTTGAATGTAAGATTTCATGTATTATAGGACTAAATGTGCTTTCATTTGTTTAATAAATGCTTCCAGGTTTAATGCCTTGATATCATTGATGTTTGGATAACCTCGGGTATTAATGCACATATATGTATAGATACATTGTGTGACATAATGACACCTGTTATATATGTTTGATATTAAGAATGCCAGAAAAGTATATAAACATCAAAACAATAATACCAACTATTATTATATTATTACAATCCATAATCTAGTTTATGATATTGCATATTTGATTTTTAAAAGAAACATTCATAAAACTGATTTTTTCATGTCCCAAAAATTTGAATTGTCAGGTTTTCTTCTATGGCAGGATATCATGGTCCCAAAAGTTTGAATTGTCAGGTTTTCCACAATGGCAATATATCATAGTCCAGAAAAATTTGAGTTATCAGGTTTTCCACTATGGCAATATATCATAGTCCCAAAAACTTGAATTGACAGTTTTGTCACTATGGCAATATATCATAGTCCCAAAAACTTGAATTGTCAGGTGTGTCACTATGGCAATATATCATAGTCCAAAAAACTTGAATTGACCTGTTTGTCACTATGGCGATATATCATAGTCCAAAAAACTTGAACTGTCAGGTTTGTCACTATGGCATTATATCATGGTCCCCAAAATTTTTCAGGTTTTCCATTATGGCAATGTGATGGTCCAACGCTGTTATTGCATATTATGGTACAAAGAGATGTCATTGTCAAACTGAATTAATTTGTCATGACTGACAAAATGAACTCTCAATTATTAGATGTTCATTGCATGATGTGACTTTTTTTCAGGTAGAAGAGCTGAAGAGGCAGTTGGAGTCCCAGAATGTATCTGGTGAGGGGGACATTGATGATCTCACAGGTGACAGCACATCTGCCCGAAGAAAGACTGCAGTAGATAGACAACGAGAACAGCAGCGTAAAACTGAGAAGGAAAGGAAGGAGGCTCAAGAGGTTCATAAACATTATTTTTAAATAGGACTATTGAAATAAGTATATATTTGTGTACATTATGTAGAATCCCAGATCCTGCTATTCTATTATACATATTGTTCTAGCAGATCAGGTTCTACTGTGCCATAGATCCTCTTTTTGCACATAATGCACCAGAACATCAGGCTGTGTGGTTTTTGTTTATATAATGTACCAGCAGATTAGGCCTTACACTGCCTCCTTTATACAATAATGTGCTTGAAGATCAGGCTGTACCCTGCCACAGATCCTTCTCTTCCTCAGGTACATAATGTACCAGCAGATTAGGCCTTACACTGCCTCCTTTATACAATAATGTGCTTGAAGATCAGGCTGTACCCTGCCACAGATCCTTCTCTTCCTCAGGTACATAATGTACCAGCAGATTAGGCCTTACACTGCCTCCTTTATACAATAATGTGCTTGAAGATCAGGCTGTACCCTGCCACAGATCCTTCTCTTCCTCAGGTACATAATGTACCAGCAGATGAGGCTATACATAGACCCAGATCCCACTTAGTGTCTGCCGCTTGTTCCTTTTGTGACTGTTGTAATTTGGTTAATGTCACAGATTCAAAAGTTACTATCTGAATAGTCTGATTAGATTATTTTCATAAATAACTACCACAGTTAAAATGTTTTTAATGATAATCACTGCCACTGAAATGTCTCTGATAAGCCATAATTGTCATTGTTTCATATCAACTATTGTATTTGTCTAAAGTATGCATGACTGTCGAATTTGCCTTTAGAACTAAAGCCACTCAAGCATATCAGTGACTTGATCCCTCTAAACACATCTCGCAGAAGTCAAGCCATTGAGGGCCACACCAGAAGTGCCACATGGCAGCATCATCATCAAGGGCAGAATCACTAAATTTCAAAATATTATTCTTCTTTACCCCTCTCTCTCTCCTTTGCTTTCTCCTTTTCTTTTCCTTTCTTTTTTCCTCTGTCCTTTTTTCTTTTGTGCCTTTTCCCCACCCCTACAGAAGTGCCATCCATGGTGATTCACCCCCATTGTCCCTATTCTGTATGCCAGTGTTTGTGATATACAATCTGGAAACAGATTGGTTCTAGCCTAACCCCAGATCCTCTTGTACATAATGTGCCAACAGGTCAAAGGCTACCCAAGCACAGATCCGCTTAATGCACCGCAGATTAAAGTCTAACCTGTTTGTTTGAAATCTTCATTAGAATGAATGGCATACACCTTGATATGGTATAATATTTCACAATTTTTACTCTCATTTTATAGGTATGCAAACTTTGCATTCTGCCTCTCACAAATAAATTGAAATGAATGAACCCTAATTAGCAAAATGTTATAACTGTTTATTTTCCTTTCTTCAAATCATCAGCATGACAGATATAATGACTCTTAAAGGATAAAAATCTATTTTATGAATGGCAGCATGCCAAATAATCAAATGTGTTGTTAATCAAATAAAAAACTAACATTTATGACACTTATTATAGTAATGATACATCATGCAGATTAAGGTGTTTATGACACTTACTATAGTAATGATACATCATGCAGGTTAAGGTGTTTATGACACTTATTATAGTAATGATACATCATGCAGATTAAGGTGTTTATGACACTTACTATAGTAATGATACATCATACAGCTTAAGGTGTTTATGACACTTACTATAGCAATGATACATCATACAGGTTAAGGTGTTTATGACACTTATTATAGCAATGATACATCATACAGGTTAAGGTGTTTATGACACTATAGTAATGATACATCATACAGATTAAGGTGTTTATGACACTTACTATAGTAATGATACATCATACAGATTAAGGTGTTTATGACACTTATTATAGCAATGATACATCATACAGATTAAGGTGTTTATGACACTTATTATAGCAATGATACATCATACAGATTAAGGTGTTTATGACACTTACTATAGCAATGATACATCATACAGATTAAGGTGTTTATGACACTTACTATAGCAATGATACATCATACAGATTAAGGTGTTTTTGACACTTATTATAGCAATGATACATCATACAGATTAAGGTGTTTATGACACTTATTATAGCAATGATACATCATACAGGTTAAGGTGTTTATGACACTTACTATAGCAATGATACATCATACAGATTAAGGTGTTTATGACACTTATTATAGCAATGATACATCATACAGATTAAGGTGTTTATGACACTTACTATAGCAATGATACATCATACAGATTAAGGTGTTTTTGACACTTATTATAGCAATGATACATCATACAGATTAAGGTGTTTATGACACTTATTATAGCAGTGATACATCATACAGATTAAGGTGTTTATGACACTTATTATAGCAATGATACATCATACAGATTAAGGTGTTTATGACACTTATTATAGCAATGATACATCATACAGATTAAGGTGTTTATGACACTTACTATAGTAATGATACATCATACAGATTAAGGTGTTTATGACACTTACTATAGCAGTGATACATCATACAGATTAAGGTGTTTATGACACTTATTATAGCAATGATACATCATACAGATTAAGGTGTTTATGACACTTATTATAGCAATGATACATCATACAGATTAAGGTGTTTATGACACTTACTATAGTAATGATACATCATACAGATTAAGGTGTTTATGACACTTACTATAGTAATGATACATCATACAGATTAAGGTGTTTATGACACTTATTATAGCAATGATACATCATACAGATTAAGGTGTTTATGACACTTATTATAACAGTGAAACATCATACAGATTAAGGTGTTTATTCAGATTTATTTGGAAATAAAAAATGTACAATAGACATAAATCTGTCTAAAAGTGACACATATGTAAAATTAAATTTCTATGACTTTTATTACATCAGAAACAAGCAGCAGAGATGAAGACCATGGAAGAGGAAAACAACTCATTAAAACAGAAACTGGATGCTTCAAAAACAAGGTAAGGTTTGAACACAGGCTTATTTCCATATTAAATTAATTTTTCAGTTACATAATTGTTGCCAAATGTAAATCTCATGGTTTGATATTAATGTTGGAACAACAATATCTTTTCTGCAGGTTCATGCTCATATAATAGCATGAGCTGTGATATAAGAAATTTTGTTCCAAAAATATTTTTAACACAGAAAGAAAACATAATAATTTATTAATTCATTTTTTTAAAATTCAGACTCTTTGCATATTAATCCATTTGAAGAATACTCATTTTTTAAAAACAGTTGATCTACTTGTTGCACAATTGTATTGATTATACATGTGAAGGCTGATATAATTTTTCCTTGTTTATAACTATGTTGTAAAGTCTGTATATAAATGTGTGTGTGTTTGGATTTTTAATGTGACTTTAACAAATTTAGTCACATCACTACAATGTCTGCAGTGTGGCAGTTTATAGTGATGTCTAGCACTGAGGCACCATGCCACTGACATGTGGCATCATGTTCCACCCAGTCATATTATCCTGGCAGAAGGCTAACCAATCCTAACAATAACCTCATAATGCTGAGTGCCAAGTGAGGCAGTTGCTAGTACCATTTTTATAAATCTTTGATATGACTTGGCTGGTGTTTGAACCCATGACCTGCCACATCCAAGTCAGATGTTCTAACTACTTAGGCCACCAGAGCAGTCCTGTGTATAAATAACAAGTTGATTTTGTTGATCATGAATGATTCATTTTAAACAAATTCCACTGTATTTTGAAACATTAACAAGGGGCTGAAAAGAGACCTTTGTTTTTGTATTTATTGTTTAGTTTTGTTTTATCTTGTCTTGTTACAAATGTCATTGCAAGGAATGCAGAAAAATGCATCATATTTCTGAGTTGTTGGACTTAGACTCAGGTTCATTTATCACACACCAATTTAACATAGCATTCTAGTTATAATAACTCAGTTGCCACACACCTATTTAACATTGCATTCTAGTTATAATAACTCAGTTGCCACACACCAGTTTAACATAGCATTCTAGTATAATAACTCAGTTGCCACACACCAATTTAACACAGCTTTCTAGTTATAATAACTCATTTGCCACACACCAATTTAACATATCATTCTAGTTATAATAACTCAGTTGCCACACACCAATTTAACATTGCATTCTAGTTATAATAACTCAGTTGCCACACACCAATTTAACATTGCATTCTAGTTATAATAACTCAGTTGCCTTATGTTAATGTTTATTTTTGATAAATGTTTCCTGTTCTCAGGTTAATGTTGATCACTCTTGTTTTGGTTATTTATGAATGGAGAATACCATATTTGTTCAATGTTTTCTAATAAAAGTGTTTTGAAATCATTTATTTCATGTGAATTACATCAAATTATCTGTGCTTTTGTTGGCTCTTTTGGACATGTGAGTTGTAATATATTTATCTTGGTCTTTATATATATATATTTCTATTTAACACTGTTATGGTACAAAGAGTGGTTAATTTGTTTTAAAAAAGGAAGTCGCCAGCTAATTGCAACATTGAACCATCAACCTGATTCCATTCTGTTGTCTTGCAACTTTAGTACTAAAAGGGGTGTGTAGGACTGTATATGCATGGAACTTAGTACTGGTCTTTCGCTGGAAGGGCCTCTAAATGTGGGATGACTGTATATGCATGGAACTTGGTATTCCTGTGTATTATGACTAGACAATGAGTTGTGTATAAATGTGGACAAGTATTCTTTAAGTTATCTCCCCATTTGTACAGCTTATATTTTGTGTTAATTTCTCCTGAACTGTTTGAGATATATTCTGACACTTGACATGCATGCCTTTTGTGACCAGGTAAAGTCCCATATCCTGACAAACGTTTGAGTAACAAACTCCAGTTCAAACTCAAAATCCCAAATCAGATATATTACTTAAGGTCAGTCTATCAGTGTTGTGGAAAGTTGGCAGGGTAATAAAAATCTGCAAAACCTGCTTTTATTCAAATGAAAGTTATAGACTGTTAAAGCTTTAAGACTTTGTAGTCTTGGTATTTTTTTATATTTTTTTTCAGGAATAAAGTACTGTCCAACGAGGTGAAGGCCAATAAACAACAGCTTCAGACACTTCTCCAGAAGGGTCATCATGATGATGAGCTGATTGAGGCATTAATGGTAATGGATAGTTTGATTGACAGCTCATAAAGAATGTGATACACTATGATATTTGCTCACCCTCCCATTTGTTAGTATTCCCCACTACCAATTTTAAAAATGAAAAGTATCAAAGATAAAAAATTGCACAAAACTTAGTCATTTCATTCATGAATTTATAATTTCTAACCTGATTGTTGCCAGGACGTTCCTAACGCTGTCAGTATATTGTCATTTCAAACCTAACAGAAGCTCTTGAAGCAAATAAGCAAACAGACTGCTCACTGGCCTTTTCTGGTTTTAAGAACAGTCCATTTCTGTACAAACTGTGTTGTCTGCAACCAATAATTGCAATATTTAGTTCAATATTTCTACAAAAAATTTATTGAAGAAATAAAAAGGAGGAACTTTTGTATACATGTGTACAAAGAGATGTAACTCCAGTATTTATGAAATTACTGAGATTACTTAAGACAGTGAACAAAAGCACATATGTTGCTAACCCTAACCCAAACATAGACTAACTAATGCAAATGTGGTGACCATGTTACTAAAGAATCTCCTGTTCAATTAGAAATGCCAACAACAATATATATTAGATACATACATACATACATATATATATATATATATATATATATATATATATATATATATATATATATATATATATATATATATATATGCATGCTTGTTTAAAATAGAGGATATCTTCTTTTCTATGTTAATATGGAATATATTTTATTGTGTGGTACCAAAAAAATTCATATTTTAATGATTAGTGTAGCCATGAGTTAAAATATATAATCTTGGTACCACAAGATGAAATATATCCTATATCAGTGCTGTCCGACCCGCGGCCTGCGGGCTGATTTTAAATGGCCCGCCAGAGCTTGAGCAGCTATATAATCATTGCTTTTCAGTTTTCTGCTGCAGCCCTTGGCTTCAAGAAAAACATATTTCAGTGGCCCATGGTGTCAAAAAGGTTGGACAGCACTGTCCTATATTAACAAAAGAAAAGAAAATTTTCTTTTTTTATTTTTTTTTATTATATACCAAAGTTGTTCCAGAGCCATAGTTTAGAAGATTAAACTCCTCATGACAATGTTCTCTCCCATCCCCTTTTTTGTAAATTTGCCTCACTTTCGTAGCTTGATCTACGTGACTTAAGAAAGCGGTTGGATTGGATTGACCTAATATGTCACAGTAAGTTACATTTCTATAATTTTGTATCTGAAAACAATGCAAATCGAATTCAGCAATGCATCACAGCAGGTTTGCCATTGATGTTAAGGAAGTAGGGGAAATAACTTCAGAGAACTCAAACAGCATCTGGTCAAGCTACTATATCAAATATTAATTTCCATGTCTGAAATGTAAG
The DNA here is from genome assembly GCA_028554795.2 of Sinohyriopsis cumingii. Classification (NCBI taxonomy): domain Eukaryota; kingdom Metazoa; phylum Mollusca; class Bivalvia; order Unionida; family Unionidae; genus Sinohyriopsis; species Sinohyriopsis cumingii. The sequence continues at coordinate 37,475,997 of CM068832.1, forward strand.
GCAGTTTCTATTAATTTGTTCTAGCTCACAAAGTACATGCTTTTGTTGTTACAGGTACATGCTTTTGTAAGCACACACAATGAAGCATCACATGGCATGTTGGGAAATCTTATATTTTAACATGTGAAAATATATGGTTATAATATTCACATGTGAAACTATAAGAATGAAAAAAAATCTGAAAATTATTTTGCCATTAAGTTTCAAATTGTTTACATTTAAGTATGTAGTAAATGTCTGTAATTTAAATAAAATATAAAATATAGCCCCTTGACCCCTTGCTTTCTAGTTTTCTTTTCTTTTGATTTCATCTTTAAGAATGAAAGAGCATATTAGGCTCTGAAACTGTTAGGTTGCAAAGAAAGAAGCCAGTGAAAGAATTTTTTGTCTCAGTGTAATACTCATAATTATCCTGAAATGCATGAACTTTGTAATTTTCAATTCCATGGCTATGTTATGTGGTTATATTGCAGTTTGTTATTTAAAAGTTAAGGTATAACAGTTTTGATTCTAATAAAAATTTAAATTATGTGCAGAAATATGAAGAGATGCACAGTTGATCTCACCATGCCATTTGTAAGTGTATGGAAATACAAAGAAATCCATAAATGATCCCCTTTGCTATTCATAATTCTACAGAAACAGCAGACCCAGCTTCGACAGATGTTGGATGATGCAACCAGAGCACAGCATGAAGTGATCAGCAAGAACCAAGAGAAACTTACAGAGATGGCTGCCAAGACACAGCACGATAACAACATTGTGGAACAACTGAAAAAAATTGTACAGGAAAAAGAGGACAAAGTCAAACATCTGGAGCAGGAGATACACCAGCTCAAACTTAATGTGAGTATCATGTAATCCTGATTGATTGTAAATTAATGCAATTAGGAATTTTAAATGAATAAAATTAATTGTAGATAAATGGTAATTAAGTGCATTTTTGTTCTCAGATTGGTATTTTTACGATGTTAAATACTTTTAAGACAAGTTTAAAAATAGACGATACTAATAAAGCAATAGCAATTCAAAAGTGGGATAATCAACCGTGCACTTTTACCTGTTTGTGGCTGATAAAAGAGCTGACTGTTGTATCAGGATATTGAATTGAATTGACTGTTGAGACAGTATATTTGTTGAATTGACTATTGAATCAGGATAATATGTAATAAGTATTACATCATCACAATTTTATGTACATTTTCAGCAGTGCACATTTCAATTAAAATCTTAAAAATGTTAAACTGGTCATGTCAGGATTCATGCACATTTCATAAGTAGTCAAATCTCAAGATTACATGTGGAAATGAGGGAGAGGAACTTTTAAATGTCTTTATTAACTTAAATTAGGAAAACAAGAAGTTACTCTGTATACTTTCTTATAAGCTGAGTCCAGCTGCAAACAACATAGATTCGTAATAATGTGCCAGTAGATCAACATCTGTGTTGTTTGTTCTACTGATTACTTCTAACAAACTGAATAGACGCTGATCTGCCAGTTCATTATTCTATAGCAGATTTGGGCTTGCGCAGTTTGCAGTTGTGGTCAACTTATAAGCGAGTAATTGTGGTATTATGACTTTTAGACTGCAATGTTGATGACAGATGTTGGCAGCATGTTGTTTATTTAGAACATAAACCAGTTTTGTGCAACCAGACTCATAGCTGTTCAGGATGTTTGCCATGTGAGGGTCTGATAGAAGTTTTCTTGAAATGGCAAAACAAGGTAATTTGAATAATCTGAACAGTGATTTTATTGGCTGATGTCTTACATCATTAGGTTGATGAGATGATGTCAGTTTTCATGTACACGTGGACATTTTTTTGATGATTAAGCCAAGCCTCCTGAATCAGCATCTGTGTTAATTTATATTCACTCAAGGTTTCGGTAGTATTCTGACATAAATGATTGCAGAAAATATGTTTTAAAAAAAGTTATGAGTTATGCAGAGATCTCTTTGTAGATTCACTTTTACAAAGCTTTGTTGATGTCTTCATAAACAGGATGTGTCAACTTGAAAATGACAGCAATGCATTCCAGTTACACTTGTATATTAAGTTTTGCACTAAAAAGATTTGGAAGGTGCAGATTAATTTACAGCATAATCCCTTTTCACTTGTGAAACTCCTGGTTCCTTCATCAGGTCACCATCTTTGTATGTGACAAGACTGGTTTACAGCCTATAAGTAATCAGTCTAGTAAATGACCTTTGCAATCAACACCAGTATGGATCCAGAAAAATACATACATAGAGACAACTATGGAAAATTTAGTCAGCAGTAAAATTACTATCAATCAATTTTCAATAAATGCAGATATGGCAAAGGCTTTATTAATGTAAGCTATCAGAAGAAGAAAATGCAGGTTTAGGCCCTATAATATGTAGAGAATTGGTTTACAGAACCTCAGACAGCAAGTTTGAGTGGTTGCACTGAGAACAGGCTAACTTCTGAGGTCATTAAACAATCATAACAATGTAGGTTACTCTCCTTCTGCTAGATTTGGAGGAGTGATCACAATTTCTTTGAACCACATCCATAGTCCATATCTCACACAAAAATTGAAATTGATTTACACATGTGAGACAACCAGAGACAAGGTCAGCCTGCTTTTTACCTATTCTACTAATATATTATGATTGATAAAAGTACTCAAAAAAAGAAAGAAAAAAAACATTTTTTTAAAGTAACATATTTTTCTTGGATATCCTTTTAAAACGTTTGTTGCTAAATCAAGCCAGAAGATGTGATAAACTATTTTAATTTGTACAATGCACAATACATGTTGTCTTGGCATTTTATGTAATTTATATCATCATTTATAACAGCATAGTTAAATAATGTTTGGGATGTCATCATATCCAGAATGCTGATTGTCCAAAATGTTGACATTGTTTGGTTGTTCATGCAGACTTTCTCCATGTATCCTAAAAATGAAAATTCAGTGTTGATTACAACTGATTATCTAGGTGACCAATTTCCCCCACATTATTATGTTTCCCAATTGGTCAAGATGATTAGTGTTTTACTGTATTTGGATTCATTAATTTTGAATATTTGTGTAGGACTCTGCTATTAAGCATCTACAAAACCTTTATTCTCAAACTGACATACTTCTTCCTTTGTAGCACCTACAGAAGTCTCAAATGGAGGGGGTTGATAACCTGTTTTATCCACGTCCCATCAGGCAACAGCCATCAGGAATTCCTGTTAGGCAACAATCAACACTAAGCTCTCGTCCATCCACAGCGGGCAATGATATAGTGGAGTTGGAATTTACTGTAGATTCTGCAACTCCCACACCACAATCTAGGTTAGTATATTTTCAAACATACTGTATTTTATATTTTTTATTCTACTGTGTATGATATTGAGCAAATTATTTTGCGATTGGAGTAATTTTCTTTGAGAACATTATAAGGCCAATTCAGGCATGAAGGTCTCTCCCACATGTAGAACACACAGGGTTGGTATGAAAGTAAAGGTGTTGGCAGCTATGGCCTTATCAGTGGCACATTTTCTCTGTACCTCAGCTGTTCTCTGCTGTTCAGCTGCTTAGGCACCAGATGTGATCTTGCTGCGCTAGGATGGGATGGTCTTGTGCAAGGTTCTCCCATGAGGCACTGTTCATATCAAGGTTTTTCAAGGACACCTTCATTGAGTTCATGAAATGCTTCTTTTCTTCTCTTACAATGTGCTTTCTCTGGAATCTGTTCATTAGGAACTTGGATGATGTGTCCTGCCCATCTAACATGGGCCTGCTGCAGCAGTGTGAAGACAGATGGGATGCCAGCCCTTTTGAAGACCTCTATATCAAGAATTTTGTCTTGCCACCTTATCTTCATAATCCTGGAAAGAGCACAGTGGCATACAGGAGGGTGGTGAGCATTGCAGCACAGTACACTTTCAGCTGGGTGGTAAGGCTAATTCTTCTGTGGTCCCACACATTCCTACATAGTCTCCCTAAGGCTGAGCTGGCTTTGGCAATTCTGCCATTGATTTCATTGTCAATGTTTCCTGCTCTTGAGAGGTTGCTGCCCAGATATGTGAAGCTGTCGACAGACTGGAGTTTCTGACATCTCACTGTGATGCTTGCTTCACAATGTGGCTTCCCAGGGGCATGTTTTTACATCACTTAAGTCTTTTTGGTGCTGATCATGATGTGTAGTTGTTGCATGCCTCAGTGAAACTGTCCATGCTGGTTAGCATGCCTTTGTCTGAGCTGGCATTGAGTGTGCAGTTGTCAGCAAAGAGGATGTCCCTAATGACTGTTTCCTTCACATTCATGACTGCCTGCAGTCACCTGTGGTTGGATGTCTCAGTATCAGTATGGAAATATTACAGTCTGATTCAATGTGACAATCGCATTATCAGTATGGAAAATATCACAGTCTGGGGGTCAATGAGATAAATCTCAGCATTAATATGGAAAGTATCACAGTCTGGGTCAGTGTGATGATCTCAGTATCAATATTTAAAATAACACAGTCTGAGACAGTGGGATGATTTCAGTATCAGTATGGAAAATATCAGTCTAAACCAATGAGATGATCTCAGTATCAATATGGAAAGTATCACAGTCTGGGTCAGTGTGATGATCTCAGTATCAATATTTAAAATAACACAGTCTGAGACAGTGGGATGATTTCAGTATCAGTATGGAAAATATCAGTCTAAACCAATGAGATGATCTCAGTATCAATATGGAAAGTATCACAGTCTGAGGCAATGAGATGATTTTAGTATCAGTATTGAAAATATCAGCCTGAGTCATTCAGATGATCAGTACTAATATGGAAAATATCACAGTCTTAGCCAGTGAGATGATCTCAGTATCAGTATGGAAAGTATCATGGTTTGAGTCAGTGAGATGATCTCAGTATCAATATGGAAAGTATAACAGTTTGAGTAAGTGAGATGATTTCAGTATCAGTACGGAAAATATCACAATTTAAGAGATTAATATTTTTTTTAAACTTTCAGATACCTGGTTATGCTGAATATGCTGGTTCATGCACTGATTTGTAAACTAGGTTACCTCATAAATCGTTTGTCTTTATTGGCAATAATGCTTAATTGAAAAGGGTCACTTGGACAAGGTAAGGGGCCGTCCATTTAGTACATATGCATGGGGGAGGGGGTAACCCAAATGCATATACTTGGGTGGGTGGGGGGTCTATTGATAATGTATGTATGCATAGGAAATGGGTATGTGTGAAACCTCAATAATAATTTGTCTAATACATAACCTGTTTGACTGGGTTCAGTCAGCATTTGAATTTTAGCGGACGCTAGACAAACTGTTTAAGGTTACGCAGCTTATGTCTTTGATGCAGCCAGACATTCAACATTGGTGGTCTATCTGTTTTATTTAACATGTTAATATTATTAATCCTTTATGGTTTCTGTGTGGATTAAATATAGGCCGTTCTATAGAACTTGGGGGTGCGTCAAGCGTACATATGCAGGTGGGGTGGGTGTAAAAGTATGCATGTGTACGGGGGGAAGGGTTACACTTTGCCAGATTTTTGCATACATATTAAATGAATGGCCCCTAACTGTAATTTGACCCAATGATATGCATTTTATTTATGTACCAACATGACTGAGAAATGTTGCCTAAAGCTTCCCAAGTGATTCTTCTTCAGGTCTTCCCAGGTTCTTCCTCCACCAAATATTCTGGCTTCCATGTATAGCCAATCCCAAAAAATGGCATTAAATGCAAAAAACAAAGCCAAGCATCTATTTAAGTGCAATTTTGAAACCTCTCTTGAAAATAATTAAAACACAAAATTTATTGTCTTGTGCAGCAAAGATAATATAAAATGTCTTGACTTTTTCAGTTAAGTAGGTTATGTTAAAAGTTCACAAAATAGATGAAAATTTCCTGTTAGTGTCTGTGTTATGTATTGTTCAGGTCAGCTTTTCTCCTCTCCATCATTTTTTTTTCATTTGCTGACTGAACTGGGTCAGCTGGCTTTAATGTTCTCATGAATGTTTTGCTTTTGCAGGTTAAGTGAGAGACCTCCCTCTGGAAAAAGCACTAGTGTTGGAGAATCCCAAGGTGCAGGAGATTTATCTTGGGCACCACCCTCAAGGAAATCTAACAGTAGACCTCCATCAGGACTGTAAGTATTTATGCATTTATTTAAGTATCTATCTATGTTATGGCAAAGGATATACTATATAGGTTCATTTTGGTTACTGAATTCATCAATTTTAGTAAATTCATTAATTGGATAATATTGCTTCTTTTCCATTTCTGGTGACTGGTTCCTAGATTGATAAACCTTTAATAGCTACTGGTGAATAAACAAAACACTTGTTACTCACTAATGACATTTGAAATTTGCAATTTCAGTTTGGACAACAAATATACGTGATTGTATTGTAAATACTGTCTACAATAGAAGGGCATATATTTCTTGTTAGGTAATTTCAAGACCACAAGATGACTTGAAAAATTTCTATATAATGTTTTGTATTTGATAGTTAAAATCACTATTCTCTATTGAATTATCTTAGTTATTGTTTTTTTATTTCTTTTTTAATAATTGTCATTTTATATTTAATTAATGGTGTTTGATTTTTATGTTGAGGCATACTTACCTGCATTGTAAGTAATGCATGATGTTACCATCACATTTAGAAAGGCTGAATCCAAACTTTTATTGTTCATATTGTGACACTTTGGTTTTGCTTTATTCATAAAGTAATTCAATTTCTGTACCACTTCATATTATATTTGGGAGGAGTAGTATTACCTATGACTCTGTGTGTCTGTTCATCATGTTTGTCATGAATTTTATTTCTGCCAATTGATTTTTGAAGGTCATCATAAATTAACCAAAATATCAAGAAGCATGTTACGTTTAAATTTCACAACATAACGAAGTTTTTGCTCAGTTATGGACCTTTCTTGGGACATAGGTAATTGCTCTATTGGGACATAGGTAATTGCCCTCTTGGGACATAGGTAATTGCTCTATTAGGACAGAGGTAATTGCCCTCTTGTGACATAGGTAATTGCCCTCTTGGGGCATAAGTAATTGTCCTCTTGGGACATAGGTAATTGCACTCTTGGGACATAGGTAATTGTACTCTTCGAATATAGGCAATTGCCTATAAAACCAGAATTGCCAAGGACATCAATATCCATTGGACACATTTGTAATTGTCTCAAGATTTTAGAAATACAGTCTTGTGATTGATGTAATTTGAAACATTGCAGAAACAATGCCGATCGACAGCTGCTAGTTGACTTACAGCATCAGTGTCAGGAGCATGTGACATCAGCAAAAGTAGCTGAAGTAGAGCGGGAGAAGTTGATGGAATTAGTACAAGTTCTCCAATCTAGGTACATGGAAATAATTGTAACTGTATTAGGGCTGATCAAACCCTTAGCTAGATATCTGAGACAATACATTTTTGGGGCCCTGAGTGGCCGCGTGGTCTAAAGCGCTCTCCGTTATGGATCACTGCCATCTCACCTCTGTCTGTATGGGTTCGAGTCTAGGATTTGACCAATGTGGGTATGTGAGAAAGCTTGCCAGTAGCTTCTCGTGGGTCGGTGGTTCTTCCCAGGGTTTTCCCGGGTTCTTCCTCCACCATTAATACTGGCTGCCATACATAGCCTATCGTGTGCTGAAAAATGGCGCTAAACCCCACAACAACAACAACAACAACAACAACAATACATTTTTGAAGTTGGACAAGTAAAATATTTTAAGGTGCTAGTCCATGAGAAGTGTTTTTTCTATTTTCAAACAAGCCTGGCCAGTGCTAATTTTTCTACTTTAATCACATTATCTACTATTAAATGGCCATTCATATTCTCTGGGCATCCTGAATGCTTGAATCTACTTTAATTCATTCAGATTCTGAGATAATATAGTAAGTGGTCATTAATAACTGTCGCATGTGTGTGAGTTCTATTTCTGCTTGACTGCATATTGGCCTAAGTGACCAAATTATCATTCAATCAAAACACTTCAAACAAACAAGTATGGCATGGTTAACTAACATTTCTTTAAATTACCTTGTTATAATGTGTTTACTCAGCACAGACACTCTTAGTCAAATCACCCTTTGATTTCAGTCCATTGAGTCAATGCAGTGAAGTTAATAAAAGGCACTTTATCAACATAAATGTTTGTTTTCTATATGAACTGATTAAACGACAGTAATGAGTCTTTACTTTTGATAAATCATTGTACAGAGAATCAGCTTCATTATGTGATACTGCATTTGAAGCTAAATAATTAGTCTAAAGAATTGGTCCGTGTTTGCATTTAAACAATAAAATGTCTTGAGAAAAGAAGGAAAGGTCTGAATTCCAGTAAATTCCATTCCATTCTTGCTGATGAAGCAAGCCGTTCTTGCTGATGGCACAATAAATAGTGTATATAAGGTACCTTTACAGTAACAGAAACTAAACAATTTAACCCTTTGAAGAAATAAATTTGTTTGTTTTTAATATTGATTAAAATACATTAAACCTAAATAAGAGATTGAAATTTTGGAACAAGTAAAAATGAAGGTGGGACAAGTGAACTTTCTGAAAAAGCTTGTCTGGACAAGTGGTTGGAAAAAATGTACGATCAGCCCTGTGAATATAAATCTTTAGCAGAACTCACCCATTGTAATACGAGTTTTATAATGCCATTGATATAGTGGGATGGTACTTGCCACAATATCTTATGCTAATTTCTTCTTTATTGCCAAATCTACCTAGGCACAAGCCTGACATGGTTATCAGTTGGTGCACATTTATCTGCACATCATTACATCTGTATATACGTCTGTCCATAGCCATGATTAACCCTCAATGTTATGTAGTCACTTTCTTAAATAGGTCACAGAACCCTGTTGTTTGGTACATTGATGCATCTTGACATGTAAGACAGGCACTTTACCAAAAGCAGAACTTGGCCATGTTACTAATCTAGCTTTTTGTTCTAACTTTTTCAATAAGGTTTACAGTCCATTTAATTCGTCAAAACTCAATGTAGTATGATAAAACATTAAACAAAGCATAATAACAAAAGTAAATCCTTCTGTAAATCCAACAGCCTGATCGATTTTTTAGTGTCACAAAATTACATATCTTTAATTTTTAATTTTCTAGCCATTATACTAGATAGTAATTAACTTTGCATCTAAAACATTTAGAAAGGAAAGATAATTTTTCATCCTGAAATGCAAGTCCTTATGCATTAATGTTACTCATTTTAATTTTTTTGTTTGTTGAGAATTCTTTTCACAGAAAGATTTATGCATTGCAAATTTTGTTACAGGTTAGACGAGGCAAATAAAAAGTATAATGATTGTCAGAATGAGCTTATACAACAGAGAAGGAAAAATGTGCAATTAGAGAAACAATCAGGGAAGGCAAAATTAGATGGAAAGGGAGGTAAGTGTTACTTAGATGACAGGCATGTAAAACAAACCAGTTAGAGTGCTCCATGTTTCATACTTGCAGACATTCACACTCAAGAACAGTTTCTGAGTAAGAAAAGCATGCAGCAGGTAAATTGATACTGCATGACCTTTGACAGTCACATGTAGGATGGATTATTTGATCACATGGAGGTAAGAACTATGATCTCATATCTGACACATAGCACACTTAGTTTCTTCACAGCATGTCATTGTTAGCATCAGATACCTTCTGGCAAAATATTGTGGAGGGTGATGCATATGGTATGTGTTAGTATCAACTAAACAGGGTATATTTGATGCTAAAATTGTGTTCTTCATCATTCCACTATCGCATCATTACAAGATGTTATATTTTAATTCTTTTTGTTATTATATGATTAAACTATTGATGAAAATGTATTATCTACCTGCTTGTTTTGAAGGTAAAGTAAACCTACTCCTTTGGGTTTTTAGAGGTCAGTTCAAATTTAAATTATTTTTCCACTAAGCTACTTTATGAGTTTTATTTCATCTTCTTTTGGGGTTTCTTTTCTTCTCTTTCTTTTTTTCTATTTTTCTTTCTTTCTTTTCTTTTTTTTCTTTTACTTTATTTCTTATTTTCATCTTTTCCTCGTTGCGTTTCTTTGATGCTGATCAGTAACTGGAATCTGATTCCTCAGTAAACATTACCACTAGAGTTTGATAAACTAAGCAGTTGCCACTGTACAGTAAATTATATACACTTCCAATGAACCATTGTTGGAACTATATACAGATCCATATGATATAATCTGATGCTACTGATATGGTAGCACACTTAAGGTAAATTCTAGTAATTACAAAATGTAATAAACTTAGTGATTAATGAAGTTGTATTTGCTAAAAAGAATTTGCAAAAAATAATGTAATAAATCATTAGCCATCAATTACTTGCAAACATTGTATGTTGCTAAACTATAATGATTTACAGTAACTTTATAAACTGAGAGGCCACTATGTATGCATCAACTTTTGAATATTTAATTATATTTGATTGTTTTATTTTCTGTATGCATCATGCAGTACATAGTTTAATTAGGAGATAATGGAGACCCTTTTAGCAGGTGAGATAACAAAACGCCCATATTTTTACAAAGGTGGGAAAGTTGGTTATAAGCTCTGACATTTAACCTTTTACATAAACATTAAGTAGTGATGGCCATGCTGTATCCAACATTGGCTAATAAGAATATTACTTGTACAAAATGCTCTGTACTCTCTTTTAGTCATATTCAATTTTCAATAATTTAACATTTACATAAACATTTGCACGTAGGTACCATATATACATGCATATAAATAAATTTAAACTGCAAACCAAAGAAAGTCTGATCTGCCTTGCATAATGTGCCAGCAGATCAGGGCTATGTAATTATTCAACTCATTACTCCTAAACAAATTACATCGATCCAAGTCTGCTGGCACATTTTCACAAATTCAGAATTTATTCTCAATTCTCAATAATCGTATGCTGTCAAAAATGGTATTATTTGTAATAGGAGTTTTTCTGAAGTTTTGGAAAGGAAACTTTGCAATTAAACCCAACAAAAAAAACTTTTGAGAAAACTAAAAATATCTGACACTGAATATCTAAACCACTGTTCACTTTTTTATTTTTAAGCAGGTAGTACATCAGCGAGAAAGAAAAGTACAGCAAAGTCATCATTGTCTGCCAGTGTAACAGCCATGCCCACCTCAAATGAAGAGGAACAGCCCTCAACCATTGCAAGCGTGGAGGAACTTCAAATAAAGTAAGATTCAATTGTAAACACATAAAGTCTGTCAATACTAAATCTGCCAGATATATATATATATATATATATATATATATATATATATATATATATATATATATATATATACACACACACAAGCACAATGTAGACAGAGGAGCATACATCATGTGTCTTGTAGGTTCATCTTATTGTTTTAAAAGTAAGATGAATCCTTAGATTTTTGTGTCCTATAAAAGAAAATCAGTTCCATTGTAACCTGAAACTTTAAAACTAATACTGTAACAATTAAATATGCACCAAAGCTTAATTGACATGGGGAACTTTAGCAGAATGTAATTAGGGTCCCACTTCATGAACCTGGCAGACCCATATTATAATCACATCCATCCATACGTCAATCCAGCTGTCTTGAATTCTTGGTATCTCTCCCTCCATGAGCAGTTTGTTTTCTGGCATCATAACTGTAATGGAAATCATTTAAACAATATTTCAATATTTGGTTTGTAGTTTTTCATTAAGAACACCTCAAATGGAAGCATTTTCAGATTGTTAAGCCCTTTTTACAGGAGATATAGTCATTGATTTTTCTGCCTCCTAGCTTTGGTTTTAGCAAAATAACATTTACTAAGGATTGTAAGATTTCAACCAAATTTGATTGCAATTTTACATTGAGGACACTTGATAATGTTTGAATTTCAATGTTCCACATCATTATCTTCAGAATTTATCACGCCTAATTACCCATCCCCTTAAACTGTAGGAATATTGTACCTAGTGTTAGATTTCATTTGTGTAGTGTGCAGCTTTATATTATGAGGATTTTGTTGAGTTTTCAGACATCAGTATCATCATTCTATGCTGTTCATTAGAAGGTTACTTTATTGTTAATGAATGGATTGATTGCTTATTCTTCCAACTCTCAGGATCACTCAGGATCTCAATACAATATAAATGCAGTTTCAAATTGATGAGCTCTTGCATGAATTTGATTATTGTATTTTACACCTCAATTTGTAGAGTTATAACCAATTACTTTATGTGTACATTCATTTTTCTCTTTTCTTCCAAATATATTCATCATTTCAGTTTGCATTCATTGTGTATTCTGTTTGCATTCCTCACTTGTTCTGCAATCTGCTTCTCTTTCACTGCTAAAATCACCTATTTCAGGGTCTGTGCCTTTGTAAGAGGTTTCTTTGTCACCCAGTTTTTCCAACTTCAAAGACACACACTCAGAGGCACAATATTCCTTCCTTAGACTGGCGAAGTACAAGGAAGCTTCAGCATTCTTCATGTATATTAAAGAAGTCTCTCAGCTTCAGCTTCCAGAGTTCTGTACTTCTCACTTTCTGCCCCATACAGGATTTCCACATCTGTCAATGTCTTAACCAAAAAAGACTATCATGCTTTCAAACAGTTAACACAGTGTGGTCAAACTGCTGACAGGATCCGCTGATTTGACAAGTAACTTCAATACCCATCTGTCAGCATGCCTTTCTTTTCAAGATGATAACTTGAGTCCCATTTCAACACAGCTTTTTCCTAGACACGTGCCAACACTGATGTCCCAGTGGTCTAAAGAGACCTTACAGGCCTGGACATGCACATTTCAACACAGCTTTTTCCTAGACACATGCCAACACTGATGTCTCAGTGGTCTAAAGAGACCTTACAGGCCTGGACATGCACATTTCAACACAGCTTTTTCCTTGACACGTGCCAACACTGATGTCCCAGTGGTCTAAAGAGACCTTACAGGCCTGGACATGCACATTTCAACACAGCTTTTTCCTAGACACGTGCCAACACTGATGTCCCAGTGGTCTAAAGAGACCTTACAGGCCTGGACATGCACATTTCAACACAGCTTTTTCCTTGACACGTGCCAACACTGATGTCCCAGTGGTCTAAAGAGACCTTACAGGCCTGGACATGCACATTTCAACACAGCTTTTTCCTAGACACATGCCAACACTGATGTCCCAGTGGTCTAAAGAGACCTCACAGGCCTGGACATGCACCTGGATTGGAAATCATTTCCGGGCATGCAGCAACTGGTTTGCAATATCATAATGATTTGCTCCATGCTCACATGGTCTTGATAGCTGTATTTCAATAATGTGAGCATAGCCTTGACACCGGCACTGAGAACCCCACTGACAGACAGGTCTAGAAAGCAGTCTTGTGTGTGGTTTGCATATTCAACAATGCAGCTTAATACTCCCACTCCAATACCATAGCTGCATCCATTAATCCCTAGATCATGGAAAGAGATACAGTCCTGTCCAGCTCAATCTACTTGAAGCTTTGTCACATTAGTTTGGTTTCTGTCATGATGACCCCATGTTTTTGATGTCAACAACAGGCTGGCATGCCTTGAAAATCAGTCCTTTATCTTGAAACTACTGTCTTCTTTGGCCACATATTCACAAAAGCATTTACTGGACCCATTAGGACATTAAAGTGGTACCTAAAACAGACTAAGCCAATTATAATAGGGTGGTCTTGCTTCTTTTTACCACTCAAAGATTAAAGGGACAATATTTCTGTCATCCTGAATCCCTGGGGTTACTGGACCCATTAGGACATTAAAGTGGTACCTGAAACTGACTAAGCCAATTATATTAGGGTGGTCTTGCTTTTTTTACCACTCAAAGATTAAAGGGACAATATTTCTGTCATCCTGAATCCATGGGGTTGTCTCTTCCGTGTACAAAGAACTATCCCAAGACCAGATCATATTTTTATACATATTAACTTATGAGATTAGAGCAGTCACCACCAGCATATCATTAGAGTGCAACTCTTCATTTCACTGGTACCCAACCTTAATATGCAAACCAATATCATAGGCTGGTAACTGGAAAAATCTTTATTTCCCAATTATTTAGTCATGTTGTAGTGTGTGTAGCAGGGGAATATGAATCCAGACTAATGGGTGCATTGTATCATGGGAAAGAAATTAGTATGGCAATTCCATATTTTCACAAAAATGGAGGATGTTAGTTATCTACAATTTTATGAGTACCAGCAGTGTGACACAGTTGTCAGGAAAACCTGATCATTATTGACATCATTCAAGCTGTGGGGTGGAGGTCAGAGATGACATTCTCCACAAAATCCTCTTGGGGTGCTCAGTAACTTTGTAATAACACAGATTACTTTACTTATGCTAAAATTGTTGGAGCAACATTTTTTCTTTCATTATTCATGTACTAAACCTATGCCATATCTTACACTAGTCTCTAAGTTGCTTCACACTTATTAGGAGGAGATCGGAGACAGAGCTAGGCTGATAAATCAGACCCTCCCCCATGATGATATTTATTTTGGTTTAGGGGCTGATATCACCTATTCATTAAAACGTGCAAAAGTCTGCAGACACTTTTAACTGCAGATATCGGTGTACGTTATATACACTTACCAGTATTTCTCGCAGCTGTGGAGCCACCATCAGCTGAAGGATTCTTTCGGTGGCATGTACATTATATTTACAGAGCAAATCCTATGTTTGGTGACTTGAAAATCCATGTGGAATAGCACAACCCTCTGTCCTGTGGCCATTTTGAATTGTGCACTCAATATGGCTGTTACCAATTACTGATATGTATCTAAAGTGTATTGAGGTTTGTTCTGGAAAGATTTGCAGGTAGCAGAATTGCACATTTTAATGAACAGGTGACATCATACCCACATATCATCCATCAGTATTAACGCAGATTTGGGGGGCTCGATTTATCGGACCAAGACAGGGCCAGCTTTTGGAATAAGGAATGTGGTTCCCTTCACCTCATATCATTCTTCTAATGTGTTATACCAGAAACCAAAAGAGGAAATCAGTTTTTGGACTTGGATATGTTTCTTCAGTATAATACTTTTCCATTTATAAAATGGATACATTATACCAAGGCCTCCATGCAGTTGTCTCCCAGCAAAACCACTACAGTATTAACCGATTTCTGATAGAATATTTTGCCAATCACTTTCAAGGGAAACCACTCTCATCTGACTTCTGTCTTAGCAAGCAGGCAACATTTAGCACTTTTTTTGCTAAAATAAGCCAAATGATGTGGTGAACATCTTTTCTTAGCTTGAGAAGGTTGGGATGTGTGAGGTAGTGAATGTACTTCTACTGTATTATGTGTAAGTATTGTCCAAAAAACTTATTTTTGCTCCAGACATTGATATTTCCAAAGCTGTACAAGCAGTTCAGTAGCATTTGGGCATGCAGCATTTTAATGCTGAGGCTCTGGATATCTTATTAAAGATTCAGAATTGTCTCCAAGGAAAGTATCATGACATGTAACTTGAAAATAGTGAACCGTCTTTAATCTAGATAGTTTTGCTCCATTTCCTCTTACATGTCATATTTACATTCAAAGAGATGTTGTTCACGGAATGATACTTCAACATTCTTATTATAGTCTGAATTTACCTTCCCATTTGTAACCCCCTACCGATTTAAAAGATGAAAAGCACAACTGAGATAAAAAAATCCACAGAACCCAGTCACTTCATTCATCAAGTTATAATTTCAAACCTGATTATGCTCAAACAGAATAATCCAAACAGAAGTTTTCAGTCATTTCCAGTTCCTGGACTAGTCTATTTTCAATGAAGGGGTGTATGCATGATTACACATGTATGTACATAGAAGGAAAATACTATGCCATCTGCTTCCAGTATTTACAATGTCGAATCAAGCAAAAGCAAAGACTGATGATTACAAATTTGCCTTTCATGTGGATTTAACAAGCAGTGTAATTTTTATGTACATATGTACAAAGGATATAACTCTAAATTCTCAACATTATGGTAATATATGGAATTATCTGGCAAACACTGAATAGGATGAACTTTGTCACAATATTGTCTGAGGAAATCAACTTGCTCATAGGATATGCAACATGGCACCATGTTAGTATGGAAAGTCCATTAAGCATGAAAGGTGCAGAGAATGCCATTGTTAGGGCCACTCTGGTCACATTCACGTTAGAAATTATAAATCAGTGAATGAATTAAGTCTGTGTACTGTTTATCATATTAAAGATTTTCCGTTATTGAAATTGGTAGTGGGGTACAAACAAACGGGGAGGTATAGTCAGACTATAGTGGTGTATAAATTGACATGACCTTTATTCCAGAATTAATACTGAGCAGGGACATCTGTATTAAGACTCCATATTAAGGACATAATTTTATAAAGGACAGCATATATGCCTACATTGTTATATATATGTTCATTTGTAACCTTATAAAGGACACCCATCTATAGAGAACTCATATTTATGATACCTAGAGTGTCCTTTATAGACAGCTTTCAATGTGCTACCAATTTTAAGAATCTTGTACAGCTTTCCTAAAATTAAATATTTCTATTTTACCACTTTTGACATGTTTAATGAAGGGAAGTAAAATATATTTATTAGAATTATGGTGAAAAATGGGGGGGGGAGGGTCAATGATTATCCTATCAAGAAATCAGGAAATTTATTGCACACAAGTTTAAGATGTTCAGGTCCCACTGTATTTGATATTGAAGCCAGGGTTCTGACTTGTTATGCAGTGGTAGCATAATTTATTGTAATATCTAGTTACAATTTTTTTCTACCTTTTACTTTTTTCTAAGCAATTATGTTTTTTTTTTGTCAATATATCAATTTGTCTATCTGTTTTAAACTTTTTTGTTTCTGAAGCATAACTCTCAAACAAACCTTTCAAGGAATAAAACTTAAGTAGATGCCTTTTGATACTAAGAATTTTCTACATTAAATATTTTTGTAATGTCATCACATAAACAAAGTATAACATTAGTACATATATAAATTGAGAGTGTTGTATCATAGGGTACTTATTCAAGAAACTTAATGTTTTTACATTTTACATAAATAAGTATAACATTAGTACATATATAAATTGAGAGTGTTGTATCATAGGGTACTTATTCAAGAAATTTAATGTTTTTACATTTTACATAAATAAGTATAACATTAGTACATATATAAATTGAGAGTGTTGTATCATAGGGTACTTATTCAAGAAATTTAATGTTTTTACATTTTACATAAATAAGTATGTCAGTTCTATATCATGTTCTTTATTTCAGTTTGGAGATCCAACGAGATGAAAATGAGGCATTGAAAGCAGCGTTACAAAGCACCCTGAAGGCCAAAGAGGAAGATCTGAAAATGTACAACACAATGATCGAAGAGACAAAGAAAGTCTTTCTTCAGGCTTTGAGACAATACAAACAAAATGTAGTGGGCACATAGTTCATGGGAGTGTTGGAAATGACCATTGTTAATAGTGTGTTGTTGTGCTTCACTTTACATAACTGTGTTAGAGTTGGAGTTTTATCAAAGATTTTGGAATGTTTGAACTGTGTGATTTATATGAGAACTATGATGATCACTTATTGGATCCTTATTAAATGACACGGAGGAAGTGCATGTCTTTATCTGACATTTGTTTTACTCATACCTGATTATCAGGTATCTGATGAAATACCATGAAGTGGTATATTGCTTATGTTTAAATTCAAATACATGTACATCAGTATCTTCTGACCTTTACATCTTCAGTAGAATATGGAATACTTGAACCTTACATGCTATCCATTTATTGATCCAACACTTTCTACCCATTTCATTCAGGATGTGTAATTCTAGAAACATGTAACTTTTCACCACATTTTAGGTTTTATTGTATTTTATTTATTTACATACACATCTTTTAAATTTCTGTCTCATCTCCTTTTCACCCAGCTTCACAAAAATAGCATTATTTTTTTTCCTTTATTTCTCCATGTGCAGTACACTGAATGCTTTATTGTACATATATTATATAGAGAGAAAAGTCTTTAGGCTAAATTTAACAGTAGGGTTAATCCTTTGATTTTCTAGATTATGTCTGAGAAATTAGAGTATTTCTATTATGATTGAAAGACGTGTTATAGATGACAGTGCCACTTCCTTACATTCACTGCTTATGAGGTAGTATATATGAATCGATCATATAAGACTTTCTGTAAGTTTCTATTAATAAAACATACTTTAAGTAGGTTTTTTTCTCTGAAATACCGCCTTGTTCTTTGAAAATTCTGTTTTTGGATTATATCATGATAAGGTCAGAAATGTGTTTTGTTCTAGCTCTACCAAGTTCAGTTAATTCACCGATATGAGTTTGTAATTTTTTTAAAAGTCTCCAACTCTTGTGTTCACAGTTATAAATACATGCATCATGCTTCTTCTAAAATACCATATATACTTGCTTTTAAGTCCAACTTCAAATAACATAGGCACTGATCTGTCATCAAATAATGTGTTGTTTATTCTACTGCTGCTAGCAAACTGCATAGAATCAGACCTGCTAGCACATTATGCAATGATAGGGCTGGGTCTCTGCAGTTTTCAGTTTGACTTAGGAGAGAATATAAATGGTAAGCATGGAAAAGTTTAAGCTCAATATCTGCCATCTTGTTTTGATACCAAGACTGAATACTGCAACATTCCTGTCTTTCAGTAATCTTACACATCTAAGTTTACTTCAGATTTGAAAAAGCATATTTTGTGTGTCATTATGATTACACCCAAGTACAAGTGTTTACAATATTCTTATTTTGTGTGTCATTATGATTACACCCAAGTACAAGTGTTTACAATATTCTTATTTTGTGTGTCATTATGATTACACCCAAGTACAAGTGTTTACAATATTCTTATTTTGTGTGTCATTATGATTACACCCAAGTACAAGTGTTTACAATATTCTTATTTTGTGTGTCATTATGATTACACCCAAGTACAAGTATTTACAATATTCTTTTATACCATCCATTTTACCATGGACATCAAGATATACATCCTCTTGTCTACTGCATAGGTAAAAATCCTTGTAATTTTAATTTTGTTGCTTGCATAATAATGTATCTTGATTCTTGTTTGGCCAATATACCATAAATCAGCAAATATAACATGTGTCCAAGTATAATATGCACTCATGTATGACCTGCAATTTTTCTGTTGTGTGTAAAAAAATATCTTAGTTTACCCTTGGACTTACAGAACCTGCAGGGTTTCAGAAAGAATAATAAATGTCCAGAATCTGTGTTGGCTTCTTTTCATTAAAAAAATAGTATAAAATACTAGGGTATGGTGAGTCATACTTTCTATGTATCACTGAATCCCCAAACTGTCTAAATTTCAATCCACATGCTCCACTTGATAAAAGGACATACTGCAGCAGAGCCGTTTCAACCAAACTGGGTGAATTCAAACTTAGTTTCCTCACCTCAAGCCATCCCAACCAGTCCACAATGATGCCATGTGTTTTCTTTGTTTTAATGCAGGAACACAGCCACACCTATCCAATAATTCAAAATCAATAAAATAAAAAACATATCCATAAATAATCGCCAGATGGCATGAACTACAAACCTTTTGATTTTACAATAAACAATTTAGTCAATTAGGGTATGGCAGCTTGGGCTACTATTTGCTGATCATTGCTGACTGAATTATGCCAGTGGGTTGCTGATTCTTATAAAGATGTTTCCTTTGTTCTTTCTCCACCAGTCATACTGGCTGTCATGTATTGCCTATCTTGCGCTGAGAAATATATGCATGCATGCATGTATGCATGCATGCATGCATACATACATACATACATACATACATACATACATACATATATATATATATATATACAATTAACCTATCACAATATAAAATTTATATAATCATCATTATATAAAGCTTACCACTGAGCAAACATTTATTCCTACATTTAAACAAAGCCATAGACCAAGCTAATAAGGGATGAAATATAGGTCACAATGAGCTTCTTTTCTTGCATGGGTTGGGTGCCAATAGGGATATGTATCATTATCAATTTCACTTTTCTAGTATGATCAATGCCAGATAAATTTTAACATCAAAAATATTTAATTGATGTGTTAAATGTTGAATATAAGCCATAATGACCTACTTCTGAAATGAGGGTGCAGTGCTTTTTATCGAGATGCATCCTCAGCAAGTTTCATGATTCAAGATAGGATAAATGAAACATGGGCCTTAATGACTTACTTTTGTGCTTAACAAGATGCATCCCTTAACTGTGTTTCATGATTCCAGGTATAACAGTGTGCATACAGGATGCATCCCCTGTGTTTCATGATTCCAGGTATAACAGTGTGCGTACAGGATGCATCCCTTAACTGTGTTTCATGATTCCAGGTATAACAGTGTGCATACAGGATGCATCCCCTAACTGTGTTTCTTGATTCCAGGTATAACAGTGTGCATACAGGATGCATCCCCTGTGTTTCATGATTCCAGGTATAACAGTGTGCGTACAGGATGCATCCCTTAACTGTGTTTCATGATTCCAGGTATAACGGTGTGCATACAGGATGCATCCCTTAACTGTGTTTCATGATTCCAGGTATAACAGTGTACGTACAGAATGCATTCCCTGTGTTTCGTGATTCCAGGTATAACAGTGTGCGTACAGGATGCATCCCCTAACTGTGTTTCATGATTCCAGGTATAACAGTGTGTGTACAGGATGCATCCCCTAACTGTGTTTCATGATTCCAGGTATAACAGTGTGCGTACAGGATGCATCCCCTAACTGTGTTTCTTGATTCCAGGTATAACAGTGTGCGTACAGGATGCATCCCCTAACTGTGTTTCATGATTCCAGGTATAACAGTGTGCGTACAGGATGCATCCCCTAACTGTGTTTCATGATTCCAGGTATAACAGTGTGCATACAGGATGCATCCCCTGTGTTTCATGATTCCAGGTATAACAGTGTGCGTACAGGATGCATCCCTTAACTGTGTTTCATGATTCCAGGTATAACGGTGTGCATACAGGATGCATCCCTTAACTGTGTTTCATGATTCCAGGTATAACAGTGTACGTACAGAATGCATTCCCTAACTGTGTTTCGTGATTCCAGGTATAACAGTGTGCGTACAGGATGCATCCCCTAACTGTGTTTCATGATTCCAGGTATAACAGTGTGTGTACAGGATGCATCCCCTAACTGTGTTTCATGATTCCAGGTATAACAGTGTGCGTACAGGATGCAAAAAAACACAACAATTACATGATTATGAACTAAATGGAAAAACTTCATCTAAGCCAGTAAAATGTGAAATGTTGGTCACAGTGACTTTCCTTTGTTGTAAGAGTGTGATACTAATTGAGATGCATAAATTCATCTGATGAGTCAAGCATGAAAAGTTCTTGAGAAATAAACTTAAAACACAAAGTGAATCCAAAGTTATTGCAGCATGAAATATGGGTCACAGTGAGATTTTTGTAATTACAGTGTAGTACTTATCCAGCTGCATTCCCTCACTAAGTTCCATGATTCTAATTATAACAGTACATGTAAAGAGCATAAAAAAATCTATTTTGGTCACAAGCTAAATGACAAAATTAAAACAGGCCAGTGAAAAGTGAAATGTGGTCACAGTGACCTTCTTTTCTTGTAAGGCTGTGATACTAATACAGATGCATAAAATCATCTAGTCTGAGGATTTTAAAATGCACAGAACATGAGACAAACTTAAAACAACATTTAACCAATGTCAGTTAAGTGTTAAATATAGGTCACTATGACCTACTTTTGTGAACAGGTTTAGTATTCAGCAAGATGCATTCCCTCACCAACTTTCATGATTCTCGGTATAACAGCATATGGCTGTACATCCCTTGCTTGGTCTTGATACAATAAATATCACAATAATTAGGTGGCAATGCAATATATACCATGATACACATGATACATGTTGCAAAACAAGAGTGGCAATGCAATATATACCATGATACACATGATACATGTTGCAAAACAAGAGTGGCAATGCAATATATACCATGATACACATGATACATGTTGCAAAACAAGAGTGGCAATGCAATATACACCATGATACACATGATACATGTTGCAAAACAAGAGTGGCAATGCAATATACACCATGATACACATGATACATGTTGCAAAACAAGAGTGGCAATGCAATTCATGTCATGATACAAACTACTAACATGTCCATTTGTCTTTGTCACACATTGTAAATATGCGACAAGGTAACTTGTACTACCTGAATATATCACAACTATTTTGCAGAGTCTGCATGTGGTTTGTTATTAAATGTACAGAGCTTTGGTGATATCCAAAACCCAATTATTTCCCAATGGTAGCCCCAACTTTAGCTGAGGAATTAACATTTATGATTTTGTCTGCTTTTTGGTCCTACAAAGCATTCTGGGATTGGAAGTTTTCTATATAGACACTAAATCTACAAACCGTGTTCATACTGGAATTTGTGATAAAGAAGAGCAAAAATTGTTTAATATTGATGAAATTTCATTTTACATAATAGTATCTGACTAAAAAATATTTCTGATATTTCTTCACTGAGACTGATTGCTTCTCTTGCTGAGTAGAGAACCAGTCTGATCACCGATGTCTAGCAGATGGATATAATACACAAAAGAAGAGTCAAAATTTGTGTATTAAAGATGCACAAAGCTCATCAGCTTTTGGAATTATGATACTTACATTGATGTACTGTATACTGTTGCAGCATATCATCACAGAAAATATCACAATACCCATACACAGCAATAAATTCCTACACCTCTAGAATGCAGGGTGCAAAAAGAAAACTTCGGTCTTGAGTTAAATGCAAAAATTAAAGCCAATAAAATGTGAAATGTTGAGAAATAAATTTAAAACACAAAAACGGAATCCAAGTCAGTTTTCTAAAAAAATGGGTCATAGTTATTTAATTTTGCGATATAAAGGTTATAATACTTGTCAATATGAATCCTCTCACCAAGTTTCAGTTTTCAGGTATAACATTATGCATACTATTTGTAAAGAAACTGAGCTATACATGAAAATTTGACAATGTAAAATACTGTATTTGTACAAACTTAGCTCCCCTTAGACCCCTCTCCAGTGGGTAGGTTGCCATCAAAAATCACTCCAAACTGTTAGACCAGGATGAGGAAGAAAGAATGAAATAAATATAGACAATGTCCTGCATTCTTTCAAAATCTTCCATTGTACTATATTTTGTATTTGTAAAACAAGTTTGCCCCCACTGCTGTAATGTTGTTAGTAGACTACTGTTAGGATCAAAAAGGTTTGTATCCAGAATGCTCACATAGCTGCCAACCTTCCAGGCTCACAATTAGTGAAAATAGGAATAAAAAGTCGTGAATTTGGACATGAATTAGTGAAAAATACCATGACAATAACTCCATCCACTCTGACCGTCAATACTACACTATATCAATATCGCAATATAAAACTAAAACACTACATATATGCAGAAATATTTATTTATCAAGACATGATACTGTGGCAGACTTGAACTTCCTCAACTGCTTGATTGTAAATTTGTTTTCTAAACAGTTCAGACTTCTTGCCTGCTGGTTGATCCTGGTGACTAAAATTCCTGACAAATTTTCTGCAGCTAAGGAGGCCCTAAAGTCTGTCTTATTTTTCCTCACTAGAGAAAATACTCTTTTGCTGTCACTGTTGCTGTGAGGAATGTACAGGAGCTACAGTACTTTTGATTCTTCCACAGGAAAATTTGGAAGCGATTTTCGAGTCTGGGAACATTTGTCGGAACAAATGTTTAGCATGGTCTCCAGCTGATAAAGGTAGATTGTGTTCGACAAGAAAACTTACAAATAATGCTTCAGCATTGGCAGCTTGCAGGTCTTCCGCTGATGGCTTAAAATATTCCAGAACTGAAATCTGCGAATTCTTAATTTTCCCAACTTCTAAGTGTTTTTTGCAACCGATGTGCTTCCTCACGTCGTCTCTGGGACCATGCTCAATACTACAATTTGTGGCATACCGAGTGCAAAAAGCATGATGTATATCAATGTTTAATGGCAGAATGCATGGCCAATTTTTGATATATTCCAAATTAAACTTCACTTTTTGAGCAATACATTTCTTTTTCCTTGGTGGTGAAGACATTTTCAAGATCTTACATGCGATGCTGAACGGTAACTCAAATCAGTGTTGGTGATACATGCACGGAGCAAAATTCCAGTTAGGCCCCAGTTTCTCTCAAAAGCATTTGTAAAACTACTCTTATACATATAGATTAAAACAGGCCAAAATGCTTGCTACCGGGCCAACTGTATTAATCTACTAATATCGCGACCAACAGTACCGGACCTTTTTGGCAACTGCTAATATCATGACTAGCGCTTAACAGGAAATCGGTTATTTTATTAAAGATTTAAAATAATTAAGAATTGGAGAATTTGTGAATTTTTGGCTTGTGGCGTGAAGTTGTGAATCGCTGAAAAAGTTGTGAAATTCATGCCAAAATTCATGAGGGTTAGCAGCTATGTGCTCAGTGTGTAAAACAAGGTTTTCATCCAAAATGAATTAAAATCTAATCCAGTCATGAACTTACAAGCATGATATAGTGTGTTAAATTTCATGGCTAAGACTTGAATAAATTGTGTACTATTGTATTAAAAACAATTTGGTTTGTATATGTGGATGGACAGAAGCTAACAAAATGCTTTCTTCTACTGGCACATTGAGGGCGTAACAATTCCCATCTGGTGATGGATCGTGCAATACTAATGTGCTCCATTTGCACCCCTGCAAGTGCCACCTTGAAGCAGGGCTTCTGCATGTGCAAGACAAATTCAAGGACTTTCCAAGGATAAAACCAACTTGTTTCCAATTCAAGGAGCTTTGTGGCAACCCTCAAATTTAAGGATTTTTCATGGTTATATGAACCAAGGACTAAGTGTTCACACATCCCGAGTCTGGTTTCCATCACAGTTCTCAGGTTACCTCATTCCAGCACAAAACTGTGAAGGATGTGCACTGTGATACATGAGAACTTGTTGTGCGACAGGCTTATTTAGGTCAAGTTTAACACTTACAATTATAAATAATATTGCAATAAATTGGTACAGAATGGATATGTGATAAAAACTTATAACAATACACAAACAGTGCAACATTTATTTTCTCCGTGAAGAAAAACTTTTTACATCGTTAGATCACTTTTACAAAATGAAATATTGAAGATTTGTTTTCTCAAAAAAAGAAAATAATTCCACCGTTACATCAAATTATATCACATTTATTTATTGATCCATTGATATTATTGAATGATCAAGAAATGCATTCTCTCTCTCTCTCCTGTCTGTCTCACAATTCACAAGCTAGTGATTAGTAACTGTTTGCATATAATTTATTTTATGATGTTTTTCAGGTCAATGCAAAAAGCTGGCAAAGTAAACATATTTTGAACTGACATTGGTAATTTTTTACTTTAAAATTATACTCTTATAACATTAACAACATTATATTCAACAAAGTCAAATGTACAAATTTAATAAATTGCTAGACTCATTTCAGCATGTGCCAGGCAGTAATGTTAAATCCTCAGCATCCAACAAATTGACTGCCAGGCAGCAATGTTAAATCCTCAGCATCCAACAAATTGACTGCCAGGCAGCAATGTTAAATCCTCAGCATCCGACAAACTGACTGCCAGGCAGTAATGTTAAATCCTCAGCATCTGACAAACTGACTGCCAGGCAGCAATGTTAAATC
Organism: Sinohyriopsis cumingii; assembly: GCA_028554795.2. NCBI lineage: Eukaryota > Metazoa > Mollusca > Bivalvia > Unionida > Unionidae > Sinohyriopsis > Sinohyriopsis cumingii. The sequence goes on from CM068832.1 coordinate 37,501,817, forward strand.
TTCCAAATGAAAACAAAGTGTTCATTGAGAATTGTATTACAGTGGATATTTATCACACAAGTTTGGTCTATTTCTTCTTCCCAGAAGCCTGTGGCAGCATGTTCATGTACTTGCAGATAATGGACAGCATGACCTCATCTGCTCCAGCTCCTATGGACAGCAGACGGAAATCTCTGTAAAGCAAATATCTTGAAAGTTTATCCTGTATAACCGAAGTTTATTATATCAATTTCTCTCTAATTTCATTTTTTTATTATTAAAAATCATTATCCCTATGAAATAAATTGTTCATCCAGTTTCTGATTCTATTGGCTCTTATGTCTTGAATACTATCAAACAAGTTGAATTCTTATACTAAGTGTAAAAAAGAAAATAATTTGGAAAATACAAGGACGATCTTAAACTTCATTGCTTATTATTGTGTTCCTATCTTGAGTAACACTGCTGAGAAGAGATGTTCCCAAAAAGACACTGTGTTCCTATCTTGAGTAACACTGCAGAGAAGAAATGATCCCAAAAAGACACTGTGTTCCTATTCTGAATAACACTTCAGAGAAGAGATGATCCCAAAATGACTCTGTGCTCCTATCTTGAGTAGCACTGCAGAGAAGAAATGATCCCAAAAAGATACTGTGTTCCTATCTTGAGTAACACTGTAGAGAACAGATGATCCAACTCCCCAACACACACACACACACACATACTACATTTCTGCAGGAGACAACTTTAATGATAGGAACAACAACAGGTTTCTTTGAAAATTAGTACTAAATTATAGCCAACGATTTTAATATAGACTGAAGCTGATTATACATTTTTCATATGCAGTATCAAGACGTAAAAAGCTGCAGTCTATAAATACTCTTCTTTTAACTGGAGTTCTAAATTACATGAATACAACAAATGAAATTTGGAGAGTACAATGAAGATCTTAAAGTTTATTGCTTACTACAAAAGACACCCTGTTGCTCTCTTGAGTAACACTGCAGAGAAGAGATGATCCCCCTCCCCAACACACACACTTGCCAAATAGTACCAAATTATATATGGAGAACATATTTTTGTTAGTAATAGAATCTTTAGTGTTGGGAATAGGATTGGTTTGGTTTTGGTGTTTTACAGCAGCAATAGAGGGTTATTTAATACTAAGGCAACTGTAGTAAAGTGTCTTGCCCAGTGATACACCCTGGTAGCCATCCCAAGCAGATCTGATGGTAGGACTAACCAATGTCTTTTTTGGTCATGAGTCTGGCATGCTAATCACTCAGCCACCATGATTCCTGCTTCCATTAGTCATGTTTTACGACATGCAGGAGAACACATCAGGCCTTTGACCAAAACTGATCAATCTTTATTCATTAATTGGACATATCACTGACAGTGACCCATGGTCAACCAAATCAGTTAGTTGGAGTATCTGGTACTTATATAGTATGCTCCATATAACACTATCAAGCAAACATTAATATGAGGTAATTATTGTGACAACGACAGTAGCATCACCTGGGCTGAAAGAAATGTGATACCTATGTATCACTATCTACTAATGAATTACGAACTAATATATATCATCTGCTAAATTTATCTTACCTGTAGAATCGACTCACTAGAACCTCATTTGTGAAGCCCATCCCTCCCCAGAACTGAAGACAGGAATCTGTCACCTGCCGTGCCAGTCGTCCTACCTTCAACTTACACATGGATGCCATCTTGGTCACATCATTTCCCTCAATGTATAAAGCTGTAAGGGAATTATAATCATTTATAGTACATCAGTGGCAGACACAGAGGGAGTCCTGGGGATTCAGTCAAACCCACCCTTTTCCAGTTAAAATAGTACAATACTGTGTTGACCATTTACAACAAAACAACCACTTCTCATAACTGAACCATTTTAATGTGCCTTTATAGATGCACTATGTATTCAAACACCTTAACCTGTTAACAAAAATAACACCTGATGAATAGAAAATATAACTAACCTTTATGGAGCCTGTTTTCCTCTCTTACTGCTTGGTATTTAGGCAAAGGCTGGTTAGTGATTTTTAGGAAATGAACTTTTACATTTTCAGTGGAAATGTCCTTTTTTCACATAGGCAAGAAAGTATGGCCAGAAGCTTAGACTGGTTTCAATGTATACTTTTATAATATGTTTTGCACTATCAAATATCCTTAAAAATTATATATTCTGTAATTTAAAAGTAAATTCTACTCTATAACTTCTACTATAAAATCAAAGTCTGGCTAGAAGAGCAATTTGTAACATCTCGTATTCAACATCACGTTTTTCATATGTGTTTCACTATGCCTTGTAAAATTAATTAAAATCACAAACTAAACCACAGTTTCTACTGACGCAAATGACAGAAAGAAATTCTGAATTTGCTAAGTGATTTTTTTATTATATCTGTGCAAAGATCACAGGAAGATATTACTTATTACTACATGTATAATTAAAAGTATTGTTTTAACATGATTTGCATTGTTCTTTGATCTAAACTTACTCTTGTACATGGATTGTGATAGAAAGAACCATATAATTTATAATAACAGCAAAACATTAAAGGTATTTCCTACAAATGAATTTGGAGACAATTTAGCAATTCAGCAGGATAAGTTTATTCTTTCTTGAAACAACTCTTGAAACTGGAGAATCTGGATGAGTGTGTGTGTGATTTGGATTTTTAATGTAGCTTTAACAATGTTTCAGTCATATGGCTACGATGTCTGCAGTGTGGCAGTTTATAGTGATGTCTAGCACTGGGGCATCATGCCACAGTCATGTAGCATGATGTCCCACCCAGTCACATTATCCTGACACCAGGCCAACCAGTCCTAACACTAACCTCTTAATGCTGAGTGCCAAGCGAGGCAGCTGTTAGTACCATTTTTGTAAGTCTTTGGTATGACTCGACCGGGGGTTGAACCCACGACCTCCCGCATCTGAGGTAGATGCTCTAACTACTAGGCCACCAGACTGGTGAGAATCTGGATGAAACAATTAACTTTTGATTGGTAGATGTTCACCCTTGCATATGGTGTAGCAAAGGGTTGAACTGGACTAGCCTGGTATGAAGCTATCCTAAATATGCTTTGAAAATGTTAGAATCAGTTACCCACCTACAGCTCTGTAAAGCATTGATCTGAGTGCTTCCACCTCTGTCTGTAATTCTGCCAGTGTGAAGTGAACAACCTGGTTGTTTAGGATTGGCTGTCCGAAAGCTTTTCGCTGCCGTGCATACTCTGCTGTTTCTGCTATCAGTTTGTCCATTGGCAGTAAAGCTGAAAAATCCATGATACTATTGCATAAAATACATTCGGAGGCCACAGGCCATCCCTTCTGCATCAAAACGTGGCCTTATACAACAGGTGACCTTTCAGGATTTCCTACTTTGATACATAAGGTGGATTTTTATCTGGTCATGGCATCTTGCTAGAGGTGCATCAACAACCACTGTATTCTTAAATATATATATCTATGAACAGTGGTTTATCATTGTATTTATTTTTGATAATTTTAGTGTTGCCTTAGTGAACACTGCCATAAAAAGGACACATGTTCATAAAGGATAACATTATCATAAGTTCCACTTCTAATTTCATGACCATGTTCAACCTCAATATAATGGATAGTCATTCATAAAGAACAATATTCTGAAGAAATAAGTCCCTCTTCTAATTTCATTCCAATGTTCAGCCTTAATAGTATGGACAACTGTTAATAAGATCTGGGTACACTTAGTCTCTTTGTATGACAGGAACCAATTGCAAATCCAAGGAAAGTCAAATTTGTGGAGAAAAGGAAAAGTAATATTTTTGTAAAATTAAGTACAGAACTTACCAGCAGCAGTGCCCCACAATCTCTCTAGCTGGAATTGTATCATTTGATACGTGAAGCCTGCTCCTTCCTCCCCGATGATATGGTCTGCAGGGATCTTTACATCCTCAAAATATATCTGGGCTGTGTCAGAACTCCACATTCCTAATTTGTCTATCTTCTTTGCTATTGTGATACCTGAAATATTCAGTAGAGTCATCATTAAGAAAACCATGATCACCTGACATTTTGTGGTTCATCAAAACCAACGTATCCCAATACCATTTCTGACATTTTGTGGTTCATCTAAACCTATAATGTGCCCCATTACCATTTCTAATTCTGATGTTAAGTGGGTCATCTAAACCAACAGCATGTCACAATTCAATGTCTAATTCTGATATTTTGTGGTTCATGAAGACCAATAATGTGCCCATTATTATTTCTAATTCTGTAGAATCTTGTTAGCTAATATATGGTTGGCTTGAATACCATGGACTGATCAAACTTGTTTTTAACAGAAAGTTGATGATGATAGCTAACCTACATCTATCAAAAAATAGTTAGTGTGGTTCAATAGATGTTCAAGTAATCCAGAATCTTCTTTATATACAACAAAAACAGATCTGATTAGTTAATGTCCCTATTATCCTTAACCACTCTTAACTGTTGAATTTGCAAAATCAATTTTAAACAGTATTGAGAAAATTAGATTTCAAGAAGGTACTCATAAACCAAATGTAAAATCGCTACATCTGTATCTAGGCAGACAAGCAAACATTAATGTGAATTAGAAATATGTAAACTCGAACCTCCCTCTTTTTTGCTTAAGTTTATTTATTTTTAAACAGTACTTTGAAGACATTATTGGGCCTATTATGGCAAGGAAACTGGAGTTAAGTGCCTTTCCTAATGACACACTGAGGCAGCTGACTTAAGCAGGTATTGAACCCAGGACCCTTGATTTATGAGTCTGATGGTCTACCAACTAGCTATCACAGTTACCTCCTCCTCTTTTTTCAAGCAAATATGAATGCATATGCCAGACCTAAATACAATCAGGAAGAAGAAAATATTTGCCTTTCATTGTAACTTTCATATTAAGCAGGCATTCCTGTAATATGTTTTATTGTTATTACCTATATACACCAATCATGTTCTCTTTCATGGTATAGACAGAAAAGCACAGTATTCCATCTAGACAGGCAAAGCAGTATATCAATTATAGCTGTGTCTCTTAAGAGAACAAAAAATTACAAGATTACCATAGAGTTAACATTTAAAGCAAACAGTATTGTCCTTGTCTTAGTATTTTCGATACAACCAAAAGCAGATGGGGAAAAAGTGTGTGTGTGTGTGATTTGGATTTTTAACATAGCTTTAACAATTTTTCAGTCATATCACTACGATGTCTACAGTGTGACAGTTTATAGTGATGTCTAGCACTGAGGCATCATGCCACAGACATGTAGCATGATGTCCCACCCAGTCACATTATCCTGACACCAGGCCGACCAGTCCTAACACTAAAATCTTAATGCTGAGTGCCAAGCGAGGCAGCTGTTTGTAATATTTTTATAAGTCTCTGGTATGACTTGACTGGGGATCGAACCCATGACCTCCCACATCCGAGGTGGATGCTCTAACCACTAGACCACAGGAGCGGCTAGGGACAATAAGTAAATTATTCATGATGTAGCATGCTGTAAAATAGTTAGATAAATGTTTAAAATAAAAACTCATACAGCTCTCCTTAAATAAAACTCATACAGCCTTCATTGATGGGAAAGGTAATGAAATGTCCATACTATTCAGTTTTGCAGTATAGGCATATCATCAAAATTGATTCAGTGGCATGCTGTGTTTGACCTGGCATGCTCTTCCATGATACATTCATCTTATTGGGTAAAAGTTAGCAGATTAGCTACTGCTTTAATAAGAAACACCCAACCAGTGCAAAATTCAATGTACAACTCCAGCTAGCTCTTTAAAAAGAAATACCCGACAAAGGCGAAAGTCAATGTACAGCTCCAGCTAGCTCTTTAATAAGAAATACCCGACAAAGGCAAAACTCAATGTACAGCTCCAGCTAGCTCTTTAAAAAGAAACACTCGACAAAGGCGAAATTCAATGCACAGCTCCAGCTAGCTCTTTAAAAAGAAACACCCAACCAAGGCAAAACTCAATGCACAGCTCCAGCTAGCTCTTTGAAAAGAAATACCCGACAAAGGCAAAACTCAATGCACAGGTCCAGCATTATTGTAAGAGTTTCACTGTTGCTTGGCAATGATTAGTTTAACTCACACAAGAGTCAATTTGAAGAAGAAACTAAAATATTCCAGCAGCAAATCATTGACACCCAATAGCAGGCAGATACTTTGTTTGGTTAAGTGGTCTGTCTTTGTGGTTGACAAAACCATAAAACTCTAACAAAAACACCAACCTTTGACAAGTGACCACTAACCTAGACTGAACCCAGGATAGCACATGTACATAACAGGTTTGTTTCCACTATGCCTTCTAATGATACAACATTATGACGGTAAACCTTTGGTATCCATGGGAAGGCAGAAGAGGGACTTGTTTTGATGGAGTGATCTATCTGATGTGTTGGCCAGTAGGCACATCCAGTCAGCCTGACTGCCACTTGTAATCCACATTTTGCCACCATTTATCACATAGTCATCTCCCTTTCTCACAGCTTTGGTCTTGATGTCTAAAAATATAGGAAACAAATATTAAAAGAATAAACATTACATTTTTCCTTGCAATTATCTTGAAGCTTTTTTGACATGTCGCTCCATCCATCTAAATGACAATTCAAAGCTGCCTAGATTTACCAAATGTGCCTCATGAATGTGGGTAGGATTGGAAAATCCATTCCAAGCACAACATATATGTGCCATGGATATGTACTAGCTATGGGAAGTTGAATGGGATTATGTTTGTAGCACAGACATTCTCATGAAAATCAACTGCTGTGAAAAATAAAAGTAGCTATTTATAGAAAAATATAGGAACAAATTCTGAATGAAGAAATAAGAAGTATGACACTCTGTTATGCTTTGCATAAATGTAAGAAGGATAACACTCTGTTATGCCTTGCATAAATGTAAGAAGGATGACAATCTGTTATGCCTTGCATAAATGTAAGAAGGATGACACTGTTATGCCTTGCATAAATGTAAGAAGGATGACATTCTGTTATGCCTTGCATATATGTAAGAAGGATGACACTGTTATGCCTTGCATAAATGTAAAAATGATTACACACTCTTATGCCTTGCATAAATGTTAGAAGAATGACACTGTGTTTTGCCTTGAATAAATGAAAAGAAGGATGACACTCTATTATGCCTTGAATTAATGTAAGAAGGATAACACTATGTTATGCCTTGAATAAATGTAAGAAGGATGTCACTCTGTTATGCCTTGCATAACTGTAAGCAGGATGACACTGTTATGCCTTGCATAAATTTAAGAAGGATGACACTGTTATGCCTTGCATAAATGTAAGAAGGATGACACTATGTTATGCCTTGAATAAATGTAAGAAGGATGACACTGTTATGCCTTGCATAAATGTAAGAAGGATGACACTGTTATGTCTTGCATAAATGTGAAAAGGATGACACTGTTATGCCTTGCATAAATGTAAGAAGGATGACACTCTGTTATGCCTTGCATTAATGTAATAAGGATGACACTCTGTTATGCCTTGCAAATATGTAAGAAGGATGACACTCTGTTATGTCTTGCATTAATGCAATAAGGATGACTCATTTATGCAGGCATAACAGTAAGAAGGATGACACTCTGTTATGCCTTGTATTAATGTAAGAAGGATGACACTCTGTTATGCCTTGCATAAATGTAAGAAGGATGACACTCTGTTATGCCTTGCATAAATGTAAGAAGGATGACACTGTTATGCCTTGCATAAATGTAAGAAGGATGACAGTTATGCCTTGCATAAATGTAAGAAGGATGACACTCTGTTATGCCTTGCATTAATGTAAGAAGGATGACACTGTTATGCCTTGCATAATGTAAGAACGATGACACTGTTATGCTTTGCATAAATGTAAGAAGGATGACATTCTGTTATGCCTTGCATTATTGTAAGAAGGATGACATTATGTTATGCCTCGCATAAATGTAAGAAGGATAACACAGTTATGCCTTGCATAAATGTAAGAAGGATGACACTCTGTTATGCCTTGCATAAATGCAAGAAGGATGACAATTGTTATGCCTTGCATAAATTAAGGATGACACTCTGTTATGCCTTGCATAAATGTAAGAAGGATAACACACTGTTATGCCTTGCATAAATGTAAGAAGGATGACACTGTTATGTCTTGCATAAATGTAAGAAGGATGACACTGTTATGCCTTGCATAAATGTAAGAAGGATGACACTGTTATGCCTTGCATTAATGTAAGAAGGATGACACTCTGTTATGTCTCACATAAATGTAAGAAGGATGACACTCTGTTATGCCTTGCATAAATGTAAGAAGGATGACATTCTGTTATGCCTTGCATAAATGTAAGAAGGATGACACTGTTATGCCTTGCATTAATGTAAGAAGGATGACACTCTGTTATGTCTCACATAAATGTAAGAAGGATGACACTCTGTTATGCCTTGCATAAATGTAAGAAGGATGACACTCTGTTATGCCTTGCATTATTATAAGAAGGATGACACTTTGTTATGCCTTGCATAAATTTAAGAAGGATGACACTCTGTTATGCCTTGCATAAATGTAAGAAGAATGACACTCTGTTATGCCTTGTATAACTGTAAGCAGGATGACACTGTTATGCCTTGCATAAATTTAAGAAAGATGACACTCTGTTATGCCTTGCATAAATGTAAGAAGGATGACACTTTGTTATGCCTTGCATAAATGACTCAAGATCCTCAGTGGAAACAGAAACATGACAAAACATATATAAGCAGAAATATCCATAATAATTAAAAGAATGCATATTCATTCATATTACAATTACCTACTTTAATTTGATCATTTTGCATTTTGTTTTGTCAAATTGGTAGGCCTAATTAGTCTAATATACTGTCATACCTGACAGATATCTTTCAAATTAAGTATAGTATCTTTCCAATTAAGTATAATAAGAATGGTATCACTCTTATATCATAATTGTACCTTTTATTGTTCATTGTATCTTTTGTTGTCATTATCTGATTATATCCTTTATTTGTCAATGTATCTTTAATGCTGTCATTGTATCTTTTATTGTGTCATTGTGGGTTTTTTTTCAGTGTATCTTTTCTTGTGTCACTATCTTATTCTGTCATTGTTTTAATGCCTGAATCGTCTGCTATGTTAATCTTGTATTTGTCAGTCTTTTCATCATACATCTTTTCTGCCATGTGCTGCAGGGGAAACAATCAGTGTTGATGAAATCAAAAAAATCAAACAAGAGCTGAACTTACTTGCCACATCAGATCCTGAACCCACCTCACTGACGCCAAGGCATGCCACCATATCTCCTGCTATTGTTGGCACCAGAAAGGTTCTCTTCATTTTATCACTGCCAAAACTGAATATTAAAAATAAGGAAATATACATCTTGTTTTTTCCCCACATTTGCCACATATATTTGCTTTTAAGGCGAGTCCAATTGCAAACTGCACAGACCCAGATCTGCCACTACATAAGGTGCTAGCAGATTAGGGTCTATTAAGCTTGTTAGGAGCGATCAGTAGAACAATTTGCAATTACCCATATCTGGTGGTGCATCATGTGCAATCAGATCTGGATGTGTTCAGTTTTTGAGTATATAAAATATATTTTCATACTTCATATGTGAACTATCTACATATTGGAAATTTTGAGATTACTGATTAAAGTGATTGTGAACAGAGATTTCATTGACAATAATGGCTTAAATTCAGAAAATTTTCAAGTCTACCAGAAAAAAAACCCTCTAAACTCTGGCATCAGCTTTACCAGAATCTTGTTAATCAAAGCTCCACAGCCTGGGACACACATGTTTACATGTTGCATTTATCCCTGTATTCTACCTGTATTAACCTGTGTAAAACATGTACCAAGATCTGCCAGCCCATCATTGACCTGAAGAGCAAGGTCTACACCATAAGTCTGGAATTATGAATGGAATGAACAGCATAGAAATTCAACCCTAATTTGCTGGTATATTAAACAATGGTCAATATGGGTGTATGGTGCTTGCAGAAACATGTCACAACTGATAAATATTATGAACAAGCCTCTATTGTAGGACTTTTAAAAAAAAAATTAAGTGCAAGTTCATGAGTTTACATAAAATATTTCACACACTGTCATGCTTTTAATATTAGGACAGGCTAGTGTTCCAAAAACACTGATTTCTGAGTCAATACTTGTACATTGATTTCTGAGTCAATACTTGATTCATGCACTGTTTAATCAAATGAATTTGTTCACAAATTATAAACTTGTAACAAATTTGATTGGTTGAACATTAAAGTTACCATCATTAACCCAAATATCCAGACACAAAAAATCATAATTACTCTTTGTCCAGATAATTGGTGTACTAATTAAAATTAACAATTTTCCCAAGTATTTTGTCTGGAAAATTTATGTCTTTCTTATCATGATTGTATATATTCTTTGGATAAATAAGCAGAAAATAAGGAATCTGACCAAGACAGTAGGAATAAATAGACAAAACAACGCCACTGGAAAATCTGAATAATCATTAAGTCGAATTGTAGAGTACTATCAATTAAGACTATACTAAAAGATAATGGCATTTACCTGACACGGGATAAGAAAAGAAATAAAGATCATAAAAAGACAAAGGTACTTAGTGCTCTTTATTATTTTTATGTTATGCTTACGTTGCCAGAGCTGGTGTAGCCATGTCTGTCTGTACACCTATTGCCATGGGAACTCCTCCACAATTAATATGCCCCAGTTCCTCTGCTACTGCTATACTGTAGCTAAAGTCCAACCCAAGGCCTCCATATTCTGTAAAGAATAATGATGAGATAATAAGATAATTAGTTTAAGTGTAGTACTGTATATGATATTGATGATCCATATATACTCACTTATTAGACAAGTCTGACTGCAAACTAAACAGACCCAGACCTGCCATCATATAATCTGCTGGCAGATCTGGGTCTGTGCAGTTTGTTAGAATTAATCAGTAGAACAAACAATAAAGACCCTGATCTGCAAGAGCATTATGCAATGGCAGATAAGGATCATTGTTGTTTGCAATTTGGCTCAACCTATAAGCGAGTATAGATGGTATATAAAATGTCTTGTCCAATATGAAATATTTTTGCATACAATTTTTCTTAGCATTGCATAGATTATTCATAATACTATTCTAACTGGAGAAGTTTAGACTTTACCCAGCTAACTTTCCTTTGTCAAAGGGACCTGTCACATAACGTAGCACACATTCTTTTTATCAAAAAAAACAACAAAAGATTAGGAACTGACTATTTCATTCTTACAGGGAAGATGGGGACTGTGCTATTTATTTTTTAAAATTTCAGCCCTCAAATAGCTTGATAAAAATAATAATGCATAATTAAAAAATTCTCATTATATCCATCATGTTATTAGAGAAAAATAAATTACCTTGAGGAATCAGAAACAAAATATCTTGACTTGAAAGAAAATCCCAAGGCCACACACCCCCAATTTTCAGTCTCTTATAATATGGGAATGATGAGGGCCCTATGCTTGACGTTGGAGAAAAATGGGTATGAAAGTGCCACCAACACTATAGCTCTAAATACATTAAGGAACTTGCAAACACAAATCAAAGCTATGCTTCACACTTAATTCAAATATTTACTTAATATATATATATATACTGAATCATTTTGCATCCATATTTAAAAAAATAAAACAAAATGCACATCCAGTTAAGTTTTAAATCAAAATTATTCTTATTAAAAACTTCATTAAATTTTAAGTTTATCAAAACCAAGACCATGTCCTACAGTGTTTTTCATATTTACAAACAAACACAATTATTACAATTTCCCTAGTCTTGTGTACTATACATACCAGTTGGCTTATTGACACCCAAGAATCCAGCTGATCCCAGAGTTTTGAAGACTTTGTGTGCTGGAAACTGTCTCTTGGCCTCCCATTCATCAACGTGAGGGTTAATTTCTTGATCTATGATCTGTTGATATATTGATAAAAAATAAAATGTTATTTATTGTACTAGCAGCTGCATCTCAAGACCACCTTCAAATAATGATCATATTCACTCAGTTACTACACCTAAGTACACCTGCAAATAATGATGAGATTCACTCAGTTACTACACCTAAGTACACCTGCAAATAATGATGAGATTCACTCAGTTACTACACCTAAGTACACCTGCAAATAATGATCATATTCACTCAGTTACTACACTTAAGTACACCTGCTACTGAGGATCAGATTCAAAAAGTTACTACACTATAAGTAAAAAAAATTATCACTCAATACAGTAAATGCCCTGTACGTGGCAAAACATAATCAAAGTTGTAAAGATTCACTGTAAATCATCCCAGGATATGGAATTGTTGGGAGAAGTTTCAAAGGTTTCACAGGAAATCAGTGCCTAAATTAAATGAAGTATTACCTTTAGAAAACAATCGTGGTATCACAAACTCAAGTCAATATAACCTCCTTGTTTGTTTGTGTTAAACATAAACATAAAAATACAATTTTATATTGCTAATCTTTGTCTCACTGCAATCATTCAACTCCTGGGTTGTGCGTCAGCTGAAACTATATAAAGACAGCCTGTCTAGTGTCTGTACAAGGAACTTTTGTTCATCTCCATTTTGGTAACCACTTGTAGGTTTAGTAAGAATTGAGACATATCTGTACCATTCTTGTAAAATCTAAATTTTATGTCAAAGCAATTAGAAGTGAATAATTTACTTAATTAGGATAAACTTAGATGACTAATATAAAAAAGAAATGCAGATGATTTATAATTAAATGAACATTAAATCATCATGGGACAAGGTTCTTCCTGACTATTTGATTTAAAAGTGTATTCAAATAAAATTTGATTCCAGTCATAGTTTTCCGTATCCAAATAATACAAACTACCAATTATTATCCCAAGACTTTAGTGGGGAGATACTATGAGGGGACCACTCCACCACCAATTTAATAAAGTTGGTAAGTTTCTAAATTATAGGGGAGATTTAACAAAGAAAACGAGATAGGGCATGTAAAAAAAATGCACTTGGTCAATTTTTCAGCACAATGTTATAAAAATCTTTTAAATCACATCCATCCATCCATCTACAGTATGTTTGTAACTATGCCTCCTACCACAATGATGGACGGAAATTTGTATATATGTTACCAATGTGATAACCCTCTGTGAAAGGAATGCAGTTTTCTGAGTCCCTCTCCTGGAATTCCTGGTGGCGGATCAAAGGTTAAATGTAAAAAAAGTATTACAGTCGCAGTGATATATTTTGTAGTTTCATGACCAAACTTCATAACACAGTCAGAGCACAAAGACATAAAATATTTAACAGATTTTGCATTATCAGATTATGACCTCTAGGTCAAGATCAGGGATAGGCATGAAGTATGAAGCACAGGGATCTAACATACTGAGCAATGGAAATTACCTTAGTTTAAAAATCATCTGGTGTGCACACATTCAGATTTATCTAATCAAATTTGAACATTCTGTCCTGGTAAGAAATTTATTTCCATTTTTGATTTTGGTAAAAATGGACACCACAATTAATTTTGTTATAATAACATTGGACACAAATGTCTGCAAGTAAGGAAAAATCATCTAATTTTATTATTTTTTAATCACATTTTTACCATAATTCTTCAAATCAATCGAGTAAGAATTAATTTACGCATGTACACATGTAAAAGTACTACACAATAAATACCATCATGATATTTTCTGCTTTTATTCTAAACTTTTAATGAAATCAGTTCAAAAGTCATATAATTTTACTTAAATTGCCACCCTTCTTTGTTATGTGGAAACAGGGAAATAAATTATATAACAAGATCTGTGCAGTGCCAGATTAAGGCCTTCCAGGGCCCTAAGCACTGAAAATATATTGTTGCCCCACCCCTCTCCCTACAAAATGTGAAACTAAGAAAATAACAATATTAAAAGCTAAAAAGGTGGGAAAATACCAGTGTTGCCATCATTCCAAATCAAAATACTTATACGTGCAGACTGAACTGGTCAAATATAATTCATTCAAATTTTATCATCAACAATTAATTTGAATTTTTCTGGAGCCCCTGTTGGACTGGTGCTTTTAGCAAATGCTTAGTGTGCTTAATGGATAATCTGGTACTGGATCTATATTTATAAAACATGAACTACACCACTGCAGATCAGAGCAATCTAAGTAACAAAAACATTTTAAGAAATGTAGAAATTCTGAAATAATGGCTCCGCATCAAAAACCTCTCAGGTCATCTACATATAAATACTAAAGTGCCTACAAAATTTCATTTGTCTACCTCAAATGAACTGTCTATAAAACAAAACACCTAAACAGTTCCCAAATATGTATATTTAAAAACTTGAAAAATTTATGAATATACCTGAAAATCTAATCATTCAAACATAAATATAAAAATACGCCTTCAAAATTTTATTTATCTATCTCATATTGTCTTGCTCAATTGGGCTACAAGGATGTTATCAACAAGTCAAAAAATTTATTTTTAAAAAAATGTATTAAAATTAAAACTGAACAATTGGCATGAAAATCAAATCATCAAATTATGACCATAATAAAGCCCATATATTTTCATAGTTCGAAGTTAAATAGATTTTGTGATACTGCTCTAAAATTGATTCAGGATGGATGCACGTACTTATGGACAGAGAACAACAAAACAACATGTTCCTTTGTACCATTAAATAGGGGCATCAAAATTCACTGTCTTAGCTGACAGATTTATTTATGAAAATAGGAATGCTGGCTGATTCAGAACACATTATAGGCTGATTCGGACAAATGTTATGCTGAATCAAACCATGATAAATATTATATGAAAAATACCTGATTTATTTTAGTATCTTTTACTGTTTTTGTGAATGAAGTAAGAGAATGTAAATGGATGATTTTCAGCAGCTAAATTTACATAAGACAGTTCTTTGTATGTCTCCAGCTTAACTCACAAAAATATAGTCATCATCTTTAGATTTCTGTGATAAGCAAAATAACTTTCTGATGTTTATAATCAAGAAAACAGAGTTATTTTTGTAGTTAATTCTTCAAAAAACATTTTGAAACTTTTCAACAATCAGGCCAGTATGGCCATCGTCAACACTGTCAAACAGTAATGTATATAAACACTGTCAAACAGTAATGTATCTAAACACTGTCAAACAGTAATAATAATAATAATAATAATAATAATAATAATGACCTTATTTAAAGAGGGTAACACAATTAGCTAAAAACTTATCTACCTTGAGGCCCTCATACAAAGGAATTTATTTATTTAAGCTGCATCTCTGAAGCCACTGGATATATTGGGTTTGGAAGAAGGAAATAGAGTGGGCATTTCTAATCTCAGCTGGAATACTATTCCAGAGCCGAGTTCCAGAGTATTGGAAACTTTTTTTAAATAACTCCTTATTTGGTTTGGGAATTTTATACTGTTTGGTAGATATGGATCGCAGGTGGGGAGTATTACCAGGTAGCCTATACTGGAATAGTGATTGTAAATATTCAGGAGCACTATTCTGAGATATCCTGTACATTAATTTGGCTTTTCTCAAACAGATTCAGTCTTTAATAGGTAATATTTTTAACCTACCAGCTAAACTTTCCTTGCTTTCTTTCTGGATTGATATTAGCCCAAATGCTCTTTTTTGAAGATGTGCCAGCTTTGCTATGTTTTTATCATTTGAATTACCCCATACTGTACTACAGTAGTCCAAATAGGGTTGTATGTAACTGTTATAAAATAGTTTCCTGTGCCTTTCAGGGAGAAAATGTCTTATCCTACTGAGAAGCCATAAACTTGAATTGACTTTTTTACTGGTATGTTTGATATGTTCAGTCCATGATAGGTTATTATCTACCAGAACACCAAGTAGCCTATCATGACAGACTATTTGCAGATTTGTATCCTTCCATGTCAGACATAGTTCATCACTATCAAGATTTGTCCTTCTTTGCCGTGTTGAGATAAGTAATATTTTAGTTTTACCAGTATTTACCACCATGCCATTACATGTGCACCAGTTTTCCAGTTTGTTTAGTGCATTCTGTAAAGAAATTTCGAGCTCATGCTTTGTGTTTTGGATGTCTGACAATGTTGTGTCATCTGCATAGAGATCTGTAGATGATATTGAGTCTCTTAGTAAAAGTGGTAGGTCATTAATAAATAAAATGAATAGTAGTGGACCTAGAACTGAGCCTTGTGGTACTCCATATCTAATTGTTTCAGGTTCAGACAGAACATTATTTATGTAAACATGTTGTGTTCTCTCATTTAAGTATGAAGTAAACCATCTAATTGTTCTTTCATCACACTGGTAGATTTTCAGTTTCTTCAAAAGGATTTCATGATCCACCATGTCAAAAGCTTTCCTGAAATCTACAAATACAGTTCCTATTATTCTACCTTGGTCAAGTGCTTGAAGCCATTTATCAGTTAGGGAGATCAAGGCAGTCTCACAGGAATGGTTCTGTCTAAAGCCTGATTGATTAGGGTGTAACAGCAAGTGCTTGGTTAAATATGACATGAATGAGTCATGGACATGTTTTTCAATCAATTTTGACAAGTTTGGTAGTATTGAAATTGGTCGGTAGTTATCAGCATCATCCTTAGAACCAGATTTGTGAATAGGAGTTACTTTTGCAGTTTTCCATACTTTGGGGACAGATGAGGTTGCAATACTTATATTAATTATGAATGTTATACTATCTACAATAGCAAAGGCAGAAGATTTAATGAGTCGTGGACCAATCTGATCAAGTCCTGTAGCTTTCTTGGTATCATGTTCACTGAGACATTTTTTAACAAAGTCTTTTGACACTGGTGGGATAGAGAAACGTACCTCCTTTGAGATTTTACTGCTGCAGAACTTTTTCAGTTCATTAAAGTTGTTTTCTATCACTGGCTCTTTTAACTTTGTGGTAATGTTGATGAAAAAATCATTGAAAACATTTGCAATGTCAGTTTCATCAGTGACTATGGTGTCATTTACCAGAAGTGAGTGAATTTTATTTGTCTGTTTTTTGTGCGTTCCTCCAGTGAGTTCATTGAAGACTTTCCAAATGGAGTTTGTGTTGCTCTTTTTGTTTTCAAGCAATGATTGATAAGTTTTTTTAGCTTTTTTGATCATACTTGTTATTTTATTTCTCCATACTTTATATTGTGCATGGTTTTCCATAGCCTTGAATTTGTCTCGTGTTTTCATAGCATCTAGGATTTAGTAATGTATATAAACACTGTCAAACTGTAATGTATATAAACTAACACATGCAAATGATATTTTCTATGCATACTATTACCAAATAAATATTGTGTAAAGAGTTATTGATCAGTAACATACATGTATTAAAATGTACTTTACTATTATTGTTGAATTTTTATCTTGTGAGCAAGGTCTCGAACCAGTAAACCAACTTATTTTATTTTCATTCAAGCCTTTAAAATTTAGCAGATATTAATGAATGTAAATATTTTATTTAATGCAAACACTATATCCATGGTTTCCAAATACACATTTTATTATTCTTACACATATATAATATCACACTTCTTTGTATTTAAAGTCAGCATTATATTTTGTGTTCTTGAATGGTATTAAATTCAGTAAATTGGAAAATGACATTAAAAGAGCTTTCATTACAGTAGCCTTAGTTAAACAGGTTTTGCAAATTGATGGTCAGATGATCTCACTATTATTGTTTGAAATTATATACTGATCAAAGTATTAAACAGACAGTGACATGATTAATTATAGTAACATCAATCAATTCAGTGTTATTTTGCATAAAATTAAATAATACATAATTATTATTTTAAATAAAATTAAATAATACATTATGAATTCTGGGAAAAAATGAACAAACAAAGATTAATAAGATGCAACACCATCATTTTTATTACATTATTATATTCTTTATTATAATTAATATGAGGTCCACAAGAGTTTCATTTTTAATATATGCTTTATTTAGCACTATTAGTAAACAGTACAATATACAGGATACATTTTACATAAACTTACATATATAGACAAAATTTTACAGCAATGGGCCTTGTGTTCATAATTTTTTCAGTGTTATTAATGGTATTATTTCTCAATCGAGTAAACTATTTCAATTTTGCACAAAGGTGAATGAGCTAGTCTGAAAATATTACATGGCTAAATTGATAGTACAAGATAAACATTCTTGCATTATTTCATTTGATCTTAAAATGGAAAAACACCATTATCTTGCATAAAATGGAGGTTTTGTTTTCCTTATATGCAGGGTTGAACTGTTCAACATAGATGAGAAATTTAGCAGAGACCATTGTAAATGTCACATTTAAGTCTAAGACAAAACCTGATATTTCACGTGGTCTGCATCAGCCCATAATATAGTCTGAATAAGTTAGACTTTTAGTTCAAAATAAACATCATAAATCGTTGAACAAGATTTTAATTCCAATGCTATTTACCTGGCAGATACTTGAACGGTTGTGTTGGGGTTGGAAGCCCTAGTGCAACCTAACTTCAAGCCCAATCGGAGTAAACTCGAACTATCCACCGTGTTGTTGTAAACAATTTCTTAACTATGGACATGTAACATTTTAAAACTTTTAAATTCTCATTTTCTTCAAATTATATCAAAAATGTCCTATTCTATATGTTTTCCCCCAACAAACTCCTTACGTGCAAGCTGCTCAAAAGTCTGACGGGGTGCAGCAAAATATCGAAACTGATAGGTAGAATCATGGGTTGGCCCCCCCCCCCCCCCAACCCCCCAACCCCCAACCCAAGCCCCCTATTTACTGAGGGATACTCCTAATTTTCTTTGGGAGAATCTTATCTTTGACGTCGTTCTGGATGCTGACCTTTCTCAAAGACTGTCTCAACTGCAAATGTTCTTGTTTATAGAGGATGTCGCCGTTTGTCACTTGTTCTCTTGACGATGAATTTAACGCTGAAGAAGTTCTGTAACATTTAACTCCAATTTTATCCTTTGCTTTCAACAAAAAACCCAATGGTTCACGCCAAGATCGAAGTCGAGCAGCTCGGTACATTGTTAACAGATATGTTTACCTAGTCAGCACAGAAAGCTTCTCTGCAATTTTACTGGACAATATTCAGCTGATATCCTGCAGCTAGAGTGAAAGACAAATTATTGAAAGCTACTGTTTCATAATAAAAGACTGTTCAGAAACCAGTGAACATCAGCTGATTATATCTAGGATCACTAAAATGTCTGGGAGCACTGACAAGTCGTCAGTCGATAATACGGCACGTGCCAAATTGGATCAGCGACATGGCGGAGAAGTCGGTCAAGTCGACGGTCAGCAATTGGCCAAAGGCAATTCTCTTTGGAGATTCTTTGACACAGGTAATGAGGTAAAATTGTTTGCGTGTGAGGCACTGATATATAACTAATTCTAACTTAGTACGTTTTAATGAATTCAGTATCGCTTCCTAACAAGAGCACTGCCGGTACCAGTATTTGTAAACGATGGAAAAGTGGTAAAATCACTGGTAGGAAATAATTTTAAGAGAACTATTTGAACATAGAAACAGCACACAATATAAACTGAGAGGAGCATCGGAACAGCTAGCATAAGATATAAGGTTCTTGCTAAATTAAAAAGACAACAGCACAACAACAATTATTGCTTCCATTTTTGCTACTTTTGACTATAATGTGCAGGAAGGGAGTTAATTCGGTGTTAAAGTTTTGGGTTAAGGCCCTTATCAGAGTTTACAACAAGAACTTTATGCATTACTTTTAGAAGTGTGTTATTTGATTTTCACCAATTTAAGGAAATTATTGATATCATATGGCAATCCCATGCCAGAATAGAATAATAAAGAAATTTATAAAGGTTCAAGGTATACTCGTTTCTCATGATCTCACAGTATTGACTATTTCCATTCTAAATAAATCATTTTTGCCCCTTCTGCCAATTGGTTAAAATGGTAGTGATTTGGAAATGATTAATCTTCACAAGTTACAGGGTCTATCATAATGGTTTTTTTAAAATTAACATCAAAATAATGAATCAACAGACAATATTTCACAAAGATTCGCCTTCTCTTTAGAATCCAGATTCAGAGTCCACTGAAAACTAATAGTGAAAACTGAATCACAACCATATTGGCTGAATAATGTCATAAAGTTGATGATGGTTTACAATTCTGCAAGCCAAGTCACATGATTGACCTTGGTTACTTGACTTTTTTAAGGAAAAATATGGTAGACAAAAAGAGTCATTATATAGAAACCTCAGTCTCTTCCTGGATTGTTGCCACCATTTTATGAAATCATCTTTGTAATTCATATTAATTACTACACTAAAAACAAATAAATAGTGAATAAATAATAGGCAGTTAAATTTTATAATTAAGAAAGAGGAAGAAAAGAGCTGAAACAAATTGGAAGAGCAGTGTTGTCATAAATTGATCATACCTTGACAAAGTACAGAATCAGTTCATTTAACAGAATGTCTGTACAAGTTGGACAAGTAAAACCATCAGTCATATAATGAAATGAAGAGGATACAGTTTTGCAAACAAAATCGTTTTATAAATGAAAAACAAAATTTTAAAATAAAACCATCTGTAGAAAAATGACAAAAACACAGTTCGCATGAGAACAGAAGTCTGGAAGAATTGAAATTTGTCAATCCGGAAAGGTAAGGTAAAATGTGGCAGATTTGTTACACCTTTCAGAAATTTGAGTATTGAGGAGAGAGCATGTTTTCAGGTGCCCACATGATGGTGATTTTGGTTTGTCATTAGTGACAATGTGTTCATTTCTTACTGTTTGGGCCCCCATACATCAATTACTTTATTTGTTGCAAGAATATAAGGATCTTGTTTTATGTGGTGGTAGGCACAGTATGCTCTGGAGGTTATTTATTGAATAATTGGCATCATGTACAATATTTGCTGAATACATGACTGGAGTTAAATGATAAATAAACAAGTAAGGCAGCTTTCATTAGGAGATGAATTAATGTTCTTTCTTTGCAATTCAGTTTTTGTTTATTATGCTATCCTTCATCATGTGAGTTATGCAAGGTGTTACTTTAAATAAATTTTTCCACATTTAGGAGTTTGCTAGAGTTGATCTTCATTAATGACGATACATTTAATGTATTTTAAAAAAGTAAATAATAAAATTGACATGTAGCTAAATACAGTTGTGTATCTTAGTCAGTACAGTCTTAATGATTGTTAATTTTTAACAAGAACTAATTCACAATTAATTTACTTTTAAAAGGCACAAGTTTTACCCATACCAGATGCTTATGGCATTAATATAAGAATAGACACTTTAAACTTATCACAAAAGTGATTTGACAGCACATGCATATTTAATTGGTTTCTTGTCAAAAATGTGTCATTGAACATATCAGTAATTAAATATAACTTTTGATGGAATACTTTTGTCAAACTGGTTAAATTTTCATTTTACTTTCAGTTTAGTTTCAGTGCAGATGGCTGTTGGGGAGCAAAGGTGACAGATTACTTACAAAGGTACAGTAACATATTCTTGTCATTGCTAAAAATAATAATAATAAAGATGACTTTGTATAGCGCATAATCTTTAGAAGCACTAAGCGCTTTACAACATTAGATGGGACCCCGAGTGGCCGAGTGGTCTAAAGCGCTCTCCATTACGGATCACTGCCATCTCACCTCTGTCTGCATGGGTTCGAGTCTCGGATTCGGCCAATGTGGATATGTGAGAAAGCTTGCCAGTAGCTTCTCGAGGGTCGGTGGTTCTTTCTGGGGATTTCCCGGGTTCTTCCTCCACCATTAATACTGGCCGCCATGTATAGCCTATCGTGTGCTGAAAAATGGCGTTAAACCCTACAACAACAACAACAACAACAACATTAGACAACACCTCTAACACAAAAAAGACATATAATGATATTACAAAAAACAAAAACCATGAAATTAGAAAACATAAAAACATGTCGAAAATATTTAAGGTAGGAAACATTATTAGGTCTTTAAGTTTCTTCTTGCAGTCGAAATAGGTGAGTTTTAAGAGCACTCTTTAATGGGATCACTGTGTCTTTGTATCTAAGTTCAGTTGGCAATTCGTTGCACATTGGTGGGGCCCTGGTATGCAAAAGAACGTTGTCCACATGACTTAGTTTTCTTAGTGGGAATAATGAGTATACAATTGTCAGAAGAGGAGCGTAGGTATCTTGCTGGTGTGTATACGTGGGTGAGGTTGGATAGGTATGTTGGACTGGAGTCTGTTAGTGAAATGTAGCACAGAGAACAAATTTTGTCTTTGATTCTGGATCGAAAGGATGGCCAGTATAGGGTACAGAGCAGCGGGGAGGTGTGCTCTGATCATGGTACTCTAAGGATGATCAGAGCAGCCATGTTTTGAAGTTTCTGGAGTAGATATTGAGATGAACCAGACAGAATTGAGTTACAATAGTCCAGTCTTGAAAGTACTAATGAACACACAAGTGTTTTAGTGGCATCAACTATGAACAGTTCATTTGTTCCAAATGACTTAAGCTTCTGCTTTTAAACAAATAATCCTTCAACTTTTAACCATCATTAGCAAATACAATTTTCATTTGCATCAGTTGTGTTTCATTCTTTAGAGAATCACAGATATAGACTGGATAAAATCTCTAATTTTTTGGTAGTGTAGGCACATGCTGATTAGATAAAATGTATTGCAACTACATCAGCTGAGTGTTAGTGTTCATCCTTCCATTGATATACCGTATATACTTCACTTTTAAGTTAACTGCAAACAACGCAAATCCATATATGCTTTTGCACAATTTGCAGACAAATTCAGTTCTATGTTGCTTGTTATACTGATAACTACTAACAAACTGGGGGGCCAGAGTGGCCGAGTGGTCTAAAGCGCTCTCCGTTACGGATCACTGCCATATCACCTCTGTCTGTGTGGGTTCAAGTCTAGGATTCGGCCAATGTGGGTATGTGAGAAAGCTTGCCAGTAGCTTCTCATGGGTTGGTGGTTCTTCCCGTGGTTTTCCCGGGTTCTTCCTCCACCATTAATACTGCATAGCCTATCATGTGCTGAAAAATGGCGTTAAACCCCACAACAACAACAACAACTAACAAATTGCACAGACCCAGATCTGCCAGCTCATCATGTGGGTCTGTGTAGTTTGAAGATGGACTTGGTTTATAGTGAGTAAATACAGTAATAGTTTGTTAATGATTATATTTGTTTGCTAATTCTTTATTTAGGCAAAGACCACATGTTGTCCAGATGGCAGCACTGTAAATCTGACATACATAAAACACAGAGTAAGCCCAGATTGATATTATATAGGTTTTCTATATTCTTATGCTACTAGCAGTCGGGGGGACCCGAGTGGTCTAAAGCGCTCTTCGTTACGGATCACTGCCATCTCATCTCTGTCTGCATGGGTTCAAGTCTTGGATTCAGCCAATGTGGGTATGTGAGAAAGCTTGCTAGTAGTTTCTCGAGGGTCGGCGGTTCTTTCCGGGGTTTTCCCGGGTTCTTCCTCCACCATTAATACTGGCCGCCATGTATAGCCTATCGTGTGCTGAAAAATGGCGTTAAACCCCACAACAACAACAACTAGCAGTCAGCTTCTGCTTGTGTAGATTTTTCAATGAATAGCTTTTACCAAGTGTTACCGTAGTTACTTGCTTTAGAGTTAGAGTGCAATCAACAAAGATCCTGATCTGCTGTAGCATACTGTTCATGTTGGTCAGGGTCTGTGTTGTTTGTTCTACTGATTACTCCTCTCAAACTGCACGGACCCAGATCTGCCGGTGCATTATGCGAAAAGCAATGTTGTCTCATGACTGCAAATTTTTCTTTTTTTAACAAATTTTGCGATTGATGTGCAGATGATAATCAATAATAACGATCAACAGTATTACTACACACCATCAAGCATATCAAGGAATCATTTACTTGTCTGGCCAGTCATACCAAAAAAGAAAAGAACATGCAATTTATATTTTAAATAACAAGCAGGTTGGCTTTATATGGATATGTCCACATAGGCAGGTTTTATTGTATCATTTAATTATTTCTCTTAATTTTATATTTGGAGTATTACTATTGGGGCTGCTAGTGTGATGTACAGTTAGTAATTAAAATCAATCATGGTGGCTTCCTGATACAGGCAAGGTGCAGAAGCTAAGTTGGTATGGCATCAGATTCATAATCCGAGGATTATAGGTTTGATACCTACTACAGTCAGCCTAAGTAGAATGCCTTGGTGGGTCCTTGGAAAGGCAATTAGCTTCCATTTCTTTGGAATGGATTTATGAACAATTTTTTCAAAGTGCCATTAAAAACCAACCAACCAATCAACTTGATATAGAGCTCTGTTAAAGATTAACATTAATTTGATTCCTGCTTTAAGCCAGAGAATTTTCTCAATTAGTGTTAATTAGTGTTAATCACATTAATTTCCTATAAATAAATCAACGCCTGGCATCACTAATAATTACATGTATCACTGAGCCATCATTTTCATTTCAGGCAATTTTACACAGTCATGTCTCCTATATCAAAGACACTTGACTTGGGCAACCTTTCCCATCCAATCCTTTTATTTGGCAGATTATGATTGTGTAAGATTAATGGCCTGTCTAGATCACTCATTTACATAATGGTACATTTCTGTGGAGAAGCCCTTCCATGTTAAAAAAAAACATACTCATCTGTAATAAGCCATGAAGAATTTATCACTGTCTTTCTTTGGTCAGCAGAGTTATGCTAAAGACGGGGTTTTTTTCAGAATAGCAAATTACGATGTACATTTTTGAAATTTTGCTGTTGAGCTCATATGGAATGATAAGAATGGGCCATAATTTTACATGAGTTTCAAACAAATCATTATATGGCTGCAGTACTGACCTCTTCTATCTGATAATATGATTCTAATGAAGTATTAAATCTAACCAAATTAAATCTTTTAGCTTTGTTTGTTGCATGTTCTGAAAGATGAAATAAATTTCAGGAGCAAACAAAGTTGTCTAAATTACCTTAAAAATAATTTATCTTAAAAAAAAGAGTATTAAAAATATATTCAAGACAGTTTTGTTGGCTGTTGAAATTTACTTGAGCATTGCATTTTGACATAATCTAAAGAGATCAAGCATCAGCAAAGGTGAAAGAAAGCACAAGATCATTAGTACTAAGAAATGTACACAACAATATAAAAGAAAGAATATGTTCTGTGTTTTTGTTAGTCCAATATCTAATGCTTTGTAATCGTGTTTTTTTTTTTTTGCATGAATAAAGTGAAGATAAAAACCCATAACTTCACATTTTGTCCACATATAATCTTAGGAGTAAAACAGTTTTCAAAAAGTATATTTGCTTGTAAGATACCTGGGTAGTCACACTGAAAAATATGATTGCTCAGCAAAGATATCTGGTTCCAATTTAAAATATTTATGCTAATTGCAGTTAAAACAGTAATCAATTATTCAAACATTTTATAATGGGATTTATTGCAGATTTTGTGAAATTGAAGGCCAAAGTTCCTGTTTTCCATTTCCATTGTATGTAGATAACCCATTTTATTGATTTTTCATACTGGCAAACATACTTATTTCAAATCCATAAAGTGTCTTGTCCAGCATGCCTCTCATATGAAGTTGGTTGCCCATTTGTAATTTTGAGTTGTCCTGGGCAACCAGGTAATGGATTTTTCTACCCACGAACATATTGATTTATTTTAAAGAAATTTCTCATGAAAGTTCAGGTACTGGACAGTTGTTAATTTAATTATGACTGTGTTGAGACAAAGCTTCGTGTATTCTTGGATGTGTATTATTATATTAACAATTGACCCTTGATGTGTTGTAATTTTGCATTATTGGAAATCAATTACCCTCACTTTCACCTGGCTGTAATTTAATATTAGCTTAGCAGATCCAACTAGTGTAATCAATTCTTCTGTATATCATCCTTTGTCATGAGAACTTCATTGTGAGTCTTTCAAACCAATTGATTTAATTTGTAATTATTAGGTTAATCTGGTTGCCCTCATAATTACTGATTAGAAAAATAAAATTGATGATGTAAATGAATCTCAGTAAATCATTTCTGTCAGTGGCAGAAGCCAATGTAAACTATTGCTAACAGAAGGAATAGAAAGAAAGATATCCTAAAGAAGTTATAAACTTAAGATCTCTCCAGTGGAGCATTGTATATTGACTTGTAAAGATTCAGACCTCAATCCACAATATCCGTAGTTAAGAAATAATTAAATTTTTCATCAGAATTGTGCTTATTTTTAACTTGCCATTTCCTTTAAAATGTCATGAAAATAACAAAACCATTGCCTACACTCAGTTAACATGTGTAGTATTTTTCTGTCATTTAACTGTACACTCAGTAAAACAGAATTTTTCTGCTTATTTGTTTGTGTACCTATTTTTCTAAAGCTGCAGTATGTTTAGTTGTAAAAATATCACCAGTGATTGAAACAAGATTCCTAAGTTTATTGTGAAAATTTCATAAGTATTGGATGACAGAATTGAGTTATACAGTAAATTCATTCTCTCTCCCCCAACACTGTGTATGCTTGTTTATAAGTTGAATCCATATGCAAACAACATGCCCTATTTTTTATTTGATCAGACAAGCTTTTCTCTGGCTATATGATTAGACAGCGATTCACAGCTAGCTGGTGACCAAATTGGTTGATGGTCACTTGCTCTTGTAACTTTGTTTCTAATCGCTGACCATCAGTTTACAGTATAATTTTATTTAACTGACATATTTGTCTATCACATTTACATTCATAATACTTACCAACTGTGTAGACCCAGAATATAAATACCAGCTGATCAGTTATGTTACTATTTTGAAATCACAAATAGAACAGGGTGGCCAAGTGGTCTAAAGCGCTGACCGTTCCAGATCACTGCCATCTCACCTCTGTTTGCATGGGTTTAAGTCCAAGGCTCAGCTAGCGTGGGTACATGGGAAAGCCTGCCAGTAGCTTCTCATGGGTCGGTGGTTCTTCCATGGGTTTTCCAGGGTTCTTCCTCCACCAGTTATACTGGCCGCCATGTATAGCCTATCTTGTGCTGAAAAATTGCGTTAAACCCTAGAACAACAGCAACAAATAGAACAAAGAGTGTTACTTTGTTCCAGATTTGCCAGCACTTTATGCTACAGCAGATCGGGATTAAGATTCTTGGATGTTTGTATAGCAAGTATGGTATATAGGGTAAGCTGGTTGATTTGACTTAATTGCACGCACAGTTGGAAACGGATTTATGAGACAAGACAGTTTAATTATGTGCTTGTCCATGTTTTATACTGCTAAATTATGGTACTTGCATATAAGTCAAGTCCAGGTGCAAGCAACACAGATCCTGATCTGCCATCACATAATGCATCAGCAGATCAGGGTCTGTGTTTTTATTATACTGATTGCTAACAAACTCTATTTAACTGCAGAGACCCAGATTTGCTCATGCATTATGTGCTGGCAGATTTAGGTCTGTGCAGTTTGCAGTTGGACTTGATTGATCATAAGCAATTATATACAGTATTTATATATTTATGTATGTATCGTCTTGTATGTCCAGGAAATGTGATGTACTGAATCGAGGATTTTCTGGTTACAACTCCCGCTGGAATAAAATCATTTTGCCAAAGCTAGTTACACAAGCAGATGCAGAGTCCATTGCCTTTGTGACCATTTTCCTGGGAGCCAATGATTCTGTTGATAAGTCTTTGAATCCAAAGCAACATGTACCCCTCGAGGAGTATAAACAGAATCTAATAGACATGGTGGATTATTTACAGGTTTGTCAATTGACTTTTGACAGATTTCAGTTTCTCCTATTACACTAATTTTCAGCATTTACCAGTCTAAATTAAATCTTTCGATCCATTTTTAGGAATACACTTAAAATGTGGACCATAGAGTTTTGAACAGTCAAATAATTACCATAGGCCTGTATTCAAAAGAAATATTGTGTCTCTTTTATTATTGCTGTCAATGTCTTACTTCTATAAAAAAATTTCCTTCTTTTCAAGACTAATTCAGTAACTTTGGAAAACATAATCCATAACTAATAATGTATATAAAACCAATATATTTATTATAAATTTCAAAGAGTTTTCATTTTTTACAATGTTGGTTTCTGTGAAAGGCTCTAGAATTTTTAGACATCAGGAATTTTTTGTGCCTATTTACTGTATGTGAAATGTTGCTCTGTTTCAGTCAATTGGTATAAAAAGGAATAGGGTGATCCTGATAACTCCCCCTGCCTGTGACGAGGAAGCTTGGGCCCTTGACTGCAAACTGAAAGGTTAATGTACAAGAATAAATATTTGACTTGAATTACCTCCATTTTATTTTACACATTGTAAGTTAAAGACATCCAAAGGCAGAACAGTCTCATTTTGGAAGGCACATTTGACAAATACTTATGAAGAAAAGAATAAAAAACATTTTAAGTAGATGTTTGCATTTGCTGTAAAGTGAGATTAAATTCATGCATCTTGTGTGCACTTATGATTTGACTTACAAATTTGAAACTAGGATTTTGTGTTTGTTAAATATATTTATGACATAGTTGGTACACTTAATATATAGTATGTGCAGTTTCATATTTTGTTATGTCTTGTATAAATATCAGTTGATGGGATTCTGATTGGTATGAAAATAAGCCCATGAAATTCATGTGCAATACAGCAAAACCTGTTATGAGAGACCACCCCTTCTGCCAATAAAAAAAAACAGTCTCTCATAACAGGTTTGTACAAAAAGACCAGTTTCCAAAATCAAAATTTTAAACCATTTTAAGAAAAATAACCACAATCATTGTGCATATATACCATTCTATTTATTGACAGTTCTTGCTCAGATATTGTATGCATTCATCAGAAAACAAAATTACATAACTATAAAGATATACTTCTGTCATTAAACATTAATCACATTTATATTTGAAGATCACATGTACATGTATTAGGGCGGCCCCGAGTGGCCGAGTGGTCTAGAACGCTCTCCGTTACGGATCACTGCCATCTCACCTCTGTCTGCGTGGGTTCCAGTCTAGGATTCGACCAATGTGGGTATGTGAGAAAGCTTGCCAGTAGCTTCTCATGGGTCGGTGGTTCTTCCCGGGGTTTTCCCGGGTTCTTCCTCCACCATTAATACTGGCCGCCATACATAGCCTATCATGTGCTGAAAAATGGCGTTAAACCCTACAACAACAACAACAACAACAACATGTATTAAGACATGAAATCATTTCTGATTTACTCCTTTTCCTTTATGCCACCCTAGATTTGTTTCACCAACGTTTAAATCACTATTTTGCATGTGGTCTGCTCTTTTTCACTTCTTTCAATTATTTTCTCTTGTGTAAACTATTGTCACTTTTTAGTTGGAGGTTCTTCCATTGTTATTAAGGTTTTACATTTTGACATTAGTAGTGCTCAGTTTAATATTGACCGTAATGACCATTTGACCAGGCCTTGGTAAAATATGAAATCTCTATACATTTACATTGTATTATCTGACAATGAATGAAATTAAAAGAAACAATTATCTCATCTAGAAACAGAATCATTTATTCCGAGACAAAAATCAACAGCTTAATTCACAGAAGGGATAATGGGATTAACTCTATAAACAAAGTTTGTAATTGGTTGCACCAACTTGAATAGTCCTAGAATATCAGATGTATCACATGTTATGTATGTTTTGGCCCTACATCTTACTGCCAGAATAATGGCCCTGTTTAGTGTATTCTGATGTTGACAGACATCGAAACGATGGTGTCCATATTTTCAAGAATATCTCCCAGACTTGCCAGCACATGTTGAAGCATTTCCACAAATTAAAGTCATGTTGATTTAGGCAGACTTTACTTACTCTGATGTCTTTCTTTTGAATAAATTGAAATTCTCACACAAGCAAATGGATGTGTTTTCAAGTTCCATTCACCTACATTTCAGTTGGTTGGAATGTGATGGAAGCGGTGAATGACAAAATTGGTTAAAAGGATGAAAAATATATTGAACAAATAGAAGCTATCTAAACATTATCTTCAATATTATTATATTTTATTCGTTTTGTTAAAGAAACATTATACAACCTAATCCAATTTTGGCATTCCTGGGTTTCACTGCATTCCAACCAGTTGAATGAAACATGAAAATACTTCCGTTTGATACTGTCAGATTTTGATTCCATTAGGATAAAGACAGCAAAGTATTATCAGTTAGATTTAAAAAATTTGGAAGAGTGTCGATATGGGCTGCTAAGTGTATGAGATATTCCAGAAAATGTTGCCTGTCAATTCTCTTATCAGTCAGCTTGTGAACATGCTACACAAGGTTGTTATTTAGGCAGTAAGATGTAGCAACAAAACAAAAATATCATGTAATATGTCTTATGTTGTAGGACTACAACTTGAATAGACAACAGCTTCATGTGTAGATGCAATTACTGTAACATTGGGGAAGAAAAGCAACAAACATCACAAGCCTTTAACCCTATCAATCAAATCCTGGAAACAATTCCCACTTGCTGGTTTGAGAGACAGACCTCATTTACCCCCAGGCAATACATATTAACTTAAGACAATCAATGTAAGCAACTAGTTGAACTTCAGCACAATGATAATTCATGACGTGTACAGTAGTCTTTTCCTATGCCCAGGCTTTTTGCCTTCGTATCATAACATAAAAACTATTTAGATTTCCATTACAACCATGTTTACAATTGACTGGGGATGAAAAGACAAATTGATATTTGCAACTGTTATTGAACTCAAGGTTGATCTAAAATCCAAAGCCTTAACCCTTGGGTCCTAACCTGTAATCTTTTGAAATTCTTATCTTATAAACACACTTACCTTGCAAGCCAATAAACAAAATATACAAGCTACTGACTCACTATTTATCACCACGTTGGAGATATCTTTTTTTATAACTACTTTCTTTTCCAATAAAGTAAATGTATTTGCTTTAATGTACAAGTCGAACCTATATTCCATATTTATTGCTGTTTCAATTTTTTCTTCTGCTTCTGCTTCTTCTCCCTCACACCCCCAATTGGGATAAGCAGATCTTAAAATGTGTAAAGACTGTAGAATCAAAAATTGTCAGTGATTAATCCAATATAACCTGTTGCTACTTGATATTCTTGGTTACCAATAGAGTATCATATACATAGTATACTTTACAATAAATGCAACGACCGCTCTGGTGACCTAGTGGTTAGAGCATCCCCCTTGGATGCAGGAAGTCAAGGTTCGAACCCCAGCCGAGTCATAGCAAAGACTTACAAAAATGGTACTAACAGCTGCCTCGCTTGGTGCTCAACATTAAGAGGTTATTGTTAGGACTGGTTGGCCTGGTGTCAGGATAACTTGACTGGGTGGGACATCATGCTACATGTCTGCAGCATGATGCCCCAGTGCTAGACATTACTATAAACTGCCACACTGCAGACATCATAGTGATATGACTTAAAATTGTTAAAGGTACATTAAGATTTCAAATCACACACACACACTAAATGCAACACATTTTTAGGAGACACTTTTGATGAAATAAAATTGCTTAAGTAGCAATTATAATAGGTTTGAACCCTGGCCAAGTCATACCAAAGACTTAAAATACTTGTGTAATTTTGGGTGATGTTGTTGTTGTTGTGGGGTTTAACGCCATTTTCAGCACACGATAGGCTATACATGGCGGCCAGTATTAATGGTGGAGGAAGAACCTGGGAAAACCGCAGAAAGAACCACCAACCCACGAGAAGCTACTGGCAAGCTTTATCACATACCCACATTGGCTGAATCTGAGACTCGAACCGGCACAGACAGAGGTGATATGGCAGTGATCCGTAACGGAGGGCACTTTAGACCACTCGGCCACTCGGGGCCCCATAATTTTGGGTGAAGTATCTCTTATAAAACAATACTGTAAACTTGGCCAGGACACACACAGATACACACACACAAAGACACACACATAAGTAAACTCCTGATCATTGGAATATTTTATAGATATTACACTGTGAAGTTTGTATAGTAACCCACCACACCTCAATGATGCTGACAGTCTGCAAAAAAAATATGTTAATGTAAAAACCATCTCTTCAGTTTCATATGAAAACAGTAATTAATATGGAAAAAAATATGCACAATTTGAGTTATCATATGTTCAAGTCAAGCTAGTAAAAAGTCACTATCCTAAAATTATTGTAAAATTTCAGAACAGCTATGTACTGAATGATGTAGTAATGCATGTGTTAATCACATTTGCACAGAATGGAGAAGCAAAATTCTTGCAAATCAATGGTTTTTGTCTTAAAAATATATAATGAAAAGAAAATCTATTTTTTTATTATATATATATAAGGAGATATTTTACACATGATTTCAAAAGGTTTTGTATTGTCGGTTGTGGCTTCACCACTCATGACAATACATTGTTTATTTCCTTACCTCTATTACAAAAAGAGTAATTATATATATATATATATATATATATATATATATATATATATATATATATATATATATATATATATATATATATATATATATATAAGGTGCAGAAAATATATAGTTGTTATTACTTGATATGGTTATTTAAGCTAGTTTTTTAATTCTTTATTTAATTCAGTTTTTGAAATTCTTACAACTGAACAGGTTAGATGTAAGATTAATTTGGTGAGACTGTGTATAAATTTGGTTTCAGTTAACTTGCAAGTTAATTAATCTTGTTTTGTTAAAACATTTAATAAACCTAATTAGAAATGCTTACTGGCAAAACAAATGGATCAGTTTCAGATCCAACAATAATTTTGTAACTAGAGTGGCAATTACACAATCCAAAATGTTAAAAGTTAAGACAGATACCAAAAGCACTATGCAAATTTTGAGAAAAAGCTAAGTCTCAGATCTATGCAGATGTTATTTATGTTCTTTTTTGTACATTTTGTTAATATTTAAGTACATGATAAAACTTTCATTAGTGGTATATTACAGTCACACTTTTTCAGTCATTGATTTTTTTTCCTCAAGTATTTTTGTTGTTCCTTATTAGATTTATAATTGGTTGTTTCTGGCTGGTAATAATGAATTAAGGCTCTGACAGATTTTCGAAAGCTTGTGAAAAATAATATTTGAATGTAAACATATTACTGTTACTTAATCATAAAAATGGCATGGTTGAATATAATTCTTTGATGCATAAAATTGGTTTGAATTGTTAAAATGTTAAAAAAATAAATGTACTTTTATGGTTATAAATAGAAAGACCAACACCTCCATCCAAGGTGAATTCTATAGCCAAGAGGTATGCAGAAGTGTGTGTTGAGGCTGCCCAGGTTTGTGGAACAGAATGTGTGGATCTCTACACTTGCATGATGAAGCAAGAGGTATTGTAGTTTAGTTGTGACCATTGTACCTTTATCTAGCTCTTGCTAATGTTTGAGCATGCAATTTTAGCTTAAGCAAAAATCTATAACAGTTATTGTGCTACAGTATTTGTTCTTATTGTATCCAGATGACTAGAACTAGATTCTTTTGGTTTTAAAGTAGATGTTTTATAGATTACTGAGTAACACAAATTTGAAATTAAAGAAAATGTGGAACTACAGAAGTGGTCTCAAACACGTGGCCCATGGGCTGCATGAGGCTTGCCAAGCCATATCCTGTGGCCTGCAAAATGATTGGTGTCACAAGGTGTCATGAGAGATAAGAAAGGTGGTGCGGTCCTTGGGCCATCGAAAATGCCCTCTTATGGCCCTCATGGTGGTTTTGAATTTGAGACCCCTGCGGAGGTTGCAGTTTTTTTAAGACCTTTGATAATATTTTTATGCCATTACATAATTTATCACCAGCCTCAGTATCACAAAATGCACATATACACATGGCATCAAAAGTAATGATGGAATGCTGTACAGTCTTGAGGATGCATTTAGTCCTGTACTTTTGATGGACTGCTGTACAGTCTTGTGAGTGCAATTTGTCCTGTACTTTTGATGGACTACTGTACAGTCTTGTAAGTGCAATAAGTCTCGTATTTTTAATGGACTGCTGTACAGTATTACAGTATTGTGGATGCAGTTAGTTCTGTACTTTTGATGGACTACTCCTGTACAGTCTTGTGAATGCAATAGTCCTGTACTTTTAATGAACTGCTGTAGTCTTGTGAGTGCAATTAGTCCTGTACTTTTGATAGACTACTCCTGTACTTTTGATAGACTGCTGTAGTCTTGTGAATGTAATCAGTTATTGTAATTTTATTGATTACTCTGGTACTTTTGATGGATTCCTGTACAGTCTTGTGAATGTAATTAGTCCTGTACTTTTGATGGGCTTCTGTTCAATCTTGTGAATGCAATTCTGTGCTTTTGATGGTCTGTTGTCCATTGCCCATTGTCTGTCTGTCAGCACAAATTTGTTATTGCTCCTCCTCCTAAACTGCTTGGAGGATTGCTACAAAATATTTCACACACATTCATCCCTGGTCTAGTTGGTCCTAAAAAATGTCAATTCTGCTGCTCAGACATCCCTTATGGCTGCCACAGTGGCCATTTTGAAATTCTTGTTATCTCTATTCCTCCTGAATAGATGATCATATTAACATGGGGTTTTCACTATAAGATTTCTTGTGATGTCTTCAGCATCATGTTTGTCTCTATTTCACCTGAATGGATGATAATTATGACATGGGGGTTTTCACCAAAAAAAACTGCTGATGACATTTAATGGTGCTGAGCTGACATCCAGTATGCGTACCACATTAGAAAATCTTGTTACCACTGAAGAATCTCAGAGATGGTTTCAACTCTTGACAGTTTCAAAGGAAGAAATAGTCTTTTCTTGAATTCCAGGAAATACTTTTTACCCATTGGAGTACCTTTTCCTTTAAAGGACTTTTGTTAATGGGTTGCTGTGA
This sequence comes from Sinohyriopsis cumingii, assembly GCA_028554795.2. Classification (NCBI taxonomy): domain Eukaryota; kingdom Metazoa; phylum Mollusca; class Bivalvia; order Unionida; family Unionidae; genus Sinohyriopsis; species Sinohyriopsis cumingii. Next base: position 37,536,805 of record CM068832.1, read on the forward strand.
AACTAGGGGCATATCATGGTCACTATCTAAGGGTGTGCTTTTGACAAATCACCGTACTTCCTGTAATTTAAGTTAGACTGGTTGCTTTTTCTGGCTGAGATGTAGTGTTTGAGAGAATGTTATGAACACACAAATATTGCATGTTTTGATGGGTTAATAGCAGTGTTTCCCTTTACCCTCATTTGTGCTTCAGAAACCTCCAAATTTTTAATTTGACCCCCAGTTTTCATACCAAAGTTCATTTTTTACTCAGTGTGTCCCCCAGTTTTGACACCAAGGAGATTTTTTACTCTTGCACCCCTAGGGGATACACTGGTTAATAGATAGGTAATTTATGAGAGAATTTATAATTAAGCAAAATGTTGAAGGTAGTGTGGTGCACCCAAATCTTACTGCACTAAAATTAGCATATTTGCAATAAGAAAAGGGCTTTAGTTTTAAGTAAAGTAACCAATTTCAAATGCTGCAATTTTCAGGACTGGAAGTCATGCTTAAATGATGGCCTTCACCTTGCTACCAGAGGATCCTTACTTCTGTTTGATCTTCTGCAGCCAATACTGGACAAACTGACGAGCGAACTCCCAATGATTTATAACCTTTGGTCAGAAGTGGACAATGAAAACCCAAATGCCACTTTGGACAAGTGGTAGCTGAAATTGGTATTACAGTCCATTTAATGCATGGAGAAATTGTTATATTTTCTTACCTGTCCAAATGGGTCTTGCTTCAGTTAACAATATGACTGTACATGAATTCTGTGGAAGATTTGATTTAAGACGAATAATTAAAGGAAGATGACTTACAAAACTTGAAGATACAGGCATTGAAGACTGTGATCTAAGATTTTAAATATATTTTTCTTGAAACCTTAAGTTTATAATTGATATCAATTGATTTTTATGTAAAGCATTTGTTTAATCAGGGATTGTCCTATTTTTGCAGTTGAAGGGACAAAAGTCTAATCTAGGACATGCATTTGAGAGATCCATGCTAATTTTAAAACAATTATAAGATTATGCATCATTATTTCTTTGTTACACTACTCCTTTATTTAGAAACTTCCCTCAATTTTTTTGTACTGAAAGGGGGGGTGGTGGAAAATTTATTCGCTAAATCTTCTGTTCTCAAGTAGACCCCAGAGTAAATTATAATCTGTACATAATTACAAATGCTACATGAGTGTTACTAACAAATTAGCATTGTCCAAAACTGAATTAGAAACTGTTTGTTGACACAAGGATTTTAAAATATTGTGGATTCATTAATTCTGCAGGGATCCTCTTTTAAGGTTTACATGAAAGTCATTTTTGTTGACATGTAAATTGATTGAAATGTTTTTGATGGGTAAGTGACATTAGTCTTCTTTACATTTTTGTTGGGGTTTTAAAATTTGTGTATGGAACTAAAATGAAAGCCACAAAAATCGGTGCTCACTATTGAAAATTAAATAACAGTAACATAAAAAGTCTTTTGGTATTTTTTCCACAAATATTGGCACAATGGTTTTGGGGATATTAACTGAGACTCTCTAATAATACCATAAGGTTTGGTATTATTGAACATTAGCATTATTGAGTATGTTCTGACAGAATATTCAGGTACACACCATTCACTGAGGTTATGGTCAATTTAAATTCCTCATACAAACGTTTTGCTTAACCTACCATTCTTTTGTGTAATCATTGAAAGTTGGTGAGCAAAGTATGTTGTGATTTCATTACAGTTTGAAGTTATGGGCACATTTTCAACATTCTTCATTAGATTTAAACCTTTGTTATAAACAATTTTAAAAAATGCAAGCTTTTCTCAAAATATTTAATTGAAGCCATAACATAATTTTTTAAACAAATATTTTCAAGATGGCCACTAAACTTTAGAATATTATTCAAATTTATATTCATTTCATCTTTACATTTATCATAAAAACAATTTAGTTTCGTATGGAAATTTTTAGTAACCAAGATTCTCTCTTCTTTAACAAAATTTCATGCAAGTTTACTAACAAACTTTCTATTTCTAAATTGCAAATTAATATCCATATTTTCAAAGGTTGACCCAATGTTTTGCTAATATTGAAAGGTTTAGAGCATTTTTCGAGTAACATGAAGTAGGGCCTAATTAATTAAACATTAATTAATCTAACACAACACTATGCCCCCAAAACATGTATTATATGTATGTATAATAAATGCCATCACAGCTTTGATATTTTTAATATACCATAGGCATTCACTTAAAAAATTAAGCCATATCATCAGGCTTACTGCTTACCGTATTGAATTTAGCCAAGGCTTTAATGCATTTTGCCAGAAGACAATAAATCTATAAAAAAAAATTTAAAAATTTCTTTACTTAAGTCTGCTTTCAAGCCTGATTGTCACCAGGTAGTCCCTAACATTGAAATATTGTTCACATTCCAGACAAAATGGAAGCTGTAGATGTAAGCAATTAGTATTCTCTTGGTCCTTTTCCATTTCCTAGAATGGTCCATTGTTAGTGACAACCATGTCATCTACATCCAATATTTGCAGTGTCTGGTTTGAATACATCAATTTAAAAAAAAATTAAAAAATATAAAGGTACATTGTGACCCTGATATAGCACGCTCTGTTATAACACAAATTCAGATATAACACGGTCATGGTATGGCTCCCGAAATTTTATACACATGTATTTTTCTCATACACAAAAAAAATTCTTTCTTAAAAGTACGAAAAAAATTTACAAAGTTTATTATCATTTTGGGGAAGAGATTGTGTATGAATAATACAAGACGATCGTGGCATGGCTCCTGAAATTTTATATGTATTTTTCTTGTACATGAAATAGTAGTTTTTCTTCTTAAAAGTATGAAATATAATGTGTAAAAAGTTTATTTTGGGATTGCATAGGGCTTTGCTAATGTTGCAAACTTGGATTTTTATCCTTATTGGTGACAGAATATACCATCTGGCGATTTTTTTATTGGCGACATTGTTCGCTGTTTAAACTTGTATATACAGCCTTTGGTTTGGAGTCGAGAAAATGCTGAGGCCTTATGAAAGGAAGCCGCAAACTTGATATAAAATGCACTGAAATTTATCTATAGTTATATAAACAAATTCTATGTCCATATTGACAAACCATCTAAACAGTGCATTGTTATATCATAATCTGCTTATCTTGACATCTAGCATGAGTACTGTACATTTTGAGATATCCTTTTTTTGTTTTTGACATTTCTGGTAATGGAGGTCAACCAGACAAGGCATTATCTCGTAATCTATCTTTCGTCGGATTTTTGACCGCTTGCTAGCAATTAATATATTTACATAGGCTGACATATGTATGTGGATGGTAAGTAATATTCCTCTTCTTTTCCCTCAGAATTAAATCCCTCAGAACATTTCATTTTCTGTAATCATCCATGTCATCAGCCCAGAACACCTGCGTCTCTATCGTCCATTGACCCTTTGTTAAATTTCTGACGCGTGCGTGGAAAGCAGCATCACATCGCTACCAAAAATGTAAAACAAAAAAAACATCTTATTGTTTTTGTTTATTCAATAGGCAGGAAGGAACAGTAACTAGAATATACCAAACAATGGCCAATCCCTTTTAAATAGTTTGCTGAGATTTCAAAGGAAACAGATTACCTTTGAAGCACTAATTGTTATGAAAACGTACTCGACAAATGGAGAAAAAAAATCAGTCTCAATCATGTAGTACATTTATTTGATGTTACCACCACAATAAGAAATGGGCATTTGTTTGGTTTTCCAAAGCTGTCCTTTAATGGTGACTTCAATAACGCATGCACCCTTCATGAAAGAAAACAGAATACAGTTTTCAATAAAAACAAAGAACTTTTCTTCAAAGGAAGTCAGTACCAAACTTGAATAAAAGTAATGGAATCTGATGGATTTTTGCATTTTCTAATGTGACTGGAACATGTTAACTGTGCCGTGAAAGTTTCTTTTTGCAGGGAAAAAGTTTATGCTTATGAACGCTACCAATGGCAGCTTAAAATGCAAACTAACTTTTACCGATTTGGGACATACTGAAAAGTAAATGTGCTTCATCATTCATTATCTGATTGTGCTATGTTTTCCACTGAATTCAGACCAATATGACCTGTGACAAAATTATTGAATATTTTAAATTGGTGTGTGTTCATATTTTCGATGGAATCACTTATATTGTGGATTCAATGTACGTGATGAGATTCGCGGGTGAGTACACGGTGTTGATACTCTATTCATGCTATACATTAGACATGTATATATAAACAGTATTCACATATATGTACCAATTCGGTTCGTTCTATAACACGGTCGGGTTCTATGGCTCCCATCTACTGTCTTATAGTGGGGTCACACTATATAATGTTTATAAACATGTATTAAAGGGCTGTAACTCACAAAGTTACAGAAATTTATGGAATTATTTGGAGCTTATTGAAGGCTCTGAGTTACATCACATCTAATATGTGATAAAATAGACTTGCAAATATAATGACTGTGTTACTAAAGAAACTCCTATTTGGTTTGAAATGCAAACAAAATGACATTGTTAGAAACTCCATGGTGCTGATTGGGCTGGAAATTATAAATAGATTAATGAATAAGTCTTGTGCATTTTTTCATATCTGAATGCCTTTAATATTTTTATTGGGGTGGAAGGGTGGGTGAGGTAGATAAATACTGTAGTACTTGCTTGTTTTGAGTGTAAATAAATTAAAGCAAGGAAAAAGCATATTTACTCATGTGAAAATGTACATGAAAAGAAAGGTTGGGGTTACAGTGCTCCCTCTATTTAACACTTCATGGGAGTTTTACAAGTCATTTGCATTACAAGTCAGGTAAACTTACAATGAGGTATGTTCCAACAAGACTCATAATAGAGTATACAAATACACAAATAGGGTATTTAACTCATTTGGCCCCAGAGGTTTTTGTTGTTTTCGCCTGAAATGCACGTAGGAAAGACATTTGGGGGGCTATTTCTGAATACATCGTAATACATCGGCTTTCAATAGATTTTCCATGAGACTAATGCCTAGTTGTATTAGAAACATCATTTTCCATTGGTTATTTTGCTTGCGCATGAGCAGAAGGGTAAAAGTTGGAGTTCTTTTTTTAAAAAAATTTTTAATTTTTTTTTTGCTTAATGGACCTATCATTTTCATATGGAGACCGCTCTTTATTCCAAATGCCCACCTTATCCTAGTTTTTGCAAAGGATCACCTGTCTATGTGCAGTTCAGACCGGTCTGCCTTAGATCGGAGGCCAAAAGGTCTAAAATCCTCACACAAAATCGCATTCCGACCACGAGCATATTTTGGGTGGAAAAAAAAGGGGTCCAAAAAATGAGGTTTTTCCTTCCATATTTTGTAGTGCAACTGGAACTTACAGATTATTTGGTATCATTTTAGAGCTATATCTGTCTGCTTTTTTGTAATACCTCCCACTTTGGTGTATCTTAAATGACTTTGATGCTGCAGAGCTCAGAAATAGGGTACAGCCTCATCACGCCTACAGACGGGATTGGGGCCGAATCAGTTAATAATGTTTAACCGAATTTTAATTGGTTCTGATTAGCCAAGAACTATGATGAAGTGTAATAAATTAAGTATAGAACTAAATGTTATAAATTCAGTGGGATCCCTGACTGTACATCTTAGAGGGGTATTGGTATATTGATGGGCATTAAAATGAGGGATGATTGGATTACAACAAATGTCTTGTGTCATTTCTACTGCAGACAAAAAGGGCAGGGCCTGTGTGTTGAGACCATGATGAAAGCATTGCTGTAAATGTGACCTTTTCCCCAGGGTCAAAAGGTTGTGTGAACATGGCATATTATGATTTGTCTTAGCTTCATAATGATTCATTCACTGCTCCGGTGGCCTAGTGGTTAGAGCATCCGCCTCGGATGTGGGTGGTCGTGGGTTCAATCCTTGGCTGAGTCATACTGAAGACTTACAAAAATGATACTAACAGTTGCCTCACTTGGCGCCCAGCACTAAGAGGTTAGTGTTAGGACTGGTTGGCCTGGTGTCAGGATAATGTGACTGGGTGGGACATCATGCTACATGTCTGCGGCATGATGCCCCAGTGCTAAACATCACTATAAGCTGCCACACTGCAGACATCTGAGTGATATGACTTAATTTTTTTTAAAGCTACATTAAAAATCCAAATCACACACACACACACATAATGATTAATGTCAAGTATGTACACAGCCCATCAACTGGTTTATGAAATATAAGCAAATGTAAAACCTTTAACCAAACAAGATTTCTTTTGATTATGACCTTGACCCCAACTACAGAAGGGGCAAACAATTGTCACAGAATTACCTGTTATTTTAAAATCAAAATGATTCATCTTACATATGAACAGAATGCATCATAAAGCACAAAAAAATCTTTGAACTAAATCCTGAATGCAGTTTTATATGACAGTGACCTTGAACCCATGGTCCCAAGGTGAAAGGGGTGAGTGACCGTGTCACAAAATGAAACAATTAATTCCAAATATGAACAAAATCTATTAGGATGTTAGGAAATAAAAGCAAAATAAAAACTTGAAGCACTTTTTCTATTCACATACATGTAACATAACTAACATCATAAAGAAGAAAAATGGTGCAAGAATGAATAGAGGATAAATGTATAACAGCATGTTATAAATATATAACTATGCTACAAATATATAACAGCATGTTACAAATATATTACAGGGTGTTACAAGTATATAACAGGGTGTTACAAACATATAACCAAATAGGCGGAGTAGGCACCGGCCTAAAGGCCCTGTGACAACAGATCAAAATAATATCGATAAAACATATTAGGACATAATTTGCAAGGGGGTCCCCAAGATTTTTACTGCCTAAGGGCCTCCACAGGGTTTAATCTGGCACTGTATATAACAGGGTGTTATATATATAATTGTTAATATATAATTGTTTTTCAAATATATAATAGGGTGTTACAAAAATATAACAGGGTGTTACAAATACATAACAGCATGGCATAAATATATAACAGGGTGTTACACACTTATGAGGATTTCGGTATATTTAGTAAAAGAGAGAAAAGAAACATGGAGAAAGAAACATAAGAGTACACGTAGAATATGTACTAGATATTCACTTCCTGTTTATCCATATGTTCAGTTTGCATTATTATTATAATGTTATATTGACAAATATTTTTTCAATAATTGCATGATAAACATATATTTTTCGTAAAATATATCCCATTAGCAACTTTTATATGCATTTTATTTTTAAGTTTCATAGTTCCTTTTTACAATCTTCTGTAAAATCTGTATCTTAAGATATTCATTGTTGAATCTACAAGTGTATATACTGTAATCAATTTAAGTCTTGGGACATGAAAAATAATTATTATCTTTCATGTTTCAGGACTTGTATGAACAAAGAATATAATCTTATCATTGTCTCAATACTTAAAGACATGAAAGTTTCAAGACAAAATGAGCAAGATCACAACATCACTAACCAGGCCTTGTTCAGTTACCATGCCATTAAACTGTCATAAGCTACTTTGATTTGTTTTATATTATTATATTTTTGTATGTGCATGTTTTCAGATTTCTTCAGCATGAAATAAAATAAAAGTAATTAAAGACTTAAGAATTAATGAACCACTTAGTGCTTGATGTGACACCGAAAATAAATATGTTCACTGTACAAAATTTAGCAGATTTTGCTTTATTCATCCTTTTTACCATACCTCATTCTTCGGATCACATTTTAGCCTTGTGTCCATTGCTGTTTTATTTACTTTGTTTCATGTGTTCAGAAAGTACCTTATTGCTTTGATATAAACAATCCTACAGTGTGATGTAATCCATATAAAAAGACATGAATGTTCAAGGAATATTTATAAATAAAGTAGGCACAAAGCCATCATATGTTCACATAACTGCCATTTATTCATGAAAGAATTAGCATAATGGCAGTGAAAATATTGATTAAGGAGATAACTAGATCGATTATTAGTTTTATGTTTCAGTTTAACAAAAATCATAAAAATTTCATTCCACTGTTGATTTTGACAAAGTGGTTGTGTTGGCATCTCCTTTTGATCATAACAGATATATATATATATATATATATATATATATATATATATATATATATATATATATATATATATATATATAAAGCAGTAATACATATTTTGTTTCCCTACAGCAATCCAAGGCAGTTAACTATTCAAATCCTAAGAAAATGGCTTGGGTGGAAATGGACTTTTCTCAGAGGCAGTTTTGTTCCTTTGTTCTATAATGTTATCTCAAACCAATTAGCTTTTAAAATCTGAAGTGGATTCATATGCATCACCTGTGTAATTCTCTGATATGTTATCACTTTTTACTACATAATATTAGCATGATTACTGTAGTCAGGTAATCATCTAGTTCCATAAGGTCACTTACATCAAAGCAAAAGTGAGATTACTGTGGACAAGTAATCATGTACTTACATAAGGTTGTTTACATCAAAGCAAAAACATGATTACTATAGTCAAGTAATTATGTACTTACATAAGATTGCTTACATCATAGCAAAAATATGATTACTGTAGTCAAGTAATTATGTACTTACATAAGGTTGTTTACATCAAAGCAAATACATGATTACTGTAGTCAGGTAATTGTGTACTTACATAAGGTTGTTTACATCAAAGCAAAAACATGATTACTGTAGTCAAGTAATTATGTACTTACATAAGGTTGCTTACATCAAAGCAAAAACATGATTACTGTAGTCAAGTAATTATGTACTTACATACGGTCTCTTACATCATGGCAAAAACATGATTACTGTAGTCAAGTAATCATGTACTTACATAAGGTCACTTCATAGCAAAAGCATAATTACTGCAGTCAAGTAATAATGTAATTACATTGGGTCACTCACATCAAAGCAAACTACCGCATTATTATTTTTGCCAATACAGTATTTTCAAAGTAATTTTTTTAGACTTCTTTATTATATTTTTGAGTCATTAATTAAACTGAGTGAAGTGGTGCTTATTATTTGAAACCACATTCAGCACAAGGTAGAATCTTTGATATAAATCCATGATACCATTATTAAACAAGGTTACATAACTATACAAGAAATGTTTGAGGTATCTCAGCACTTGTGGTACATGAGAAAATGATGGTGATTTTATGTCCTAACTTATATATACCTTGTGAAAATAAATTGTTAAAAGTAATCAAGGGTTGAACTATACCTTGCATTCATTATGGAATACAGTTTTGCTATGAATAAAATTTAATATCTCACATACAGTAACTAGCCTTTTTTGTTAATATATCCAAAATATTCATGAGAGATTACATTGTAATCACATGCTCTACCCAAAACTTTTTTCTGATCCAAATATTT